>JANDEH010000007.1:16948554-18148554 GCA_024610705.1 Tetragnatha versicolor | reverse complement strand
CTTTTATAACTTGAAAGAAGTCCTCATCATAAGATCAAAGTAGCCATCTTCATCAATAGATGCACTGACCCCAGTGTAGTAATCGATAAACTCGTCCTTTGTTACCTATAAAAACCATGCAAGTAAGAACAAATAAAATGTAGCTTTAGCTTTTTGGGCTGAAACATAAATTCAACTTTGCAATGTAATTATGGTGAATAGTCAGAGTTGCTATACCTCGAGATATTTTTTAATAAAATTCAGTTACATGCGTTTCAAGGGTTGAAATTCTGTGTTAATGACCCCATTTAAGCAAATTATCTTTCAAACTAAAGTTTAGTAATTTTTTTGTTTATATGTACTGCCCATATTCTTGTTCACAAAAACACCAATATACAAGTGATTCAATTCAATTACTGGAATTATAAGTAATTAAAAAAACAGCTTATGAAAATTCGTGTCTCGTTGATAAAATAATCTTATTTTTAACTTTGTAATCAATCACAATTTTTCGTAATAGTAAAACTACCAACTGATATCTTGAGATTAATAAAGATGTAAAATCATTACTATTCACCTTTTATTAAATAAAATTAAATCCATATTTACTTACAATCCCATCCACGATTCCATTTTCTTCAAAATTCTTTAGAAACCTGTTTAAAAGTTGTTTTTCTGTTGTCTGTCCATTTAAATAGTCCGGATGTCTTTGTACCGAATATATTCCCTTCAAATCTTCATACGTGATTTTGCCATCGCCGGTTTTGTCCATTTTTTCAAATGCTCGCTCTACCAATGATAAACGATTGGGTGACATCCTCGGCTGAAATAAAAGTAGATAATTTAGAAGAAAGGTCATGCGAAAGGCTCGTTAAAAAGTTCATAGCGCTGTTATCAATGAGCATAAATAAGTGAAAAATTGCAATAATACTCGTACCACTAAGAAAATATTCATGTGTTATGAGGAATCTTAAATGAAATCTTATTTGATATTACAATATAGATTCATTTCTAGAATTTGAGTTTGAAATTAAGTTTGAATTATTATTCTAAAACGGTCTTTTCACGAAATTGTCATTATTATTGTTTTTGTAGCTCAAATCTACATCAACCCCAGGATAGTAAAAAAGAGAAAGTTTTTTATTGTATTGTATTTTAAACTGTGTTAATAGAAACTGATTATAGATGTGTTAAAATAGAAACTGAAAATAACTAGTGTGATTCCTAAATTCATAGGTCATATGTGATTTATCCGGGGATTATGCATAAGCCCTAACAACATCGATAAAAGTGATTAATTTTTGAAGCTGATTCAGGAAGAAACTTATCACGCACAAATAATTTCTATGAAGCTGTGGGCAAAAAAACGTTCATAATCGAATAAATCGGAACAATTCACCCACTCACTAAAATATGACTTTTTGATTCGTGATACGGATCTATAAACTACCGAAGCAATCGTTGTAAACGATAACTTAAAAACCTAACAAATAATGAGACACGAACTGTCAGGTTCAACTTTGTTTTAAGCGACCCAAAGCACACAATCTCTGACATAGTTGAATATCGGAATCAAGAAAGAGTGTCGCGGCCGAACGAAACCATTTTGAGGATTGCAAAATAAAATATAGATTTAATTAGTTGATCGCATTAAATTAATTAAATTGTGACAATATGTTAAATATTAGCATGAAAACACGTTTATCTATTAAACAAGGTAGTCTCTGACGCATAAATATCCAAGATATATTTACTCAATATGTAACATTAATTTATCATAAAAAGCAAAGGTATTGTTACTTAGATCCATTGAATTATAACTTAATACTTCACTTTAAACGTTTTAATATAAAATGATTAACTTGTTGTAAGTCTAGACTTTTAATTTAGTATGTAAAGTACATAATATGCACTTTAAGTAAGTAATTTAATGTATTTAAATTAATGTTACTTATTGAGTAAATATATCTTGGATATTTATGCGTCAGAGATTACCTTGTTTGATAGATAAACGTGTATTTAATATTATTTAAATTTAAAAATATTTCAAAAATCAATTTCCAACTAAATTAACTTTAGGGGAGAGTGGGCACCTTAAGAAACTTTCTATTAAATTACTTTTCTAATTTCTTATTCAAAGGTTTTTATTAAAACACAGCTAATGTATTAAATATGTTTTTTTCGCACCTAATAAAACAATTCCCAACCCAATATCTCTTTTAGGAAATTTATAATAAAATAAAAAAACCTCTTCCCAAGGTACCCTACCAATGGCCCTACTTGGGACACTTTCAATAATCTCTCTATTCTAAAAAAAAGTTTTTGGTGAACGGTTTCCAGAGAAAGGCTTTTTAATTACTGAACCGAATGACACATATATGGTATCAAAATGTCCGGATTCATTCCGGATTTCCGAGTAGGCCCTTCGATTTTTCAAAAAAATTCTCATTCTTAAAATATTTCCATTTTTTTAGATAACGGATAAGGTCGCAGTTACAAAGCAAGTACTGTCAATCAAATTATTATGCATCCAATCACAACGACCGATTGACGCTATATTTTAAGATGAAACATGTTTTTTCACCTTTTAAAAAAGTACTTTCTTGATGAAATATCACTCAAAGACTGATAAAAACATATTCTAAAAACTTACATGTGAGCCATTTTATACTAAAATTTCACACTTTTTGTCCAATATTTATAATTTTTAGTCTGATTTTATCGAAACTAATTGTAAACATAGTGATGTTTTGTCTCTTATTATCTTCAATTGCTTAATCGGTATTGTTTTAACAAGTCCGGAATGGGACGATTCGGCGCGGCCGATTTGGCGTGGCCGTTTCGGCGCGGGCCGTTTGGGCGCCGGCCCGTTTCGGCGCGAGACAAAATTGTTTTCTTCTAATTTTTAGAAGGATTATGAAAGAGTTCTATTTACTTTCATTTTATTTCTGGCGCCGAAACGGCCAGCGCCGAATCGGCCCGCGCCGAATCGGCCGCGCCGAAACAGCCGCGCCCAAACGGCCGCGCCGAATAGTAGTAGACCGTAACAAGTCTGGGTTTAAGCAAAAATATGAATGATAAACACTAGGCATATTATACTAACGAGTTACTTTAAAATAATGGTTTTTGTTTGGTAGTAATATTGATAAACAATTAGAATTAGTTATTTTTATAATCATAGATTAAAAATATAATTAAGATGAATATTTTTAAAAACATTTCGTTTAAATTTTTGATAAGTTCGAGTTAATATATATTCAAACTTTTAAGGGAGATTTATTCATGGAGGGGATTTGCCGACGTATTTTTGGAAAGTTGGTTGACGTTTTTTTCTGTAAATTGTTTAATTGTTTTATAAAGTGTATTAAGTTCAGCGAGTTGGAATTTGTGCGAATTGCGAAGCAACTCCAAAAGGTCCTGCGTCAGCAGTTATAACGGGGGTTGGCGAGCGATAGCGAGCAGGGGGCGGTAGCTCCCTAGTAGTACAAAAATTATAATTTTATTTTGAAAAACACAAAAATTACACAAATAATGAAAAAAACAATGTTTAATAGTTATATATTAGGCATCCAAAATATTTTTTAATTCCAAATTTTTCTTTGATTTCCTCATTTTTGTCATGGTATAAATCACTGACATTTTAGTTTACTCCCAGAAAAATTTTTGCATCAATTTCTAAATTACAATCATCTTCATTATTAAATTATTTAAAAAATAAACATCTTTTTTTACTTATAAAAGGTTTCAGGTATATTTTAACATGTCCCATGGTGCCCCACTTAACGGTTTGGATTTTAAGCTTAATTGCTCTCTTGGGTTTTGCAAAAGAAGTGTCTCTTTCTTTTCTAAAATACTAGTGGATACATGTATTTTAATCTCAACTTAATAGTAACATAAATGCACTTCTTTTATGACAAAAATGCTTTAGAAATTACAAGGTATTGTAACTTTGAACCAAGCAAAACAAGAAAGCTGATGTAAATAATTATCCAGACGTACCAATGATTCCAAAACACGTTGAATAGTAAAGTTTAGGGGTATATATGTATATTCATAAGTTTTCACGCACGAGCATAACGAGCACGAATTTATACACTATAATACTGCATCTGAAAAGTGGAGTGCAAAGTGTCCCACACTCTCCCCTATTCTATAATTATAACAATAAACAAACGCTAATTTAATACAATGTAGTATGAAATATAAATCTAAATATGCAACTTAATCATAAATAACGAGGGAAATGTTTATTAAAAATGTATTGAAAATATTCAATAAAATTTATAAAAGGAAAAAGATGAAAAAAAGTATGATTAGAGTGAATAGATAAAAAACCTATTGTTTAAGTTCAAAGAACCAATTCTTTTCCAACAAAAATTTTAAAAAAGTTGGGAGTATGGAGTCGGTGTAACTAATGTAAGGTTTTATTCATTTTTTTAGTAAACTAACATCTAAATATCCGCCATTGGTAGAGTAAAAATACTTTTGCCACTGAACCTGACTATGTTACCATGAAAGTATTAGTGTAAAGTTAATTTTAAAATAACACAATATTAAAAATACATACCCTCACGGCTCTTAGAAATTCATCGTATTTAACTGTTCCAGAGCCGTCTTTGTCAAACTGTGTGAATAGTATTTCACTATCTTCATCTGTTAAATTAAGTCCAGTATCTCTAATACCCTTTATGAACTCATCTCGCTGTAAGTCTCCACTATGGTTGTCATCCATTCTCCTGAATACCCTGAAAAAAAATAGTTGAGTTTATATCCTCAAACCCGGTACTACTCCTTACGATTGATACACCATCTTCTCTGGCTTGGCCAAAAAAATGACAGTAACACATTAGGATTATAAAAAAATGGAAATTTAATTCGAATTATTTTCTTTATGAAGTAATCATATTCATAGCATATACTATATAGCTATTTTATTGAATAAGAACTAATTATTATTTATTAATTCTAATTATAATTTGTATTAAATCTTACTAATTAAATCATATTAGTTTTAAAAATTACAGAAAATTTTTTTTAGTAAAATATATATTAACCATAAATAATTGCAAATTTTGTTATTGCCTTCCTTAACCGTTTATCTACTGACGGTACTTGCAAGTCCAACCAACTTTAAAATTACATAGAATAACCATCCTTACGAATATTCTGACGATACTTTGCTAGAACACTCTTTTAGTTTTACCCTTCCAGGATATATGAAAGCACGGGTTCTATTATCAGTATTTTGGCGGGAAATGCAAATAGGTTTAAAACTGAAGTGATTTTAGCTGCCACTTAGAGCGGATTCCCAGTTTGTCACTTTTGTTCTCAAAAGTAGTTAAATGCAAAAGGAAAGTATTATGACTTAAAACTGCGATGAATAGCTATTTGGTTTTTATGTATTGTGAGAATATTTCAGCATTTAGTGTACTGACGGTAGTCAAAAGTATCAATTTAATTAATTAGCTCTAGCTGATTATATTTCCAAAAGATGATTATTTTATTTACGTACATCCCTAAATTTTCAATTTAGTGACTCAAAAAATATATTTGAACGAAAAAAAAATTGCGGAAAATCATAATGCAGTAGGTAAAGAGATATTTAATAATTTTTCTAATTTTTTAAATGTTTGAGAATTAAACAAAAAACGTGGTTTTTATAAGTTTTTACCGACTGAGTTAGATGAAAAATGTCCATAATAAGTTGTAGTTCTCAGCTCCCAATACAGTCTTAGAACGCAGAGTCATCGATTTCATTAAAAAGAACTATCATTTGAAAGTAAAAAGACCTTTGTCTTATAGTAATACGAAAAACGAACTTTTTGAAACTTTCTTACGAAATAATAGGTATACGTTACATGCGTGATGTGACTAGGTCCTTCAAAATAATATACGGAAATGAAAAAAGTTTATAACAACCAAAAAGCACGCGAAGTTCTGTTTTATTAATCACAAATTCGTGATTTGGAGAATCATGTCCCTTTTGTTCCCAGTCTGTTATTTAAGATAACATATATTATATTAATTTTTAAACCACCAATTCTTTTTTTAAATAGAACACGCACTTTTATATTACTTTTGCCCCCCCCATTCGACAATATCTATGTCTATAAAACCGAAATTTGTATTTCTTGTGTTTCTATGTTTTTGCGCGTGAAAGGACTGATTGCATAGTTGTTGAGGTTGAATGTGATAGTTTTATAATTTCGATGTTTTTATCATTTTCAAAAGCCTTGTACAACTTCAAAACATCGGGAAAAGTATAAAAAATCTTGTTAATGGATGGTGGGGTTTTATGGCGAAAAAATCTTGTATAAAATGGGTTTACAAAAATCAAGTTTTCGAATTAATTTTTCATTTAATATTCCTCCCAACTGATATTATTTGGTAAAAGTAATATTATCTTTATGATGGCAATAATTAAAATGCTTGATATCGGGATACAAAAATTTATAAGAAAATGGAGTTGAAAAAAAGATAAAATTCCACTAAAAGAAATGCATGTGAGAAAGGTATAAAATAATATAACATAACATAAAACCTTTCCAGACAACATATAAAAGCTTGGCAGCACTCATCGATCACTTTCATAGATATATCCAAAACGAACAAAACGATGACACCATATTTATCATATCCTTTCAAGGGACTATCTCTTACGTAATTGGAGAACATCGTGGAAAAAATTATTTCCTTTTGTTCGTAGTTATTTGAAGTTGATCTTTTTTTCCAGTGAAACTTTTTTTTATCATTTCATATTTCAAATATATTAAAAACATTTTTATTAACAGTGATGTAATTAACAAAATGAAAAATATTGTTAAACTTAAAAAAAGTTAGAATCAGTGCGTTTACGAGAAACTTTCTTTAAAGAATAATGAAGTTCAAGATTGTAATAAATTCAAAATAATAAAAAATATTAATTGAGAGGATATTTACTGTTAATGAAAAGAAATTTATATGACCCTAAAATCTTCCGATTCATAAGTTTTTAATTTAAGATGTGCGTACAGTACATTGTACTTCTAAGTTTTCTTTTTTAATTTTAATATTTTAAGCATAATTCGGAGTAAAAATATAACGCATAGAGTGTATATAGAGAGAGTTAAGGATTAAATAATCTAACCATACAAGCTCAAATTGGAATAAAAATGCAAACATTTCATAAGTTTTTGAAAACTTACATCTACTTTTTGTCACTATAAGTTAGTTTATTGAGATGAAAATAGCGTTTTAATTAAATAAATATACTTTTAAAAAATAAAAACCCGATTTCAAAATAATAACTTTTGTAAAATATTTTTTCTGTTGTATTAATTAATTGAAATGGGAATTGTACTGAAATATGAGCAGCAATTAATTTTTGCTTGATTATAAAGAAAATGATTTAGATTAAAAAATGTGAGGGTGCTTATTTAAATTGAAACTATAACACGTAATTTTAAGTTGAAACAATTTGCAAAGTAAAGGATGAAATGTTACACAAATTTATTTTAATTAATTCAAGCAACATTCACAATGATACTTAGAGCTTAGTAAAAAAAGGGAGTTCATTTTTCCAATACCTTACGATCTTATATTCCATGTTTTGAGTGTGAGGGTTGTTTTCAAAAATAAAAATAGAGACACACTACATCTTATTTAAGATAAAAATATATTTTCCGATAAAGGATGGGATAAAGGGGCTTTAAAAAAGCTTGAGGTAAAGATAAAGGTGCTTTAGAAAGGTAAAACTAAAATTACTTAAAAAGAGTTGCTAAGATATTAAATAATAATCGTGAGACAAAATTTCAAATTTCAGACATTTCTCATTTTAATTATGCATTTCAATTTTTATTTAATTAATTGATTCAACTTTCTTGACATTTTGTTTCTTGGTGAAAATCAGCTTTAATTATTTATAGTAAATTACTGAAAAGAAGAATGTCTGGAACACATTCGCCTGTATTGAATGTACACACACAGTTATAATCCAAAGTTAAATATATATTTTAAACCGAAGTTATTCTTGGTAGAAAAATCCCCTTTGAAGGCTCGCTACATGTGAATTTAACCTGATATACATTTTTAAGTATTTTCAAAATATTTTTTTTGTTTAAAAAAATCTTGAAATAAGTAATTTTAAATTATTGGAAAAAAACTGAAAAATTAACACAAATTAGAAAGGTTTTTTTAACACAGAACTATCACTCACAAATATTTAAAATTTTTAATAAAATTATATTACAATATTAATATTGTGAATCTATTAATATTGTATTAATATAGAAATACTTTTTTTATATTTCTAATTTTTATTTGCATTTTCAAGTTCACAATGTCTTGTTAATGTTTGTTTTTAATCTCAGTGAATTTTGCAACGGTGGATTAACAATAAAAGGGGATCATGATCCTGAACATTATTAAAATTATATTGCAAAATGAATCTCAGTTTAGTTCTATGCGAGAAAAATTCTACAAAATATCGTAATCAGGGTTGGCAAAAACCCGGGTTTTTTTGAAAAAACCCAAGTGGGTTGGGTTTTTTCAATAAAACCCTGAAAAAACCCATATAAAACTGGGTTTTTTTGGAAAAAGTATGGGTTTTTTCAAAATTAAGTGGTTTTTTCCTAGAAAGTAAGTGGGTTTTTTAAAATTTAGTGAGTTCTTTCTATGTTAAATGAGTTCTGTCAAAATAATGTCAGTTTTTCCAGAGATAAGTGGGTTTTTTCAAAGTTTTTATAATTTGAAAAAACCCACTGAAATTGTAAAAACACCCCTTATTTACTGAAACCTGGTTTAAATTTTGAAAAAACCCACTAAAATTTTAAAAATATCCTAAACTTTGAAAAAACCCATTCAATATTGAAAGAAATCTATTCAACTTTGAAAAAACCCACTGAAATTTTAAAAAATCTTCTTTATTTTTAATATCTAGTTTGAATTTTAAACGTCCTAAATTTTGAAAAAAAAAACCATTCGATAATGAAAAACCCACTGAATAATGAAAGAACCCATTTAACTTTTTGAAAAAATTCCCTGAAATTGAAAAAACACCATTTAATTTTTAAAACCTAGTTTAAATTTTGAAAAAAAAACATTAAAATTTTAAAAATATCCGAAACTTTGGAAAAAAAACCCATTAAATTTTGAAGGAACTGCCAAAATCTTGATTTTTCTTGAAAAAACCCAAAAATGGGTCCAAAATGTGGGTTTTTTCACATGGGTTTTTTTGAAAAAACCCATTGGGTCCAACCCAATTGGGTCCAATCCAGCCAACCCTGATCGTAATAGATCGTTACTCAGTGAATAACTCGATGACTCTCAACGCATCGTTCGTAAAACATTTTATGTGCCCTTTACTGTCAATTTTATTACAATTGTAATAATTTTATTACAATTTAACAACCTGCGGTATTCCATTTTATGTTTCCTAAGGAAGTTCAGTGAACTTGAATGGGTTACTATGGAAATGAAAGCAGCCCAAGCAAGACCATCCATGGAAAAAAATTTGTTTTCATCGGTTGGCATTATCAATTACCTCCCCAATCCCAGAATCCCCCTTGATCCTCTTTGTAGGCAGAGCAGTCGTAGCTTTTCAACCGGGTCGTCTGTCGCCATTAGTTTCTTGGAAGCTCTCTCTTTCATCACTTGTTCGTTCCTGGTCTGGGCTGACAGGGGACGGGGCATTTTGAACTGCGAATTTCCAGCTGCAGAAAAAGAAGCAAAAAAGAGTTAGAACAACATTTTTTGAATATAAGATAAGCCAATATTAGCTAATTTAAATTCGTTTGGTTATAATTAAATGCATGTTCTTCGCTAGGGCAACGTCGGATGACATGACCATATTTTGATTTCTGACTACAGAAGTATATTATCATGATACCGACTATTTCCGTGTGAAAGCCAACGCGTTTTTAAGCCGAAGAAAATGTCTTTTTGCTCAAACATAACTTATAAACCAAAACAAAAATTTAAAAAAAAGAAATTTTGGGACGTTTTTAAAGTATTATAGACAACAAAGCATTTTTCATTTCGTTCAAGGAAAAAAATTAAAACTGAAAAGTTGAACACTGATTAACCGAACTTTGAACATTAATCAAAAATTAACATTCACTTACACAAAAAAAACCTACTCAATTACGCAAAAAAATCATATAAATCAAAATTCAAATTATCTTGATAAAACTATAATTGGGTTATTATCAGCTAAACTAAAAAAACTAAAGTAATCTTCACAAAAGTGCAGGTAATGCTTAGCAACTAATAACTTGGTCCTCTGGGTAATTATTATTGTTGTTGTTGTTTCAAGAACATTGTGTTTATGATAAACCCAACATCCGTAATTTAGCTTCATAAAAACTTTCTGCTTCTATGTAGTTTGAAATGCTGACAACAATATAATAAATTAATTTGAAAACATTCATAATTATTTGGATGTTAAAGGAAAAAGCAACCATAATTTTTGCAAAAACTTATTAGTTCTTTTTTTTCCACCATACATTATCTCCCTGTAAAACTTGCTTTTCCTTTGATGTCGATTGTATGCAAAGAAAACTACTTTACTCTTAAACAGTGTTGAGTGATTATCTTTAACTATTAGAATAGTGATTACCTGATTACTATTCTAAAACATGAATAAGCAAGATAATATTGAATTTTTTGGGGGAGGTTTGTTGATTGAATTCCTCACCGGGATTATTTCGTAATGTTAAAAGTACATTATTATGGAAAACAATGACAAATTTCAATAAGACATAGTCCGTAAAATCCTTTAAAAGATTTTGAGACAAAGGCACAAAAATAAATATTTTCAATTGAGAATTTGAGTTTTTACTTACAAAAAGTTAAAATATTTTCTTCTCGTATTACAACAGGTGGTTACCGGATGGGTATGGAAATCAGACAACAAAATCTCCTAAGACAATAATATTTCAATAAGTAGTTACTTTACAAATTTTAACGATGCTATTTTGAAAACCAATTAAGAGTTTTATAAAGACACCAAGAATGTTTCATAAATATTTAGAACACTAGGTTTCAAACGACTGATGTTTTCAATTGAATTTTTTTTTCTGCAGATTGGATATTTTGGTAACTTTCATACTTAAATGCACAAAACCGGGACGGAACGGTTTCGGAATACATACTATTTATAGAATAAGAACCGTGATGAAAAAGGCACCGTGGACACTTAGATTATATAAGTGGCCGAGAAACCAAGATGATAGGGAGTTGCTTATGATTACAGGAAAAAGAAAGACATGCAACTTGATAGAACTTTAAAAAATAAACTAATAATATCTACCTGTAAAAGGCAGGGCATAACAGTTAGTTTATAATTATTTCTAGCAGAGGTTAAAAGGAAAAAAACAACCAATTATATTTTTTAACAAAAAAATTACACTAATCGACAGTGGTTTCCTAACAACCAAATTTCTATTTTTTTGCTAATTCATAAAGTTATTGAAATATCTGCAAGTAAAAAAGTTCCACCACGTCCCATATTTGTAAAAATTTTCGATATTCTGCTTTTTTTCATAATTTTTGCGTTTTAAGCGTCATTTTTGTCCAATTGCAATTTGCAACCCTGCAATCCCATCCAATTAATTTATTTCTAGTATCCCAGTATGTAGACAGTCTTTTAAAAGAGTGGTTTTGTATGTTTTTTACTGCAGTTCAAATGTTTTTGTACTGCAAATGTTTTTGTTACTCTGCAGTACTTACTATGCAGTTTGTTACTTCTGCAGTACAAAAACAAATGTTTTTGTACTGCAGTTCATTTTGAAAATTGACGAGTTTTCAGTGTAGATTTTGCACATTTATGCACAGTACGTTTTGCTAAATTTGGGTACGGTTTAAATTACAATTCAAAGGTAATATTTAATAGAAAAAGCGGGAAAATGATTTTTCCCCACTCATTTGGGTCCAAATAGGTTGCTAAAATGAAATGTAGGCTCCTCACATGTGTTGCAGAAGTTAGATTGTGACTCTTTTTAAGTGCGTAAGAGTCAACAGTTGTTACACTATGCAAATTACTATCCATATAGTATGGGGAGGGCATTCAAATTATCTTGGTTTAATATCAATGACAAATACAGAAAAAAACATTTCAAAAATTATTTAAAAGGACTTTTTTCGCCATTAAGTGAAGGCAAACACTAAGTCAGTATGAACCTCTGATTAAAAAAAGATTCACGACCCTGCTTTTAAAGGACGATTTAATAAAAACTCATTATCAGCTTGGAAATGGATTTTAGGAGAGTGGTAAGATGATTTTTAGAATATAGGACCGATGAAAATGTTTTAATCCCAATAGAATGTTCTTTTTAGTCTTACCTAGCCATAGAATGTTGAACATCACTCAAAACTCATATTTTACATCCAAGTTGGAATTTATTTCCGGAAAATCTCACTAGTCAATCCTAAACAAGGGTAAAGATTCTTTCAGGACATTGACTCGATAAATAGGTCACAGAGAAATAGAAATTTTGGGCTTCAGCTCTTGGTTCATAAAAGGACTAGATTTGACGCAACTTAAGAGGCAAAAAGTGATAAAATTGCATCGTATTTAATGAATGTTTAATGGTTTTTAGTTTTATATTGTCTTAAATATTTATATAATCTCAATTATGATAGTATTTTGCGCTAGAATAATGAGATTAACTGTTAAAAAACGAGTGGTTTCAACGCTTTTTCTTTTCTTACAGTACTGGTGCCATATTTGTAACAAAAAAAAACTGTACGTGCGGCAGCGTTTTCACAAATATTTCTGAATTCTACACCCTGAAATTATTCGGAAATACCTTATCTCATTTTTGTGTTAGGGAAAAAAGTTTATTTTGTCGACTAGTGTTATTAGTTGTTTTTACTTCCATACAATATATCCCTGTAAAACTGGGTTTTCCTTTAATGTTCATTGTGAGCAAAGAAAACAGATTTACTTTTTTAAAAATTGTGCTGAGAAATGGGATATTTGGGATATGTTTCACTGTAAATATGTTTCTTTTATAGCTTTAAGAGTAGAAATTTAATTACTTTTTCTAGGCAATTAGTTTTTAATTTATTTTTAATTACAACTTAACATTTTTTTAAATTTGTTGTTACATATACATATACTAATAATAGCCCAAAATTGGTCTTCACAAGAGTTTAAATTTCAAATGCATCACTTTTCTTTAAGAACTATATTAAACTACCTCCATCATCAATATATAATCAATACCATTTTATCAAACACGAGTAATAAATTTCAATAAGCATAATATTGATTTTGATTTCTAGATTTTTTTACTTGGTACAGACCTCTAATAAATTTTATAATGACGAAGTTTATTTTTTAATCATCTATCGTCTAATTTATATCCCTCCCCCGCTAAAGGTCATTGTTTTTAATCTGTTTTGGAGAACAAAATTACGAAATTCTAAAAAACAAAGTTTACACAATATCACTTAATCCTCGACACTAAATTAGCTTCATCAAAGCATTCGAACTAAATAAACACTTCTTCAAAAGATAAATTTATATTAAAACGCGAAAAGAAATTTTTTCCAATATAAACTTTAGAATTGGGAATCACTTAAACCTAGCAATAGACTCCCCATAATAATGTCATAAAAACTCCGAACGTCGTCCTCTCTCGATAATACCCAACCCTTAAAAAATCGATTCTCCCGATCTCAAGCAAAACCCTGGAAAAAGTAAACAGGCCTCTAATACACCCCCGGCACTAGCTTGGGGCAAAAAGAGCCATTTAATACCACCGGGGATATCGATTGCTCAGAATTTGCTTGTCGTGGACCCTCCCTTATCGTTTGACATTTCCAGGAATCCGATTTAGTTACAGAAAGCAAGTATGCTAATGTGCCTTAATAATGCAAATATTGAACTCCAATCCATTTCTGAGAAGTTGGTATCTCTATAAGGGAACTTATAATTGTACTTTCACAAGATCAGAATCGATGGAGGCATCATTTCTAGAAAAGTGTAATACAATAGGAAGCCATTGCATTATTTTTCTCACGCACATCCGTTCATTATATTTTTTTTGTCGAAAACTTTTTTTAAAAATTTCGATTGATTTTTCTTTCAAAGCTGGATTTTCAAACTGAAAATTGATAATGTATTATACAAAAATAAGTCATTAGAAAAACATATGAAACTAGTTTCAATTCTAAGCACACAAAAGGGAAATTTTCTAAATAATTATTGGTTAGTATTATATGCTTGTTATTATTAGCTATTATTTAGATTGAACTAAAAAATTTTTCAATATCTCAATATGTTTTGTTAAATTAGAGGGGCATTTTCTTTTAATGTATAATGAAATCGATATTGTTAACATTTCATAATATTGCTTCCACTGGATATTGTGTTTTTATTCATTGATTAAGAGGCAAAGATGTAAGCCACTTGTAAGTGCAGTGTAAAAATTTATAACTACTGATTAAGCTTAGTAAAATGTGTATTTACTATTAAAGAAGGTGTATACTTTAACGTAATTGAACTACTGAACTGACGAAACAGACTTGAATCTCAACGTGCAATCCCTCGAGTAAAATTCCTTCGGGACAAACCTGGCTCTACCTTGAAAAATTGTGACCCAATTTCTTTCATTTTTTGCAGTGAGAGCATAATTAAAACAACGGTGTTAGTGGGGCAGATGCAGGGAATATGTACTTGCTTTGGGTGTGTATCGCCTCTTTTAACTACGCTTTTACATCTTGAAGATAATACATCATATCCTGTCCTAGATAAGGCCATTAAAAGATTAGAAATAGGGTTAACATGTAACAGTTAATGGATTCAGAGGTTTATGTGTGACGTTTTAGAGCTCGGGCAAGTTATTACTAAAGTAACACAGCATGTTTACATTAAGATAAAACATATAGCTGCTAAAACTGGTATCGTTAAAATCTGCTGTTTAGATAGGAAAACGTCTTTTATTCAAGTAAATATAAATACAGATTTTGTAAATTAATTAGAAAAATTATTGTCATTAAAACCTTATATTTATATGCAAAGATTTTAAAGTGTGAAAAAATAGTTTTCCTTTCAAATATAGCTTTTTAACGTATTTGTTAAATTTGAAAATAAAGTTATCACTCTCAATCTTTTAACAAAATTTTGAATTTACAGAAAATTTTATTAACTTAGTAAATAAGTACATTTTGCTTTCGAATTTATTTACTATTTTATTTTAAAATAATGAAAATACTATCTTACTCTTAATGGAGTTAATAAAAAGTATACTTCGCCAATTTTTAGTTTACTTGTAGCAACTAATTCGGGGGGGGGTGATTTAATTTTCTTAATACGTAATAAAAAAACTCCCAGACGAAAATCCATGTATCTATTTTTTAACTGTTCCCAAATTAGTCCTTTTAATGAATTCCGAGCGATAAACCTCTACACTTAATATGGAAGAAAAATGGAACAAAGCCAATTAAAAAACAACATTACACAATTTGGCTAAGTAAAAAAGCAAGGTGAAGAAAATAATGGAACATTAATATTTTCGGCACGTTTTGGCTAACCTGAACATTTTCTCCGAAATGGATTCACGCGAGATTCTGGGTAAAGTAATCGTCGATTCAAATTCGATTTTCGGGAAAAAGAGAAAAATATATAACCATTCCCGTGTTACTTTGAAGAATGAAATACTCGTCGGGGGGATTTCCATTGAATCTCTTACAAATGTCAATAACTCGATCTTTTTCGTGTTTCTTAACTCAAATGGCAAGTATTGGTTTTCTGACATTTTAAACTAATTAATGAGAAAGAGACAAGTTAAGTTCTACTTTCGTCCTATTTATTTTAACTTAACCCTTAAAAACATATTTATATGACAACAAAAGTTAAGAAAGTAACAAATAATTGTTTTGTACCTTAGCTTAATCATTAAAGAAATAAATTATGGGTCAGACCTAAATAAGCCTGTGATGCAGGCCAAATTATGACAGCTAAGTAATTATCATGGGTCAAATATCTATTTGATATGATCCCGAGGGCCAAAAGATCAGTCGAAATCTACTATGGTTTGACATTGATACAAAATTGTAAATAACTTAATATTGTAGGAAGTGGGATCACATATTATGCATATGTCACATACATGCATGCGTAATACTGCAAATTTTCGCATTAAAATAATTACAATGATTTCATGACTTCCGTTTCGATTATTTGCATTTGTAATCGGTGAACTAAATAGTTTAACCTTTTTATAACGAATTCTTTGGTAAATCTTTAAAGATAATGCTTCTCTTTAATTAAAATTCTTAATTTTATTCAATTTTCAGAATCCTTCAAAACTTATAGCGTCATAAAAAGAGGGCTGGTAAACCGTGCAAATCTGTCTTATTAACTGAAACAGTTTTACAAAAACATGCAGAAAGTCCAAAAGGGAAATTTTTCTATAATAAATAACGAGTATAAATGCACAGAAATAAACTTTACATAGAGTCTTATATTAATATTTCATAACTATTCTTCATAGAGTATATCATCACTTTTATTTGAGTATTATTGAACATAAAAAATTCTGACTGAGCGTATTAACTAAAATTATCATGTTAATCCACGTTCACTTTTAATACAACCTTTGGAGAGCGTCGTAAGAATTGGTGTCGCTAGACAAATGCGGGTATAAGGGTTCGGGAAATTCAGAATGTGTAAGTCTTATGCGGGTCTCTTTTGACCCTTTTATTTTGAAAGTAGTTGAAGGTTTTTTTTTAAATATCTGTCTTGTATTCGTATTAAAAACATTTGATGAAGTCTGGATTATTTCACTTACGAGAGTTAATAAAGAGTTTAAGTAATATGAATAGATAAGTTAAATAAAAACTGTATTGCATCCATTTTTATCATAGTTTTGAAAGCGATAAAATAGGATCTACAGGGTGATTCTGAAATGGACCGCCAAACTTTGAGGGGTGATAGTACTCATCAAGACGAACAAGAATTGGTATAGAAAGGGGGGTCGCAGTTACACCGTTAAAGAGCTAGGTCCTAATGTAGTGCGAGAGCGTTACAAAAGGACGTTTTGCCAAGGCCCGTTTAACGAAAAAAAACATAATGAAATGAAAAAATTTATTGCATGAGGTACAGCAGTATCCTTATTACTTACATCATAAATTTGATAGAAATTGGACCACTTTCTAAACCGTGGGGTGAGTTTTAAAACGTGCTCTTAGTCAAACAATGGAGTTCCATTAATGGTATTTAGAAAAATGATGATCGGGGAAGGAATTTTCAATGATCAAACAGTTTCAATGATCCATGTTACGATCATTGAAAATTCCTTCCCCGATCATCATTTTTCTAAATACCATTAAGGAATGTGATTCTTTGACTAAAAGATTAATATTGCACTTTTGAAACTAACTCCGCGGTTTAGAAAGTGGTTCAATTTCTATCAAATTTATGATGTAAGTAGTACAGATACTGCTGTACCTCATGCAATAAATTTTTTCATTTCATTATGTTTTTTTTCGTTAAACGGGCCTTGGCTAAACGTCCTTTTGCAACGCTCTCGCACTACATTAGGACCTAGCTCTTTAACGGTGTAACTGCGACCCCCCTTCCGCATCAATTCTTGTTCGTCTTGATGAGTACTATCACCCCTCAAAGTTTGGCGGTCCATTTCAGAATCACCCTGTATAAAAAACAGTAACCCTTTAAGAAAATTGTTCTTAAACGCAAAGCAAGTTTAAAGAGAGTCCACATACTGATGGACATTTTGATTTTATGAAACTAGATTTTAACTTCAATTTGAAACTTTTCAAATACTTTGAAATCTTCAATATCAAGACGTACACTTTCTCTCTATAAACATAGAACAAAGAACATTGAACAAAGTGATCAATAAAATATAAAATTACATATAGTATAACAGTAAATCTGTTAATTTTTACATAAAAATTTATTAATAACATCACCACTGTCTTTGTTCACAATCCAATAATAAAAATATTTTCTAACAAATATTGTCAATGCAAAATTATCTTTAAAAAGTTATATAAACTGTTCCGGTATTAAAAAATATTCATAAATACGTCTTAAAAGAACTTAAAAACAAATTTTCTTAAATGGGATTAAAAAATATTTACAGTGCAGATATTTTTTTTCTAATTTCAAACACTATTCATAAGTAAGAAATTGTTCACTGGAATTGCGACACGGGTTACTGGAAGTTGTTTTCGTTACACATATTGAACATCAAAGGAAAAACAAGTTTTACAGGTAGTTATGTAACGCGGGAAAAACAACTAGGAGACATTTTATTGCTAGTGGTGGTTTCGCAAATTGAATCTCAAAATACCTATATTTTTGTAAAAATCGAGTCTTTAATACACAGTTTGGTTAATTTTAAATTTTTCTTCGAGATAATTTTAATTTTTAAAAAAATATTTCCTGCAATTTAATCACCATATATTTCCACATATAAACTGAATTTGCTTTTTATATTCTTTTTTCTGAAATTAAATTACGGATGTTCTTACAAGCATATGGTAGGTACTATAAAAAAGTTATATAAATCCATAGTCAAAAGCAAGTTACTGAGCCTTGATAAATATGACGCATTCAATTCCTATAAGTCATAATTCTAAAAAATGAATTTTAAACTCTGTTCTTTTTTTCTTGGATTAAGTACCATTAAGTGGCTTTTAAATGTTACATAATTTAATTTAAAATTGCTATAGTTTCGTCATCAACAGAACCAATTACTATTTTATTTTGTCTCATAAAAACTAATTAGCAATAGAAGGATCGTAAATTGGTTCATTACAAAATCCATTTCCAGCTCCCATCATTTCACCAGCCCTCATTCCCTAGTTCCACTCAACCATTTTTTTTCTCACACATCGTTACCGACCGCTTCCGCCGCGGAACATTTCATTTTCTGTTCCCGTTACGGAGCACGCAATCGCTTGCAATGAACAACCTATAGTGTTTACTGTCACTTTCATAACGGGGAAATTGGTGGTGCTATTTCTGGCAAAACTGATAGCCACGAAAATGAAACAGCTTCATATTGTTCTTTCACTTGATGTGTAATATATATGGAATAAAAATATGGAAATATGGAATAAAAATTTAATGAAATTTTGGTGATGGATTGATTAACTTAACGAATGGTTTCATTCGTTAATTCTTTCTTTTTAGGGTCGGTAGGGGAAGAGATAGAATGGAAAATAGCGATTTGATGGTTTAGGAGTCTTAATTTGCTTTCTGAGAAACTGGAGGACTTAAAATCAAACCATATTAAAAAGAAACGAAAAAATTTGCGAGATAATAATACGGAAGAATATACGAAAGGGCGCCAAAAGATTTAAATTATTTAGATTAATTGTGGTTAACCTATTAAATGACCCACTTTTAAACCATATATTTCTTATAAAAAACAACAGAAATTATAAATTAACTAGAAATATTTTAAGCATTTATCAACGCCAGAATATTTATAAGGGCTTTTAATTTTTCTCTTATCTATATGTTCTCGATAGATGGATACTACGCATGATGAACCTAACCTATAATTACATATGGAGTGAAACAAGAAAATGTAATTTGATCAAAATGTGAATTGAAAATCTTGGTTGTTAAATTACCTTATCTTATTAGTTATATTATACCAACTGTGCAAGAAGATCACTTAATTTAATGAAAGATTGCAAAAGCTAATCATGTCTGCGTAGTAAAAAATACAAATAACGAACGAATAGTCATCGAACAAAACTTGAAAATTAACGCTGAAGCTAAGACTTTTAATTTATGGGTAGCAGGGTAGCATCTTTAATTAAACGGTAGTTGAAATTAAAAACAACTCTCCTGCTCCCTTTTCTCAGCCTCAGATAGAAGAAAGATTCACGATATAACGAAAAATCTTACCATTAATCACTAACTTTACTTTAAAGGTAAACATGAAGGGAAAACTTACCTGTTGATCGGATATTGAAGAACCTCGATGCTCCAAAAGGATCGTCTGTGACAACTCCGAGGGGACTTATCTCAGCTAAGTGGTTTTCGGACAGAAGCGCATCGTAACATTCGGCCACAAATCGTCTGCCAACTTTTTGAGTCAACGCTCTCTCGTTCGTCTCCATGGTGACCGATATCAACATTACTTCCTCAATTACATAGCGCGTGGAATGACGAGCGCCAATTTCTATCGATTCAAGGATTTGATTTTCACCGTCTATTCCCCATGGATTTATTTTAAGGAAGATTTTAATACAGTAAAGTAGTGTCTCTCCGGTTGTCGCTAAGGAACTGGGACTTAATAACGCAGAACGTCTGTGTCAACTTTCGCGCTCGTAGCATGCAAGAAGTCTGAATGAATAGAAATCGAACGCTGAAAATAAAAGAGGATAGAAATGTAATAAAATTATGATCGACGAATATTTCTAGGAAATCTTAAAGAAAACGTAAGCAGGTGAAAATACTTTAAAAATACGTTGGTGGATTTTGGTTATGACAAAAAAGGCAGTTGATATACCTTTGGGGAGTCACTTCTAAAACGATTCCCCCCAACAGTTATGAAAGTTAAAACAGCCCAGTAAAATTACAGAAAAAAAAACATTTTAACTGTAACTACATCCAATTTTTTACCACCGATGAGCTTGAGCGTTTCTTTTTTCCAATGGCACACACATTGATGATATTCGGGAAAATATCTAGTAATAAGTATAGTGAGTAGGTATTTCCACTAACATGAACAGCCACAGGTAGGTAGGTGGTACCCACTAACATGAACAGCCACAAATGACTTTGGTCATTTTTCCAATATTTATTTTTTTAAATTACAATTTTAAGTAGTCCGAATCATTTTCAATAAATTTCAAATCTTTAGAATCCCAATTCAAATTAGCTTAAATGTTGAGTAAAATGAGTGTCTAGAGCAGTTGAATAAATCATTTAAGGAAATACTACACCTGAAATTACTAAAGAATAAACATTAACCCCTCATTTTTTTTGTCTAATTTATTTATTGTACATCATTATAAAAATTATTTACCCTATTGGATACAAATTACTTTTATCTATTATGATTTTCATAAGCCCACGTCTTTCCACTAATCATGGTATAGTTTTTTACTTATAAGAACATCAATATGGTAGTATTTAGTGCTTAATGGTATTGAAAAAAATCATAAGGAAGGCTTTTGTTTATTAGTGTAGAGAACACAAAAGACATAATTTAAGCTTATGATTTTAATCAAAACCATAAACCATTTATGTATTTTATTTATTTTCTCTATGGAAAAGGTTTTGTTGAAAAGGAAAACATGTTTTCATCAACTACTAATTTTAATACCAAGAATTCATACTTTTTATAGATTTATCATTTTATTTATTTTTTACATCACTTAATCACTACATTTTATGAAAAGGTGTTATTTTTCAGAACAAAGCAAATTGAAGAATTTAGGCACAAATTTTGCCAATTAAACTTTATTGATGTTTAACAAATTATGCATCATAAAAACCTTTAAAAAATTAAAAGCCACACTGCTAAAATGCAAATTAAGATATTTTAACAGTTATTAATTTTGATATTTACCTATTTTTTGCAATTTATTAAAACACTTTGTGTTTTCTCCCAGCTAATACTAAAGCACCTAATATTTTTTTAAACTGTTCATAGTTCCTTCCCAAAGATATATTACTTTATAGCTAATAATTACACTGCACACAGCCTAGAATTCCTTCAAATTTTTTTATATTAAAAATTTACTATAAATTCAAATTTATTTAATAAATCAGGGATGAAAGAATAATATGGTTACTTTCAAAACATGATGAATATATATCTCTCTGATTAAGATAGTAAACAGGTAACATACAAAATGACAAAATGTATCCCATAGAACCTTTTCAGTGATCAAAGCATTCATTTTCTGACACATTCACCTCTAACTTACAAGCATTTTACTTAAGAAGTCATTCATTAGATTGAATCTCAAATCATAGGAAACATTTTTACAGATAACAACACAACATATTCTTTATTTCAAATATTTTTACAGTAACTTTACCTAAGAGCGGAAAATAATATTTCTCCAGATAAGATATCTAACAGTTACAACAAAGAGAATACTTTAAAACTCCTACATTTCTTTTAGTACATTTAAAAAAATTATACAGAATATGAGGTAAAAAGTAAAGAGGGTACTATTTTTTTTCTTTATTTACAGAACTATATAGATTAAGGTGGCCCACTTTTCTATGGGAAAAATAAAGTGTTATGAAATTGCCACGGCACCCCCTCAATTTTTAATACCTACAGAGAAAACTATTCAGGCAAAGTTTGGGCTCTTTACCTTAATTAGAAAGTGATATTCAAGAGGAGTGAAAAAGTCCAAATTCAAAGATTTTTAAACAAAACAACTAAACAACCAAAGATCAAACCATCTCATTTTGTACATGATTTTTTTATAAGAAACTACTAACATTATAGATATAATGTTCAAAGTTTTATTTTTTTATCACCTTTATTTTGGTTATAGTAATTTTCTAATGTCCAAAGAACTTTTGTAAAGTTGTTTTTCCTGCATTTTTAAACAGCTTATAACTCTAGAACTATACAATTTAAAAACCTAAAATTAGTCCCATTTTGTTTGTAAATTTTTTGTCTTTGATTTAATGCGCCTCATGATCATCATTTTCAAAATTTTAAAAAAGTAAAAAAAGTTAAATGAAAATTTTTTTTGAAAAAATACTAAAAGCCTTTTAACTCTTAAAATGCACATAACTACCAAATTATGGTTATTCTACCAAATTTCAAGTTGAAAATAAAATTTAATCATGCATAAAAAAATAAAAATATTTGAAATTTAAACAAGTCCCTGAACTATCCCTAAAATTATACAGCAAGAGCGATTCACTCAAGGAAAATTCATAAACTCGCTTGAGGGTGTCCATATGACTTAAAACATGCAAAAAATGTCACAAAAATGTTAGTTTTTTGGTATAAAAATATTCGAATTTTCAGAAATTTCACTCCTCTTGGTCATCGACTTCTAATTCGAATACAGAGTTGAAATTTTGGCTGTGAGCTTCTATTAGCTGTTTGAAAAAAGTAAAGGGTGCCCAAAACTGGTTTGAAAAAAGTTTGAAAAAAAACCCAGAAAAAAAGTTTTTTGGGCCACCCTAATATAGATACATTTCACAAACAAGAACATATAATTTATTTTCCATCTCCAGATTGTTCCCGGTTGACAACTGACTGATCAAAGAGGATTTTAAATGTAGTTCCTTTATGCCAGTGAGCAGTAACTTTAGCTGGCTAAAAAGCAAAATAACTCTCAGACTCACACCATCAGTAAAACAAACAATGTACAAACTAAAACACCATAATTTTCAATTTATTTTAATTCTACATCATACCAACATGACTGAAATAAAATAAAATTAATGAATTTCAAAAAAAGATAAATATAAACAGTATAATATTTTTTAAGAGTATGGTCTAGGAGAATTTATCCTATATAAGACAGTATTATAATATGTTTAATTTGAATCAGTGGCTCGCTACTAGTCAATCCCATTGCATTTCTATTGTGTAGCCATGGTGATGAACTGCCTATTCGATTTACAAGGAGTATAAGAGTTGAGTACAGTTTTCTTCTTCAAAATTTTCAAAATTGATACCTGATATTTGCAATAAAATACAGGTAAAACAGGAAAATACATGTTCTGAACCTTACGGTAACAAATCAGAACCAATAAAAAAATATACTTGTTTTGCATTTCTATGTATAATAGATTAAATTTTCCAAACATCATTCATAAACAGAGCCCTGCACGAGCTCGCTATAGCGCGTCTAACTCGCGATTTAAAAAATAAGCGCGTAAGTAACATTTTATTTGTAAGAACGTGGCGGGCTGGGGAAAAAGCGGCGGGCCTGGAAAAACTCGGCGAGCTGAAAAAAGCTCGCCGGGTTTTTAGAAGCGCTGCGACTTTTCCCCGAATCGTCTCTGGCTGTTAAACGGTTTCCGAGCAGTTAGATTAGATGCGCGCTTTGCGGGTTTTCAGTAAATAGAAATACTCATGGTTTTGTTCATTATAATTTCATTTATCTTCAAGAAGTACTGGAAACAGGATTTAAATTTAATTTAAAGGAAGCAGTTTACTTCGAAACCGTTATTAATTAACCATATTCAAAGTTTTATCCTAGTAACTTCTCAATCTGATGACTTAAACAAGAAGAAAAAATCTTGAAATGTTAACTAATCTATACATCAGTGATAATTTTTATCAAAATGTTATAGTAAGATAAAATATTTTCTCATTTCATTAAGACGTAATGCATTATGACTTGATATACTGCGATTCCTACTTAAGGGAAGCGCGCAAGCTTCAGACCGGCGAGTTACGTGGAGAGCGGCGCGCTTGGAAAAACCCAGCGGGCTTTTAAAAGCGCAGCGAGTTTTTTCCGGATCGCCGAATCTAATCGAGCTCGTGGCGCCTCGGCGCGCTGGTTTTTCAGAGACGAGCTAGACGCGCTAAATCGAGCTCGTGCAGGGCTCTGTTCACAAACAGCATCTCCTATATACTATGTTCTATAAAGTTTACTATCTCTGATGAAATTAAACTTCTTATTTTTATAACTGTGAGAAAAGTGTCAAAATGGTGTCAAGGTGAAAAAATCAAAGGGGAAACTTGAAAGAATGCTTAGGTCATTGGTCCTTCTAACTTCAGTATAACTAGCCTCACTGGGTTAGGCCATGAGCAGATCTGTTACAGAACCTGCGACTGAGTGTCAGCTGAGTGGCTAGCTTGATGCTAATCCCTTCCTGATTTCCCCAAGTAAACTTGGTAATCATTTTATCAATCCCAGAAGGATGAAGGGATGATGGTCGCATTCTGTACTACATGATCAGTGGTTACAGTTGTCAATGTGATTCAGCCAATTATATTCCTTCTTTGATAGGTGGTTATCCGCTAGTCATGTAGCACAGAATACAGCCCTAAATCTGCTGTGCCTACAGACTAAGATTTGAACCCCTGGCCTCTACAGTGCAGTCACATGAATTGGTACTTAAATAAATTGCTTATAGAAAATTTTTTTTTAATAACCAGGATGAGCTTTTAACCTTTTCAGGTTTTAGAAGCCTAATTTTTTTTAAGTTTTCAACATATATGAGGCGGAAAGCGAAAAGGGACCTCTTGTCGGCGTTTGTCGAAATGGAGTTATTATTTTTTCTCAATCTGTACGGATTTTAGAAGATTTTAAGACCATCATCAGCCTTGTAGCTCAAAAAATGACGAATCGCCAGTAATTAAAAGTTTATAATAGAATAAGTGGATTTCGCAAAAAAAGACATTAAACTTTCAAAATGCTACCCTATCGTTATTTTTCAGAGTTAAGGAATGATTCCAACAGCTAAAATTTGGTTTTAAAGGGCCCAAGGATCGATAATCAAGAGAAAAAAAATTCAATAGTTTTGACCTTCTTCCAGTTTTTTGGCTTTTTCTCAAAATCAACTTTGCCGACAAGAAGTCCCTTTTCGCTTCCCGCTTCACATATCTTGATTTATTGCCTTCCTTCAGTGCAAGTGCAACTGAGAAAACTGCTCATAAAACAGTATCTGAGGGCTGATTTCAGAAGAAAAAAAATGTGCTGATACACCTCTCCCATATTTGTATTATCTTTAACCTAAGAGTGTGTGTATAAGAGCCAGCACAATTCAGTTCATACCCCTACACAGTAAAGCACCATTTATACATCTTTTAAGGGACCGATGTAAAAAGACGTATAAAAGAAAATATATAATTGAAAAGCTCTTTGATTATTAGGTTTCTAATGTTCGTAATGCAGATTTACGTAAATACAATAAATTTAAGTTTTCACTAAAGAAAAATTTACTACAAAATCGCATTTAAAATTAAAATAATAATTGAATTTTAAAATATTAAAACATTTAACATAAAAATGAAACAAACCATACCTTTACAGTTCATCCTAAATATTTATTTTATTTTTCATATATATCTAAATATTTCATAATTTATTCATAATTCATATCTAAATTTTCATATATTTCTAAATATTTATATTGCAAATCCTAAACACCACATCCGAAAAGATAGCATTGTATATGAATATCAAATCTTCAAATTATTACACTTTTTCGGAAAAGTTCTTCATTAAGACAGTGAGTAACGAAGTATAACCGACATTGTGTATCGTATAAACAATTTTCATTAAAATGAATATGAATGAATTGGGCCTTCGCGAAAACGACTTATACAGTGGGTGGCCATTGAATTAGGGACAGTGCTCATTTTTATGAAAATTTAAGTTCGAATAATTTTGTGAGCAGATAAATTGGCATTGCTTCTGGTATTGTTACTTTTAATTTTTATGGGTGGCAACACTAGAAATCGGTGCCATATTTGACAAAAACTGACTTTACTCACAAAATGGTTGATGTTAGGTAAAAATCGCTGCTGCAGAAAATTTGCTTAAATTATTTGAAAATTAATTTTTACCTGATATTTTTGTTTAAACTAATAAAACGACTTGTAATATATCGCTTTTCATTTCTTTTGCTAATTTTTTTGACATAATTTTATAATTTTTTGCACGAAAAAACATAAATTCCTACTTTAGACATGTTCTCAAGGAAATGTAGAGCTATACCGCGACATTATTTCTTCACACACTCCACACTCTTTCAGATAGACAACAATTATTAGAAGGGTTTCGAAGTCTTTTGTTCGGCAAAAAGAGTTTAATTTGATCAAAACAAACTCAAGTGGGCAGAAAATGTGACCAGAAAAAGATCCCCGCTTCTCGTTCCAATCGCAAAACTAAATAATATGTCTTTAAAATCATAAAAGAGTATTTCCTCACAAATAACAATGGAGGAATAAAATTCATAAGAGGCGTTAAGCCAAAGAGAACCTCATTCGACATTGGTTTAACGAAAAAACATGCTTTACAGTGTTATGAACATTTGGTCCAAATTCAGAGGGCTAAATTACCAAATATTCTTCAAATATGACTGTTAAGGACAGGACTCTTGTTTGAACAAACACATTTCTAACTGATCTGATGGTTAAAAACAAGTTTTGGTAATATTTTGAAGCCAAGTTTCTCTAACGAATCAATATTTAAAATTTTGATAAATTAAAACTAATTTCTCGACGACACCCTGGGTAACATTTCTATTCAAACTGTCTTGGGGGAGCTGGATTAACACCTGGTTAGTCTTATGGTGATCTATGATCCTCAGCGAAGGGAATAGGCCACCTATAAGTCGTAAAAAAGGCCACGAAGCAACCCAATACAAGCGAATACTAGAATTGCGGCTACTGCTAAAGCTTGAAAAATGGTTCCCAGGTAAATAAATGAACATTTATGCATAAATTGTCCCTTTTCCATAAATACAGAACAGTTACTGCATATTTGGATGAAAAAACATTGCTGTTTTAGCTTGAATAGGGAACTAATGACATTTGACCCCTGTAGAGATAATGTGAAAGCTCATCATAATCATTTCCTGCGAAAGTGATCACCACAAAGGGCAAACTGTTTAAAACTGTTACAAAAACATGACATCTTGGCAGCAAATTTCAAAAAAAAAATCCATGTCTGTTCCTTTACTTATTAAAGCTATAATTGCAGCTAAGAGTGGTATCACTAAACTAAAAGATTTATGCGATTTCTAGGGGACAACTTTTAATTATTTCATGAAAAAATAAAAAAATTGTTTTGTACCTTAAATTTACTGTATTTATGGTCTCAAAAAACCCCTTTTTTAAATTAAAAATACCTACTAGGTTTTAAACCAAATAGGTGTTAAAAAATGCTGTTAAACTTGAAAAAACTTAAATCTGAGAAAAGTCCCTAATTCAATGGCCACCCACTGTAAATAGAAAAGTCGTATAAACGATGGTTTACTGTATTAATTTTCTTTATCTCACCTGCATTTTGAATTTTATTTGTTTATTTTTGTTAAATTTGTTATTTTAGAGTGTTGAAAGATCTTTAAAATAACTTTAACTGTAACTAAGTGAATTTTTTGTGTGACGGGAAAGTTTGTTTATAAACCACTAAAAGATAATATAAGAGAGATAAAGGATAAGGTAAAATAATAAATAAAACTTACAAAATTGCAACTAACTAATGTAGCTTCGATGATTCCAGCAATAAAAGCAGCACAATTGAGACTTCCTATAATCCAAAAAGAGATAATTTTACAAAAAAGAAGAATTTTGAGGTGATTATCAAAACATTTATTTAATCACAAATAATTTAAAAATGATTGGGTTTTGTCTTTTACATTTAGTTCTTAAATATTTATTTTCTTTAATAAGGAAGTTGCATGTGTCAGATATTCAAAAACAAACAAGTGTTCCGTATGGTTTTTTGTATGGTAAAATGAAATATCTAGTCAGTTTTTCAAAAAAATGTACAGGTAATTAAATATTTTAATTTAAAAATCGAGAAAAAAACACGTGACTGAAAACGTTTATTGTTTAAACTATAAGATGACGTCAACAATAATACCATCAACTCCATTGCTTTGCAACAACGTTTAGTATAAGATGACGTCACATCCAAACTCTTGGCGTTTTCGCGCGCTTTTAAAAAGGGGATTTTTGTTAATTTTTTTGACAATCAAAAAATTTCTCGATCGGCCTCAAATTTTAGGTAGTTGCTTATTTTTGCAAGAGGAATCGATTAAAAAAATTTAAAAAATCATGCAACTTCCTCATTCCTTAAATCTTAAAGAAAATACATTAATTAGTAGAATTCTAAAGAATTAGAAGTTGCTTTAACAGTAGTACATATATATAATTCAAAAGTTATTCCAACTCAAAATTTTGTTTCCTTTTTAGGAAAAATTAATATTTTGCGACTGCATTTTTAATATATTTGATTATTTTCTGAAATTTTGTATGAATTTTTTTGTTTAAATTTTTTTTCCACAGAACAATGGAAAGGGACAATGCAGATAAAAACACAGAGCATAAAAAAATTAATCCATTTTAACATTTAGATGCAGCATAACCAATTCATTTAAGAATGAATCATGCAGGTAAGCTGTCATCACAAAAACAAATGCCCTTAAGCATAACTATTAATTCATAAATTTAATCATTAAATAATGTGATAAACTTTGCTTGAATTTAAATGATTCTTAAAATATCTTACTATTCAAAAACTATCGTACAATATTTTTGAAAAGTGCTTTGAATCACTTAATTTTAATATTTCAGGCCTTGCTTAATAATAAAGGTTAACTGTTTCGATAAAATGTTTTAATAATTGTTTAAAAACTAAAAATATCTTTTGAAATATTACCTTTATCCTTAGGAATAGATATGTACTTGTTCACCAAAGGATCTGCTTCTATAATGAAATCTGAAAAACAAATTACACATTTAAAAAAACTTTAAAACCTAGATTTTTAAACATACAGACTGAAGAGATTAGCTCTTATCTATAGCTATTTTGAGAAGAATTTTTAAGGGGGGAAATATGACATAAATTAAACATGGAATTTAAAAAAAAGGTGTTTTTTTTCTTCAAAAAATTTATGGGGAGAGGGAAAGAGACTACTGTTACAAAAAACTTCTCACACCAATATTTAGGGATCTAAAAAATGGTTCGATTCGATTCCTGAAGTTCGATTCTTGGATTTGATTCCAGAGGTTTGATTCCAACCTGGAATTGATTTCTTAGAGCCAGTATCGAAAAAGTAGAATCGAACTTATCGATTTCAATTACAAATATGAGATAATTAGTAATTATTATTGATTTAATTAATAATCATCAAAATATTAATTAATAATCAAAATACGAATTAATTAGTGAACAAAATTGTTTATAATTATCTGTATTAATCAGAAAACAAAGTACGATTCCTAAGATTCGATTCCTGCTGTATAATACTAATTAATTATCAAAATACTAATTTTTAATTAGTGAACAAAATTGTTTATAATTATCTGTATTAATTGGAAAATTAAGTACGATTCTTATGATTCGATTCCTGCTGGAATCGATTCCTTCAAGGGTTCGATTCCTTGGAATCGATTCCAAGGTATTCGATTTCGATTTGATTCTGGAATCGATTCTTTCAGAAATATTTAGAACCCTACCAATATTATTGCCAGAAATATTATGACAAAAACAATCAATCATCAAAAAACAAATTTGAAAGTAATTATTACAATATCATTCAAGCTATAAAAAGCTCCAATTGATAATAAGGGATCAATATGCACTTTTGATTGAAATGGGCAATACCACTATTTATTTTTTATTTGATAGAGGTACCCTAGAGCGGAATATACGCACAAATTTTTTTTAATTACAATGATTATTTCTTTTTTCATGTAATTTCAAAGTTCAACTTTAAAAAAGGGTGTTAAATCATCCAATTTCTCAATGTGACGTACTCTTACCCTATACATTGATTTTAAACAATGCTTTAATTTATTTCATTTTCTGGGATGGATTGCTGCGTTTGAAAACATTTTTGGAAATACAATTTGGAAATACATTTCATCAAACACGGCCATCCATCCCGGAAAATGAAATAAATTACTCTTCAGGTCGTGGAAGTTTTCATCAAGTTATAATGCTTTAATTGTTTAAACAAATTAAAGTTATTGTTGGGTTTCTCGTTAGAGTCTGTATGAGTCAGTTGTGACGTACTTTTACCCTAAACAAAGACAAAGGGCTTGGCGATTTTAATTTTAAATATTTAATTAACTAAATTTTTTTGAAACTTTTCATGTGGATTTTTGGATTTATACTCTGTTCATTTTGAACTGGGGCTTGAAAATATTTCCTTCCCTCACCACCGATCGGTAACCATAGCAACTATCCTCGTCAAAGTGACGAAGAAGGCTTACTATTGGTTGCGTGAAGAGCATAACTATGGTTACGCTTCTAGCGTAGAGGAAAGCACAATTTCTCAAGCGCCAATTCTAAATGAATAGAGTATAGATCTATTTCCTTTACTGGAAAAATGCATTTTTTCTGTTTTTAAAATATGATGGTATTGCCCATTATTCCATATTAATTTTTGCTTGATTGATTACTTTACTGATTTACTTTGATTATAACTAAAAAATAACAGATACTGTCTAGAGAAAAATACCTACAGGGTATAAAAAATGAGGTATAAAGAATGTACATAATGCATTCATAAGGTTCTGTTGAGGAAACATTTATAAAGCTAGAAAACAAATGCAAAACGAAGTTGAGCCAATTTCATCCAAAGCCCTAGATTTGTGTGTCATTTATGCATACATAATTACCCTATTAATTAAATATATTTCTAATATAATGCCTTCTTGATTAATAGTTACTATAAAAACCCAGAAAGAGAAATTATGAAAATAACATCATTTTGCATAAAATTATCCAACATTACTGCTGGTTGTACCCATAAGAGATTTCTACATAATACAATTATCAAAATTATAGAATCTGGGTTGCTTAAGGCGGAGTTTTTGAAGTGAAAACCTTTCAACTTAAAATTATCAGAAATTGTAGGAGCATTAAATTAGTTACAAGAGCTCAAATAGAGTTGAATCCCTTTGTACACTTAAAATCTTTTTTGGAACACTTACATGTTTTCTTGTCATCATTAGCATGTTCCAATTTATCAGCTTCCTTTCCAAATAATGTCTGAAAAATGAAAATATTCTTATCATTTCTTCTTTTCAGATACACGTACTCAGGATATACAATGAATTCCACAAAATAATAAATAAAAACTATATTACAGCTCCTTAACCCACCTTCCATAAGGTAGTTTTGATGAAAATCAGAATATTTAAAAGCTTTGTTTCCCTTTTGAAATTTCTTTCTCTGACAAATAAGGTGTCAACCATTCTTTGACCAACATGGTATCCCATTTCAGAGAGCCTACAAATGAAAGCACTTTATAAAAATTTAGCTCACATACACAAATAAACACAATCTTTAGAGAACTGATTAGCTTCATCACCCATCCAACTTCAATATGACAATTATAAGCAGGGCTTAACTTCTGGTTCAATGGCGGTAACCTTTGGTGGGGTAGGGGTTATTACAAATAACTTTGAAGTTGGAAAATAATTCAGTTTCCCTCTTTTATAAAGGATATTTCTATAACATTCTATCTTTTGAATGCATTCATATTAAGTCAATGTGTTGACAATACAGTTAGTGTAAATAGAAAAGGGAGATAGGTGTTGTTACATCTAAAAACTTGTCTCCTAGATCAGTGTGGTCCAACCTTTAGCTACCCGAGTGCTAATTAAACTTCTTCTAGGGAGGCCAAGTGCCAGATACAGTTAAAATTAAATTTTACTATTTTAAAACAGGCAAATCAAACTTATAATCAAACACTGCAAAAATATTGACTGGGTCTCATTAACATTTTTTATTCAAGGGAATTATTTTGTACCCTAATTTAAACACTATTTCAATAGATTTTCACATTTACAAAATTTAAATTTAAAACAAATTTTATTTGTTTCGAATTGAATTGTTGTTTACAGGAAAATAGGACTAATAAACAAGAGAAAACCATTATTAGAAAATAGACTGTTAAAATGAAAGAGCAAGAAGTGAAGGTTTTAGGGTTTTAGAGGTAAAAGTGTTGTAGAGAAATTTCTGAAATTACACTTGTAGATAAAATGTTAATTACAATCCATAGCTTCTACTGATTTGATAACTCCTTTCCTTATTGCCCCAACTGTATCTTCTATTTATGCACTTTTAACAACCCTTTTGAATTTAATGAGAAGTCAAAATAGTTCAAAGGGAATTCAACTGATAAAAGCAGGGTTTTAACACATTTCTGAAATTAAACTGAAAAGTGAAATACCTCCCTATTTAATATGATTAGGACCTTATATTTTGTGGAAAAGTGCCATAAAAATCTTTTCAAGTGCTACATGCGGCCCACATGCCGCAGGTGGAACCACACTGCCCTAGACATAGAGATGGAAAATTTCCGGAAATTTTGGGTAGGCGGAAAAAAACAGGAAAAAAACCGGTTTTTTTTCCGGAAAAATTGGAAAAGTCGGAAAAATTGACCTTTCTTGCATAGAAAAGAGTGGTTTTTGAACACATATTTCTATAGAAGCTAAATAATCATTTGTTGTATAAAAATTATTAGTCATTATATATTAGAAGTTATTAAATCATTAAAAAATAATTAAAAATAATTCTTCCAAAATAAAAATATGCAGCATTTTACGAGTAATTTTAAAACAAAATAGAAAACTACAGTTTTTATAACTATAAAATATATATCACTATATATAAATAATATATGCAATATAAATATAAAGCATGTGATTGTAATAAATAACATTAATTTAATATTTATTTATTAAACATAAAGTACTTTTGATGAATTAATTTTGCATACAACATGATCCAATAACAAATAACAGATGTTTGCTATAATATTTAACATCAATATACATAATTTATCCTAACCTTTTTCACATAATCATTGCAATCATGTTTTCTTAGAAAGGTTGAGAAGTTTTAATTAAATTATGCCTACTAAAAAAATGTTGAAGTCATTATATAAAAAAATTAAAAAATAGTTCATTGTTTTGTTTAAATATTTTTGAAACTTATTTTTTAATTATTTAATTTTCATGACATTAATATGTTCATTGTTCAATAAATACTCATACACCATAAATATGTTTCCATATATTCCATATTAAGAAAACATTAGAATGTGAATGTAGAAAATTTTTAAATGCATACAAACTTAAAATTTTTAACTTTTCCCGAGTGGAATCTAACTTTTTTGGGAAAAAATGCTTATTATATGGTTAAAACTTCATTTTTAAGTACTTTATTGTAAAAGAATATAATCTAAATAATATTTTAATTGATATCGGTTAATATATAAATTCTAAATAAAGTATTTTAAATTAACATTTTCAATTTTTCCGGAAAGAAATAAACCCTTCGGAAAAAAACTGGAAAAAAACCGGTTTTTTTCCCAAAGTTTCCGGTTTTTTTCCGGCCATTCCCATCTCTACCTAGACATAAAGAAAATATAAAACTGTCTTTTCTTTTCACACACCAACTAAGGCAGGGTGAGTTAATTCAGTCATTTAAGAAAATTGGCGAGTTAATTTAGTCATTTTATTTGTTTGCTTTGGTGTAAACCACTTGCTCTAAAACATAAATTAACCATCAGAAAGCAGAGCTACCACAAAAAATATAAAAGGTTAAAATACCTACACATTTTTAGGTAAAATAGATATAGTAAATATAGATAAAATTTTTCTTTAAGAATCTATTTTTTATAAATTCAGGATCCTGCTTTTGAAAAATTGAGTAAATCATTCTGCTCCTAGTGAACATTTTTTTAAGAAAGGAATATTTCACCATAAGGTTCCACTTGTTTTTGACGCCCCCTACTTCAAATGCCTCAACCATTATATCAGAAAAACTGCTAGAAAATAAATAAAAAGCAAATAATTGGCTACCCCTAGAAGAACAGTCAGCACCCTTACGCTTACTGAAACTAACGAGAATCTCATTAAAACACTTTCTTAACCACCAAAAGCTAGAAAAATATCGCCAAACTATTATACTTACTTGGTTTGTAATTCTGGTACAGATAAAACTCGATTTTGACAATATTGCACAATTTCTGAGAATAAGAGAGCAAACGTGCTGATATTTATCTGAAACATAAAAAGTTTTAGGCATGAAAGTTAAAGAAAGAAAATATTATAAACTCTATGTGAAAGTTATTGACGAGAAACTTTCAATTGTATGATTGATGAATTATATATACCTCAGATTTGCCTTTGCTCAAAGGTTTATCGAGAATGTTGATTTTGGGTACCGTTCTGATTATCGAAGACATTGCAAGATTTAATACAAAAATAAACTCTTTTGTTATAAAAATAAAAGTTACATTCACATATACCAGTACAATATATTTCTTTGATAAATTTAAAGAAAAATGCTTTTTTATGCGATCTTTTAGAAGCTAGCAGACAAGCATCTAGTTTATTTCCAAAATGAAAACAAAATCCACCTGTTATCTTCATTTCAGTTCAGTTTATAATACTTTTTAATACTACACAGATTAAATAGTTTATCAAACATGAATATTCAGGTTCAAAGAAAGATTATTAGAATGTTCGATAGTAAAATAGCTTCAATGTTTAAAAATTTATTTAAAAACTCAAATAAATCTAGTTCAATAAGGAAATTTCCCTAATTTTCCTTATTATAATCTTAACTGTTATTTTCACTCCGACCGGTTTGATTAGAAGCCATTCTTTGCTTTGAAAATTGGAAAGTCATCGGAACCTAAACATTAGTGTTTATTTTCTTGTTCAACTGGTAAAGAATCGTCAAAAAAATCATGGGTACCTCAAGATATGACCGTGCTATCACTGTATTTTCTCCTGATGGTCACTTATTTCAAGTGGAATACGCACAAGAAGCTGTCAAAAAAGGTTCTACCGCTGTTGGAGTATGTGGTAATGCTATTGTTGTTTTGGCTGTAGAGAAAAAGTCAGTCGCTAAGCTGCAAGAAGAGCGCACCATGCGAAAAATATGCCTTCTTGATGACCATGTAGTTATGGCTTTTGCAGGCTTGACGGCAGATGCTCGTATTCTTATAGACAGAGCAAGAGTCGAGTGTCAGAGTCATAAACTGACTGTTGAAGATCCTGTAACTTTGGAATACATAACGAGGTATATTGCACAGTTAAAACAACGGTATACTCAGAGTAATGGTCGAAGACCTTTTGGTATATCTGCTTTAATCGCTGGTTTTGATTATGATGGCACTCCCCATTTGTTCCAAACCGATCCATCAGGTGTTTACCATGAGTGGAAGGCTAATTCTACTGGGAGAAGTGCTAAGACAGTACGAGAATACTTGGAAAAAAATTATTCCGATGAGGTTGTTGCTGAAGATGAATCAACAATCAAACTCGCCATTAAAGCCTTATTAGAAGTTGTCCAAGGAAAGAATCTTGAAGTAGCTGTTATGAAGAAAGGTTCTCCTCTGCGAATGCTAGAAGCAGATGAAGTTAGTGCCTATGTTGCTACTATTGAAAAGGAAAAGGAGGAAGAAGCGGAGAAAAAGAAGCAGAAAAAATAACTTTTAACATCTTTATTGTTTTGTCATCATTGATTGGAAATTCTTACTATGGTATTAAAATATCTATAGTAACATTGAAATGTCCATTTTTGAATTAAATTTTTTATTAACACTTGATTAGTAATCCTTTTAAAATTTTTACAAGTTAGCTATTATTCAGTTTTGTATCATGGGTTCATATAGAAAGAAAGTGGGCCCGTTTTTAAGGACCCTTCACAAAATTCCTAAGATCAATAGTGGTTTGAAAATTATTTTCAGAATGTGTATATCATTTTGCAATGGAATTTGAAAAATTTACATTTCACTTTTACTTATTTAAAACACAATAAAATTTTCTCTTTCTAAAGAAATTTCTTACGTTCATAAGTTAATCCATATATAATTAAGATAAATAATTTGATTATTTGAACCATTTATCCAAGATAAATTAACACTGATTTTTATTCATTACAATACAATACGATATTCAAATTGGAATATTTTAAAAACAAAAATTATTTTTTTAAAACAAATTCATTTAATTTTAATTAACTAATTAAATGAAATATATACGAATCATTTATCAATCATAAACAACCCCTGAAATAAATGTCTCAATTTCAAACATCACTGCTAAAATAACTTATTGTGAAAAAAAATTCTAAAAAAACTTAGTTTATACCAAAAAGTTTTTTTTGGTGGATTTTTTTAAAGAAAACGGGTTATTTTTTCAAACCCTGACTAGTACTCATCCCTCTTATCTACTCTGTTAAAAATTGCCAAGCTTTTTTAATGCCGATTATTAGAAACGTTTACATAAATAGCAAACCAATAAAATGCATGCATAAAAGTTGGTAGCTTGAAGCAAAAATTACTTTAATTATAATATTTGGTACAGTATAATAGTATTTAACGAGATAGGTAATAAATTACCCAGATGTAATCAATTGATACTTCCATGCTATCCTTTTTTACATTTTTTTTCAAAAGTAAAAGTCTACTCAGGGCTCGATTTCTAAAAAAAAGAGGTACCGGAACGGTACGATTATTGGTCTAAAAACTAAAAAAGCAAATACTTTTTAATGCAAAAACGTAAGCACATTTATTTTCAAATTTAAATTTACAAAATAAATTCAAATGTGTTGTACTAGATTAGGAAGAGTGTTGAGTGTTCTAACTTAATTATTAATAATGAATTATACTACTAATTTTAATTATTGTAAAAGACGATGAACTATACAATTTTCTTATAACACCTTTTTTGTACCGTGGGTTGTATTTTTTCCCTAACAGGGTACCTCTTGTAGGAGGCGGGACAGCTTATCATCAACAAGGTTGTTAAAGTTACTTTGAAATAGTATTTGAGTACAAATACAAGTATTTCAGAAAAAGTAACTAAGTATTAAGTACAAATACCCGAAAAAAGTAACTAAATAGAGTATATGAAAAGTATTTAAGACTACCTTCAGTTACTTTACCCGCAAAATTTAAATTAAAAAAATTTAAAATAAAATTTTTTTTTAAAAATTAAAAATTTAATAAAACAAATTAAAAATTTAAATAAAATTTAAACTAATACTTAATAAAATGAATTCATTTTAAAAATAATTTTCAAAATTAATTTTAATTAATAAAATTTATTTTAATTATTTTTAAAAAATTGAAATATAATTTTAATAATAAAAGGAAATTTTAATATTTGAACTAAAACTTAATTGAGAGAACGATGTCTATTCAACAGGAAGAAGGTGGACGCAATCGATACTCCAAATTTTTGAATTTTCGACTACATAATAAGTTAATAATTTAAACCATAATATTTAAAATTAAAGGAAATTTAATTATAGATTGCTAACGTAAGTTTCTACAGTAAATTGCTAGTTTTTAAAAAAAGAAGTTGCATTTAACTCAAAAAAAAATTTAAGGTTACTTTTACTTTACTTTAAACACTTGAAAGTTTGTAAAGATAATGGTCTCCTCCTTACCTTTCATTATTATCCAATTTTTAATAAAATAATTATTTTCATAAGCTAGTAAAAAGTTTTTCATTTTCTTTCCCCACTCTTTCTTTGGAAATTTAATTTAATTTAAAAATTGAAGCATTTATATTATTAATACTTTATATTATTATTGTCTTAAATGCTTTAGCGATGCTTTAATTTCTTAGGTAAGGTTATCAAATTTTTGAAATTAATCTTTTAATTGATATTTTGCCTTTTTTTCAATTCAAATGGAATATTCATATTAAGCAGAAAATTATTTCGGTCATTTTTAAAAAAATTTAAAAAGTTAAATTTAAGTCAGTAACTCTTTTATTACTTTTAGTTTTTCTTCAAGAAAGTGAGAAAGAAAGAATGTTATAATAAACTTTTAAGTGAATTTTTTATAGAATCTTGTAAGAATATACTACATAAAGGCTTGAATTAGAGTAAAAAGTTTTTAAAAAACGGCTTTTAACCCTTTTTGGCAAAAGTGGGCGAAGTTTTAAGCTACATGTCATACAAATATCAAAACATAAAAATCAATTGTAATTATCTAGATAAAAATACAAAGCGAGTATAAATCGTCAATTCCCTCACTACTTTTTTAAAAAATTATTAAAAAACCTACCTCTTTTTGGGGACATTATACTTCCAACAAACAATGGTAATCCGGGAAGCAGGAACGGAATGGGACGATTCGGCGCGAGACAGAAAAAATATTTGTCTATTTTTTTAGAATGATTTTGTAAAGGTTCTATTTAATTTCATTTTATTTCTCAAGCCGAGTATCGTCCACGTGCCAAAACGGCCGTGTCGAATAGTAGCAGACCAACAGCCTTTTGGAGAGCACAACAAAAAAGCGACTGAATGACATCTTCTCGTAAAATTTGATCTGTCGGTAAAAATGTCCCCCCTCTCTATGGTTCGTGGAAAAACAAGGAACTACGAACAATAATTGGCCATAAAAAAGGGTGTCCTATCGGCTTTTCGATCTCGAGCAATTCGACCTTGCGAGGTGGACCCCCAAAGACACTCGCCGGCTCCTGGTGACCCCCCAAGGGTGGGTGAAACAAAAACGGCACTTTCTTCAACACAGGGGGGTAATAAATATTCTTAAAAGGATTGTCACTTGTCAGCGATTTGGGTGGTCGGCCACCGCCGGGGACGCTTTTTCCCTTCGGTTGATGCGAAAGCAGGAAGAAGTGTTTTGTGTTTTGTTCCCATCTCCAATGTTTGGATTGCGTTTTTTTTAATTCTGGGTTTAGAAAGTAACTGAAGTACAGCTTAGGTACTTAAGTAACAAGGATTTGAGTTACTTTTAAATTTTTGTAGTTAAATACCAGTTCGATACTGAAAAAGTAACGAATGTAACTAAATACTTTTAAGGTATTTAAAAAGTATTTCCGTTACTAAGTATTTAAATACTTAACAACCTTGATCATCAATGAACCATTATATTATTATATTTTGTCGAATTTAAGGAATAGAATGCATAGTTAAAGTCCTTAAATGGTAGAATTTAAGATGTCGCAAGATACAACACATTTTGGCAAATTTGATGTAAAATGTCAAGAGTACGTATTTTCCCGGGACAAAATAGTCTAAATTGTATTTTTTAAAACAAAAGTGAAATTCTATAAGCGTATTTATATAGATAGTGTATAATGCGAAGATAGAACAGAATATTAATAATTTTTCGAAAAAGAGGTTCCGGAACGCCGTTCCGGCTGAAATCGAGCCCTGAGTCTACTTATCAATGATAAAAGTTCAATTTTGTTAACTGTGCTGTTAAATATCGCCAAACTGTTTTGCTCATAAAAATTACACACACCGGACCTGGTTCGGGGGAAGCCCCTGCCAGCTCCATAGGAGCAATACAGGGTTTGGGGGAAGGTTACAACTTTTTCCAGGTCCGCACATACCTATTGCTAACTAACTGATATAATTATACAGTTTTATGACTGGCAACCAAAAAAATTTCGCATTTGAGCAAGCTAAGCAATATTTAACAGAAATGAATACCAAGTAAAGTATTTAATAAGGATACAATCAATAAACCAAAAAAAAATTAGATTAATACTGAAAAACCTTCAGGGATTTATTTATTATTAAATAGTTTACATGTTGGTTGTAGTAGGGTTCAATTCTGGGCTCAAGTCTAGAAGTCCGTTCAGTTGCCGAGCAAAGTAGTAGCACCAATGTCGGGAATCGGATTTTTTTTATTTAAATGAATTACTAGCTCTGAACTACCTGAAACTGGGGACAAATATAATGATATTGTAATTTCAATGTGATATAACCGTTAACATTACATAATAACCCAATTTTCATACATTTTATGCATTAATTAATTGAATTAATTTAGGGAAACAGTTCACTGTTATCTCACCGGGGAGATGCCCATCTAAAAAGGGTGGGTGAATAATTGTACTACTATTAGTTACTAAAATTTTTGTCCTTCTTTCAATAACTATTTTTGCCAAATTTTGAAATCAATATGTTTGAAAAAATGTTGTGACAATGATTACTAAAAAAACCATTCCTCAATTTTTCTAAAAATTAAAAAAAAATCTTTGAATTATATTGATTTAGTTAAAATACTTTTACTCAAGTAAAATATGTTTATTTCTATAAAATAATAAAATTAAATAAGCTACTTATTGGCAGTCATGTAAATAAGGGAACGTACCCATACTACGTGACCCGTTCAGGGGAGGGGGTCTTCAAAATACAACGCTTGGTCACAGGGGGGAGGGGGGGCTTAGGGTTTCGTCACGTATTCAATTTCGTCTAGTCATTATCACAAATTTAACCCAATTTAATTAGTGGAATTAGCATAATTAAGACAAATTATTAATTAAAATTATACAAATTAAGTTTTTTAAGCTTTCTGTAAGCAAAAAACGATTGAAAACCGTATTAATGATTTACTACGTGAAAACTAGAGGGGAGGGGGGGTCTTGGCATATACTACGGATGGTCACCAAAGGGGGGGAGGGGGTCAAAAATGGGTCACGTAGTATGGGTACGTTCCCTAAGAATAGAGCTTTATTTTCTGTGGTTATGTGCAAGAAAAATTTTTAGTTTATAAATAAAACAAGACTAAAATTATAAAAACAAGCCTTCGATAAAAATCCTCAACATACTCGTATTTTAAAAAGCTGAAGCTGATACCAGGTAAAAGAATTATAAGATTTTAATTATTGTTTAGTTTATCATAATTATTGATTCTTCTTCTTCTTTGGTCGCCCTACACTACAGCCCTTGGCCTGCTGTACTATTTTTTTCCAGGCAACTCTATTATGCACCTTTTTCTTCCAGTTGGTTATTTTCATTGTTCTAAAAGATCTTTAAGAACATCATCCAACCATCTCATTTAAAGTCTCCCTCTAGGTCTATTGCTCATTGGCTTCCAATTTAATGTCCTTTTAACTCTATTTTTGTCATCCGATCTTTCAATGTGACCCAACCAAGCCAGTCTCTGTCCTTTAATAAAACGGGTTATAGTTTCATTTTTTTACCAGGATTTCCAATTCTCTGTTAATTATTGATTCTAAACCCTGCTATTTACCCTTTTTTGTCATTGGTAGCAAAATTTGTTCTTGGAATTGCAGGCAATTTTATGTAGAGTAATTTAACCTATCTCTGCATATCTAGCAGAGTCAAAGAGTTATATCTAGCAGATATAGCCATTTTTAAAGCAAACAAATAATTTTTTATTTAAATTGTGGTGATTTAAATCAATGATTTTTTTAAAAAATCAAGTGATTTAAATCAAGCAACCCTGACCACAATATTTATAATTAAAAATATACAGCCAATAGAAATAAGCAAGTACTTGTAAATTTTAATAGATGTAGACATTTATTTCCTACAAAAGTTTTACATCAAAACACAAAGGAAATATTATTGAAGTACCTACAATTTTTAATAGCTAGGTTCACTCTCTGAAAAATAAATTGATAACATTTTCATTGAATTTAAGGATACATATCCCTTTATTAATTGAGAGCATATTAAAGTGCTCCACAAGCGGATCCAAGGGGCTTGAGCCCCCCAAAATGAAAAGTTTCACACTGTATAATATGGCATTTTATGCACCAAAATGAGTTATAACCATGTTATTTTAAGGTCAAATTTTCAAAACATTTTTGGGGAAGGACTCCCAGCCCCCTTATTGGTACTTGTAAAGGCTCATTCACACTGTTTCCCTTTCACTGTTCATCGCAGTGATTCCTTCCTGTGAAAGACTAGTTTTCTAACATAACTTCTGATGAAAACAACATTCAAACCCTTTCATTCTGGGTGTTTCCTCGATAATGAACAGTGAAAGTGAAACAGTGTGAATGGGCTTTAACTCTTATTACAACTTTTTTTTATATTAAGTTCATCAAAACGCAAAAAATCTACCATAAAATATATGTCCGAAATTCGGATGAGGCATACCAAAAGGAGGTGTAAAAGCGGGGTCTTTTGACTTTAATTTCCAAAAAATTTCTAGGAGAGGACCCCCAGACCCCCCTTTTAGTAGTTGGAGCAGAATAATTCACTACCTTTTCCTTATTAAGATCATCAAGAAGATTCAATTAGATTATGAAAATTCTTAGCCCCCCCCAAAAAAACAAATCCTGGATCCGCCATTCCTAACTTAACTCCTTTAAAATGTTTTTTAAATCTCATTTCCCACATAAGAAGTTAGCTTAAGTACAATTTTTATAGGTTAGGTCTACTTTGTGGTCTTTTTGTGAGGCAAATAAATTTATAACACTTTCATTAAACTGAGGGATGTTCCTTATCATGTCTTTTTCAACAGAGAGCATTGCTAGAGCACTAAGTCTGTCTTCACTTATAGTACTCCTTAAAAAGGTTTTTATTCGTTTTAAGGTCGAAAAGCATCTCTCTTCCTCTGCAGTGGTCATGGGTATGGTAGCAACAATTAACAGCAATTTGTAAGTCTCTGAAAATGTATCATGCAAATTATTTTCTATAATAAATTGTAGAAAGCTGACTGTGCCGTTAATATTCCTGAAATCAGTTCTTTTGTATATTACACCCAATTCAGTTTTCAGACGATCTATCAGTAAAATTGGATAAGCGTCTGTTGTATCCATCACAAGTTCATATGGGAAATTTTTCTCATACTTCTTGAATTTCTTAACTTCGAGTAAAGAAACGGCAGAGTAGTGAGAAATAAAAGCAAATCTCTCAATGATTTGGTTCATTATAACATCACACATCTCTTGAGCTTCCACACTTCTGTCCACATGAATAGGTTCTCTCTTCACATCATTGCTGAATATATTTTCTGATTCCGAACACACAATTACCTCAGTATCCATTCTTTTCTTTTCATTTTCTAAAGAAATCTGGAAATCATGCACTAGTTCTCTAAGCAGAGCTACATCCGTTTTTGTTTTCTTAAGTTGACTGCATAAAACATCAACATGCGGCATAATACTGTAGAAAACGGTAAGCCAAAACACAAATATAGAATCGGTCAACATATGCCGAATAGACCAGGCTTTATTTATTTCAGCAGCTTGTTTGGATGTTGATTCTATTTTTTTCATGCATTCAATAAAATTTTCTCTGTAATCATAAACTGTATTGATGATTTTACTTTTAAAATATAACCTGGTATTAGCTGAACCCTTAGATATAGTCTTCTCTACAATCTCTTCTAGTATAGCTATTCTTTGAGGAGAGCCGCTGAAAAAGTTTGTGATATCACTTAGATTTGAAAAAAATACTCGAACTTCTTGATTTCGACTGGTTGCTTGCCGAACAACTGAATTGAGTTGGTGGGCATAGCAATGCACTAAATGAGCATTTTTGTAGGTCTCTTGAATAAAAGCCTGAACACCTGTATAGTTACCACTCACTACATTTGCTCCATCATAGCTCTGTGATATCAGTTTCTCTTTTTTGTCTATAACACTTTCCAGAGTGGCTTGAATACACTCAGCATCTGATTTTGCATCTTGCCCAAGGGGGTTCTTAAAGTCCCAGAATCTCTCAACTGGTTGTCCATTGCTCAACACATATCGAAAGACTATAACCAATTGAGAGGCAGGTGAAACATCAGTGGTTTCGTCTACTATTACAGAAACAAAACTTGCTTGTGAGATCTCGTTTTTTATGTGGTCCTGGCAAACTGTGAGCATACAATCTAAAAGGTCATTTTGTATATCTTTAGAAGTCCCTTTAAAAATAGAAGCACTAGTTAATTGGTCCTTAAGAGATAAATCAAGTTCTGCTGAGAAATTTATAAGACCCTTGAAAACACCAGAATTCACCGAGTCTTCGTAGTCATGGTGTCCTCGAAGGGCAAGTTCAAATGCTCCACAAAAAATAATGCAATCAATGACTTTTGAAAGAACATAACGGTTTTTGGCAACTTTTTCGTTGTGTTTTTTTATACTTGAACGAAATGCACAGTCAAGCTGTTGGCGAATATCTATCTTTCCAAGTAAATTGAACTCTAGTACTGAGTTTAAATGTGAGTGCGAGCAAACATGTTTCTTTGCATTTTGGGGTAGATGGGATAAATCAGCTACACCAATACGCACCCAACTTAAATCTTTTTTTAGTTTAGCAAATAAGAGGCAGGGAAAACAATAAAGTCTGTTAGTAGATTCACACCCACATATCCATGGAAATCTTTCATAAATATCATTCTTAAACATCCTTTTGAAGTCTCTAGTTTTCCCTTTGGTTATTTGGATCAGGTTCAGAAAAGGTGTTGGTCTTAACTGTTTGATTTCATATTGTCTTTCCAGTGGCAATTTTGAAAATTGCAATTCCTTTAGTTCACTAACAGTGATTTTACTAAGAGCCATTGAAACTATCTTCAACTTCTATAATACCCAATTCACAAGTACTAAATAAAACAAAATAAAAATATCTAAACCGGCAAAAAAATTATATGGGAGGACGAAACTAATTTTCACAGTCTTCAGAAGAACTCAAAGAAGCATAACGAAACAGTTTTAAAACTCAATAAACAATTTCATTTGCAGTCACATCACGAATAAAACCGAAACAATAGTTAATATCCATGTTTGTTTACAAACATGTGGTGTGGTGGGTGGTGGTAGTATTTACTCCTGTCATAACCTTAGTTAATGATGGTTAAAAGATATCTTAAAAATCTTCCCATTTCAAAGAAAAATTCGATTGGTTTTAGTTTTTAAAAAATTACAGAAAAAGAAAGGGAAAATTCACAAAGTTGGTTTTCCCGGTGGCTCAAAATAACCCGGAAAAAGGAACTTCGAATAATATTACGCAATACTGATACGTGACGTCAGGTGGACAGAAACTGGGGAATAGAGAATCAAAACAATATACTTCGTGCGATCGAAATACCACTCTTCACCTTTGTCGATTATTTACCATGTAATTTATTTATATTCCTTCTAAATTCTACTAAAAACAATTACTAGGAATTGCTAATGTAAGTTTACTTTGTATTCTTTTCATTACAAATAAAAATAATAATTATAAGAAATGGGTTTGAAAAGTACCAGTGTTTGACGCAACAGTTTCTTTGATTTTTGTTTTGTGCTTTTACATTTTAATAATATTCATAATCTTGTTATTCTTTAAGTTCATATGCTTATACTTCAATAATTTCCTGTGGTTACCATTGTTTTATGAAACACATGATTGTTAAGGTATTTGTTTTTAAAAAAGATAAGATGTCAAGGTAACTCAATAACAAGATTCGCTTTCTGTTTGAATAAATGTCTGATATTATTGTGAAATTGATTTTCCGAAATATATACCTTTAAATTCAATCCAAGAATTTATCCAGATCTAAGGATTTATATTATACTTTTTAATACCCTGAAAAATGGGAAATGATGCAGTTAATTCTTTAGATCTACTCGTAGTCATTAAATGATGGTAAATACTATGTAAATAAACTTATGCAAATATATGTTTACATTGTATTAGAGGTTAGGTACTCATAATTTATTACTACTTCATGGTTTTATGCATTATCTAAACTGGTACTATAAAGAGAAGCTGGTGCTCCTTGTGTTTAGTGTTTTTTTGTCCTCTGGATACCTACCACCAAGTAATGGCAATGAAGTGGAGTATTTTTGGTCTCCCTGCTTGTTCAAAAATTGAATTGAGAAAAAATTAGGGAACAGATTTGATGTAGGACGTCAATGGGAAAAAGAGCAATAGTTGCTAAGAAATAGAGACTAGTCAAGTAGCCTCTGCTATAGAGTAGTCGCCAAGTTGAGGATTGCTCTAGTTGTCTGTCCCTGTGCGGGACCTACATCAAATCTTGTTTCCTGAGTGGTATCCACACACTAAGTAGTTCATGCCTGTAAGCTCTGTGTTCATTAAATGCTGCTACCTTCACTAAAGTATATGCATTTCATTATAAATATAAATCTTAACTTCCTATTTCTTTTCCAGTACCTACAATAATGGCTGAAAACAACAGACCCTCTCGAGGCAACAGGCCTCGCCTGCCATGGTCCATACAACAAATTCAACAAAATTCCCACCACATAGCTTCAAGTGCCACCCAACACATTCATGAGCTACAAGACTATGTCCTACAAGGTCTCAGCCCCCTCATACCCTCCAATGTCAGAACTGGAGGTGGGAATCCTCCAAATCATTCCCACTGGTTTGAGAACTCGGAGCTGGCCACTGCCTCTCCAAGAAATGCCGCCATAAATGATGCCAGTTCACATGAACATTTTGTGATTGACATGGATTCCTTGGGAAATGGTGATGGCAATGCCAATGAGAACTTTGCAAACGCTAGTCCAGATTCCCCTGATGGTGGATCTGGGGATGGAGATCAAGGCAATACTTTGAGGAACTCACCTGAAATGTTAGCTCTCATCACATTTGCCGAAAAATATGTTCCGTTTGTTCTGATTTTACTCTTGAAGCTTGTGTTTGATCACCGCGTTGGTATGGAATTAACATAATTATTTGTTTTACCTAAAACACAATGTCTTAAAAACAATGAAAAGTCAAAAATGTTTCCCTCTTGACACAATAATATTAGGGGAGAGGAGGGAGGAATGGGACAGTGGGAGGAGTGGGACAGCTGAAATTCTGGAAAAATAAATCAGTTTATTTTATTTCCAATTTGGTCATTAGATGGCCTTCTTATAGCTTCTTGTTATTTCCTTCATTTAGTTTATCCAGCAGCAAGTTTCTGTTTATAGTTGTAAAAATTTGATTTTCCCACTTCCAAAGTTAATATCCAGTCTATCTTGAGTTTTATTTCATTTCTCATGTAATTTGTAGAACAAACATTATATAATGCCATTGTAATCTAAAAGATATAATTTATGCTAATCTGCAATTTCATAAAGCCTAACACCAGCATAGTTTATGTGACAAGTTATATTTTAAAAACAATGTGTGGAGGGAGGAATGGGACACTCTGAAAAATGTAAACAAAATCTGCAAAAATGTAAACAAAATTTGAAAATATTAATTTCTGATAGCTTTCTATCGCTTCACTTGAAATGCTTTTCATTTCTTGAATAAACAATTCCAAGTATTACATTGTATTTCAATTTTTGATTCTTAACACCATGGGAAAGAGTTCAAGTGTACTAAATATTTTTTAAAAATTATTCTATAATAGATATAAAATTGAAAGCTGTTTAAAAATGTGGGCAAAGGTTAAAAGAATAGTAGGTAAAATACTAGGCCCTTTCTCATTATTACATTTTACTAATTTTCTTTACTTTTCAAAAGTGTCCCATTCCTCCCATACTCATGTCCCACTCCTCCCACCCATGAGGGAGGAATGGGACAAAATTCTTGTTAATTTGAATGATCAAAAGTGATAAAATTAAACAACATTTAAGAACTGTACATTTTTAAAAAATTAAGTTAAAACATTAAAGTTTATTATCCAACCATTTGCATCTATGAATAAGCAGGGGATAATGAATAAAAAAATATTTAGTGAAAATTGTCCCATTCCTCCCTCCTCTCCCCTACATTGATTGAAAACCATTGAAACTTGCTTCGGTAAAATCAAATTAATCCCTTTTTATGATTGCCTTCATCCATGATGCTGTGACTATGACTGTTTTTCTTCTGCTGATATATTTTTTTCTGCCCTTCCCAGGATTTCAAAATAAAAATTTTTTATTTAATTTTTTGTATGAGATTGTCCAAATATTATGTAAGCAACTGAGGGGTTACCATAGGCTTATTTTTGTTTAAAAGTGAGAGGGAAGATATGGGCAATTCTTACAAAAGACATTAAAAAAGCTTTATTTTCAAAATTCCCTTGGAACTTGAAAAATTAAAATACATAAATTAAATAAGGCAGTTTTTAATGTTCTGACGTCTACCATTCTGAACAGACACACAAAAACATCAGAGATGCCAACCATTCCGGATTTTGCGGAATCATTCCGCATTTTGGCCCAGAATTCCGCAATTACGGATAAAGCTAGAAAAATTACGGAAACTACGCTAATTATATTTTAACGACTATGTATTAAATTTTTCTTCTCAATTCTCTGTTTTTAGCTTCAATCCTTACAATACATATTTTTTACTTAGTTAGAATTGCGAATAAAAACGATAACGCTAGTCGCTAGTTACTGATGAGATGGGTAATAAGAAGGGGGAATAAATTGGAATTCGGAATATTCTAATCTGCATGGATGATTGATTCATGGGAGAAAAAAGGCATTTTGTTCTCAAATATTTGCGTTTTCAGGACTTTTCTGAAACTTATCAAAAGATAGGGTCATTTTTCTACATGCAGAATACGCGGCGTAGGGGCGTAGGCCGGCAAGCCGCACGCCACGGTTTTTTTTTCGGGGGGGCGATTACGGATGAGCGTTGTCTCAGGTTGGCAACCCTGAAACATATTATATAGGTGAATGTTTTAATGAATATTTTTAAATGAAAAGAGCTTTTGGGTTAGGCAATTTGCTTTTATTTTTACAAGAAAAGGTTGGGATTTGCTCAGTTTTGCTGTAGGGGGGAGATGGTCAAAAATGACCAAAAACTAAACATGTTTGAGTAATATTTGAATGGTCCCTCTTTTGTGTATTTATAAGATTAAGTTTAAATGTTAAAAGGATACACTATTGGTGTCCCCTCTATAAGTTATAAGAATTTTTTACTATGTAACAGCATTATACTTTGGTAATCCATGTAAAAACATTTAAAGATCTTTATTGACGAAAAAAGGAAAAATATATTGTAAATTTCTTTAAAGAGGTGAAGATTTGAGTAGCAAAAAAAAAGAAACCCAATGTTGAATAATTTTCTCATATATAATATATTGTTTTTCTAGGTATTCTTGTAAATTTGGGACTATTTGTGACATTTTGTCATGCTAATGGAGTTATAAAAAGAGAAGTTTCTAAACAGGTAAATTAACACAACTTATCAATTTGGCTTCAGTTGTTACAGTCTACTTAAGAAATAGAACAAAACTAGCATCCACTATACTCAGGGCCGGATTATCCAATAGGCAGAGTAGGCAACTGCCTAGGGGCCCCGCGTCAGCCAGGGGCCCACTGGTCTAAGATTTTTTAAAATTTTTCTTTAAGTGGAAATTTAACATGAAGATCAGTATGTGGGCCTTGGTTTAATCAGAAACGGGTCCCTCTAAGTAGGGACCATTCAAGCGAGCCTAATCAGAAAGGGGTTCACCTGTCAGTGTTGATGTATGATACCCACACTTCCAGATAAGCGAGGAAAAGGGTCGAAATACCGCGGTCATAAATCGTTCGGACATTTTCACCGGGGGGGCCCCTATTCAACGGGAATGTTTTGTTTATTTTGGGAACTATTTCCAATTAAGGGGTCGAGTTTCAGATAGGGGTCTGTTCTGTCCTTGGACAGAAAGAGGTTGAAAATGTGCACGTGACCTGCATGTCTAGACCAATGGACACTTGTTAATAGGCGTACTTCAGAAGAATTCACAATCACAAAGTAAAGAGTGTCCTTTGGAAGTATATATTGTATGAACGTGCTGTTGGTCGTACATTCGTATTCGTATCTTTTTTATACTAATACTCGAGAAGTAAAGGGTAAGTCACAAATTTGACTCATTAAAAGTATGTTTGTTTCATGTGTATATCGTAGAAAAGCAACAATCAATTTTCTATCGAAATTTCAAAAATGTATTCTTTTTTTCATTGTAAGTTTAGTTTATCTATCAGTCGAGAACATTTCTAAGAAATATTTGAATAATTATTTAAAAGTCCTAAAATTTTAAGTTATAAGAATAAGTGAGTCTGGTTCTTATTTTTGATTAGAAAAAAGTTTAGATGCTTGGTATGTACGGCTATGTTGTACGTAAAGAAACTGTTAGCTGGGGAGGGAAATAAATTTCAACCGTGTCAACTTAATTTTGTGCTATTTTTAAATTTTTTCTAAATTATTATAAACAAAAATCGTATTTTTCATGTCTGTATAACATATCCAATATACCTTATTGTTTTTATGCCTCTGCGATTAAAATTAAAAGGTAAAAAATTACGATTCTTTCATTTGTGCTTTTTGGCACATTGTGACCGAACGCTTCAGTTTTATATTGCGACCGACGGAGGGTTATTAGAAAAGTTTAAAAAATTATGTTTTTTTTTCAACAACAATTGTCTTATTCGAGGTTTTTTTATGTCGTTAAATTGCCTACACTATTTTCCACAGAGACGCCCTGCTGGTTTTGTTTTACATCACAGTACCGTATTCTAGTTATAAACGGTTTATAGTCTTGCTTTATTTTTACGAGTTCCTTTGCTCCGTCGGTCTCCTATTGTTCATCCTCACCAAGAGGAGAGGGAGAGGCTTTTTCGGTAAGTAACATTAGTTCTAGTGTTTTTGAATGCTTAAGCTATCAATCCTCCCGGAAAAAAGTTAACCTACGAAACATGACATTTTAAAAGCAAAAAAAAGGAATTGTACGAGGACTTTTTTTGAACTACTTTACTACTTATTGATTACAAAAATAATATCGTCTTCCAGATGTTAATGGAATTTAATTTAAACTTTAAATTCTTCAAAATAACATTCGGAATTAAGACTTTTCTGAAGAAAAATAAGTTAACCATGGGCGCCCATAAAATTAATAAAATCTTCATTTAACCATAATGAATAATTTTTTTTCAACATTCTATTTTATATTTTCCACTATATCAATGCTCTATTATGATTTAAGCTGTTTCAAAAGCAATGTGAAAATTGTTTCCAAGAATTTCCCCTTAAAACCAGAAAATAATGCCTGACTGAAAACCTAAAATTTTTCTTGGCCCCCCTGGGTATATGGGCGCCTCTGAAGTTAACGATTGGTAAAATGTAATTAGATGCTATATTTGGTTTCATAACTGCACTACTGCCTAAGTTGTAAAAAGCAGGTTGAAATGAAAAATAGATGCTGGAAAATGTTACTGAATTTGTTTATGAAGTTAATTGCATTATTGGAATGTCAGAAGACTCTTAAAATTCGATACTGTATTTAGAATTTTTTTACAATTATAATTTTTGTCGTTATTAAATTAGTATGAGGAAAAATTTAAAACATAAAACGTTAAAAAAAAAGTATGTATGATACGTGCATTCCATTTAAAATGTTGTACATGCATTTAATTTCACTGCACAGTGTATTCCAAAAAGTATTTAACATTTCACAAGCGATTAATAATTAAATTAAAATCCACCTAAAACAAAACCAGGACCGTCCTCGCCCTTTCTGTAGAAAAAATCATTAATCTGTGTCTGCTTGGTGCTAATAACCTCAAGAGGCTAGAATCATCAGCAGGTGCGTTAAGTGCAATAGGTCCCTATGCTAATCACACGACTATTTACCTTTCATTTTAGTTTCAAAATGGCGGAATCAGAAGTACCTTTCAAGAAAAAACACCTAAGCGGTGCAGAAAAACGCAAAAAACGGCAAGAGGAACAAGAAAAGCTTGATAAACAATTAAAAAAGACACAGAACCTTTTTCAACTTGGATTTAGTCGCCAATCAACAGAAAATCAACCTCTTGTATCTCCAAGTACTACTTCTGCTAGTGTCTCTACAATGCCGGCGAATCTAATAAATATTCCTAGCGAGAACTCTGAACAGATTAGCCCAGATCAAGGACCGGCTACTTTAGTGGGTGCAGAAGAAAGGGAAGCGGAGGCTGAAGTCCATATACAACACGAAAATATAATCCATCTTGGAGTGGAATACCAAAATGACATTGGCTTGTGGCAAAATGTTACCAATGAAACGAGAGATTTTTGGTGTTCCAGAGACCCAAATGAATGTCAACACTTTGAATGCGATTTTTCTGCTTCAAGTCGTCAATACGATGACAGTAAAAGATTTTTTTCCCAATCTATGTTTTTTCGGAAACATATAAGTGGTGGTAAAATTAAACGAGATTGGCTGATGTATTCTCCTTCCACCGGAAAGGTATTCTGTTTTCCTTGCGTTCTTTTCGGTGGAACTCAAAGCCCATCACAGTTTCAAAGTGGATTTTCGGATTGGAAAAATGCTTCGCATCGAATTCAATCCCATGAGAACAATGAAACTCATCGAGTTAGTGTACAGACACTGATTAATAGACGACGAGTTCATGGACGAATCGACACCTCTTTGGTAGTTACATTCAACAAAGAAAAGGAATATTGGATGAAAGTTTTGCAAAGAGTGGTCTCAGTGATTAAGTTTTTGTCATCCCGGGGATTACCATTTCGTGGTGACGATGAAATACTTGGTTCTCAACATAATGGTAACTATTTGGGAATTTTAGAGTTAATTGCAGAGTACGACCCATTCCTCAGTTCGCATTTAACCAAATACGGTAACGTAGGAAAGGGAAAGCAATCGTATCTGTCATCAACAATTTGCGAGGAACTCATTGAAGTGTTAGGGACCAAAGTTTTAGATTATATTGTGAACGAAATAATAGAAGCCAAATACTTTTCTATAAGCGTCGATTCAACTCCAGACATATCACACACCGATCAATTAACTATTGTAATTAGATACGTAACAGCAAATGTAAATGTATCAGAACGTTTTCTTACTTTCATTCCAATATCTAGTCATAAAGGAGAAGAACTCGCCACAATAATTTTAAATTTCTTAAAACAATATAAAATTAATATTGAAAATTTGAGAGGCCAGACATACGATAATGCTTCAAATATGTCTGGTTGTTACAACGGTCTTCAGGCGCATATTAAGAAGATAAATCCCCTCGCACACTTCGTTCCGTGTGCAGCCCACTCGTTAAACTTGGTAGGAGTACGCGCTGCAGAGAGCTGCGTTGGAGCAATATCCTTCTTCGGATTTGTTCAAGCACTCTACAACTTTTTTTCAGCTTCAACACATCGCTGGGAAGTTATGTTGAAATTTCTATCAAGTGAAGAATTTGTTTTAAAAAGAGTCTCCGATACGAGGTGGTGCGCGAGGGCCGATGCAACCAAGGCATTATCCAAAGGATATAACAATATTCAGAAAGCCTTGGAATCGATTGCAGCTGATAAGACTCAGCCCTCTCAAGTGAGGCACGAGTCCAGATGCTTACTGAAGGATTTGGACAAAAAAGAAAACGCTGTAATGACGTTATTCTGGGCTGCCGTTCTTGACAGAATTAATAGTGTTAGTATTTTCTTACAAAAAAATACTATCGAACTTGGAACGGCAGTGGATCTGTTAAAATCATTGGTGGATTTTTTAACATCCCAGAGAGATTTATTTGACCATTATGAGAAAAAGGCGGAAGAAAAAACAAATTGCAGTTATGAAAATCAGCGTATTAGAAAAAGAAAAAAGCAACACGATGAGGGATCCGCCGATGACGTGTTTCACACTGGAAAGAATAAGTTAAGAATTGAAACATATTTGCCTGTTCTTGACATGCTTTCCACCGAATTGTCACGACGTTTGGAAGCCTACCGAGAAATTAACTCTCTATTTGGGTTTCTTACTAACTTCTCATCCATGTCCAACGAAGAAATTAAAGAGGCTTGTTCAAAGTTTAGGCAACATTATTCAGAAGATATCGAGCCGGAATTCTTTGAGGAAATGTTACATTTTAAATATTTCGTAGAGCAAATAGAGGATGATAACAAAGAAAATAGAAAATTTTTAACCGCTGAAGAGTTAAACCAACTTATTGTAAATAATATGGTGCAATCTACATTCCCAAATGTAATGACAGCCTTGCAGATCTACAGATGCCTGATGATTACGAACGCCTCCGGTGAAAGAAACTTTTCAAAATTAAAACTCATCAAAAACTGTCTTCGTTCATCGATGGTTCAAAATAGATTAAATTCATTGTCTATAATGTCAATAGAATATGATGTATTAGAACGCATTAGTTTTGAAGAGGTTTTGAAAGATTTTGCTTCCAAAAAAGCTAGAAGGGTAAACATTTAAATGTAATAAAATTTACAGAATTTAAACATAGGGGAAAAAGTTACATTTGTTTTTATCCCTAGGAGTTTACTTTTCCTATTTTTTCCATATTATTCTGTTTCCTGGTTTTTATTGTTTTATCAAGCTAAGTTTAAAATTACTTGTTTCCTCCTTTTCACAGACAACTGTAAGGTATAAGAAGCTTATTTACTCCTCACTTAAAACTTAATATGCATTTTTGTAAAATAATTCATCAAAATAGCTCATTTTAATTTCAAGTATTGTGAATAAAATAAATCAATTAATCTCACCAAATGAAAACAGAGAAGAATTTTATTTGTAATGTCTCATATTTTTTTAATTGTTATAAATAAAAATATTGAGTTGTGTGAAACTTTGAACTTGTATTTTTTTTGCTTAACTTTTAACTGACTGAGTATTTATATTTGTTTTCATGACTAAATTTGGCAAAATACCTTGTTTCTTACTACCCCTCATAGAGTAAAGGGTAATAAGTTAATAATTTCTTTTAAGTTTATAAAAAGTCTGCAAGAAATCTGCACAGAAAAATGAAGGAAAACTACAGAATAACCTCAAAAACTGAAAGGAATTGAAACCTTTTGCCTTAAATTTTAGTCTGCAGAATAAATCTACAGTCTGTCTGCAGAATCGGTGTAAATTCTTTAAAATTTCTGCAAAAAAACTGCGGAACAATATGCCGAATAACTTTAAAATATTTTGCGGCAGTTTTCTCATTTTAGGCCTTTTATTGCAGATTTTATGCAGACTTTTCTGGCTGGGGTTGGTGCATTATTTTTAAATAATGATATCTGCATATTTTTTGCACGTTTGCACTTGTTACAAACTTTTCCTTAAGTTATATTCAAACTAAATAATTTAATAAAAATATATTTTCATTTGTTTCAATTTTTCTTGATCTGGTTTAACTAGCGTTTATTGCAAAACATTGAAACAAATGAAAATAAACGTCTCTATTTCGTATCTACAACGTAGTGATTATCAGTAAAAGTTCGTTGTGGTGGGAAAAATATTTCAGGGGGAAAAGGGGCCCCGAGACATGCACTGCCTAGTGTCCCCGACATGGTTAATCCGGCCCTGACTATACTCTAAAAGTGATTAAATCCAGTTAGTTTGATTTGTTTGTACAGTAGTACTCCGATTATCCAAACTCCGACTATTCAAATCGCAATTATCCAAATCATTTTCAGAGTTCAGAAAAAAAAAATTAAGACGGAAAATTTACTGGAATTTGTAAAATAATAATGATTCTGTCAAACTATTTACTTTGTTCAAGATGCTTAAAAGGATACATAAAAGAACAAAGTAAGTATGTTAAAGTGTTACCTTTTTATTTAATAAATTAAAAGCTATTTCTTTAAAAAAAAGTTTTTTCTGTCATTTTCAACCAACATACAGTAATTAATTAAAATAAACCCCTTTTTTTGCAAAAAATCCAATTATCCAAATCTGTGATTATCCAAATGGGGTCCGGTCCCAATTGATTTGGATAATGGGAGTTCTACTGTACTTCATAGCTTAAATTGGATTCAGATTTGATCGGATATTATGATTTGTTTCTATTTTAAAAGTCCTTAAAAAAGTTTTTCCCACTAAAACGGTTTTTAATATTGTTTTGTCAAATCTAAGAATTTATGCAGTTTGTTTAGTGTAATTTTGAATTTATTTGTTTAATCAATAAATTTATTTTTGATTGAACAGTACTAAACCAATAATGAGATGTGTTGATTAAATACATTAATGTGATTTTCCAGTGTTGATGTTTGTATATCATTCTTTTTTGGTGACGTTTTCAAATTAAGTGGCATGGTTTACATACAGGCAATATGTCTACTGAATAGTTTAACGCCAAATTATCTTTTATAAATACAATACACCAGTTTTTAATGTTACATTTTTTTTCAGGCTAAAAGAAGCTTAAAAAGTTTACTCTTGGTTTGTGCAAATGTTGTTTCATCTTTCATTGTTACTTACAATCTTCTTGCAGACCATTCTTTAGTATATGCGTAAGTTTAAATTCCATTTTTGACAAGCTTTTTTTTCCAAAGACTGATGTTAAGTAAAATTTAAAATATTTATAGTTTTTTCCAAATTGCTTAAATCTTAGTGTGTACTTTTTCCTTAGTAATTTTTTGGCACACATTTAGTTAAGCAGATTACAGAGTTTTTAGCTATAAAATTATTAATATACCTTCATAAGTTGTGATTCTTTATTAGCTAATTTACAAATGGCCTAACATCTGATAACTTTAATATGCTTTCATTTATTTAAAAATATTTAAACTGCTGAAGTAGGAAATTTAGCCCTTTTATCTAGAAGTCTACAAGTAACTTAGAGACCTCAAGGTGAGGATTAAGAAAATTTTGTATCATTGCAGTTTTTATAGTCTGTTCACTTAGAACTGGCGCCTGAAGCAGGATCAAAAACGCCTAATAACGCTCATCACACAACTTCAGGGACCTTTTTTTTACAGTACTAGGGGGCTCTGCCCCCTGCTCGCTATCGCTCACCAACCCCCGGAACTGCTTCGCAGTTCTTTGAAGATCGCTTCGCGATCTTAGCGAGCAGAGCTCGCTTGTTTCATTTTATTTAACTATCCAGTAAAAATTGGAACTTGTCTCCTTAGTTACTGATCATTTAATATCAAAACTTTTTATCTCTCTAATAAATAACTTAATTCGGACCATTACTACAAAAATATCAAAATAAAATTGGAACTAAAATATCCTTGTTTTAACTTGTCAATAATTTAATCGAAATATTTTTAAAAAAATATCCAGCAATTCTACTAATTATCATCAACCATCTTAGAGAAAAAAGCATGCCCTTAAAATCTTTTAAATTTATAAAATGCACGTGTACCTAGTGAATCGTCGGAAATAAAAGAAATCAGACTCGCATAAAAATCGGTTGTTTCTCTAGTGAACGACCAGAAAGAGATGAAAAAATTGAAACTTTGAATCTTAATAATTCTAAAAGTAATTCGAATTTTTTAAAAAACGAAATGCCAATCGTTTTATAAAAAATAATTGTATGTGTGTTTAAAATATCATAGTTCTACTGTGATTAGTTTTTCTGTTATAACGAAAAAACCGAAAAAGGGTAAAAAATTTCGAAACTTAAGAATTTAATTACTCCAAAAATAATTCGAAATTCGAAAAAAGGGCGACGAGGTGCAAAACTTCATACCTAAGAGTATGTGTCTGCAAAAAATCATGTTTATGCTGTAAATAGATTTTGCTGGGGGCGAACTCGCAGCAGAAAAAAATAATTTTCAACTTTGACATTAAATAACTCCAGAACTAATTATCTAATTAATTAGGTCTGGAAACTGAAATGACCCTCATACATTTGTCTACCAATGGTCAAAATTTCATAATATTCCTTCAAATAGTTTTTGCGTAGTGATAGTTCAAAGTGTTAAAAAATAAAATTTTCAAAATCAGCGGTGACGGCGGCGGCAGTGACGGTCACTGTTACTTTTTTTTAATATAGAGAGATTTTAACTACTTCTGTTTCGGCTGCCTTGTTATTGCACAAGAAAAATTTTTCGATGATAATTACAGTAGTAACTGCTTCTAATACATTACGTCTCAGGTGCCAATTCTAAATGAACAGAGTATAACCATGATGATGTTGTTAGGATTATATAGTTTTTTTATTTGCTATTTAAGGAATAGAAAATTTGTTCATTCACAACTAAAGTGCTATTTACTAATTAGGAAATGGATGCAGTAAATTCCAAATAATCTCCTTAACAGTTTATCTGCTAGCTATATTGCAGACTTCTGGGTTGCTTAAGTGACTATAACTCCCTGTCAATTAATATTCTTACTTCAGAAACTGGAAAAAAACTACATTTAGATTTTTGATTTCAGGTTAGTATTTATACCTCCCTATTCAGCACCGATAGACTTTTGGGAAGTATTATGGATAGTGTCTGTTACTGATTTTGTGTTGCGTTTAATAACTACACTATTGAAATTATTTGTGGTTGCTCTTCCTACTAGAGTTATTCCTTATCAAAGAAAGGTAAATATTTGAGATTTTCAAACATTCTGTACTTCCCTTATAATTTGATGTTTTAGTAAAATGGTGAATTTTCAGGGGAAATACTATCTTTTTATGGAACGTTCATCTCAACTGTATAGAACTTTGATACCAATGCAACATTGGTTGTATTTCTTTTCGGAGTCATATTCTGGTCCCAGTAAAGTGTTTGGAGTCATTCTCTCTGCTTCATACCTAATATTCAAGGTAGGGAATAAACATAGTAATAACTAAGACTTATGTATATTATCTTGCTTAATGTTGTAATTGTTTATTTAAATGTAACATACTTCAATTTTAAATGTTTTATTAAGTAATTATGTTTACAGGTTAAGAGGATTTACCAAAAAGTCAAGTTATGGAAAAAGACTCTAAAGAAAGTACTTCAAAGCAAGGTAATTAGTTTCCTAAATTATCCTTTTTTTGCTTTTGAAAATCAGTTTGTCCAACATTTAAAATATTTCAAGTAGATGTTACAATAAATTAATTTTGGGAATTTGCACCTAAGAAATATTGCTTTTGGTTGCAGACTTATGGTGTGACACCTTCATCTAATCAAATCAAAGAAGCAGGAAATTCATGCCCAATATGCCAGGATGATTACAAATCACCCTCTATGTTACAGTGCAAAGTAAGTTGGTTTTTAAGCCCATTCATATTATAAACCACAAAGGAAATGCTAATGCAATGACACTAAGAAATGTTTGTCATTAATAATTCAATACAAGAAAGATTCAGAAGGGGATCACATCAAACGATTTCCAATGTGTCTAGTTGAGAATTTGTTATGAAAAGCAGCAAAAATTCTTGAACAGCGAGATTTGAACCAACCACCTGTTGAATACAGAGAAAACACCTTACCTCTGAGCGAGTAGGGGATCAATATCTCATGTTGAATATGTGCCAAAAAATTACGTAATCTGTCTAATATTGTGTTTGGCTAATAACATTTTAAATCGTCTGTCTTAATTAGCTTTAGAAAAATTCCTAATGAAGTAAAAAAGGAAGATGTGCTATGGATGAAACTCTCAAAGACTAAATGGTACTATTAGTACAGGGATGAGATTTTTCAGACTTTTAAAAACTTTTCAACAAAAATTTAAGACTTTTAATGGAAAAAATCAGCTTATTAACTGGAATTTTCAACTAAAAAATACATATTTTTTCATTTTTTGTGAATGTTCTTGGTTTATGAGGATCTTTCCTATGGTAAATTTTCGTACCTGAGGCAGCTAAATTTTTTTATTTGGTTTACGATCTTCTTATTGATTCTTGCAGTTTTCAGACTTATTGCTTTTTTGTCAATCTCATCCCTGTATTAGTTAAAGAGTAGAGCATCCCATTTAAAATGCAAAAGCTACTGATGTTATTATAACGTTATCCGACTTCCTAGTTTGAACCAAGATGTGTTGTTCTTATACCCTTTATAAAACTAATTCTTGTTTCTGAAGAAAAAAAATTTTTTTCATAATTTTTAATTAGCAATGAAAGTTAAGAATTAAAAAAAATCTAAATGCTTAGTAAGAGTATTAGTACACTAACTATCTTTCATGAAGTTAATATCTTACGTTGTTGTTTTACTTAGTTTTTCTGTAATTTGCCTCTTTTCAAGCATCTTTACCAGACTTCAATTCATTGTAAATGAAGATTTTTTAAAATGGTTAGATGTTAATGTGGTAATTTCTTTACCATTTGTATATTGTCATCTTTCCCTGCTAGGCAGTTAGTATATGAGGCCATTCACTCCCTAGGGTTGGTTGCAAAATCTCTCTATAGAGAGAGCCAAACTGGTTATTTCTCGCCAATAACTACTCCACCCCCATTCCCTCTTCTTCAAAAAAGAAGGTGCTTGAGAAGCCAAGCTAGCAACCCGAATATCCTGTACCCCTTAACTACACGAACTTGGATTTCCTTGTTCACAACCGCCTAGCAAAGAAAGATAGACAATAACTAGTCTAATTTGTAGCAGGTCTCCTTAATATGTATGCTTGTCTGGTTAACATAAATTAACTTGTGCCTATTCTTAATACTTTTCCCAATGTCCCCCTCTTTAGCATATATTTTGTGAGGAATGTGTTGCCTTGTGGTTTGACCGTGAGCGGACCTGCCCTATCTGTCGAGCTCAAATTGCTGATGACCCCACCTGGAGAGACGGTTCAACAACGCACTTGCATCAAATCTTTTGAGTACAGTATTGTGACTAATAAAGATCATAGCCCAGTGATTTCTATTCTTTCTGTAAATTGAAGAGTTCTGTACATTTTTCAGGAACAATATTATTTTATATTTGAATAGGTTATTTTTAAATTGCTCTGTATTATGACAATTGATTTGAATGAAAGGGTCTATTATACTGATGTCAAGCAAGAGTATACAATTAAAATATGAATGTTTTTATATTATTTTTGTGATTTGATTTTCTTAGTTGAAGATCATTCTCTGGATAGGGACTAGAACAGCTTCATGGCTGGGAGTATCAATCAAAATAAATAAGTTAAAAGTACAAAAATTTTCAAAATCTTTAGTCTTTATACTATACAAATATTGTCGACCAGCTACAGGCTCAAAGCCCAACTAGGCTGGTCCTTTGTTTATGAATTCTCCAATTCCCACTGACTGTCCAATAAGGAAGTTGCATGTGTCAGATTTTCATAAACATTCAAGTGTTCCGTGGGGTTTTTTGTATGATAAAATGAAATACCTAGTAAATTTTTCAAAAAAATCACAAACTTTTAGCGTTTTCGCGCGCTTTTGAAAAGGGGGGATTTTTGCTAATTTTTTTGCAATCAAAAAACTTCTCGATCGGCCTCAAATTTTGGGTAGTTGCTAATTTTTGCATGAAGAATCGATTAAAAAAATTTTAAACAAATCATGCAACTTCCTCATTGTACTTAAACTCCTACACTCCCTTCGAATTAACTATATATTATCTGGCTAAGCATTCCATATGTCAATTACCCTTTAGAGTAGTAGTACTTCCTTAAATCCCGATTAAAATGTGTCTTATTCAATTTGTACCCATAGCCCCTTGTTCTGTTATTCCTATTAAAGCTTAAGCCTTATGTGTCCCCTTGTTTTACAAACCTGAATCAAATCTCCCCTTCTTCCCAGTAAATACATGTTGAGCCTACTCAAACGTTCATTATTGTCTAGATGTGCTATCCCCAGACCTGGAAATAGTTGATACCTTTCCCCGAACCTAACCGAAATTTACCCAAACCTTATGTACTGCACCTATAGAGCTGACAGTGGCTTTAATATGTATTACAGGGTATGGCCACATCAGTAGTATTATCCCATAGACTGTTCAGCACTGTACATCAGTCATTGGGATTTGATAACATTTTTGACTTCAGCAGCATGGGGCATGGCCGATGGGATAATACACAAGAACCGCGAAAAATATCCCAGCCCATAGTTAAACTGAAAACGGACCTATTTAATCAATTTCAAGGGGTTCATAGACCTGACACACCAATCTTGTTTGGAGCTTTGTGTTTTTTTTGTAAATTCTCATTTTTCCCTATTAACACCCAAAATATGGGTCCCCCTTTGGTATATTTATAATTTCAGGTGAATGCCACATCATGTTGGATATTTTAGGCCCATAAAAAAGAATCCTAAACAAGATGAAGCTCTATATTTTTAACTTGTGATTATATCTATGCCTAGCTTATCAAAATCTGTTAGTTCTCAGTAAATCAAAAGGACTGTTGTCCTTGAAAGTTTTATCTAATATTTCAGATAAGAAAGCTAATATTTGATTACCCTAGAACTTTTCGTTAAAAAAAAATCATATCTTCCAACACACATTTAGAGAAATGGTGCACAAAAAATTGATGAGATCATACTTATTATTCATATTTGTAAATGTTTACAGGGTGGCCACAGACCTGGAATTGTCGGGAAAATTTTTAAAAACCGGGAAAAATTACCAAGGAAATTTGGGTTATCTGCCTAGTTATTAATTCGATATTTTTCCGATTTTCAAGTCTTTAAAACTGCATATCATTCACCATCCTACGAAATAAAAATCTCAAATACATAATAAATTAGTATGGTTGCACAAAAGTAAAAAAAAGGCTTCCTAGTGTTCTTTTGTGATGAAAAGTTGGGAAAAAATATCATTTATATTCCTTCAATCTCCGGCTTTTTATTATTCTCCTGCTTTCTAGAAAGATTATAATTTACTATAGATATAAAATATATCAGGGAAAACGTACCAGAATATCAGGTAAGTTAGAAGTAAGTTTTCTGTGGCCACCCTGGTTTAGTTATTAAATTCCATGTTTACTAAAAGCATTTCACATTATTTTGACTTTAGTTTCAAAGATAAAGTGAAAATGTAGAAAAAGGGAGTTCATTATATAAGTTTTTAAAATGGAATTATATGCACACAATCCTATGAACTTTACTAGATAGTCCAGTAACTTTATACATCACCATATGCGTCAAATCCGGTAGATCTGATTTTTTGCAGACTTGTTTATGATGTTGGCCTAATGAATAATCCAAGTTTTCGACCTCGAGCGCCGAACGCAACTTTGTCAAAAATCGAAAAAACCGCGGAAAAATCGAGTTTTTTTCAAATTTTGGCGATTTTAACCCTAAAGGACTAGTTTTTGAAAAAACTTTTTAATTACAAAGTTAAAGAAAACAAAATTTCCTTCAAAATGCACTATTTAACTTTGATTTTATGATGAAAGGTATTGATGCTAGAGCGCGCTGAAAAACATCGATTTTTTGCCTTTCCGCAAAAAAAAAAGGAAAACGCCCAATTCTACCCTCTACAAAATGAAAACTATTCATGTTATCAACAAAAATTTTAAACCACGTGAAAGAGCATTTAATTTTCTATAAATAACATGCTTTTCATTGTCATTTTTTAAGAAGGGGGGGGAGGGAGGGAAGCAAAGATCGATATCAAAATTCTCGCACCTCGCAGACCAAACGGACTTACGCGGTTGTTAATCTGCAATTTGCGCTTTATTTCCGGTATATTAACAATAAAATGGTTTGTTTTGGATTCATTGATGACAAAGCATGCTTAAAAAAAATAAATTTTTAATTTTATTTATGAAATATTGAGTGTTTTAGGCGTAATTTCGATCAATATTTTAAATTCATATATTAAATTATGAGAGTGTTTTAAGGAACGATTTTATATGTTTTTTGCATCGCTAAATCCGAATTTTAAGTTTATTTTCATTTTTAAAGTTATCTTCACATCAAAAATCTTAAATTTTTGCTCTTTTGTTAGGTTTTTCATCGATTTTTTAATCAAATATTCATTTTATGAAAAATACCATGCAACCAAATTAAAGAACGTAAAATTTCCTATCAGATTCACTGGTTTATTTTTATTTTTCGATGAGTGGTGTACGTTTTATAGCATTTTGAAGTTAAGCGATTTTTCGTTTTTGTGTGAAGTCAGGAAACAGCTGTAATTTAGTGCGCTCTAAAATCAATACCTTTCATCATAAAATCAAAGTTAAATAGTGCATTTTGTAGGAAATTAAATTTACTTTCATGTGGTATAAACTATTTGTCAGTAACTTGTATTTATGTTGAGCTGTAGTGGGGTAAATCTAGCGTTCACCACTTTTTTGTTCAAAAACAAAAAAATCGCTACACTTCAAAACGCTATAAAATGTACACTGCTCATCGCAAAATAAAAATAAACCAGTGCATCTAATAGGAAATTTTACGTTCTTTAATTTGGTTGCATGGTATTTTTCATAAAATGAATATTTGATTAAAAAATCGATGAAAAACCTAACAAAAGAGCAAAAATTTAAGATTTTTGGCAATTTTTGATGTGAAGATAACTTTAAAAATGAAAATAAACTTAAAATTCGGATTTAGCGATGCAAAAAACATATAAAATCGTTCCTTAAAACACTCTCATAATTTAATATATGAATTTAAAATATTGATCGAAATTACGCCTAAAACACCCAATATTTCATAAATAAAATTAAAAATTTATTTTTTTTAAGCATGCTTTGTCATCAATGAATCCAAAACAAACCATTTTATTGTTAATATACCGGAAATAAAGCGCAAATTGCAGATTAACAACCGCGTAAGTCCGTTTGGTCTGCGAGGTGCGAGAATTTTGATATCGATCTTTGCTTCCCTCCCTCCCCCCCTTCTTAAAAAATGACAATGAAAAGCATGTTATTTATAGAAAATTAAATGCTCTTTCACGTGGTTTAAAATTTTTGTTGATAACATGAATAGTTTTCATTTTGTAGAGGGTAGAATTGGGCGTTTTCCTTTTTTTTTTGCGGAAAGGCAAAAAATCGATGTTTTTCAGCGCGCTCTAGCATCAATACCTTTCATCATAAAATCAAAGTTAAATAGTGCATTTTGAAGGAAATTTTGTTTTCTTTAACTTTGTAAAATTAAAAAGTTTTTTCAAAAACTAGTCCTTTAGGGTTAAAATCGCCAAAATTTGAAAAAAACTCGATTTTTCCGCGGTTTTTTCGATTTTTGACAAAGTTGCGTTCGGCGCTCGAGGTCGAAAACTTGGATTATTCATTAGGCCAACATCATAAACAAGTCTGCAAAAAATCAGAACTACCGGATTTGACGCATACGACCCCATGCTTTCAGGCGACAAAGTTACTGGACTAAGAATAATCAATTAAAATTACCTTCAAATTTACAACTTCATGTTTCCGACTACTTTTAGCAAAAAGTCTTGTATTTACACCATTTACTTGCAAGAACTATTCCTTTTAAAACTGCATCTATAGCAGGGGTCGGACCGCGTGAAGTTTTTTCCTGGATCCCCATAACATTTTGAAAATAATTAATATGTGTATTTTTACGCAGCAAATATTAGTTTGCCCCACTTTTTAAGGGTCAGATTTCAAACAATTTCCTGGAGAAAACCCCCAGACATTCATTTTTAATGTAAAAACTTCCAATATTAAATTTATAACAATCTAATTAAGCAGGTAGCATCTTTGTAAAAATATATCAGTATCTGAAGATAAGAATTTAAAGTAGTAATACGTAGTAACCTATTTTTTATCTGGGCCTTGATGAAAATTTTCAAACTTATTTGGACCCCAAGTAAAATTACTTGCTGACCCCTGTTTTATAGCATCTACAAAGGATTGATTTTTACCTACATTTTTAGGAAGGAAATTAATTTAAAGTACTTTTTTTCTACTGTTGCATACTTATTTAATTGCTGGTATTGCCTGGGAACTGTTTGAGAAGAGATATGGGTTCATTTAAGGACCCTTCACAAAATATTTTAACTTTATCAGTTTTAGTACGTTATTCTTTATGAATTTTACGATACTCTACTAAAACATGACTTGGTAGAAAAAAAAGTAAAATGTTAATTTTAAATTTACAAAATTATGAATGGATTTTCACGATTGCTCTAATATTAACCTTACAATGCATGATTTTTTAAATTCACTTGAGAATCATTTATTCGACTTCTATTATGGTGTGAATTAGTAAAAAATACTAAAAAAAATTAAATTTTTTTCTACATGTTATTGATAAAAAACTTAGTCCTTGTGAAATTAATTTGTGTCCCTTGTGAAATTAACCGTGAAGTGAAATAAACCAAATGCTCTAAAAATATAAAAAACAACTTATCTTTAAAACAATTTTTTTTCAAGCTGAAATTTTTTTTTATTTTAATTTATATCGTCCTTTTATTTTGGCGTTTTCGGTGTCGGAACTTGCGTCTCACTAGCTCCAAACAAATGTCTCAAAATAGTACCTCTGCTGCCATTTACTGGCAGTGTAAAGTGCTAATACAATGAAATGCAATATTTATTGTACTTATTGCATGGTGTTGCCGTTTGGAAATGGAAATTCGAGTAGGAAATGGGGGAAAATGTCGTGTAGCCAAATGGCTACAGTATGCACTGTAGGGTTAATTTAGAGGAATTGCTTCATTTTGAAGAAATTTTATATTGGAGCAATATTGCAGAATTTCCATCCCTAAATTTAAATTACAGCAATAACTTGGCCTAGAAATTATGTTTGATTTTAATATTTCATACTAAATGGCAGGTGAAAAAAAACCTTATGTCCAGATCCTAGCAGCTTGTTTCATTAGTTTTTAGGCCTGGGGTGTTCTAATTAAAGAAAACTTGGCTATCTTTAATTTAAGCAAATAAAAAAAACAAGTATTACAAATACAATACTATCTTTCAAAAATAGTTTTAGAGTTGTGCATCTGCTAATTTATTGTCTGCTAGTCGTGCAATTTATTTTCTTGGTTTATAAATGGAGAAAATAAAGAAAACATTGCCTATTAAAATAAACACATAGTTCAAATGGGTAGCAAACTGTTTTTATTACTTTTAACAAAAGGTTTGCTGCAGTCCGTCAACCGATATTTGAATAATCACTGTATTTACAATGTGCAAAAATCTGCACAGATATAAACATTTGTACAGGTTTGTAAAATGTTTATTCTTCAATTCAAGTAGTATTAACATCTTAAAACAGGAAAAGTAACAGTCTACCAGAAGATCAGGTCACAACCTTCTGATCTAAGATTATCTCTTGAAAAGGCAATAAATAAGCAATTCCAATCTTCCATTGTTCACACAGTGCAATTTCTTAAATTACGAGTATTTGTGACACGACAAGGTTAATTGCATCGTGTAAAAAGTGATTATTTAACAAATAGATAAAAAAGTCAAAAACATTATCTTAAAATTGAAAATAAAAAGCAGGTACATATGAAAAATCAAACACCTTTATCAATTAATTGATAGTATTTGATTGTTTTTACACTAGAATTTAACAGTGATTGAAAACTAAAGAAAAAAATGCTATCTTGCTCTTAAGAGCAAAGGAAGCTAGTTTAGCAGTTAGCAAACTACTTTCAGATGTGAAACAACTTTAAAGGCAACGAAAAGATAAAAACATTAACAATCACAAAAGACAGGATTGGGAAAAAGCAATGTGAATAAAACACATTCAATGATTGTTATGCCCAGTCAAAATGGCTTTAAGTGCACTCATTTCGCTAAGCCTTTTGCAAAACTTCATATTTAAAGCATAGTTTCTTAACTAAGTAGATCCATTTCAGATTCCAATAAACATCAACAAACTCTAGAACCATTTGAACAATGAAAGGAAGGAAAGAGTATCACACAAACAATATCTTTCGTTACAGCAACTTTCCAAGATATTCAATTTTGTAAACTTAACACACAGACAAAATTTAGCAATTTGAGAATTTTCTGTCACTTTCATGAATGTATTTCAAAATAAATTTTGTTTTCTTGCGACTTTAATAATTTCCCCAATGGGCTAGCTATGTATTAAAAGTAAGGCTTTGTATTTACAGTTTCTTTTGAAATCTTAAGGTAAGCCCACACAATTACATTAAAAAATCTAGATTAGCATTCGAACTTCACTCCCATTCAGTGGTGCCTGGAGGTTTGGGAGTCAGGTCATAAAGAATTCTGGATATTCCTGGAACTTTAAGCATCTCAGCTGCCATTTTGTCAATAACCTGCAAAGAAAAGTCGCATTTTAATATCTTGAAACAAGAATGCTAAAATTAATTAATCGAGATTTATTTATTTTAAGTTCCAGTGTACAATAAGGAAGTTGCATGATTTTTTAAAGTGATTCTTCATGCAAATATAAGCAACTACCCAAAATTTGAGGCCGATCGAGAAATTTTTTGATTGCAAAAAAATTTAACGAAAATCACCTTTTTCAAAGCGCGCAAAATTGCTAAGAGTTTGGGATGTGACATTATCGTACGGTGACCATTGTTGGAAAGCAACGGAGTTGATGGTATGATTGTTGACGTCATCGTACGGTGTTTTCAATTACATGTTTTTTTTCTCAACTTTAAAACTAAAATATTTAATTGTAAATTTTTTTAGAAAAATTGACTAGAAATTTTATTTTACTAAACAAAAAACCATGCGGAACACTTGAATGTTTATGAAAATCCGACACATGCAACTTCCTTATTAATAAAGTCTTAATGGCTAAATTTTGAAATTTTTTTTTCATCTCAAATTCAATTAATGTTTTATTTTTGAAGCAAATAAGCCGCATATATAGCACAGCATTAACTTTTCTCTACCTTAACAAATTATAAATACACTCTTAATTATTAAGTTGTCTAATGCAAGTATTCCAACTAATAAACAATGATAAATTTTAATTAATTTTTTGTTACTTAAAGAATTAATCTGTGTGAACTTAATTAAAAACTAAGCATTGATAAATTAATAACTATACTTAAAAATTATTTTAAACAAATAAACATGTGTAAAACTCATGGCAAAGAAGAAAGGAAGTCAGAATCCACCGTAACCACTGTAATTCACCACAACAATCAACTTTGAAAATAAATTCAATTAGATGTTTTATGGTAAAAAGAGGCATAATAAAGGTTATTACATATTTTCCAATTTTATATTCTTGGTTTTGGTTCAGAATTTCTTATTATCCTACTTAGAAGATACAATAAGATGTTGTGGTTGTCAAACTTGTGCTTTGGATTGCAAATTTAAAACTTTTATTTTCCATAAAGCTATGGACCTTTTTACTCATCTGTTGGACACAATTTTGTGCTTGAACCTCCAAAATACTAATCCAAATAATTGAACTTCCAAAATATTTAAAAATATTAAAATTGAAGGCGTGCAATTAAACCATCTTTTGGGTTTAGGGTAATATACTTAAAGCAATAACTCTTTTATTTGGTTAGATAAACATATTTTTTAAAAATAATTTTAGAGTACACTTTAAGCATATAAATTATTCCAACACAATTAGTTTTAGCAGCTGTGAATTAAATTGGAAAAGAAATACTAGGAAAAAACATTGAACCCTCTCCCCCAAAAAATATTGTAATAACCAGGAAAAATTACCAGCAGCCAATCCAAGATTGCTTAACCCCCATTTTTGTGAAAAATAATAAAAAATTCACATAAATAAAAAGCTTTTACAAATATTTTATTGGGAATTAAAAAAATAATGAAAGCCTTAAATTACTTATTTGCTCAGTTTTAATGCAATTTAAATACTTAACTAAAAGCAATTCACATTAATTTAAAAATATTTATAGAAGAATTTTTGTGAAGGTCTTGTTTTTGTTTTAAGTTTTTGTAAAGGGGCGGATAAACACAAATTGGTACCAAAATTGGCTTGTATTGTTAAGTGTAAACAAAAATTGGTCCCTGATTACTATTGAAAATCCATTGGTTCAGAATGGAGCATACAAATCTAAATGCATTGACAGCTAAGCCAAATTGTCAACTATTCCTGAGAATGAAAATGCTAATGTTTTAGACTACTTAAACAGAAAAACTAATAATGGGTTCATTAAGAAACTTTTTTTATTTCCAATGGGCGGGTACTACTGGACATTATCCTTGACCACTGAACTGCCCTAAGAAGGTCTACTTAGTGTTACCCAGCAAGCACCTGTAGACCAGAGCCACGGAGGTGAGGTACTGTTACTCACGCCACACACACATTCGTTCGCACAACCCCTTTTTACAGGGGGCCACATTCATACATCAAACTAGGATAGAAACTAACATCCATGCCGAACGGGGATTCAAACCCCAAATATACGGCTTCGCAGTCAAATACTCTAACCACAAGGCCAGCACGTCGGCTTCATTAAGAAACTGGGGAGGAGTAATTCAGAAAACCCAGAAATCTGGAGTATCCCCAGATATGGGGGGAAAATTAAACTACCAACATCTTCAAAACAATAAAATGTCTGGATAAAAAAACACCCTAAGAACACTTCAGTTAATATCATTTGAACTAAAACCAAATTATTTGAATGAGTAGTATAAAACAGAAGTTAACTAGCAGCCAGGCAATATTACAAATTTTTTCCACACTAACTAACATACTCTAAAAATATTTTTTAAATGTATCCTTCTTTGTAACTAAACTAAAAGCAATACTGTATACATATCAATAGGATAAGAAATTATTATAACAACAAATGGTCACTTAATACTTATTTATATATATATATATAAATGTATAATTCTTTAAAAGTACACTCAAACCGGTTTTTGTGCTGTCCTTTTTTTGGGCGATTTTTCATTCGTGCGGTCTTTTTTACGTTGATTTATACACTGCACAAAAAAAATTGCAGGGAAAAAAGACCGCACAAATGAAAAATCGCACAAAAAAAGGTTTGAGAGTGGTTTTAAAAACGCATTTGTCTTATTCACTATACCTGACCAGAAGCCAAAGAAAGAAAATAAGCTTTTTCTAACTCTGATAGGCGGAGTCCTCTTTTGACCACTGGTTTAGATAGCAGTGAAAAAGACCATTAGAAAGAGTGGTTACAGCTTGTCTTCCTTCGGAAGGCAGCCGAGAACTGCAAAATTGTGTCGTGGAAGGTACTTTTCTGCAGTTTTCAGCCGCCTTCCGTAGAAAGACAAGCTATATAACACCACCAAATATCAAAACCGCAGTCTTCAACATACTTCTAGAGGCAGGTGCTTATTTGGTGTAGCTGGTATTCCAGTCATAAAGTCATGTGTTATAAATGTCCTGATTACAGCAGACCGCTGACAAGATGGATTCCTCGAAACCACGTCTCTGTCGAAGTGGATGGGTATCAGCACTATGGGCATCTGTGATATGCTGTCCATGTGGCCACTGCTTTGCAGAATGGAGTGAGCAACGAAATCTACTTGACGGAGGGTGCTCAATACTATGGGAGTTAGAAGCGTGGGAGTAATGTCGTGAATAGGGTAAGGGACAGCTGGGCCAAAGATGTAACATACCCTGCAATGCAAGATAATTAATTCACATTCAAATTGAATTAATCTCAGGTGAATTATCATCAGCTGGCATAAAAATTGAAACTCACCTATTAACATTGTGACACACACGAGGAATTATTTTAGCTACAGCCATCATATCATCCCATTCAGTTATTTCATTATCAGATGATAATCCAACTACATAGCTGTAAGTGCGTTGGTCTCCCTAAAAGTAAGTTTGAGTGAGGTTACCAGGAATAGTAAATAACATTTTAAATTCATGAAATCAAAATTACAAATGATCAGGTAAACTTAAATAAGAATATTCAACTTACCTGGACTCCTACACTTTTTATAGGAAGTAGGGTAGATTTAAGCTTATATTTTGTGGACAAAGCAGATAAAAATGCTTGCTCTTCTTCAGAAGTACAATCTTTCACTTTGTTTATAAGGGCATGATTCTAAAAAAACACATCATTTGGTGAAATCTTTAAAATAATTAGGTAAATAACAAAAATAATTGGAAAATAACAAAATATTACAGTAGTTAATTTTATACACAGTCCAATATATTAAATATACACACTAAAACCTACATTTAAGCAAGCATTCTATAACATCTTTATTGCAGTTCAATATTTTTAAAGGCTACGTTTAAGGCAATACTTTTAAATGAACAGTTATAAGATAGTGTTTAATTTTTATTTCTTGATGTTTTTTTTTCTTAATTTAAGTTAACATAAAATTATAAGAAAGGACTTTGTCAAATTCAACATATACCTTCAAAACAGATGATTCATATTCAATGATAACTTTAATGAGCACACTAGTTTCTGCAAATGATTTATCCATATATGGCTCATCAGCACAAATAACTCTTACAGCCAGACCAGGTCCTATAAAGGGTAAGTGCTTTACTAAACATACCAACTGATATTTTAAGTTTTTGATGCTTTTTAAAAAAAAAGAAATACAAGACAAAAAGTAAGAAATACAAGACAAGTATGAAAATTTTAAGTGTACTAAGCAAACATACCAGGGAATGGATGTCTCTGAACCACCTCATCCGGCAGGCCTAAATCTTTTCCCATAATCCGCACTTCATCCTTGTGGAAGTCCTTCAAGGGTTCTATAACCCGACCTTCAGCTCTCAAGAAGCGAACCAAATCTGTATCATTGTGGTGAGTTTTTATAGCATCTGCATTGCAGCTAGCTAATGAAGAGGCACTCTCAATAAGGTCTGGTCTAAGGGTTCCTGAAAACAGATTCCAATTTTCTTTCACTAAGTAATAACCAACAGGCATTTATAACAAGGTGGGGTGTGAAAATTTACCTTGGCCAAGTAAAGTTTCTTCTGGTTTCAAATTGTGATCCGATATAATTTCATTTGCTACCTAAAAATAGTACATGATTTGTTAGCCAATTTATGAAGGATAGAGAATAGAAATTGGCTTAGCTAAATCATAGTAGGAAGGGCTTCATCAATACATCTTAGGAATTCAAATAATTATAGCACAATTACCCTACTTTAGAATAGAAATCAAACAGATAATAGAGGTGACATATTGTCATAGGCACAGTTGAAAATAGGAAAAATAATATGTTAACAGTAAAAATTAATCTGCTTATAAAGTTTCTACATTTTCTTAAGTACAATTAAGAAAAATGCTGCATAATCCTGTTTTTATAATTAACAATGGTATACTCAGGGTGGCCACAGAAAACTTGTTTCAAAATTCCCTGATAATTCCAGGTTTTCCCTGATATTTTGAGATATTTTTCCCTGATGTACCACCGACAAATTTAATTTTCATTTTTTCGTGTTTGCTGAAATATCTGTTAAAAAGTAGATTTTTTAATGATTATAAGTTACACCATTATCTCAATCTTATTTAATATATTATTAATTTTAAAAAATTTAATTTTAATACAAAATTAAAATGTACTAAATTATTTTCGATAGCTATTTTAAAATTTTATCACCCCAGGTGTTTTAGATTCTTACCAAATTTTCTCCCTCTAAAATTTATTTTCTAAAATAAAAAGGTTTACAAAGTTTACATCAAAATCAGAACACTGACAGGGATACAGTGCCCCAAAATGTACTGGACAATTTAAAAAATTATAAAAAATAGAATAGAGATAAAAACAAGTGGCTAGCTGCAAACTACTTTCAGCCAAGGAGCTTTCTGTACAAAATTTCATAACTTTCAAAATTAAGATTCTAAACACTTCTTATTTAAAAAAATCTAATTTGTCCAATCAATTCCTTTAAAACAGACCCTTTAGACAAAAAAAAAGAATTCAACACAAGGATTCTTCGATTCTAGAAAATATTTTAAATATCAGAGATATTTTAGAAATATGTATTCGGGCTGTTGTTTTATTTCCCTTAAGTTTTCATATTTCTTTAAAATCCTCCGTGTTAGTCACGAAATTTTGTACAAAAAAAACCTACCAGACTGGGAAAAAGTAGGTGGCAGCAAACTGCATGTTGCTATCCTTTCTAGTTTATTTTTTATAAACTTTTGAAATCGTTCAGTAAATTTTGGGACACTCTGTAGTTAAGTTTATTCTTATGATAACGCGCGCGCTATAAGGCCCGGCGTTGCTCGATCACCAATTAAGTGTGAGCATTTCCATTTAAGACATAAGCTTCACCCGAATAATTGTTTTGCTGAACCACAAAAAATTATTTTAAAAAGAAACTGAAAATTTATTTTCCTGATTATCGGACCGGCAAAAAAAGTAGCCATCTGGGAGAAAGGCACCCCAGTCGTACAAAATTTCCGACTTCTGATACAGTATCGGATCCCGTATCCGGCGTCCCGATAACCGGAGTGTTCCGAAAACCGGCGTTTTTTCCAAAATTAAAATTTTTTTTTAAGTTCCAAATCCGTGCTCCGAAAGGATCCAGTGAGTTCCGACCGATGTACTCCGATTTTCGGCGCCTAAAATCGGCACGCGGATGACGTAGTCCTTTTTTTCAATCAAAAATGGGTAAACTTTGGCAACCAAGGTCGCGCGGAAAAAACGCAGCGTACTCGTCACCGTGCCGAAAATCGGCATCGTATCAAAACCGAAACAAACAAGTCCGATCTGGTGAGTTCAGCTTTTAATTTCTTTAGTCTTAAGTTTATTTTTATGGATACTTAAGAACTATTTTAGTACAAAATCTTTAAAGTAATTGATTTTAATCACGTGACGCTTACGTTTTTCCAGCGCCGAGAAAAAGTCCATCTATGCCGGGCCGAAAACCGGCTTCGGCATGCCGGTTGAATACGCCTAGCCATTGGTCCGTAGGACTCACGTGACCTCCAAAAACGCACGCCGAAAAAACGCATTTCGGCGCCGAAAGGGATGCCAGGGGCCGCGCGAGATTATTTATTTTGCTCTCTCGCGCGACCCTGCAGATTGCGCGTATTTTCGTTACGATCGCGTGTTACGAATATACGCGGTCTTTCTGAGCTTTTTTCGGGAATTGTTCCGAAAACCGGATTTTCCCGTAAACCGGACTGATGCCGGTCCCGAGCGAGCCGGATACGGGGTCCTATACTGTACTTCTTAAAAGAGAACGAAATAACAGAAACTCGAACAAAATTAAAAAACGATAGTCAAGCTAAATCTATCGGCCAAAACCTGTTGTCAATTGCCTATTTTGATTACATTTAACTGTGCCTGATTTAGCAATGGTGACGCGGAATGTTGAATGAAAAAAAAACGGCATGTCCTATGAAAAGGAGGAGGTAGAAAATTAATAGCTTCTAACATTGAAGAAAACGATTCAGCATTTTATACATTTTCACCACTTACATTCCATAAACCATGATCCTTCAACGGAGAACCAAAGATAAACAAAATATAACTTACCGAAAAGGCTAAATCCTTTATCACAGCTCACAGCTGCAGTCAATCATCCGCAAAAAAACAACCTCAAAGTTTCGGTTTCGATAAACAAAAAGAGAAGTCCCCCCCTTTTGCGTGCGCTCGATGCGGTTCGATGGCTCCGTTGCTTGAATCAAAGGAAAAGGAATGCGCCCGAGATTTACGCACGATTATGCTTTTTATTTTTTGCAGTTTTTTTACTCATTCTATTAACAAAATTCGGTAGCAGCTTGAGGTTTTTCTCGGAATTCCCTGATATTTTAGATTTTTCTAAAATTCCCTGATATTTCCCTGATAATTCCCGGTTTTTTAAAATTCCCTGATAATTCCCGGTATTCCCGGTTTTCCGGCCACCCTGTATACTTTAAACTAAAAAATATTAAAGGATAAAGAAGAAATAATCCGATATAGAGGATGTCTTATAAACACTCACCCTCATAAAGGTATCCCCAATAATTTTTCGCTTTTCTTCTGGGTCACTAGTCATACATAGCATTGGTGTGTCCCTTTTTCTGCCAGTAGGATCCTTTCTATCAAGGGGAACTTGGGTGGACCCATTATAAAAGTTTTGAGATGCATTTAATACTGAAAGAAAAACATGTCACAAAACATTGCATAGAAAAGGGTAAATCGCAAAGAATTCTGAAATTTATTTTAAACACATGAAACTCTTTTATTTTATCAACTTTGAATGAGATTTATGTAAGATTTGAGAAAAACTCTCTTCCCTTGTTTTGTTTTTGCCTTTATGTTTTGTTCTTCGATTGGTTCTTTTTGTTTTATTGAATTCCTTCTCTCGTGAATCTGTTCTGTTTTGAGATTTTTTTCGTCGGCGAGCAAGCGTCTGCGTGAAATGTTTACCACTCCGCTCTTATATCTGTAATTAACGCACCCCTAGCATAATTAAATATTTTATTTTAATTACTTTGTCATTTTTCTTATGCCACCCTACCCTATTTATTTATTTCATATCAATAAATACCCAAACAGTCAAAGACAAGCCGAAGCAGCCAAAACGAACGGCGTGGCAATACATGAGGTTGTTTGTATAGGGTAAAAGTACGTCACAATCGCAGCAGCCAATGGGAGAACGATTCAAGTAAGGTTCAAATTCCGCGCTTTTAAAACTTAAATAATTAAGAAAGTAAATGTTTTGGTTGTTTTCATGTGAAAAATAGAATTCAGAACAGTTTTCTTCATAGGGTAACGATATTATTCATATATAGAAAATAGTGGTATTGCCCATTTTCTGAAACTGTATTTACAATTAAGGATTACCTCTCAGTTTCAGGCCCAGCTTTTTCAGTGACATCTCAACTTGCACACTTTCGTTTTTTCGCATAAAACCATTGTCAATATGGATTGCTATAACTTGATCTTCTTTCAGAGCTCTGTTTAATAGGGCAGCACATACAGTAGAATCAACACCACCACTTACGAGCATCTAAAATCAAAATACTTCTTTACAATCATATATTTATTTTATGCAACTCACATTCTTTATGATACAAGACATATTTGCTAGTGTTTTTATTATAAGTGCAAAATCAGAATAAAAAATATATTTTACACTTAACTTAAAAATAGAGAAATATAACTAAATGTGTTATGATTGACATGTTTAAACACAGTAGAACTCCAATTATATCCGACTGTACTCAACATAGTTTCAGGTCAAAACCTTTTTAAAAAGGACTAAGAAATAGAAAATTAAGACAATATAGTTTGAATACTTACAAGGACTTTATTCTTGCCCACAACCTTTTTAATGTATTCAATACATTCTGTTTCTCTTGATTGCATAGTGAAGTTTCCAGTCAGACCAGATATATTGTACAAGAAGTTTTTCATCATTAGCTTCCCATTAGTAGTTAAATCTACTTCTGGGTGAAACTGTACTCCATAAATCTTAAGCTTTTCATTAGCAATTGCTAGAAAAAAGGTAGGAACAGTAAGTCTAGAGCTCATCAATAAACATAAGCTTAAGTCTCAAAAATTAAATTTAGCAAAGAGTTTAACAGACAACTGTGAAGGTGAGGTAAATTTTCAAATAGCTGAAATGGTCTTATTAAGATATAACTTGAGGTTTTTTATAATTTAATAAAAGGTAATTTATAAGAGGTAATTTATAAAAAGAAACCATCTCAATTCAAGAAGTCTAAATTGATAATTTTAGATTCCATGATCAGATCAGATTTCCTATCAAACTTTAAAATGCAGAATTTATTTAACCTACAGCAACAGTGTGTTTACCTTAACTTACTTGATACTGATTAATAAAAACACATTTATTTATTTAGATAGGATAATAAATACAAATGCACCATTTTCAAAAAGGTATTGCTGCATAAATAAGAATAACTGTATATTTCCATGAACAAGCCATCTGCAAGGATACTTATCAGTCAATGGTACTTTGAAAAATTTAAAAACCTATGTATAACAAATTAAAATTTTCCACCATTATCCACATGAATCAATAACATAAAAGCCTCAAAAACACTGCAACGTCCAACTTTCAGACATAAATAACCCAATTAGTTTGCCTGTAATCAATTAACGAGTTATGACCACTGTTGAGAGGACACTTAAACAGTCTACCCTCCCACAAATTAAGCTTCCAAAAATTATTGGCTTCTGCTTGGAAATATACAGCAGCTAAATGAATAGCTAACCATTCTAAATTTGCGAACAATTCCGCATTTGGTTCCTAATTTCATCTAGAGCTTTTAATAACTAGTAAAACCGCAGAAAGGAAATTTATTTTACCAGCCACATGTGAGCCAGATTTTGCTGTTACTTTGAAGTTATCAGCTACTTTATCCGTACTATCCCCATGAGTCAACAAAACAGTTTCTTCTTTCTCAAGCCCCCTGGAAAGATTGAATGAGATCTTTAAATATGATACAGAGAAAAAAACAAGTATTTTAATAAGCGTCATGCCACAAAAACATACTTAAATAAGGCAGAGGAAGTATCCACTTGTATAACAAACTGTCCATCTTCTCTGGAGTCCTTTTTCAAGATAGTACCACCAAAGTGTTTGTTGATCATCTATGGGAAAAATATAAATGTCGGTGATAGAAATTTTCGTTATATGTTGGTACATCCTATTCCCCTTATTACCGACTAGACGGATGAAATTCTAAATTAGTTTTCCCACAAATAAATAATGATTGATTTCATTAAGATTCTTAAAATTCCATAAATGTAGTATTGAAACTAAACTAAGGATTGTTTCCTTGGAAACTAGGATCCTGTAGATTTTTATACAAGACTAATATCTAAGTTTACCCATTGCTAAAAATTTTTTTAATGTAATTAATTTAATTATTCCAAAAATCTTGAAAATGAAAACGCAGATTCCTCCTTTATAGTCAGTGTAAATTAGAATAGGTGGTTCAAGGTCACACAATATTCCCACTTCCAAGACTCCATTTCCATTGCACTGCTATGTTGTTACCATGACAACAAGGTAAACATTGTGTTCTTGAGCGGCCTTCTCTATTAAACAGACTATAGTATGGATCTACTCAGTGTTACGATGATCTACCATAAAACATTTTCGATTTAGAATAGAACCCCCTATTTTCCAACAAATAAATAAATTAATTATTCATGAGAAAAAGACATAGTTTGCATTACCTGCATTTACATCCCTTCATTTCTTTTAATCTTAAAACATTTTTGTAGCATGGTCATTGGGTGATAAAGTTAAAAATTTCCCAAGACTGAATTGGATTAAACCTTTTTATCGAAACCAATGCTTTTCCTTAATTACCCACCGGTTAATTTTTTAGTTCTGAAAAAAATAGCTATGACATATTTAGATTTCCATCTTTAGACAGAAAACTCACTCATGAGCATGATACCAACAGATCAAGGCCACATTAATCGGCTGTATAACAAGATCTTTTAAAATAAGTATTTAAGATTCAATATATTCCTGTTCTGCAAGTTTATGGCTGGTATGCTGCTACATGCAAGACCATAAGGATAGAATTGCCAATTGACTGGCATATATATACATGCAAACCTTCAAATCAGGTTTTCTGAAACATACCTGCATTCCATAGCATATTCCTAAAATTGGTAAACCACAGGTGAAAATCTCAGGATCATGAGCATAACCTTCAGCTGCAGCTGCATTCACTGAGCTAGGCCCACCAGATATAATTATGGCCCTAAAAAAAATTCACGACTATTGAAATCTTGAATTCACGTATATTATGGCCTTACTGTCAAGCTATTAAGTATGCTAAAAATTCATTTACCCCCTAATTACTGTTGTTGCTATTAATATAAATAATAAAAATGGCTGAATAGCATTTTCACTGATGTTCAGCGTCAAAATAGTTCAGCAATTTTTCTGTAGTAAGGCAAGGGTAGTGGAAAAGTACTGAAATAATAAATCTTACTTGAAGCCTTGAGCCACAATAGCTTCAGCTGAGGTGCTCAGAGGTAGAATTTCAGTTTCCACACATAATTCTCTCACTCTTCTATCAATCACCTATAATACCAAAAACATTAAAAATTGTTTAATTATCTTGATTTTTTTAAGGCAAATAACAAACTATTTATTCCCAAGATCATTTTAAATTATGCCCAATTTAAGTTGGTTGTTTTGTACTGCCCCTAGGTTCAAATTATTTTGCTTTTAAAATGCAATTGAGGAGCTTGTAGCAACAAAGCACTAACTCCAATAAAAAGCTGTTGGAAGTAGCTCATTGTTGTTGCAAGCAGCTCAATTGGTTTACCCTTACCTAAGCTAACACTTTTTCTTCTACATTAAATGCTTATTTTACTCTGTAATATATTAACATAATTTCCTTTTGAGCAAGACCATATCAACCCATTCGGGGGAACAGCCATTTGGATGATTTCCAGATGAATATGTAAAGGTTAAACTTTCCAAAATTTTTCTAGGGGAGGTTATCTTAACCTCTGTAGTATCATAACTTGGTACATATCATACTATCCCATCAACAGAGCCGCAGCAAAATGAAATTGCATTTAACCCTTTCATTCCCAACTTTTCATTTTTCAACCAAAAAATTCTAAAATCTGTAAAATATGCTCATTTTGCCTTCCTAATAACAGGGTAAAAAGAAAAAAATTAATCTTAATTTTGTAATTGAAATTTTGAATGAGTCCAAGTGGCATCATTGGGAGTTAAGGGGTAAAAAAGTGGTACTGATTCTAATGCCACATTTAACCTCAGAGTTCATAAATGATAATAAAGGTAAGTATTGATATAAACTATTGTAAGATTATTTTTTAACATTTTTCTTTATTCTTTCTTTAAATAATCCAAAAATAATGAAAATAATTTTTAGAAATAACGAATTTCGAAATATCGAGGTTATACTATTAATAGATATGTTCTATTTTTAAGATAAAAACAGTCATTTGCATACATAACATTCATATAATTAGTCGACAGGGTAAAATATTTTTCGAAATAACGAAATTTTCGAGATAACGAATTTCAAGATATCGAGAGTAAAATGTAGCCGTCTTGTTTTTTTATTTCTATGGTTACATATAACTAATATTTAAAGTAATTTATCAGAAATATAGCTTTATATTTGATTTATAGCATTTTCTAACATGTTATGTACTGGTAAGCATGAGCACCTGAACTCCCAATGATGCCATGTGGAATCATGACTTTTCAATAAATTCTAAAACCAGGGTTGGAAAAAAACGTTTTTTAATAAAACAAAAAACATGTTTTATTTGTTTTAAACATGTTTTTTTGTTTAAAACGTTTTATTTGTTTTTTACCCTCGACATAGAAATGATAAAAAAATCCCCGATTTTTAAAAATTTAAATTTGACTTTTCAAATCGAAATTAGATTAATAAAGCTATACTTTTAAATACACCACAAACAGTTTGTTCTTTAAAATGATTTTTGTAAGTTTTCTTCACAGCATCATGCTCTTTATCAAGCAATGTACTGCCTATGTCATCAAGGGCGTATGCAGGATTTTTTCTAGGGGGGGGCCGCCGGGGCGTAGCCAAGGGGGGAATTACCCCCACCCTTGGAAATTTTCATTTTATTACCATACATCACAATCAAAAATACTCAATATACTCCCCCTCCTAATTCTGTTATCTCACACCGAATTTTTTATCCGGTTGCGACACTAGTAAAAAGTCATCAGCTTCAATCTGGTTCGGGACGGATTCAGGATTTTGAGACTCCTAGTTATAATTTTGGATATAAATATTTAGGTATTTGCATTTTGATGAACTTAATGTAAAAAATTAAATAATTGTTTGAAGTTCAAAAGGGGATCTGGAGTTCATCCCCAGAAAAGTTTTGGAAATTTGACCCTAAAAACACATATTGGTTTAACTTGGCTTTGATACCCTCAATCCGAATTTCAGACATATTATTTTTTAGGTAGGATTTCGATTTTCATGAACGTATTTTAGAATTTTTGAATAATTAAGTACCAAGTACTAATGGGGGGTTTGGGGGTCCTCCCCCAGAAAATTTTTGAAAATTTGACCCAAAAAACAGGGTTTTAACTGGTTTTGGTACACTAATACACCTTTTTTTATACACCCCTGAGTTACTCCAAGTCTGGGAGGGTCTGTTTTCTCTCCTAGAAAAATTTTGAAATTTTTTTTTCACTTGAAGAGAACAGTTCCTTGTAAACCACATAAATTTCAAGGAAAAATTTTCACATATAAGTCAAAATTTAGATGGGGACTGGGGGTTTTCCCGCAGAAATTTTTTGAAATGTGCCTCTTAAAACTAGTGTTTCATCTCATTTTGAAACTCTTTGGGGAACACTCAATTAGGCAACTTGAGTGTTCTACTGTTCTCCAAGGTAACTCGCGGGGTCTATCCAATAGTGGATTTACTTCAAAAAGAATTTTTTCAAATCACCCTAATATAAAAGTCCCAGATGGCACAAAAACATCGATCAATATGTATTATTCCATTAATTTTATCAGCTCAAGCACTTACTTTTTCCATAGATCATGAGCTGGCTTTTTAACATTCGTTGGTCCTTCATTTTCACCGTATTCACACGTCTTTCGGTTAAAATAATCAGTGAGCTTTCTTTCATTATTAAGTAAAACAAAATTAAAATTGCAGCTTGCAGAAACGCATAAACTGACGAAGCACGAACTGAACTGTCGAAGTATGTAGTTGTTGCTAGGTCGTTCTGGGATTTCGTATGAATGTTTAACTGAAAGTTTGTGACCAGTGTCCTCTCATTGGATGTCCAAGAAAGATAAGACATCTGGTTTGCAGGTGGCCACTTCTCGTTTTGGAAGCAATTAGTTCCAATCACCCCTCTTTCCCACTATCAGTTCTCGGAAAATTCGGGGGAGTAAAGGCAACAAATTTCTTTCTAGGGTATCTGCCCCCCCCTGACCAAGATTTGTTCCGTCGGATTTCACATACTCGTGTTTGGGGTAATTTCCGGTCAGCAAACGGACGGCGTGGGGGATAAAATGCGCTAGCGGTGTTACTTTGTAGATGTATTAGCATTAATTAGCATTAGTGCGCTTGTAATTGCACTGATTGAAATTTTCTAGGGGGGGGCAGCTGCCCCCCCCTGCCCCTGCCTGCATACGCCCTTGTATGTCATGGCGATTTGTACCCAAGCCTTATACTTGGCACTATCTTTTTAGGCTCTGGGTGATCCATACATGAAAATAGTGAGTTTGTTGCCTAAATAAAGGGAGCAACTTGCTAAAAACTACATGTGTTTTAAACTATGTTTTTTTGCTTTGTTTTAAACATGTTTAAAACAAAGTGTTTTAAATGTAACAACCCTGTCTAAAACCAAAACTTTTTGATGAATATTATTTTAAAAGATCAATGCAGTCTTTACAATCATTTATTTACAAAATAAAACAGTATTCTTTTATTTTAATTAATTTAAATTGCTTCAAAATTAAAGTTGTTTTACACAGATTTAGCAAAAAATATTTTTTCAAAAAGCTAAATTTTGATTGTTTATTGGGAAATGAAAATTTAATGGTAAGGAAAAAACAAAAAAAAATTTAAAAGAGAGTTGGATGAAGATTCTAATAGTATCCATTTGGAATCTGGTATTTCTAGGAAAGACGAAAAAAATTTCAAATACCATCCAATTGGCATCACTGGGAGTGAAAGGGTTAACCCTACCACAAAAACTGACAGTGGACAGGATAATATGCAAGAACCCAAAACTTTATTTACCTCAGACTTCTAAGGTTCAGATACTAAATTGCAGGGGTTGATCCGGGCAAAAATTGGGGCCCTTTTGCTGCCACTTCACAAAAATTCCCCCACTTTAAATCTGCCCCTTCACAAAAACAAATTCATTAAAACGCCCCTTTCATGAAATTCAAGTTAGCTTTAGTGATATAATTTGCAAGAAACCATTCACAAAATATTTGAATTTTTCATACTTTCTCGATTTGTGAGTGAATTTTACTTTTATGCACCGATCTGGTAACTATCACTGCTTCAATTTTTCACAAAAAAGCATTTAATTTTTCACAAAAGATAATGAAATGGGCCCCAAAATATAAAACTGGACCCACCCCTAAATTTCATTCAATAGACATGTTGTTTTCAGTAGATTGATTTTTCAAACATAAAAGTTTGTCTATCACAGAATATATCAGCCAAACTATTTCCTTCAAAAGTGAACTAATTTATAAACTTTAATGCAATTAGGGGAGTGTTTATATTAAACAACTTAACCCTTTGTCCCAAATTATATTTTTCAGAAAAATGTGCAGTATATTTTTCTACGTAACATTAAGTATATGAACTATACAGTAGGGTGGAGCGAAAAACTTTTTTTTGGAAATTTAAAACGCCTGAGGTGGGAATAGGTGCCATTTACGATAAAACTTAAAAATTCAAAACTTGAGTTCGATCAATTAATATCTTCAGGTTCCACATTCACGTTTAAGTTTGAAATTTCATCAAATTTTACGTAAAAATGGTTATAAATGATTCCCACACAATTTTAGCTCCTTTTTCAAACCATAACTGGTTGAGTTTATATTCTTAGGATGTCAAACAACATTTTAAGAGCTGCTATGGACCTGGAATGGAGGGAATTTCCGATTTTTCAAGCTCGAAATAAGGGCACATGCCATTAAAATAGTCTAGCGACCGAAAAACAAATTTTTGAATATCGGTACCAAATAGAGCTCAAAAGTTGCGTTTTACCCTCCATTTTCAAGGAAAAATAATTAAAAAATTTGTAAAAAATAATTTAGGTGTGTTTTGGCCCTAGAACTTGAAAAAATGGATCTTTTGCATAGCGTATAATGGAAAAAGTCTTAATTAATCAAATAAAAGTTTTAAATGTAAAAGAAACTTATAGTCGCCTTAATTCGGTGTTAATCGTCAAAAAAAGTATTTACAAGAGTATTGCATTGTGATTTGAGCTAAGTAGATAAGTCATACATCTTAGAATCATCAAATGTGAGAAAAATTCATTTTTATACTTATTTATATTTATTTTTTCAGTTCAGAGCATTAAAATTACTTAAAATATATCCTAAATTTTCCCTTATTATGTATAACAAATCATAGCCTTTTATTTGATATTTCGTGCCTTTAAATTTGAAGACTTGTTACAAAAAGTGGTAGTTCAGGTTAAAGTTTGGAATAAAATGCCTGTAGTGCAATATAACGCTTTTTTCGTCTGTTTTCTGAAAAAATATCAACCTTAATGTTTTAAAAGCATTTTATGTAAACAAGAATGTGTATTACAGACTACATAAAATATTTGAACTTAAAGTTTATAAATTTTGGGATTTTTAAGTTTTTTCACCCAAATTTGCAATTTTAGGCTGTTAACTTGATTTTAAAAAATTTAATAATGAACTCAAAAGTATTATTGACTATTAAGACACTAAACTAAGGTAACTATAAGCTTTTACAACATTTAAAACTTTAATTTGATTAATTAAGACTTTTCTCATTTTACGCTATGAAAAAGATCCATTTTTTCATATTCTAGGGCCAAAACACACCTAAATTATTTTTTACGAATTTTTTTATTATTTTTCCATGAATAAGGAGGGTAAAACGCAACTTCTGAGCTCTATTTGGTACCGATATTCAAAAATTTGTTTTTCGGTCGCTAGACTATTTTAATGGCATGCGACCTTATTTCGGGCTTGAAAAATCGGAAATTCCCCCCATTCCAGGTCCATAGAAGGTCTTAAAATGTTGTTTGACATCCTAAGAACATAAAATAAACTAGTTATGGTTTGAAAAAGGAGCTAAAATTGTGTGGGAACCATTTATAACCATTTTTACGTAAAATTTGATGAAATTTCGAAACTTTAACGTGAATGTGGAACCTGAAGATATTAATTGATCGAACTCAAGTTTTGAATTTTTAAGTTTTATCGTAAATGGCACCTATTCCCACCTCAGGCGTTTTTAATTTCCAAAGTTGGTCATTTTTGGCTAGTTTCACTCCACCCTATTATACAGGGTGTAAAGGAAAGTTCCTTTACCCTGAAATAAATTGCTAACGGAGCAAGCTAAAGCTATGCAGTTAAGGTAACAAACGGTATAGTAAAGTGACCATGCCCTATCCGATGCAACAACTTTCAACGCCCTCTAGCGGAAATTTAGGAATTAAAAATTTTATTTTAAAAACTATTAGAGATATGCTAAAATAGTCAGTTACAAAGTTGTAGAGCAGCATCGACTTAGTAGGAAAAGACACCTTAAGCAAAAAAATATCTTGAATAGAACCCTAAAACGCACGCTCAATTACGTTGAATTTACGTAGATTTTACGTCTTAAAACGCTCCTCATGAGGCAAAAATAAAAAATTTTCAATTTAATGACTTAAGTAAATGACTAAAAGTATTCTTAGCTCATTAAATTGACAATTTTTCATTTTCGCCTCGTGAGGAGCGTTTTAAGACGTAAAATCTACGTAAATTCAACGTAATTGAGCGTGCGTTTTAGGGTTTCTTTTCAAGATATTTTTTTGCTTAAGGTGTCTTTTCCTACTAAATCGATGCTGCTCTACAACTTTGTAATTGACTATTTTAGCATATCTCTAATAGTTTTTAAAATAAAATTTTTAATTCCTAAAATATCCGCTAGAGGGCGTTGAAAGTTGTTGCATTGGATAGGGCATGGTCACTTTACTATACCATTACCTTAACTGCATAGTTTTAGCTTGCTCCGTTAGCAATTTATTTCAGGGTAAAGGGACTTTCCTTTACACCCTGTATAAGCTTCATATTAAGTGGGACTTCCACTCCCCATCAGGACATAACAGTTTTTTAATTTTTTCTTCTTTATTTCAAACTAAAACTTTTTTATTCACTTGGAAGGGAAATTCAGCCCCTTAGTGAGCAATAAGTTGTTTTTTTTCTTTTGATTTAAGTTTTTGCCAGAGGTGATAAAACCTATTTTAAAAATTTTTTTTAGTGAAATTAAGCAATTTCCTAGACTAGCTACATTATGTGCCCTTTCGGGACGGGCGTATGAGCCACCGAACTGCTCTCATAGGACCTTAGAAAGAACTTTCCTTGGGCTCAGGCATTTATCACGTCTAAGTTGAACTTAGAAATCGAGGAGGGGGAAAAATAGCCGAAATTTATATTGTGGCCTTAAGTATCTAATTTGGAGCATATGATGAAATGAACACCTTTTAAGTTCCATTCTAAACAAATTTAAAACATTATCCCTCTAATTTCTTTGAAAAATTTTATAATACAACTCATAATTAGCATTTTCACATCCTGAGATGAAATTTACCTGGGAAAATATCCCATAATGAAAAGATTTCATCTCAAGAAATTTATTCATAAAGATATATTATAAACATATCTGGCACAAAAACTTTTATTCTTTTTTACTAAAACGCCTTAAGCTCACAGCTAATTTAATCGCTCTGATGAGATCGTTGAAACATTGTGAATTCAAGGACGGATTAAGGGGAGGGGCGGTGGGGGCGATCGCCCCCCTTGCTCTGGTACGAAAAAAATTTATGGTTTCAAAAAACAAAAATTGGGCATGGCCAGAGGGGCAGCTGCCCCCTCTAAGTCCCGAGTAATTTTTACTTTACTTTTAGTTAAGTTAAAACCCAGTTTTTTAGGTGCAAATTTTCAAATATTTTCTGGGGGAGGGGCCCCAGGCCCCCCTTTAGTATTTAAACCATTATTATTTGCACTTTTTTTTTCCAATAATATGTTCATTAAAATCAAAATTCTACCTAAAAATGTATATCCCGATTTGGGTTTACGTGGACCAAAAAAAACCTTTAAAATCCTGTTCTTAGAGTAAAATTTCCAAAAATTTTCTGGGGGAGGTCCCCCATACCCTCCTTTGAAACTTGAACCTCAATTACTAAAAACTTTTCTTATATAAATTTTTATTGAATGCATATTCTACCTAATAAAGTGTTGAAACACTACATTAATCCTATTAATATGAATGAATGGGGCTGAAAAATATTATTAGGCCCCTGCCAAAATAAATTTCCACTGATTTAAAATTAAAAATAAGAGCTTCTGCTTCCACACGTGGCCGTATCAAAGGGGGGAAGGGAGTTGACTCCCATTCCAAAATTATTATGTCTATAATGTTGCTTTTTGCATTGAAAATTCTGAAGGTTATACAAGGAGTGATCCACCTCGAATGAATGGTCCCCAATTTCCAAAAAGTTGTCACAAAACTTCTTTTCAGTGTCAAATTACAAAAACTTCTTAAAGGTCAAAAACCCTACTCGAAACATTACTGTGGCTACGGCCCTTTTTCACGGCGCTTCAAAATTTTTCACCACAGACAGAAAAAAGTTGACCCTAAAAAATCAGACTGCCCCCCCCTTGAAAAGTTCCTTAATCCGTGCCTGTGTGAATTCTGATAATAATACTAATAATTTAACTTTTTTCATCCCCAGTATGGGACATATGGATTAGTTCTGTTTAAGCAATAAATAATTCCATACATAAATACAAAGTGAAATCTAAAAGAAATAAGATAGCAATTAAACCATCAAAACATCCATTTCCTATCAAAAAAGTTATAAAAACGTACATTGAGGATGGTAGAACAGTTGCATAAGTTAATATTTGCTAAGAAGTTGAAAGAAACCACTCTAAATTTGCATTACTCATATTCTCAATGCATCATAAATAAATCTTGCTATTTCTTCGAAACAAATTATCAATAACACAAAATAATTTATTGGCATAAAGGTCAAGATGTTCGCTTTCGAATAATTTCTCTGTAGCAGATATACAGCGGTATCTAATGGGAACTAAAAATATTAATCTAAAGTTTTCATCGCGTATCATATATGTGCCACCCATCCTCTGGGTGTACTTAAGTGGTGGCTCACCGGTGCACCAGTCCGCCTGTAGAAGCATCTTGCTGCCAGCACACATGAGCCACCCATCCCAAAAGAGTTAAAATAAATTAAAATTTTCATTGGCATGTCGTTATCTGTCCTGTGTTAAATTGCCAAAATGTTTTAAATGCCAAACATTTAAATATGACCAAATTTTTATTATTCAGCAATGAAGATAACAGTACATTTTACTAAGTTGATTCGCAATTTTCGGAGATATTTCTGTTATTTAGAAAGTTAAAGAGCTTTGGCAATTTATACTTGACAGATAACGGAATTGTACCTATGGGACCAATTCTAGAAGCATCCCAAGGTAGTGGTGGAAGCCCTGTACAGTTCAAATAATATTACCTTTCCATACTGAGCTCCTGCATCAAGGATAACCACCTTTTCAGAGTGAAACACTCCATTAACACAGTTACCAGGTTTTACGTCCTGCATGACACAATTGTCTCTGAAATGTAAAGTAACACCCATTAGTAGGCAATTAATCAGTAAACAGATCTGCATAGCATAACCTTTACTACATTCATAATATAGCTATCATGTGAATGAACAAGTAATAATGTGATCAAAAGCAACTTTTATTTCACATCCCAAATACTTTTATGTTTTACTAGTTACACAATTTTTTATTAAAAAAATAGTAGGTGGTACAATGTTAGTTTTAAGTAATATCAAGATTTTCTCAATATAAGCATCCTACTATTTTTAGGATGCTTTTTACTCTTACTAATAGCATAGATAGCTAGAATCTTATAAAATAGATTCTATGAGTCTGTGTAGTTATATTTAGGGACTAATGCAGGCCAATCTAGGTACCTTCACAAAAAATGTACTCACAAAAACGGCACCTTCACGAAAATTCTAAAAACTGTTTTTAATGATAGACGAATTGTTTATGGTTTAATTAAAAAATGAAAGTCTGCCCGGGCCTAGTGGCCCATCAGGCGGTGCCCATCTCCGTTTCTGTAGCCTTTGGGCCTTGGGTGTTAATTACAAGCATGTGTCCAGGCCGAGTGGCTAGCTCGACGCTGGACCTCCAGTTGATTCCCCAAGCAAGCTTGGTCCTCATTTATCGACCCCGGAAGGATGAAGGGCTGAGTTGACCCATGACCAGCTACCCAAGGAGAAGACGCAAGGCATCGAACCTGGGTTGGTAATGCTCGGAGCCAGGTACGCTGACCACTACACTACCGCGGCCACATGGTATAATTATTAGTCTTTAAATTGCTATAAAACTGTTGCAATAAGTAATTTAATGCTGTTTTTTTTCACAAAAAATAAAAGGATGTATAATTTTTTCACAAAAATGGGGGTTAAGTTTAAAATCCTGGATTCGGACCTGGAAAAAGTTGTAACCTTCCCCCCCGAACCTAATAAAATTTACCCAAATCTTATGTATTGCTCCTATGGAGCTGGCAGGGGCTTCCCCCGAACCAGGTTCGTAGGTTCGGGCACTTTTTCCAGGTCCGCCTGGATTAGTCCCTGATTTAGTACCTACACAAGATGAAAATTTTCAAATCACAAACAGAGAAATTTTGATACTTCATAAATATCAAACCCCATACAGAGCTAGAGTAGTTTAGTGATTTTCTATAGTTTGCATATTTTTTTAAGATTTTTTTTCACAACAGAATAGATCAGTTAACTACATTACAAGAAATACTTAAATTAATGAAGCAAATCAGGGCTGCAGATTTTCAACACCAAATTTGGCAATAACAATTTAATGCTCGGATGCCTTCGGTTTTCCACTTGGCGACAAAAAAAAATCTCCAAATTCGGCTGCAGCCCAGATTTGCTTCACCAATGTACTTAAATCGAACAGATAAAGGTTACTAATTTATAATCATTAAAACCCATGGAGATTGTTGCAAAATAATTTTGTGATCTCAACTTGTGCATACTTTATACCTAGAGGGATTTTTTTTCACTTACCAAAGATAATACAACTACACTGGATGAAAACTTTTTTTAATAAAAACAGAAAAAAATTACAATTTTATAAACACTAAATTGGATGGGGATTATACAGAGAAATCTGAGAACCAAACAATAATCAATTTTATAAACAAATCAATGTTAAGCATAGTAACAAACTTATGCAAATGATCATTCCTAACACTTCAATTTATGGGTATTGCATCTTTGTAAATGAAGAAAGAGTAAATTATTTGAACAAATTTCATTGCAGAACCTAGAGAAATAGGAAAACAAAATATAAACCTAATAGTGAAGCACCGATTACGGAGTTGGGTGTTCTAGCACAGATCAAGAGGATGCATCCTTAATGCATTCGATTAGAAAAAAATACGATACCTGCCACAAATTTCTCAGCAGTACACTTTATAATATTCCATAAATTGGATGTCCATTAACAAGTTAAGGATAAGTAATTGATCTTTTCCGTTAACACGACTATGGACACACGATAAATAGTAATCTAACCTGTTCTTTTTCTTCAGACCGTCTTTACTCTTCCAAAATTTCAAAAGTTTTGGCCTGCTGTTGCGACATACCGGCCACATATAATATGGTTGCAATTTTAAACAAATACGCTTCGAAAATGGGAAAAATTTAACATTACAGATAAAATTACTATTGAAATGCACTTGTCTTGTCTCATTCAACTCCCTGATGACACGCTGTTGCCAGCGGTGTATTGCGACGAGGACAATCGGAGCTTCGAAACGTCACAAGCCGAAAAAAAATGCCACTGTCGATATCGACGAAAATTTGATATTTAAATACTTTAAGAACACTACCTGAAAGAACTTGATTAAACTTGCCTGATTGCTTCACATAATTCAGCCTCCAGTAGACTGTTACTGGTCATTGTGTTTGTTTACAGAAGGAAAATATCAACGATCTTCTGAGATTTACGACAAGGATCATGCAGAATACCTAAGTCAACGCTAAAGTCGACCACGATTTCCAAACTTTATTACTAAGCACGTTTTAAAAAAGGAGAGTTCCACAATAAAAAGAGTTGAAAAGTTTAATAAAAATATTTGTCATCGAATAACTAGCTCAAAGAACTAGGGTTTTAAGTAACTTCCTTTTTAGCATTACTGCGCACTTGATTGTTATTTGCCAAAAGTAATTTTTAAAATTTCCTTCACTATTAATATCTTTTAACCTATTTGTTTTTACTTCATGCCTATAGGAGAAATTTTAAAGTTATACAATTTTTTTCCACAATAGTCTTTAAATTTCTTACCTAAGCATCCAAATGATCTCAAAACTTCCAGTTCAGAAGGAAAAGTGTTATAAAAATTTAAAGAGCGTCTTGTAAGTAAAATGATTCAGTTTTATCTTATCCTGTCAAAAGATTCAATGAATTATGTGATTAGATTACGAACACACGAAAGTTAAGATATATTGCTCTTATCTTGCATTTAAGGACAGATAAATTTTGGGACTGATGATCTGATACCTCGGGCGGGGAGGACTGATTTGGGGGGGGACTTAGAGGTCTCAGTGGCGAATCCAGTAGGGGGGGCTGTGGGGCTGGAGCCCCCCAGGAATAAAGACAGTCAAGTTTCGGTAATAGCAATAAAGCCAAAAAAGAAATTTCAACATGTTGCGGACAATCGGTGGTTGTACCCAAAGGGTCTCAAAATGAATCGGAGCCCTTCTTTTAAGGGTAAAAACTCCCCAAGAAGAAACTCAATAAGATCCCCAAAACCCCCTCGAAATTTTGGAATCTAATAAGTACGGTTTTTCCTTGAAACTTTAGGAATTCACAAGGAGTGATCCTCTTTGATGTAACCTTCCTAAAGTGTCTCAACATGAGTTAAAATGCCACTTTTAGGGGCGAAATTCAAGAAAATTTCTGGAATAGGAACCCCTAAACCTCCTAGAGTTAGAGATTTTCCAATTCATAATACCGTAAATTTTTTTTCTTGAAAATTCTGCCGCTTACAATGAGTGGTGCTTTTTGTGTGGGTGGAATCTATAAAAGGCTTCAAAATGAGCTTAAACTGGCTTAAACACTACTTTGAGGGGCAAATTTTCAAAATTTTTCTGGGGGAAGACCCCCCAGACCCCCCTTTTAGTAGGAGTTCACATTTTTACACAATTTTGAAATTTAGTGCAGCAAAATTTGAACCTAACGGGGTCATCTCACCTAAATTTTAGTATTCCTAAGATTAGACCTCAGAAAAGATTTCGAGTAACCCCCCTAAACAAAAATCTGGCTATACGGCTGTGGCAACTCCCCTCCCCCCTTTCAGTTGCTTTCATTGATATTTGACACAGTCCATAATAGCAATTAAGTTATTTGTGAAACTCAGCGCCCCCCCAGACAAAAATCCTGGATTCACCACTGAGAGGTCTACTATTAAATTATATTTTAATATTAAGTTAAAACCACTTTTAATTTAAAGCTCTGTATTTAAAATAAAAAATTGTGTGAAAATGATAAATATCTGCATTATAAAATGGGGTGCGCAGCCGCAGCGCAAGGTAGGGCGGCAATTTCCTTTATTTTACCTTGAATTTGGTGATGTTTTAAAACTTATAAGCATAAACCAGCAACACTTAAGAGCTCCAATAAATACTTCTTTGACCATCATCCAGAGCGGTCTGATCGACGACTTTATACAAGAAGGAAAGACTTACTTCGACTCTCAGTGATTCGACAACGAAAGGTCTGCGAAATTTTCTTTTTATAAAACAAAAATTTACTAAACATTCAAGGTAACATTTTGACTTGAGAGTCAAGGGCAAGGGCCGTAGTGGGTAGGATTTGAGAATATATCCTGCCAGGCCGAGGGTATATACAGTAAAAAAATATCGTCTGGCAGTCATTTTTCAATATGTGAGCTCGAAGTAAAAACAGGGTGGGTCTGGGGGTCACCCCAAGAAAAATTTAGAAAATTTGTCTCTCAAAGAAGTGTTCTAGCTCATTTGGAGACCCTTACAGTTTCTTGTAAACCAAAGAATTTTCTAAGGAAAAAGTAATAAAAAAACGTCTAAGTTTCAAGGGGGCCAGAGGTCCTGCCCTAAGAAAATGTTTTGGAAATCGCAGGTGTTCTTCCCCTGAATGTTTTTATATACCTCTTAAAATAGTGTTTAAGCTCATTTTTTGATCCTTTGGGTTACAAAGAGAAAGAGAACAGTTCCTAGCAAATCACAGAATTTTTAAAATAAAATAATTATAAATAAACATCAAAACTTTAAGGGGGTCCTCCAGCTGAAATATTTTTGAAAATTGCCCCTTTAAACTATTGTTTTATCTTCCTTTTCAGACTCTTTGGGGCCCCCAACTGGAACTTCTCAAAGAAATGTTTTAACTCATTTCGAGACTTTTCGAGTAACGAAGCTCTTTGTGAAAGTTACATAATTTTCATGTGACTTTCAGCTATTTTTCACAACAGTGGAATCCTTGGGGGGCGGTTGCCCCCCCCCTAAATGACGCCCATGCTTATATACATGAACAAAAATTCTCAAAAGATGGAAGGAACCTTAAGCACAAAGACCAAAAATTGTTTAACAACTCTACAGGATATCTACATATAGCTCAGAAGGTGACCAGACTGCAGTGTGAGAACCAGTAAACAAAAACTTATTTTCTGAGGAATTTATTAAAGCGATTTTTAAGTGAATAAAAAAGGGACTTTTCACCCACACGAAAGGCTGACAAGACCACCGAATAAATATTTTTAAAATTTGAAACTTAATATATTCAATTTCAAAGTTACTTTCCATGGATATTTAAGTTATAGTTAAATAAGAAAAAATATAAATGATGATTAATAATCTTTTTTAATTAATCAAATAAACTTAAATTTGAAAATCCAAAAAAACATTTCAAACAAGTCGAAACGGTGTATATTTCAACATTATTTTGTAATTCTAAATTTTATTTTATCAATTCGTTTTTTAAATAATCTAAATAATTATATTTTAAAACAACAAAAAATATTTAAAAAAATTATTAAGCATATAATTTTTACATTTTTAGTAGTAGTATAGGATTGTGATACATGTCTATAAGGAGACTAATTTTATTAGTGCTGATGTTGGATATCAGGCCAATTTTGCAGTAAAATTTTAAAAAGAGTAAAAATTGAGAACTTATTTTATTCCTTTTGAGTTTTTACACTTCTTACAAATTTTATCTCAATATTATAACCAGATATTAAATATTAGCATTAATACAATAGAGTAGACACATATTATAAGCCACAGTACCAGGGTGTCCCAAAAAAGAGACATATTTTAAAAATCAATAACTAATAACTCGAAAACTGAAAAAGATAAAAATACGCGGTTTATTGCATGCTACTTTCAGTTTTTTTGCGACACCCTATATATACCACCTCAAGTTATGTTATAACATTTTTAAAGGGTTTAATTTTCTTCAAATGCTTAGTCATTTTAAAATTAAAATTACGGAATATTGTTGAACAATTAGTTGTTTCGACTTCAATTGGATTTTCAATTTTTAGTTTATACATAGTATTAATTAAAAATAATTTAAACCATCAATTATAATTGTTTTCTCTGTTATAAGGACTGTTTAACTGAAATATCCATGGTAAAAATAACCTTGAAATTGAATTTTAAAATATTTTTAGGGACGTCTTCGGCCAAATGAGTTTTTCAGCGGAAACTTCTCATTCGGCTTCGGCCAATAAGGAAGTTGCATGTGTCAGATTTTCAAAAACAAACAAGTGTTCCGTATGGTTTTTTTGTATGGTTAATTGAAATATCTAGTCAGTTTTTCAAAAGAATGTACCGGTAATTAAATATTTTAATTTAAAAGTCGAGAAAAAAAACACGTGACTGAAAACGTTTATTGTTTAAACTGTAGGATGACGTCAACAATAATACCATCAACTCCATTGCTTTTCAACAATGCCTATTGTAAGATGACGTCACATCCAAACTCTTGGCGTTTTCGCGCGCTCTTTTAAGAAGGGGATTTTTGTTTATTTTTATTTTTGCAAGATTCAAGAATCGATTAAAAAAATAAAAAAATCATGCAACTTCCTCATTCTTAATCCGCTTTTTTCATAAATTGTATAAGTTTCCCAACCTTTTTAGTCTCAAGGGAACCTTTGTGACATAATGTTCAAAATTGTAAGGAGTCCTGCAATTCTAAGGACTCCTGTCCCTAAGGACTCCATCAGCATCCTGTAAAGTTAAAAAAATATTTTGAGGTTATATATATTACTGACAACTGACAACAGTACAGCTTTCATTGTGATGTCACTTTTTAAAAGTTCTCTTCCCTCCTCGCAGGTGTTTTTTTTGCGAAACCCAAGGAGAGTACCGAGAAATCCCCCGATTGGAGAACGCTTTACTGACAAGTCTAGTGTGATTCGGTCAAAAATGTCCAAAGCGCATACTTACTTTACTTTATCAAACGCCCGTCCATGGCATAAAAAGTGTAATAACTAATGTGACCATTTATTTTTTGACTCAAAACGGGACATTGGTTTATTTAGGTTAATTAACAGGTAGTCAATAAAAAACACTTTTTTAAAAAAAGTTATTCATTCAGAAAAAGTCGGTTAGCTTAAAAGTTACGAATTAAAAAATGTACCCGAAACGTTTAATTATATTTATATTTATCAGAGGAACAAATTTGCTTCAATATACTAGCTGGTGATGATTTTAAGTAAGAATGAAACTCTGGGCACGTTTTTTATATTCACCTTAATTATCAACATCGCCTTTAATTAGAACTGAAATTTGTAACTGGGTCTTCTCAGATGGCCACAATTTGCTCATCATAGAAAATACTCTTTCTACTGGAGCATTTGTAGCAGGCAAACATAAAATATATTCAATTAAAATAGAAAAGTTTTCATTCTGAAGATTGTTGGCTTGAAAGTGTTTGAATACTTCCAACCCAACGAGTTTTCGTGGAAACATTTAGATTATTCTATTCGGTTACTTTCTGCGATATAATGTAGTTACAAGTTAACAAAAATTCGTCAAAAACACTCAAATTTTCGCGCGGTTTCAGAAAACGGGACAATTTTGCGTCCCAGAGTTCATTTCGGGGACACCGGGACTCGTAACTCTAAAAAGGGACAGTCCCGTTCAAAACGGGACGTCTGGTCACGTTAGTAATAACAGCACATTTAATCTGAAAAGACCCTATAGTTTCTTGTAAGATTTTAACATTTTTGTATCAATGGAAAAGAACTAAATTCAAAATTACTTTGATAAAATGGTGTCACGGACGTTTCACCTATTGGAATTTTTTTACCCCCCTTGATAACAAATTCTCTAACACAGTGGTTCCCAAAGTGGGTTCCTCGGAACCCTGGGGTTCCATGGGACAAACTTTACTTCATTAAAAAAATTAGAATGGTGTAAAAAATAAGAATGGACAGCACCGTCCCCCTTGGACGAAGTATTCCCAGTAGGCGAAACGACCGTAGAACCGATAAAACTATTTAAGATTTTAGACAGGGAACTTCAATTATAAAAAACCTTCCTTCCCACTTTCAGGGATGAGATTGACAAAAAAAGCAAAAAGTCTGTAAAACTGCGTGAACGGCATTTTCGAAACTGTTTTTCAATATATTTTTAGGTAGAATTTGCATCATCAGTGGCGGATTTCCAAATGTGCCGCCTATAGGCTGAACCAAAATTTGCCGCCTATATGCTATATTCATCTTACAAAACTAAACAAGGTTGTCATTTCAGTTTTTGGTTGGGTGGGGCAAAGATTTTAAGTGGGTTTTTTTTGGTACACGCCGGGACTTGCACTTAAAAGCAATATTTTACACAAAATATTGCAATTTTACAATGTAAGCTCGAAGTAAAAATGGGGGGTCTGGGGACACCCCCAGAAAATTTTTGAAAACTTGCTTCTAAAAGAAGTGTTTCAGCTCATTTTGAGACCCTTTCACAGGGTCGTAACTAGACAACGGCGGATCCAGGATTTGGTTTTTTTGGGGGGCTAAAAATTTTAAGTATCAAAATCGTCTTTTAAAACCATAAAAGGGGGGGTCTGGGGGTCCTCCCCCATAAATTTTTGAAAAATTTAAGTATAAAAAGCAGATTTTCTACTCGTTTTTTTACACCTAATCCGGATTTCGGACATACATTTTCAAAAATTTAATTTACATTTTGGTAGAATTTTTGCATTTCGACGAACTTTTTACTGAAAAGTTGTAAGTAATAGGGTTCCTAATTCCAAAGGGGGGTCTGGGGGTCCACCCCCGTAAAAAGTATGGAAATTTGACCCTAAAACAGGATTTTGACTCGTTTTAGAGTCGCTTTTCCTTTTTTTACACCCCTAAGTTCCCACTTCCCCTCCTTCTCACAGTTAGTTCTTATTCCTTTTGGGGAGGGGGGCTAAAGTCCCCTAGCCGCCCTGGATCCGCTAGTGTGATGAGTAGAACTCCTAACTCACGGCCCCTTCATGATTTCACTCATTTTTAGACTAACCCGAAGAGGACCACTCCCAATATTTTCAAGGAACGACTGTAATCTGTAATAATATATTTCAAAATTTCAAGGGGGTTTGGGGTTCTCCCCAAGAAAAATTTTGAATTTTGAACCTTAAAAGTAGGGGTTTATGCACATTTTAAGGCTAACTTTTAAGGAAAAACAGTAAGTAAAAAATTGATATCAAAATTTCGGGAGGGGTTGAACCCCCAAACCCCCACCTTCGATACGGTCCTGCCCTTACAGTTCCTTGAAAACCACAGAGTTTTTTTGGGCGAAAAGTTATAAAAAACGTCAAACGGGGGCCAGAGGTCCTCCCCCAGAAAATATTTTTGGAAATTTCCCCAAACTTGTGTTTATCTTCTATACTATACTTTTAAACTCTATGGAGAGGAGAGAGCACCAAAAGGGAAAAGCTTCTTGTAGGTAAGCTTCTTGTATTTTCAAGGGTATTTCAAAACTGTATAACAGATATCAAAATTTGAGAGGAGAGTGTGGGGGTTCTCCCCCAGACATTTTTTAAAAAATTGCCCTTTAAAGTAGTGTTTTAGCTCATTTTGAGACCCTTTGAGTAACAAAGAGAACAGTTCCTTGTAAACCATAGAATTGCTTTTTTGAAAGGACGTTCTCGTCTGAGCTTACGTTAAGTGTTTCATTTCTCCTCTCCTTTTTTTATTCAGAAAAAAAATTCTGCCGTCAAAAATTTGCCGCCTACTAAAATTTGCCGCCGTAGGCTATAGCCTAGCTAGCCTATTTGGAAATCCGCTACTGTGCATCATGTTAATGAACTTCATATAAAAAAGATTTGAAAAAAAAAACCGGAGCTCCAAGTACTAAAAAGGGGGTTTGGGGGTCCTTCCCCAGAAAATTGTTGGAAATTTGATCCTAAAATTCATGGTCTTACTTAGCTTCCCTGTAGTCACAGTTAACTTATACACTACACCCCTGAAGTTAATTTTTTTTAATAATTTCGAGGTTAAATGTAAATAGACCAGATGATAATTAAAATACGATCACGCAAATTACATAAGGGAACGTACCCTTACTACGTGACCCGTTTAGGGGAGGGAGGGGGTCTTCAAAATACCATGCTCGGTCACAGAGGGGAGGGGGGGCTTAGGGTTTTGTTAGAGTGCCTAGAGTGGGACTACTCAAGGCTCTCTAGGTTTTGTCACGTAGTCAATTTCCTCTTTTCAATACAGCAAAATTAAGCCAAATTACTGAAATTTGACAAATTAAGCCAAATTAATTATTAAAATTAGACAAATTAATTTTTTGAACTTTTTGTTTGCAAAAAATGATTGAAAACCGAATTTATGAATTACTACGTGGAAACTAGAGGAGGAGGGGGTCTTGACATAAACTACGGATGGTCACCAAGGGGAGGGAGGGGGTCAAAAATGGGTTGAAGAAAAATGGAATAATTTGAGTTTTTTTTTTTAAATCCAACTGAACAAAATCTTTGAAAGAATTTTATCCGAAAAACGTATTTCTATTACATCTATTTTTTATTTCACATTAAAAAATTTAATTCAAAGTTTTTTTGCAATGCACTAAACTAAATAAAAACGTTTCAGAAACATTCAGACAATTCAGGGACGCATGTCATTTTGTATAACTCATTATCTTAGTAAAGTCTTTTGGAACAGATGTTCTAAAAGCAATAATTTACGAAAACTAGACTCATCCTAATCTACAACTTCCTATCAGCCTCTTTCGTGTGCAGTCGGCACTATAGCTCGAGTTATCTGATAAGTCCATTTCGCAAGGTTCTGGGGATTGTTCCAAACCCTTGAGCGCGGCCCGGTGATTTATCCTTAAAAACTTTAATCTTGGTAAAGGGCTCGAGACGAAAATCTAAGATAATTTGTATTTACACCCTAATCGGATGCAATGTAGTTTTGCGTCACGGGGTTTTTGTCACACCACTCTGACTGTTTGTTACCTCTGTTTAAAGTGATGGAACTAATGGGAAGATCTTACTTTGGAAAAATACATCCAGATAATACTTGATCGAAAAATCGACTTCTTTCTACACAAATCAAGAATCCCCATTCTTTAATGGCAAAACAAAAATTTCTTTTAATATCAACTAAGAATTAGATTAAATAAATTAAAGAGATTGCAAAAAGTGTAGTTTTGAAGGGCACATAAAAAAGAGAAAACATACTATATAGGACTACTTTACAATGCTACCAAAAATGAACACTATGAGGAGAGAAAACTATAAGGACCTTTTTGTGTACAATTAAACCCTATCTATCACTTACATTATTTAAAAGTGAATTTTACAAATTTGTAATCACAATACCTTTAAAAGACAGAAATTAAAAATGAAAGGTACATAAAATCTCAAACCAACTGCAAAATAGAGTAGAGATGTTTTCATAGGGATTTCATAAAAATAACTACCCTATATGAGGGAAGGAGTATTAATGCATATTAGGAAAAGCGGTTAAGGATGAAAAGAGGGTATGAGTGTTTGCATTGAAATAAATATAAACAAAATGACAGATTTTAGGATTTTACTCGGGTCCTGCTGAGATGGATCGGACTGGTTAGGAAAAAACTTGAACACTGGAATTGGAGAACAGTTTTGAAGAACCCCAAGAGCAGAGTTGCCAGGAGAGAGAGAGAGAGACCGACCAGCATTAACAAATATTTTTTAAGTAATAAGAGACCATTAACTGAAAAGAAGTGAATTCTGAATTGTAAAACACACTTGAGTTAAAACTCAACATCCAACTAATATTTTCATCAATTATTGTTATTTCATAAATCTTGAGACATGTTTTTTTAATCAAGTTTCTAAACTATAAATCATAAAAAGAGATAATTACACCTTTATTCTTAAATCTAAAATATTTATCTGAAAAATAATAACTATATGTATCGGAAGAAATTTTATGGAAAATAACATGCAAATCTAAATTATAGGGTCTCGTCCTTAAAAAAATCCTGATAGCAACCATTTTCTGTATGGAGTAGGAGCTAGCTAGATTCAAATGCATAGAATGAAATTGGTGGAACATGTTGATGCTATTTAAAATCTAATATAGCAGTTTGTGTGTTCCACATACTATAATAATAACTTGGATCTTAAAAATTAAAATTAAGACTGATTCTAAGGCATAGTTCATCACATACCTTTAATGATGTAACCAGGGGCTATCAATAACTGCTTTTGCTCATTTTTTCTTCTGATAGACATCTGCTTGTTGAAATCTTTATTCAGCAAGAGAATAACTTTTTTTAAAAGATTGAGATTGTTTTCCAGTGCAAAAGGTTGTAAATAAAATTGTCGGGCACCATTACTAAACAGAATTAGAAAAACCCACCAATATTACTATATAGTTTTCTGTAAAACTTTCAAGGACATGTAATCAGTGGTGGCTTGTCCATAGGAGCACATGAACCCCAAAGAAAAAAAAATGTAGAACTAAACTAAATATAAAAAAACAATATTAAATAAAACAATTTTAGTTTCCTTCATACTTGCAAAAAGTGTCAAAAGCAATATAAGGGAAATAAGGTATAGTGGACACTGTTCCAATAGTGGCCACCTAGCTGATTAATTTTAAATAATACAAGTTAGAGGCATCGAATAGCGTCGAAATTTATAAACATAGTAGATTATGCTATCAGGTAAGCTGTTAAATAATCCCCGATACCACAGATCAGTATGGGGAGGACATTTAAGTCTTGGAAAATATCACCATCGACCGAATGACTGAAATCTGATTTTGCTTATTGAAACGCATAACAAAATGAGAATGGTAAAACTGTTTTTTAAATATTTATTACCGTTTGATTGACTTTTAAATTAGTTTTAAGCTAAAGTAGAGTGTATGCAATGATACTGAATAAAACTTACAGTCGAATCCGCTTAATGTGATCGCAATTGTCCGAGATTAAACTGATAACATTATCCGATTGATAACAATAAGCGATTTGACATCAAAAAGCAGCATAAAGTGTAACTATTTTGTTTGCTTTATAATCAAAATTACGCACTCGTAATTTATGTATTTAATACAATTTTACACTATGTATTTGACAACTTAAAATTTTAGGGTAATATAAGAGTAGTTCAATTAATAAAAACAAAATTATCGCTTACTTTATATTTTTATTTAGAAAGGTCTCTCTTTTTCTGTGAGTTCCATTATATCCTTCCAATCTAATAAACCACCTATATTTTATCATATAGTCGGCAAAAGTCTCATAATGATTTGTAACTTGTAACCTATTTTATAATCTGAATTCCAACAACCAAGGGGAAATTAAAATCTCTTATCAGAAACATCTGCAAGGCGCCGATGGTTTCTAGTTTCTTACAAGTATGGATTCGGACCCCCCCCCTTTAACCGTTTTCTTCAATATTTGTGGAATGTTTTCTTATTCTTACTAATGAGTTTGAGGTATGGTTTGAGGAAAAGAAACGCCACATGCTAGGGTGGGGTAGATGTTTACTTGTAAAAACCTGATAGCGGACGTTTTTAAGGGATATGGACAAATTTTGATAACATTAAGCGGCGTGTTGACCAATAGTTGATCACATTAAACGAAACATTTTAGATTAAATTGAATAGGAATGATCGGGACCTGTCGATTTCGATAACATTATCCGATTGATAACATTAACCGTGATCACATTAAGCGGATTCGACTGTATTTGAAAATTTTGACTTCACGAGGATTTAGAGGGGGTGACCACTTAACCAACACAGAATCTTAGATTTTCCGATAGTGGCCACTCTGCCATGACTTCTAATAGAAACATAAATAATTTTTAATTTGAATCAGTTTTCTTCATTAACTGTTGATTGGGCTGGATGTTGTATAAATTTGGTTTCATTCTGGCTTTGGGAACCAAGGTTTCTGAAACATTGAATTACTTGCTAAACTCCTCTCAAATCAGCTACCGCATAGGCTTTGGGCTGGAAACTATCAAATCTGTTATTCTAAGTCAAATAAAACTAATTTGATTTTGATCTAAAATATATTTCGATAGGAAGGAAGATTTTATTAGAACTAAACGACTATACCAAATCAATTTATTTCATGCATAAACCCCTAATATAGGCAGAAAAAGAGAGGTGTCCACAGTCCAAAATAGAAACAAGAAACAACAGCTACATCTAGGTGGCAATTTGGAGCAATTTTTAAAAATTAATTAAAAATACTTTACCTAATCTAATTAAAATTTTTAATGGTAAAATCGAAAAAAGAAGATCCAATTAACCTAAAAATAGGATGATAATCGTTTCCAAGCAAATAGGTTGGTATTTATTGAGAATTTAAGCAAAAATTTCCCTTTAAGTGTCCACTAAACCCACATTTACCTTAATAAATACAAATTTAACGATGTGTTAACATTGGTTGGTTCCAGGGTTGGAAAAAAACATGTTTTTTTAAATAAAAAACATGTTTTATTTGTTTTAAACCTGTTTTTTTGTTTAAAACATTTTATTTGTTTTTTTTACCCTCGACATAGAAATGATAAAAAAAAATCCGTGATTTTTAAAAATTTAAATTTTCAAATCGAAATTAGATTATTAAAGCTATACTTTTAAATACACCACAAACAGTTCGTTCTTTTAAATGATTTTTGTAAGTTTTCTTCACAGCCTCATGCTCTTTATCAAGCAATGTACTGCCTATGTCATGGCAATTTGGTGGTTTGTATCCAAGTCTTATACTTGGCACTATCTTTTTAGGCTCTGGGTGATCCAGACATGAAAATAGTGAGTTTGTTGCCTAAATAAAGGGAGCAACTTGCTAAAAACTAAATGTGTTTTAAACAATGTTTTTTTGCTTTGTTTTAAACATGTTTAAAACAAGTGTTTCAAACAAAGTGTTTTAAACGTAACAACCTTGGTTGGTTCTAAATAATTTTCTATGACCGTCCTAAACTTATAATGCCAAAAGCACCTGACTTAATGTTTTCCTAGACATAACAAAATTTTTGTTAATCTCTTGAATGGCATAAAATTTAGGATTTAAATAGTAATTTATTAAAAGAATAATAATTTTTAGCTTTTTTAAATAATAATTATAATATTAATTATTATTATTAATATTTATTATAATATTAATAATTATAATCCTAAATACTGTCTTCTAAAGAGAGGTGAACATCTTTCTTGACCATAGGCCTTCAAGCTAGTGTAATAGTAGCCAGACCTACTATGTAAGTTAGTATTTATAACTACACAGGAACATGTGTTTAACACAATGAAGTAGGAAAAGCGATAACTCCTTAGATATCTTAGAATAATAAATTTAGGGCATGTAAGTGACCCCACAGTCAAAGGAGTATGAGGACCAGAAGGTTACCAGACTCTTCAGTTTAGTTAACTGCTTCAGATTTTTAAAGTTCAATTTATTACTCAAATATTTTAAGAGCACAAATTGTCATTCTAGTATAATAATCTGCGTCTACACTCTGTAAAGACAATATGACAGCTTAATAACAAAACTTACAGCTTAATAACTTAATAACAAAACTATTTATGGACCTCACTTTCTCAGGAGCCCCTTTGCCTTGAATCTTTGTGGAGCTTGGGTATTCCAAGTCGCACACGACAACAACAACAAAACTGCCTCAAAAATTATTTCAAGCTCCACAATAAATAAACCCTATAAACTGTGAATACTTTGTGGGTATTACGCATTGAACTAAGAAAAAAATTAAAGCAAATAATTTATTTTTGCCACTATTAAAATCTTACAAATGGAAGCAATAAATAATGACAAAAATTGTAATTTATAAAAAATATAAAACAGATGGAGCAATAAAAAATTAAAATACAGGTAATTTTTATCACATGGATTTAAGCTGAGATGCAGCAGCTTCTAATACCTTTTCACTTGTACCTAGAAAAAGTTTATTAGAGTATAAAAAGTAAAGTTTCTGCAAAGAAACTTAAAAAATATACAACATCTTTGTGAAAAGTTATCTAAAGTCTGTAGTCTAATATGAAAATTCTTTTAGACTCTAGTTTATTACCAATACAGTTTCTACATTTTTATGGGTTAGTGCTGAGATGGGGGCTCTGATTTTCTAATTTATTTGGTTTCTGGGCAAAAATGAGGAAAATAGAGATTCTTCAAAAATGGCATTTTTTCTAACTGCAGCACTAAATGAATTTTTTAAAAACAAAAACTACTTCAAGAATTTTTAGAAAAACTTCAGGTGTCTAAGTATTGGAGGGTTCTCACTTTATATGCAGATTTCAAGATTTTCTTCCTCCTTTTATGGGGAATATTTACAAGATTTTTTATTTCTTAATTTATTACACACAGACTGAATGTGTTTTCTTTAGTCTGAAAGTCAGATGTTAGGAATTATTTTTAGCTTTTCAATACATTCAAAGGAGCACCATTGCCCTATCTCAGGGGTCGGCAACCTGCGGCTCTTTTGATGTAAAGTTAGGGCTCTCCAGTTCCATACGAAAAAATTAATAATTTACTAATCAAAACTTTAAAAAAATCAGAAAATATATTTTTAAGTTCTCAAGATGAGTCAAAATCAAAACTCTACTTTTAAGGATAAGAATTCCATGTAATTTCTGGGGGAGAACTCCTTAACACTCCTAAAAATTTTGGAATATATGCTGATTTTCCTTGAAAATTCTGTGACTTATAAGGAGAGAACCTTATTTGGCCGTTATAGAAGTTCTAAAAACTAATTAAAACACTATTTTTAGGGGCAAATTTCCAAAATATTTCTGAAGTGGGATCCACACCCCCCTCGAAATTTTGCTGTTTATTATAATTATACTATTTTTCCTTGAAAATTCTGCCACTTAAATAATGAGAGGTGCTCTTAGGGTGCAACTGAAAAAGACAAAAATAAGCTAAAACACGATTTTGAAGGGGAAATTTCCAAAATTTTTTTCTGGGGGAGGACCCCCAGACCCTCTTATTTTTCCAGGAATTCACATCATTCATAGAAAATTTGGAAACACTAAAATTAATTTACAATGTACGTAAGTCATCTAAAACTTGATGTAAAAAAGTACCCTACCCAAAAGGAGGAAATAGTGATTTTATTTGGGGAGCATTTTATACCCAACAGAAAAAATGTTGGGTGAAATTGCTCCCCAACTAAAATCACCCTCCCAATCTAAAATCAAATATATATTAAGCATACTATAACATTGAAGCAAAAAAATTAGTAGCTCTTTAAAAACTGGGAAATTTCGTAAACTGTTACTTTTGGATCTTCCGTTTCAAAAGGTTGCCGGCCCCTGCCTTATCTTGATTAGGGCCACCCTTAAGGAAGACATAAAATGACAAGGGTTTGCTCCATGGTGGGAAAAATCACTTTGGTCAGCCCCCATCTCTCAAGGTTTGTGGAAGAATCAGCTTTTATAGTCTATGTTTTTAGTGATTTATGTGAGTGATGGTACAAAATTTGTTTGATTAGTGGTTTTTGTTCATTTTTTCGTAGAAAAACTGTACCATCCACTTATACAAGGATATACAGTATTTAGATTTAGATTGTTCCTAAAGATATCTTTAAGAACAATCTAACATTTTATCAATCAGATATCTTCAGAAAAGAAGTAGGATATTTTTATGCATTCAAATTTGTAAGTAAGAATATAAGTAATTTTAGTTATATTAAATACAAATAGGTAATATTAAATATAGAATAAAAATACAAACCACTATCTCCAGATATGGATTCAAATTCTTTCATGGTTGCTGTTGAATGAGACTGGAGAAAATGCAGTTCAGAAGAATTTAATTCGTCCCCTAATTTTTTTAAAGCGAATAGAATTTCGAGTTTTTGTTGGCTTAAAATATCTGGAGCTAACTTTCCAATTTTTGCATCTCGCTCCAACTATAAAAGGAAAATATTTGAGTGACTTAAGAAACAAATATAATAATTACATAAACACTACAACTAGACAACTACAACCTCTAGCAAATGACTAGAGGGAATGTCTACAATCATGAAGCCTAAAAAAAACTGTTCTACATTTTATTTACATGATTAAAATAATTTTCAATCCCTTTTTGTGGGATAATAAAAACTGATAGCAACACGAACTTATTCACAAAAATGCTTACTTATTGACTTTCTATTTCTCGAGTTCCTTTGAAAAATAAACTAGCTCAGAGATATCAATGATTTCTAAGAATCTATTTTGATGCATTGTGTTTTTCTTTAATTTCTAAATAGTGATCCTTATTAATAAACAACACTATAGCAACAGACAGTATATACATAATTGAAGATTTGGTGGGGGAAATAAATTTCATTAAAGTAATATTTTCTCATACCAATTTTATTCTGTGTTTATGTTTATGTAAAACTAAACCAAATTTTACTACACTGTAAAAATATTTATGTTATAGTTAAGATAGTGATGGAATATCTAGATCAGTGCTTCTCATTCTATTTCAGTTTATAGCACACTAAAAATATAGAACTTTTTGTGGCACACCAGATTAAAAAATTGATAGATAAGTGGATGCAACACCCTTTACATGAAGTTATTTATTTACAGAATACCTAAATTTGAAAAGATATTATCCCTTAGTTTACAGCATAAATAAGAAAAATAGAAACACTGAGACTAATGAAGCTAAAGTTTTCAAACAATTAACCCCTGCGACCTCTTTTTTAGGTTAAATATTTTGCCAACTCTCCTCTGAATTATAATGTTTGGAAATTTTTAAAAAAATCTACCATGATGCAACTTTTTCACACCAAAAAATCATGCAATCCTTAAAAAATAAATTATCCATCACTTTAAATATGATAGGTAATGAATACAGTGATTTTACACAGTAATAATAGCTATACCGAATTTTTCGATTTTTTTGTTTTCCCCACATCTCCCCGGCAACTCCCTCATGCATGTCCTGTGACCCACTAGTTGAGAATTTCTGCTTTAGAGCAAAGCTTGGAGATACTTTAGGGCACAAGAAATAAATAGAGATAACTAATATTAGATTTAAATACAAAATAACTCCATAAGATGTTTTAATAATAACATTATTTTAATTATAAATAATAAATTTGTTTAATATATGTGTGATATGTCAGAAAATGCCTATATCAAGTAAATGAACTTGAAATGAAATGTAAAGAAATGAGGTCACCAACGTATTGGTTAAATGTAGATTTGGAAAAAAGAGATTCAAATAATTGCGGTTGCGACATATTTTCCCACATCATTTTTTAAAATATAATTTTACAATGCATGGTAAAAATTCAAATATTTAAGATGTTATTTTAGAGACTGAACATTTTTATGTGAAAATTTTTTTACTGAAAGCTACATTATTATGAATTTATTTGAAATAATCCCTGTACTGTACTATCCTCATTTTTATAGCCTTTTACATTTATAACATTTAAAAAAAGTAAATATCTTTTTTTAAGAAACTAACTTTAAGTAATAATAACCTTACCTGTGATAGTTTTTCTCGTAGCTGTCCAGGTTGCTTTTTAGCAAACATTCTTATAACTTCAGGTGTTTTAAAAGCATTACTGATAGCTGCCTGAATAGCCTGTAAGAAATTGAAAAGTTAACATTACTTTTTTAGATACCAACATATTTATCTGTTGAAGTTTCTATAAAACCACAATTGAAACAGAAAACAGGGGATGATATAAGAGGGGGAACATGATTCCCCCCTCTAAATAAATTCATAGTGGACAAAAACTAGTTAAAATGCACTACTAGAGGATATTTGGCCTCTCCCTGAAATAAATTTTTACAAATATGCCACTTGTAAAAAAAGTTACCTAGATAAAAACTACATAATTAGATTATGAGTGGTCTAAGGTTATCTTTAAGTTATTTTTTAAAACGCACGCACGCACGCACACACACACACATATTTAATACAACAACAAAATTTTATGAGTTTGAAATTTACCAATTGCATATTTCCCAGTTCATCAACAAGGGTCATGTTTCCAGACATGACTTTAGAGAGAGTAGCATTAAATTCTCGAAGTTGTTCAATAGTTTCAGACTTAGTTTCTTCATACTCATCATCATCTAATTCATTCCTATATAAAAGAACTTTAAATTAATACTACAAGTAAAAAAATATAATTTATGTAAAGCATAAAACTTTCCCTAAATCAAGTCCAACTTAAGAAGAATGTCAAGACAAGATAATGAAAAGAGATCTAACTTTGCATAAATATAGTAGGTGTAAGGTGTACTATAATGTAGAATTTGGGATTGTTATATAACTGAATAAATATGAAGGATATATTCTCCATACCAGAAAATTTTCAGGAATCATGATTTTTCAAATTCAAAATTCTTGAAAATAATCAATTCTTTAGAGAAAATATTTGAAATGCACACCAAAATATAAACTAAGGATAATAGGAACCCTTTTGTCACAAGTAAAGATGGGAGTTTTGGGTCCTCTCTAAGAAAATATTTTAAAATTTGGCTCAGAAACGTAGTTTTTTAATTATCTTTTATGAAGATCTTTGTTTATAATTTGAGTCATCATTTTAATACCGCTTATTCGTAAGGGGGATCACCCTAGTTTAGGGGTCGGCAACCTTTGGAAACGGAAGAGCCAAAAGTTACAACTTACAAAATTTCCCAGTTTTCAAAGAGCTACTGATTTTTTTGTTTCAATTTTATATAGTATATCTGCTTGAATTATTTGATTTTAGATCGGGAGGAAGATTTTAGTTGGAGAGATTGACCCAACATTTTTCTGAGGTACCTCCTTTTGGGTACTTTTTATATTAAAATTTAGATGACTTACGTACACATTGTAAATTAATTTTAGTGAACTTAATTTCCAAATTTTGTATGAACGATGTGAATTCCGGGAAAAATTAGAGGGTCTGGGGGCCTCCCCCAGAAAAGATTTTGGAAATTTCCCCTTCAAAATCGCGTGTTAGCTCATTTTTGCCTTTTTCGGTTGCACCCTAAGATCACCTCTCATTATTTAAGTGGCAGAATTTTCAAGGAAAAATAGTATTAGTTATAATAAACAGCAAAATTTCGAGGGGGGTGATCCCACTTCAGAAAAATTTTCAAAATTTGCCCCTAAAAATAGTGTTTTAATTAATTAATTTTTAGAACTTCTATAACAACCAAATAAGGATCACTCCTTATAGGTCACAGAATTTTCAAGGAAAATCAGCACATATTATAAAACTTTTAGAAGTGTTAAGGAGTTCTCCCCCAGAAATTATATGGAATTCTTATCCTTAAAAATAGAGTTTTGATTTTGACTCATCTTGAGAACCTAAAAATATATTTTCTGATTTTTTAAAGTTTTGATTAGTAAATTATTAATTTTTTCTTATGGAACTGGAGAGTCGCAACTTTATATCGAAAGAGCCGCAAGCGGCTCGCGAGCCGCAGGTTGCCGACCCCTGCCCTAGTCTATGGATCTGTGATTGACCATCAGTTGTTTTGGTTTTTCTGTATGGACCTTGCCTCTGAAAACGAAAATTCATAGTCAATGCCCATTAACTCTCTGACTGAGCATCCTGCGATTTTGACGTCTAACGTTCGTTAAAATTCTTCTTTAATCTAAAAAAATACGTTTTCAACTGCAATACTAAACAGTTCCTAAACAAAGGTATCTAAAGAATTGTATGAATTAATTGCAATAGCTTGTTGAGAGGAATTTGGCATGCCCCCTCCCACCCCGAGTCATGGTGTCCCATCCCACCCTGATAGCATCATTTTTAAAAAATATGTTGACCACCCAGTGGCGTTGTGGTAGCGCATCACACTCCCATGCCAAAGGTTCGGGGTTCAAACCCTGGCCTCTGGCCAATGCAGATTTAGCCTTTCATCCCTCCGGCGGACCTGGAAAAAGTTGTAACCTTCCCCCCAACCTAATAGAATTTCCCCAAACCTATGTATTGCTCCCATGGAGCTGGCAAGGGCTTCCCCCGAACCAGGTTCGTAGGTTCGGGCACTTTTTCCAGGTCTGCCCTACGGGGTTGATAAATAAGTACCAATGATGACATCTTATGCCATCTACCATGCCGCTGAAACAGAAAATGTTTAAAATCTCATTGATTGTTCTGTAGCTGTACCGCTGAATTTAAGGCCTTCTGAACGTCCGAGGGTATAATACGTAAGTACCAAATCTTTCAATTGATTACATAAAATCGGTTCTTACATAATATGCCGTCAACCGTGCCGCTAAATCCGAAAAGTTATCAAATCCCATTGACTATTCGGTACTTATGTATAATACCATTGACCATTCAGAAACCATTTAATTCAGCGGCACATCAATAGAAAAGTCAATGGGTTGATGATGTTATTGATTGAGTGGTACAGTCGACGGGATGATACGTAAGAACCGATTATTCTATAGCTGTACCGCTGAATTTAACGGCTGCTGAACGGTCGACGGTATAACACGTAAGTACTTAAAATTCAAATAATGAAAATATCAGGAATTTATAAAGGAAAATATCAAGCCAAAAATATCAATGGTACCCAAAGGTTATGATAAAATAGTGGATAATATACCCAAAAGTTGTGAATTTTCATACAAATAAAGCAAATTTACTTGAGTTTTATAGCAAAATAAAATCATGCAGCTTGACAAGCTAATAAAGCTTTTCACAAGCGGAACAGATTCCATAATCGAGGAATTAGCCAAACTTGGCGAGATCGTATTTTAAAGCGTGGAGGAAATCCCGCCAACATTTAACACTATTACATACATTAAAATGGTCATCGCCAAAATTTGGCGAAAACCTCGATTAAGGAATATTACCCTCACATCCTCACAAGCTAATAAAATCATAAAATGACTAATATATATTTAAAATCATACTTGCACTCTTCTAAATCAGCCAGTTGGGCCATCAACCTATCTAATTGTTCTTCAAGATTGTTTTTTAATTTGTTGGTTTCTGATATTCCACGAGAAGACATGATTAAAATATTATCAAATTAAAAACAATGATAAAAATTAGATATATGTAATAAAAGAAGAGCCTTTATTCAGTTTTAACTGAATCAAACAATAGATAAATTAATCATTCATACAGTTAGACCGGATATATTAATTAAAAGCTAATATTTACACTCCGACGATTTATCAAATGAAAACTGAAAAGAAAACAATCATTTGATTGATAGTTGTAGTTGTAGTTAATTTGATAGTAAATTAATATTTTAAACATCAATATTTAAATTGTTCCTTTCTCTTTATTTTGTGAGAATAAATAATACAAACTATAGAAATGAAAAGAAATTAAGAACTTTCAATTTTTTAATCTGCAAAAAGCTCTTAAAACCATTGATAAAGGGTATGTGATATGGCAATAGCGTCAGCTGCTTTTTAATTGAGTTAGTGGTTAGTGGGCAGTGGGCGACGTTCACCGCCATCGCCATAGGTGTACAAAAAGTCTGTTACGTCTGGTACTTTAGTTTCGGAGTCGAGTTCCAATTATTTTAGGATAATTAAGTTGCTACATCTACAGTAAACAAATATGTAAGTTAAAATTTTTGTAATTGCTCTTGTGTATTATTTTTTCTCACCATGTGTTGCATTGGAATCCTATTAAATTGGAACATCGCGTATGACTCATGGGAAGAATGACACCCGGAAAGTTTACTTGAGAGCTTTTCTTGCAGATCTCAGATGTAAGACGGAACTGTTTTTTGTGTCATAAATTTAATGGCCTTCAGAAATAATCAAAAAATTAGTGAATTGCTTAAGTGCATGGGCTTTTGGGACGATTAACATGTGATTTTATTTATTTTTTGAATAAGAATATACTTGAAAAACGTTTGAAATCAGTAATCGCCAAGTTCTAAGTTCCTATCAACTTTCCTATATTACTGAAGGAGAGTTAAAATTGCACTTAAATTGCTGAAGCTGAAAAATCTTGATTCCTGAATTTCTGGTGTGTATGGAATGGAGATCGGAGAAAATCTTTCTTATGAATTCAATCAATAACGCACCAAAATAACCTCTATACATTATATCATTGTCATATGATTTTAGGTTGCTAATTCCTCAAATTATCTCTATTTTCATCCTGATTCGCATTTGTACTACCAGAACTATATAAAATGATTCAAAGCAGTGGTTCCAGAATGATGCTACAAACGCTTTGGAGTGGCTTGAAGTTTTCCAGGGCATCACAAACTGTTGTCACTACAATTATTAACATCTTAAAATTCTCGTATTCCAAAGCTGTTCCGATATATCTAAAAGTACGCTTTTGGCAACCTTGGCGCCGGCTGCCGTATTTGAAACCTGACCGCCATGTTAACCTATGATTTCACGGCCTTTCGGTCATGAAATACCGCCAACTTGGCAACGTTCAAAAAGCGGACTTTTCTAAAGCTGTACCGAAATATATGTTAGTTGAAATGTTTTAATGATTTTTAATTTTGATGTTTGATTATTTTTGGCATTTGTGTACCTGGCTAAGGGGCCATTCAAATATTACGTAAGCACTTTTTTGGTCATTTTTAACCCCCCTCCCCCCTTGTCAGCAAAGATAAGCATACCTCAACCCCCCACCATGATTACGTACGACACTGCCGGACCCCCCCCCCAAAATTTTGACATCCCTTGTAGTAAGTACTGATATTTCCTTGAAAATTAGGTGACTCGTACAAGGAGCTGTATTTATTGGGTGTAACCCTAAGGGTTCAAAAATGAGTCGAAATACTACTTTTCGGGGTTACAATTTCAAAATGTTAGGGTGGTCCATCTCCAGAAAAAAATGCTTACGTCAGATTTCCTAATTCAACTTTTTGTTACATTTATTTTTGGTTGAATTTTGAAATTATTTATGCAAGAAACAAGAGATTTCCGAAAATGCACCAGCTTACGTAAGCATCACTCATATCCCCCCTCCCCCCTTGTCAGCAAAAATAATCAAAGAGCAAACCCCCCTTAGGTGCTTACGTAAAATTTGAACGGACCCTAATCCTCAAGTACCTAAAAATGATGTTCAGTTACCTTAACCTTGTTTTCTCTAACTTTGATACCTAAAAACATGATAGTGATCCCTTCTGGGATAATAACATAATAAAAACTGTATATAATGAATTAGAAAAAAGTTCATACAGTATAGTCTCGTCAAGACGAACTTAGTTATGTCGAAAACCTCTTTTTTTTAAATAAAAAATAGTTTCACCCTAGATCAGGGCCATAACTAGACTTTTTTTTTCGGGCGGGGGTTGGCAAAAAATTTTCTTCAAACTTTAGTTCAATTTTGTTGGTGACCTAGGTAAGAAAACAGCGGCGGATCCAGGATTTGGTTTTGGGGGCTAAAAATTTTCTACATCAAAATAGTCTTCTAATATCCTAAAAGGGGGGTCTGGTGGTCCTCCCCCAGAAAATGTTTGGAAATTTAAGTCTAAAAAGCATACTTTCAACCAGGGTTGCTTGATTTAAATCACTTGATTTTAAAAAAAATCATTGATTTAAATCAAAAATGTAAAATTGACACAGTTTAAATAAAAAATTTATATGCTAGATATGTACTAACTGGGAGAGATAGGTTAAAGTTACTCTACATAAAATTGCCTGCAATTTCAAGATCAAATTTTTGTTACCAGATAACAAAAATGTTTATGACGAAAAGGGGTAAGTAGCAGGGTTTGGAATCAATAATTGTGATAAACTAAACAAGAATTAAAATCTTATTTTTTTACCTGGTATCAAATCTTAAAATACAAGTATGTGGATGATTTTTATTGAAAGCTCGTTGTATAATTTTAGTCATGTTTTCCCAACTAATTTTTTCATATACAAAACTACAGATAATAAATAGAGCTTTATTATCTGTGTTCATGATTACTATCAATAATTAATCACTGAATTTTCATTTTTATCACTAATTACTTATTATTTTAAAGAAATAAACAATTCTTTGAGTAAAATTAAATTAACTGAATCAATATAATTTAAAGATTGATTTTAATTTTTACACAAAAATGAGACATGATGTTTTTAGTAATCATTGTCACAATTTATTTTCAAACCTAATAATATAAAAATTTGGCAAAAATAATGGATAAAAATTTTAGTAATTGAGTTGAGTACAATTATTCATTCACCCTTTTCGACCGGGCTTCTCATCGGTGTGATGCCAGTGAACTGCTTCTCTTAATTAATTCAATTACTTAATTAATGTATAAAATATATTAAAATTGGGTAATTAAGTAATGCAAAATTATTATATCACATTGAAATCACAATATCAGTATATTATTAACCAGTTTCATGAAGGTTAGAACTAGTAATTCATTTAAATAAAAAAATCTTATTTAAATCAAAAAAGTCCGATTTAAATCAAATAAATCAGATTTTTTTGATTTTTTAAAAAAAATCAGCAATCCTGCTTTCAACTCGTTTTGGTACACCTAATCAGGATTTTGGACGTACATTTTCAAGAATTAAATTTACATTTTGGTAGGAATTTTGCATTTCGACGAACTTTCTACAGAAAAGTGGTAGGGTTCTCAGGGGTCGATCCAGGCGAAAATTGGGGCCGTTTTGCGGCCCCTTCACAAAAATTAGCTTCCATAAAACGGCCCCTTCACAAAATAAACTTCCGAAGAAAGGCCCCTTCACAAAAATAAACTTCGGAAGAACGGCCCCTTCACAAAAATAAACTTCGTAAAGTCGGCCCTTTCACAAAATTTCTAGTGACAAAAAATTACCACTTCAAGATTTCAAACGAAACCCTTCAAATTCTCCGAAACGAACGCGATTCTCGGTTGAGAAAATTGTGTATCTGGATTGTATATACAATCCATAGATCGACGAAAACAGCAGTTTGCGTTTTCAATCCGGCAACCCTATGCTCTTGGATCTTGTAAAATTTGCGGATTTCAGCTAAGTTTTACGGATCAATTCTAAATTTTACGGAATCCACGTTTTTTCCCATTTATGCTTTTCAGAAACGTTTACAAATCTAAAAAATCGTGATTTTTTGCGAAAGTTTCCATTTTTTTTCGCGGAATGTTCTGTTTTTTCCGGAACCCATTCCTTGTAGAACCACGGGCGTCAAGAGATATCGGGTTTTCTCGTGTCCGTATTGTAATGAAAGAAAAACCCCAACACATAGTCAAAAGCCAACATCAACATGTCCGATGTTCATGTCCGATGTTCTCTATCTTGAAAGCTAAAAAGTTGCGATTCTTCTTGGAAGTCCCGTTTTTTCCGCGACTGCTTCCATCGGGCCTCGGCGCCTAATTCGCCACGTAATTGGAACTAATCACATGCGTTATCGCGATATTAGTCGGTATTTCAACTTATGAGGATTTTCTAGAGTAAAGTACTATAGAGTACTAGAGTAGAGTACTAAAAATTTTTCTGGTATTATATCAAATCGATTTAAAGAATGTAAAGATAAAATAGTGAATCGAAAATTCTAGGTTTTATGTAAAAAATATATTTTTCACAAAAAAAATTCCATTTTCACAAAAATAATTTCAGTTTCACAAAAAATAATTTCATTTTCACAAAAAATAATTTCATTTTCACAAAAATTAAAAAAACAGGCCCCAAAAATTAAAACCTGGATCGACCCCTGGTTCTACAGATTTGGCGGTTTTAATTAAGATTATAAGATAACATTATAAGATATATTTATAAGATAAGATTATAAGGTTTTAATATTAGATTAGATTATGATTATAAGGTTTTTTTAAGGCCAAATAAACATGTAGCTGGGGTGGTGTTAATACGTAAGTACCGAAATTGTTTACCCTCCCTGTTGACTTCGTCAGATCTAGAGTATACTGTATCATAAAACAATCAATACTTAAATATGATCGTAACAATTGGGGTTGTTATTAAAGGGTCGTTGCAAAGAAAATCTAACTGTGTAACTATTGCATACATGTGATTCTTCCGCCAATTGGCGGAAATCCGCCAATTTGCTAAGCAAAATTTAAATCCGACAATTCGATTTGCAAAACTGAAATTCCAATCCTAGATCGAATCCTAGATCTCGGGCTATACCCTATCTTAGATCATGCGCCATAAAAACCCAACAACCTAGATTTCGGGAAGTAGAAGCCGATGGACCCCCTCTACTTAAAATGAAGAAAAATTTAGGTATCGAATTTTTTTTAATATTTTCCGCCAATTTTTTCTTGGTGTAATCACATGTATGCTATTGTACTGAAGGTTTGAATTTTTTTAATGATATATCCAAATTCTAAACTATATTCAGACTACTGGGCTTGAGTATTAAGAGTTTCTTTCTCAAGTATTGATAATAATAAAGATTTTAGCAAAATATATATTAGTTTGCAAATTTTTACAGTGTTATGTATAATGGAAAACAGAAAATACTTAACATTAATACAGGTAAAAAGCAAATGAGCATATATATGATTATTGGTGAGTTTCTAATTGAGTTCTAATGATTCTTTCAGGTCCGAAAGCAATGAAGCTCTTTCACCTCCAACGAATAGGCCGAATCCACAGCCAACGGCAGCATCCAAACGGCTGCAGCAGACACAAGCACAAGTAGATGAGGTAACTTTTGCCCAGGGATGCAGAAAATGTTTTTACTTCCAAGATTTCCCCCAATCAATACAAAATTTCCCCAAATTTTAAAAAGTGATAAAGATTTTTAAAAAAGTAATCGTTTACAAGTAACGATTGGAAACGCAAAACGATAGGGAACCTTAGATTTTTGTGGTGAAGGTGAAAATCGCCACTTAAATTTTGATTACTGAACTGAAATTGAATTCAATAATAAACTTTTCCACAAAATTTCCCCATATGACTAAAATTTCCCCCGATCCTAGATCGCCGGATCGGACATATTCTGCATCCGTGCTTTTGCCTCCTCGATTGCTCCTTATTCTGTATTTAATGTAAATTGGATGCGAGTAATAGCATAAAATACTCTTCATCTTGAAATTTGCTATTTAAAATTTTGCTTTTTTTTTTGTAAATTACAATTTTGCCTAGAAACGTAATCACAATGCCAATGATCAGTCTAAATTTTGTCCCTTGTTTCTTAACCCATTCCCACACCAATCAGAATTGTCTATTTTTATGGAATTCTAGGACATTACACTGGTCAACACAACACACATATTAGTGCCGGGTATGTAAGAGCTGTATTTGTATATATTTGACCTCCTGATTCAGAGTATGGCATCCATTTTTTTACACATCAGCTCTAGTTTTTGAGATATTCTAAAATTACGTTTTTAATACTTTTGCTCTACTTTCATACATTATGGTGATATAAAGAAAAAGATGTCTTGAAAAATAAAAACCTCTCCTAGGCTTTTCCTATTTCTTTGGGTCCCAATAGATAGTGTATGAAGGTTAAGCCCCTTAAGTCTTCATTATAACCAAGAAAAATTCATTTGTTTTATTATTAAAATGAATTTAGGCTGGCTTAGGCAGTAGTGTCCATAGAGTTTTTTCCCCATTTTCTATTTCACTACCCTACTGTATATTACTTAACTATGTCACTACATAGTTTTATTAATTGAGTGTCTATTTTGATGCATTTAACAATTTACTTAACACTTAATCCTTTCTGCTCTTAGTTTCTTTAAAAAAATTTAGAGTTTACTTATTTTATATTTGACCTAATAAAAATCGTTTGTTCTCAGTTCATACTGTTTAAATTGTAGTTCAAAGCCACAAGGTTTTCTTATTTTTAAAACTTTACACGATTTTTTAGTAGGAAGTTATTTTTGGTTGAATTTCGAACAATCATTATTTAATTATGTTCGTTATTTTCAATTCAACCACGAATTTGTCTTTTTTAAAAATTAATTATTTAAAGAAATGTGTAATAGAATCTACTGCAGGGGTTTCCAACTTATAAGTGCTCAAAAGCCACAATCAAAAATAAAAGTATAGTGGTGGGCTGTCAAGTTATCAGGCAGATATCTAGAGATATTTTCCAGGATGAGTCTTAAGTATGGGATTTCTCCTGGTGAGGGAATAAGGAGTGTCATTTACATGGTATGGGGGGTAGATATTACAAATGTAGAAGTTTTGAAAATTTTCAGAGGGTGAACCTACAACACTACCTCTTTTAATAATGAGTCTTGCACTAATGGGAGTCTGGGCTCCTCCATAAAATGTCTGCAAATTTCACTAAAAAATAGTTGGAAATTTGCTGGAATCACCACTGGCAAATTAGATTACAAGAAGGTTTTGTGGCCTGCAAAAAAGCACCAAAGAAACTCGAGTTGGAAACCCCTGATCTACACACATTTATCTTTAAGTTATATTCATGTATCTTAAAAACCAGTCATAAAATTCCTCTTAAGTCATGCTTAACCTGTGGGTTGATATTGGAGACATTTTATTGCTGCTGTAGGTTGTTGGAATTATGCGTGTGAATGTAGAGAAGGTTCTGGAACGAGATCAGAAGCTTTCTGAATTGGATGATCGTGCAGGTGAGAAGCTGGGAAACTGACTAAGGATGAACTTGGTCACTTCCTAACCTATGTCAGTCACCCCAATGGCAAGTCACGGACAACCTTTCCTGTCACCCCTGATAAGAGTTAACCTTGTGGTTATTTCTATTTGTACGACTGGTGGATTGTATTTATAAAACAGGCTACCTTCGAGTATTCAGATATTATGTTTAATGTTAGTAATAACTTTCATAGTTTTTCTCTCATAATGTTGTGGATACTCCATACACCTACTGTTGTGCCTTTAATCTTTTTTCCTGTGTATGTGGCTGAAAAGAAACACTGATAGTTTTATTAGTCTATTAGTATTGTTTTAATGGGAATTTTTCCAATTTAATGTAATAAAAAAGGACTTTTTTAGAGCTGTCTTAAGTTAACAGTAGTTTTCACAAAGCTGGTTGTTTTTATGTTGCAAGGAGTGCTATTGGTCTTAAACTTACAAACTGACATTTGATCCTTCAATTTTAATTAATACAGATAAGGGTAAACACCCAATTAACAGTAAAATACTTTCACATGAATAAACTAAAATATTTTAGTTGAAAACATTGTCAGTAAAGTGTATTAAAACTTTTTGTTTCTTTTTTGACCAACTTGAGTCTGTTTTTGAGGGAGACTATGGAAAGGGTTTTGCTTTAGAATCTGGCCTGGTTTTATCTTAGATAGAGTTTATCAGGGTTCCAAGATTGGGTTCTAACACTTGAAGCTGAAACATGATTTTCATATAGTTTCATAGTATTAGAACCTTCCAGTAAAACTACTCTATTATAACTGTTCTTGAGATTTATTTGTAGTATTGTATAGCTAGATTATTTATATTAGAGGTGCTTGCTAAAGAGCAGTTATCTTTACCTATATGTGTGAACCTGTAAAACTGACCAAGTTCATTCTTAGTTATATGTTATCCCTTGTTTTTAATTTCTCTTTTGTTTTTGTGCAATGCTGCGTTTTGGGATCATCTTAAATTAGGTTGTGGATATCATGCGTACAAATGTGGAGAAAGTTTTAGAAAGGGATCAGAAACTATCAGAGCTGGATGATCGTGCAGGTAACCCATTTCAAAATCATGGGAAAGCCTCGTGATTAGATATTTTTCCACAGTTAATGTGTCTTTTTTACCATTTAACAGTTTTAGACTTAATGATGTATTTATCTCAATGTAGATTTGAATCCTAGTATACATGCTTTTCTAATTTTAACTGATATTTTTATGAAAAACCTCGAAAATCCATATAACTACTGAAGTAAATGTTTTTAGTTAAAGCTATGGCACAACAGTGAGCAAAATAAAAATTTAATATAAATTTAAAACTTTGGATTTTCTTGTATTTTTGTAAGAATATATTTTTTAAAAAACATGCATATTCTTAGTTACTAACAAGGTAAACCCAATTTGGAAATCACTTTTTCTGTGGGGGTAGTTGATCTAGCTTTAACTTCTGGGGTTGTGGGGACACTAGGATCTCTGAAACACCTTTTACAATATATTAATTTTTCTCCAAAATATTGAAGAATGATCTGCTTTTCAGCCATGAAACTGCTCTGAACAGCTTTGAAAAAGGTGAAACAACTTTATGTAGTGATGGGGGCACATGCCACTCCTAGGATCTGCCACTGGCAGTGTTTATATGTTTCATATTGTTATATAATAAAATAAAAATGTTCTATATAAAGAGTCTTCAAACTAATAATTCTTAAAATTATGGCTTCTATTGTTTAGCTTTTCTAATTCTTTAGTAAGTAAAGTAACATCTAAAAAGATTTCATCCTTGACTCATGAGTTGCCTCATTGACTTATGAAGTGCAGCATTTTCAAGAAGTTACTTTAAATGTCTTTAAATTTATTTGACCTTGGCTGAAATGAAAACTCTGCATTTAATGACCTTTTTATCATCCTTAGTGATGGTGATGTTTTATAAACTTAAAAATGCTACTCACCCTTTTACCATCATTAAAAGAGGAAAGTGGTTCAGCTCATTTAAGACCTCTTGAGAAAGTTAAGTATTTGATTGAACCGTCCAAACTAATGGTTTTACTCCGTAATTTAGTTCTGTACATCATAGATTAGATTCAGAAGCATAGATTAACCCTCTGAATGAAAACCTTATTAGGAACTTCAAAAAGAGTTAACCTTGAAATTGAAAAGTTTTGAGTTAGATTGCTTTTCTTAGTAGATCATGCAATAAGTATTGGGGAAATAAAACTTAATGTTTGTTTTTCAGTTTTAATGTATAAAATGCCTAAAAACCAGATGTCTCTGAATATGTACAAATAGACCCAGTTACTTAATTTTGTTAAAATTTTAACAGATGCGCTGCAACAAGGAGCCTCACAGTTTGAACAACAAGCAGGAAAGCTTAAAAGAAAATTTTGGTGGAAAAACTGTAAGGTATGTTTTTTTATATTAGCTCTTCACATTTGATTTCACTTAACATGCTCTTTATCCCTACAATATACAAGTTAAATTATTTTTTCTGTAAAAATGTTAAAAGTAGTTATTCATATAAGGGGCCGTTCAAATATTACGTAAGCACTTTTTTGGTCATTTTTAACCCCCCCTCCCCCCTTGTCAGCAAAGATAAGCAAACCTCAAACCCCCCACCATAATTACGTAAGAAACTGCCCGACCCCCCCCAAAATTTTGGCATCCCTATTAGTAAGTACTGTTTTTTCCTTGAAAATTAGGTGACTCGTACAAGGAGCTGTCCTTTTTTGTGTGTAACCATAAGGGTTCAAAAATGAGTCGAAACACTACTTTTCGGGGTTACAATTTCAAAATGGTAGGGTGGTCTATCTCCAGAAAAAAGTGCTTACGTCAATTTTCCTTATTAAATTTTTTGTTATATTTATTTTTGGTTGAATTTTGAAATTATTTATGGAAGAAACAAGAGATTTTCGAAAATGCACCATCTTACGTAAGCATCACTCATATCCCCCTTCCCCCTTGTCTGAAAAAATAAGCAAAGAACAACCCCCCTCCCCCTTAGGTGCTTACGTAATATTTGAACGGCCTCTAAGTAGTACTTAAAGAATTAGATGTTTTTAAGTAACTTTATTTGTTAATTCTTTTATCATCTTCTCAAGCAAAATATGTATCTGTAATAATTCTTTCATGGGAACACCTTTTGTTTGAAAACTAATCCCACCAAAACTTTTTAAATGTTTCTTTTTTATTCAAAGCTTAAAAATTGTTTTGTTCTTTTATTAAAATTTTACATATGAAGAAAAAAGTATCTAATTCAAAAAGTATTATTTTATTCTGCTATAGTGAAATGGAAAAGTTTGTCTCCGGGTTTTGTTTGCCCTTTTTTAATTTATTATTTTTATTCATATTTGTGTAAAAACAGCAAATTTTGACGCTGGTTGGTAAATCTTTAGTGGGTTTTATTTTTATCAATGTAGCTATAATATGTTACAGTGAAATTCTGTTGCAACGAATACCGATACAACGAAAAATCCTGTTATTACAAAAGTACAGAAAGTCCCCAATCGTTGTTATTTGAATTAGCGATAGTACGCTTACAACGAAATTTCCGTTACTGCGAAGAAATTTTACGGTCCCGTGAAGTTTGTTACAACGGGATTTTACTGGTTTACTGGATTTACATGGTTTTCTGAAAAAATTTTTTTTAGTAAAAATAAGGATTGAAATGCAGGTAAACTGCTGGGCGTTTGAGCCATCTTTTTTCTGTACTGTTAGCAAAGGATTCGAAAAAAGACAGGATTTTATATTGCTAAGTTCAAAATAATCACTATATGTGTTCAGTTTTATCAGAAACAAATTCCGATAGACTTAGTGCAAAGTATCTTGAAAATTGACCCTGACAGCCAAAAAAGAGGCAGACCCTGATTCACAGACAGGTCTAAAATCTGAAGTTAAGAATAAATAAAGATAATAAGTATTTAAAAGCTTTAAACAAGTTGAAATCTAAATTTTTGTGCTTAAATAAAAAAAGTTTAATTCTAACTCTATTGTTTTTAATGTGGTGTTCAAAACATAGGTTAATGTACAACTTAGCATTTATGCAATGATTAAATAATTGTCAATAATTAAAAAAATAATTAAAAGGGAATTTTTTTAGTATTTTTCCTAGTGGTGTTTAGGGCTCATAAGTTATCAATAAAATATATTGACACTAATAGGAAAATGTGCACTAAAGGGTTAAACTTTTAGAATTTATTTGAAATAAAGGTTCAAGAATTCCTGAATGTTTACATTCAAAAGTTTAGAACAATATTAAATTTCTTAGATTTCATGTTAAGAAAAACCTCTATTTAATTTTAGATGATTGCTATTATGGTCACTATTGGTTTAATAATCGTTATCATTATTGCAGGTAAGTAGTATTTCGTATGTAAACGGAACTGATTTCTCAAAGCAGGCATTAAGAAATGCTACTTTGAACTTCCCGAAGAAGTTAATGTAGCCCCTGTAAAAATCCTCGATCTTATTTAAACTTGACTTTTACCAGATTCCACTGTATGTAACTTTTCTTCATGCCTGTATTAAATTTTGTTTTTTGTTGTTTCAGATGTGGGCAATTATTATCGCTATTATACTTATTATCATTATTGTTATAATTGGTAAGTTTGAGTTTCGTTTTTCCTTATTTTATGATTTTCGTTAAGTTTATTTTAGTTTTCTGTTGGTTTTTGTATTGAGTTTATTTTCCATTAAGACCCAATAGATCCTCGGTTCTCAACTGGGGGTATATGTTACCTTTAAAAGTGGCACGCCAAAGGTTGGTCTGAGGTATGCAGATACCTTTAGTTTAAATTGGGTTCTGTACCAAAGCATTGATTATTTCAAGAATCTGGGAAATGAAATTATCAGTTTCCCCCTGAATTTCATTATATATAATGCATAACACTTAGTTTGGAATTCCTTTTGTTGAAAACCTCACAGAACTGATTCACTGCATTCAATCCGATCTGATTTCAGAATCTACTGTGCCTACATCCATTGTGCAGAGGTGCCAAGTTTTAAGATTGGTCTGTACTATTTGCGGATTCGATAGAAAATTACGGTGTTATAGACATTGATTAAAAATTACAGTTTTGAAGTCTCGAAAATTTTCGAACTTTTAAAATGTGTTCGCTTCCATTTTTTCTATGCGAAATAAAATTTTTCAACTTGTAGCTTGGATGGCAATGTGGGGGAAAATTTCCTATCGTTTCCATTGATGTTGAGAAGAATCTGGGCCTGCTATTGGTCCAAGGTGCTGTTTGAGGGCAGGCGCAGTGTTGAACCTTTTTCCTGGCATGGGTTTCTTCCGCGGAATCTCAATGTTCTGCTTTTTCATTCATTCGCAGCCCGCAAACTAATTTGGATTTTTCAGATAATCCCCACTTTTTTTACTTTCTAGATTATTTTCAAGAAAAATCACGAGTTTTCGCGAGAAATAGTCGGAAAATCATGGACGTCCGCGGACGTCAAGTTTAAGTCTACTTTTTTTTCGCATTATTGTGATCAGTGTTATTCTTAGGATTTTTTTGGAGGAGTATAAATACTCCTTGACTTTTTTAGGAGGCGTGAAATTCATTTATGAGGAGTGAAATACGGAAATAGCATAAACTAAATGTGGAGACAAATTTTTTATAAAAACGTTTTTTAAATGGACAAACTGAAATGGAAAAAATGAGGATGCTATTTTGGTTTTTAACAAGTATAGCATCTGTTAATATAAGTAGAAAATATTAAACATTGTAAATAAAATAATTTATTTTACATTAAACATTATGAATGAAATGTTTATTTAATATTACAAATTAGAGTAGAATTTTTTTTATTTCGGTGGGGAGCCATGCATTTTTAAGCAAAACGTTTGTTAAAAATTCATAGCTTGAAAATACGCCTGGCTAGTTTTTAAAAGCGTATTTCCTATTTTCAATGCGTGAAATACGCTCCCAGAGGCGTTAAAATTAACACTGATTGTGATGTAAGAAAAACAACTTTACCATGGTCAGAAGCCTGCCTACAAAAGTCGTAAAATGGCGATTTTATTTTGCGAAAAAGTTCCGTTTTTCCTGCGTAAAATAAATTTTTACTATTTAAGTGTAAACTCAAACTCTCAAGCGTTGCCTCCAGCCATGGACCGGTTTTGTCCTTGTTAGCACTCATCAGCACGGCATAGGAAGGCAACATACGAGAGTGGAGGGCAAGTTTTTAGTCTAGCCGACTATAACGGAAAAAGTGGTGACCATTGATTAGTCCTCCACTTTCGCTATTTTGAAAAAAGTTTACAGTTTCTTGCTTGTGTACATGATCTTTTGGAGCTATATTGCAGTGAATTCTGCAGGAGTACCACATCCAATTATTTGATTTATTTCAAGTTTTATGCTGGTAGTTAAAATTAAGAAGAGGTGAGCTTAGTAGTTTAACTGTAGTATGAGGCCACTAGTTAAGTTTGTATTATCTGAAAAGTTTTCCCTTATTTTCCTTTCATTTGTTTTCAGATATTCAGTTATTTTGTTATTTAAGATTTACAGCTATAAGTGCTTTTAAATTAAGTTGTTCTTTCATAATTTTTTTATTTATTTTTTATTTGACCCACACTGTTGCAACTGTAAATATGTTGTTTTCTAAATTGGTGTTATGAAGGGTGTTTCAAAATAAAATTGGGGGTAGAGGGGATTTAAAGACAAGCATACTTTGAATAAAATTATGAGGATGCATCTTTTAAGTACTAGAATGTAATGTAGAGTATGTGGATATTCGATATTACAAAAAATGATTCTCCCAAGGCCCATTAAAATAAACCAAACCTAACTGAGTGAAAAGATTCATTGTATTAGTTACAACAGTTGGCCAGCTAATTTAACCATAAATGTGATCAAAATTAAACTCACTGGTCAAGCGATGGGAGGAGTTATTAATGTGCAATATTGAGAGTTCAGCCATCTACAGTAGATCATCTACATTTGCTGTTAACTATGATTTTCTACACCTTTTTCTTGATCTTTCTTCTTGACACTTCTGAGTGTTCTTGTAGCAAAAGAAATTCATGTCTGGTCTCGGACCTGGAAAAAGTTGTAACCTTCCCCCGAACCGAATGAAATTTACCCAAACCTTATGTATTGCTCCTATGGATCTGGCATGGGCGTCCCCCGTCCACTTTTTCCAGGTCCGCCTGGTCTTATCATTGGAATTCCATCAGAGAAGTAGAACTTGAATCTTTGGCTGAACTCTTGATAATGAACTTGCAGACCTGCCAACTCAAGTTTTTGACCCGAGTCTCAGGTTTTTGGCCGGAGTCTCAGTTTTTTTCGCTAAAACTCCGGCCTCCAGCTTTTCTTGTGTTTCCTCCGATTTGCACCAAGTTGGTCTTGAAAGATACATTTTTCCGTTCTATGTAAGAATTGTTAATTTTGCTACTGTTGCGCAATGATGGCGCTAGCGGGAATCATATTTCTCATGCACTCTGTAAAGAGTGCGTGATAATACGCATTATCTCAGGTTTTTTAAGTTAACAAGTTGGCAGGTGGAACTTGTAATAACTTATCACAGTTTTAAAAGTGTTTCAATTTTGATAAAAAATAGGGTAAAGGTGCTGGCAAAGTATTGTAGCTTATGCAATTTATGTATTCACTCTGTTCGGTTTATTTAAATGAGTCTTGAAAAAATTGCTTTGTGTTACTCCCTTGTAGTACATTACATTCTAGCACTTAACAATGCATCTTTGCCCCCTTTTTCTTAAAAAATTTGCTTGTCTTAGTCCCCTCTAACCACTCTATCAATTTTGTCATAGAATTCTGGGACACCCTGTATAGTTAGAGAATTTTTCATTTTAATATTATAAGTTCACTTGTATAATCAAAAAATCACATTAAACCAGTTATAACAAAAGCTTTAATATCAACTTGCATTTTAAAGATGAAGTATTTCCAAGATTTTTTTCTTAAATGATTGCATTGATTTAGGATTATAGTTTTACTATATTAAGCTTGACCTTGTATTTCTAAAGTTAAACTCGTCACCTCATCACTAGCTTTTAAGTTTCAGAAAGAAAATATTTTCACATTCACTTTGACACTCATTGTTTTACACTGAATAAGTTAATAGTTGGCATTGCCAGTCTGCTCCATCAATTGAAGTACTCAAAAAACAGAAATTGAAAAGGATAATTTAAGAATTCTAGACCTCTTTCTTTTCCTACTTCCTTATTTCGTAATCTTTAATGTGTGTAATCTGCCTATTTTAAGCAGTCTCCTTATGTTTTCACCTTAAAATATTTCCTTTCTTTATGGATGTGCTTTTTAAATAAGATTGATGTGATCTGTCTCATTTAGATACTCTGGTTTCACTCTTTCAGCTTGGGCATATTCGTAAGGTTGTTGAGCCGAAGTGTTTGCCACACCTTATGTGCTCACCGAAAATAACATCTACAGATATTCACACCTTATTTAAAAAAATCAGTCATGTTGTGCATGTCTATGTTTTCGTCTATGTGTGTTTTATTATGCATTTTGCTAGGTATTGGTGTCAAAACAGTATTGCGACAGTGTGGAAAATCTACAAACAAGTGAATTTATCATAGTATTAGAAATTATATAACGAACACAACCATGCTGTATGCTTAAGCTGTAAATGTTAGCATTAGGCTAGGATTGGGTCAGTTTATCGTCAAGAGGTAAAAAGTTGCTTCAGATGCATTTCCGTCAAACATGGCAAAAAATATGAATACATATCGTTTGTTATTAAAAGAAATTTATCATATTCTTCTAATACCAATGGTATTATTTTCAAAATTTTACTTTGGGTTTTTGTAACTATCAAAATCATGAAAAGCAAAAGTATTTTTGGAAGGAAATTAATTTTAACTCTCCTTTTTCATACTTGTAGCTAGATATTTAAATGTGGTGATATATTTTGTGTACTAAAGTAATATTGAATATCATAAAATTAAATGAAGATTGTATAAAGTTTTTGATTGAATATCTTTTTTGATAAGCAATTTATGAAAATTATATATTCCTGTTTGATGGAATTAAATATATCAAAAATACCTTTTGGGGGCAAAACCCTATTTTTTAGGTCTAATTTTTCTATCTATATCATACATTACTCCATGCAATTCGAATTATCTACTATTTAATATGACTTGTGCTTTTATGTTTTAGGTATCTTGATTTCAAAGCTGCATTTAGTAGATAAATTATATTTAGTCAGCTAGAGTGCTCTTATTACAACAATTAAATGCTAAATATCTTTCTAGTCACCTTTTATTTAAAAAAATCAATATTAGTATATTGTTTCTTTATATATTTAAAGTACTTATGAATGTCATTTTGGTTTAATGGAACATGTTTTTAATAAAAGGTGTGAAAATTATCGATTAACTACTTAGTCTATTTAAAAGTTTGTTGTAGTTTAACATTATAATCTGAAACTTTTCTGTAAAATGAGTTGCACTAGTTTTCTGTTTTTGCAGTTTACAGAAGTTATTAATATATTTATAGTTATTTTATAGTTGTCTTTATTTTTAATAAAAAGTGTTTACTATTTTGAAGATAGTTTAAACTGTACTACAAATACTCTGCATTTAAATGCACTAATGTTTAAGGCATATATTAATCTTGGATACATAGGAAATGAGCCTTATAGGTATGGTAGCAAATTAGTTTCTAAGGTTAATTTATAGCATTAAAATGCAAATATTTTTTACTTTCTCGAAATTATAGAAAGATTTCTTGTTCTGTATTTTTCTAAGTCGAGAGTATTTTTGTCATTCATAAATTATGGATAAATGATTTATCATTTTTAAAATTACTATCCCATATCTTGAATCAATTCAATGGATTGATAAATTTGTAAGTCTTTTAACTCCTCTGACAAGATATTTTTCAATCGGAAACTTTTATTGAAACACTTGTACCTTGATATATTCCATCCAATAGTTGCAAAATATGAGCAAAAGATATAATTAACTCTGGGAGTAATCATCAACATCTACTGAATCCGAAGAAAACAAAATATAAAAATCCTCCATATTCTCATACTTTTAAAAAATGTAATTTGTAATTAAATATTGGCATATTTGTAATTAAAAGTTCTTGCCAATAATTTTGTAAACTTTCTAAGCAATTATTAAAGGAAGCATTGCTATTGTTCTAGTTTGTATAGCATTTCCTTTTTGTAACTTCACTTTTGATAATGTTTAACAGGTTAGGATTTTAGTACCCTGCCTCAATTTATTAATCAGATCTTGTATTGTTTTTAAAGATTTTCATTACATTCACATATTTTTTGTACATTTTTAAGTATTTTTTAAAAACATAAAACTTTTGACTAAAATTGTGAATAGCATTTCTCAAAAATATTTTCCCTCTAAAAAAACAGGTTAAATATTCACTCATGCCAAAAAGTGCTTAGATCTTACATTTTTTTCTAAAATTGATGTGTAGGAATCATTGTAAAACAAATTTATAATTGTAGTTTTTTTTGTTAAACGGAAAAGAACTTTTAACTCGATCTCAATTAAAATATTTTAAACTGTACATGCTTTTTTTAATATTTATATCATACCAAGCAAACCAGCATTTTGATGTGGCACTGTTTAGTATTGCAAATGTATTCAAATACCTGAAACCTTGAATCTTAACTATTCTCACCAAAGGTTCTCCATTTTCCCTTTGAAACTGTTATTAAAAGTTCCACAGTTTAGTACATTATCTCAAATTTGCAATACTTCACAGTTTCCCTTTGTCACTAAATAAGTTTCTGGTGTTAAGATATAATTTAGGTGTTGTGATTTATTTTTTTAAGCGATTCTATGCGAACCCCTTGAGCTCAGATGTTGGGGGCATGAAAGTTAAAGAGTCAGATTTATTCTAATATATGTAAATAGTTTTTTTAATATCAGAGTTTTCTCCTTTTTCTGCCATCTCAATTGTTTACATCTATAGGTGTCTATTTATATTTGTAAACCATGAAATGTATATTTAATGGATATCTTGTGGTATGCTGTACATCAACATTTGAATCATAGTAGCAGTAATATCTAAGCCTTTAAGTCTTTATTTTAAGAAATCAGACAATTTAGTTTGCATGGTTATTCCTATTTATTTTAATATTAGATTTTTAAGTTTTGTGTCTTCAGTGTATCAATTTTCTTTCCAGTACTTTTTTTTAAATTTGATACTAATAGCATGGAGAGTTTAATTAGCCGCTTCTTTTAGTTTAGTTTTTTAATTTGCATATTTTCTTTTTCAGTTGCTAGCACCACTTCTTAAATTGCATGCAAACCATGTACAGATCTACCTATGGATTTGGAAGCTCTTATGACTCCTAAACTACCTAATGTTTTCCCCACCCAAGTTTTTTTAAAACTCAATAAGAAATAAAATATTGCAATATTTTAAGTTTGTTTATCAAATAATTATACAAGATTATCATTTTCTTTATTTTAAGCATGTTTCTTACCTATTTATGTTTTTATTTAAGTGTATTCATGCAAATATTTCCTTTATGTTAGGGTATAAAAACAATAACTATTGTTTTGCTAAACATTTTGTCACTTACCCTTTTAAATTATTTTGAGCCCCAAGTAATGCTTTACCATAAAATAAATTGCAGTGTGAAATTGGGTAACTTATGTCATAAAAATATGTTTAATGATGACTTCTGAATGAAATTTTTCTGAAGAGTGATATTTTTTTAAAAACGTAATTGAGATTAAAAATCCTTCTGTGTTTCGTTATTGAGCATCTTAAATCCCCCCACTGTTTTAACCTAATTGAACTTATTGTGTCTTGTAATTAATTCAATACTTTGTTTTAAAGTTCTAAAATTGTTTTAGGTATGTGTTGTTGATGTTAAGTTTTATGGGGGGTTATACTTTGTTGACCAACCTTTAAAAATGTTAGCCAGATCTTTAAGTCGTTTTTCATACATACTTATATATTTATCTGCTGTGTATTTGTATACTAATGCCCGAGCATTAGGTTTGCGAGTTCTTAAAGGATACTCCAATGCATGTGCTTGCTGTGAACTAGTAGGAGTGATTAAATAAAAGCTAATAGAAGGTGTGTAAGCTGAAATGTCATAGGTACTTGTCTGTTGAAACCAAATATGATAGTCTTGGAGATGTAAAGTGTTATTCTCATTAGACATGTGCACCTTTTGTTAACACTTTGAATGTTATTCTTTGAAGCTGGATTTCACATTCAGACTCCTTTGTACTTGTATTTTTCAAGGTTTACATTCCTCAGTGTTCAATGTTTACTAAATTTTTTTTGACTCCTAAGTGATTTTGACAAGCCAAAGCGTAGGATATGAAACTTAGACTGGCTTTAAATGTATATGTTATCTCTTTGTCAGACTTTTTGTTTTTTGACATTATATGTTTATAAGGTGTCGCGAAAATTCCGGTCATCAAAATCGGGTTAAAAAAGATTATAAGCTTTATCAATGTAACAAATTTGTTTTTTGTTGACCAGTTTTTGTAATGACCAGAATTTTCGTACATACGTTTATACAGATGCAAACAAGCTAAAGCTGTATTCAATTTTACTGTCTTGTGTCACAAGCATAAGATTTCTACCAATTACGAAAGCAGTAATGTAGATTAAATTTTATTTTTCATTATTTAAATTAAGTTTTGATTTCATAAAATTCCTAATGGTAACAATTTTTAGGTTTTTATCCTATGTACTTTTAGCCTATCATAGCAGATTCTTCACCCAAGCTATTCAGCTGCTTTTACTTAACTAATTTCATAATATTGTCAACAATTTAATTTTTTTATGAGAGGATTCGTTGGTTTAAAATCAGTTCCTGGAAAATGCATTCAAAGCAATTATGCACATGAGGTAGTTACATGCATTTGACTTAAGCATTGAATGCCTGTAAGAATTTAATTCTTAAAAGGCGATTCTCTGGTTTTGTGGGTAGAGGTTGTAGTGTTATGCGAAAGAAGGTAAATGTATAATACACACTGTTGGAAACTGGTCGTTAAAATGTAAAGTTATTGTGCTGTTCCTGTAATATAACAACTAGATATTGTCAATGTCTCAAGTTTATTTTAAAATGAAGAGAGTATAAGAGAATATGTACATACTGATTGATACACTTAAAATTTTAGAAAAGGGTTATATTCAAACTGTTTGGGGGGTGTTGTTTGAAATAAGACAGTATTATTTCAGTGCCCTGTGTATTTGATGAGTGTCAATAAAATTGATTTATCTGCATCCCAGCTAGCTTTTATTTGTGACGGAAATTTCATTCTTGGATTGATTTTGTTAATTACAAGTTTTATTTATTTCTTTTACTTCAATCTAAACTTGTTTGAATTTATGCTTTTGGGTTTATATTTCTACAAGTCTTTAAAAACTTCAATCCCAATGGAAAACTTTGTTTCATACATTTTTTTGTGGTATAGAGCCCAGTAAATGTCTAACTGCATTAAGAAATTGACTGAACTTATTTCAGATACCACTAGAAAAAAATGATCCAAATTGTTACCTAATACAAATGATCTGTTTTATGTATTAGATCTAACAGTGCAGTGGTTTCAAGATAATAAAAGTCAGGAAGAAACTTTAAATTTTGAGCAATTAAAGTCAATGAGTGTTCATTTTAGAAATTTAAGGAGGCATGATATTTCTTATAATCGGCAGGAATAACCTATCGGCCCATAATTTAGTCTTTTTAGCAGTATGCAGTGGTGTCATTTCAGTTTTTGGTTGGGGGCAAGTATTTTTTTAAATGGGTCTGGACCACGCTGTAACTACACTTTTTTTGGGGGGTTGCATCAATTTCATTTTTAAGGTATCCCCTAACGAGCACATTTATAGGTTAAGTGTTAGAACACTGAAAAGTTGTATTTTAATGATATTGCATATAATGTCAAAATTTGACAAAGTGGACTCCAAGGAAAAATGGGGGTCTGGGGTTCACCCCCAGGGAAATTTTGAAAATTTGCCTCTTTAAATAGTGTTTTAGTTCATTTTGAGACCCTTTGGGCTGCATCCAAAGAGAACAGTTTCTTGTAAACCACAGAATTTTCTAGGGAAAAGAGTTGTAAATAAACGTCAAGGGGGCTAGGGGTCCTCCCCTAGAAATTTCTTTTAATATTCCCCTTTAAACAAATATTTTATCTCTTTTTTAAACTCTTGGGGAGCTCCTAAAGGGAAGAGCTTCTTGTAAGTGGCAGAATTCTAAAGGGAAAAACTGTGTAAAACCGAAGTAAAAATTTTAGAGGGGGTTCGCCAGAATTTTTTTGAAATTATTTTTAAACTCGTCTTTTTCAAACTCTTTGGGGAGCACTGAAAAGGAAAAGCTTTTCTTGTAAGCGGCAGAATTTTCCAAGGGGAAAAACACTGTTTCACAGAGGTCAAAATTATAGAGCAGGCAGGGGGTCCTCCCCCAGAATTTTTTTTTGAAATTTACCCTTTAACTTTAAACTATTGTTTTATCTCTTTTTCAAACTCTTTGGGGATCCCTAAAAGCTTATTGAATGAGGCAGAATTTTCAAGAGGGAAAACACTGTTTTAGCGGAGGCCAAAATTATAGAGGTGCGCTGGGGGTATCCCCTAGAAATTTTTTGAAATTTCCCCTTTAAACTAGTGTTTTATTTCTTTCAAACTCTTCTTGTAAATGGCAGAATTGTAAGTGAAAAAATCTGTATAACAACTGACGTAAAAATTTTAGAGGGGGGCTGGGGATCCTCCCCCAGAATATCTTTTGAAATTACCACTTTAAACTGGCGTTTTCTCTTTTCAAGCTCTTTGGGGAGCACTAAAAAGGAAAAGGTTCTTGTAAGCGACAGAATTTTCAAGGGGAAAAACACTAAATAAGAGACATGAAAATTTTCGAGGAGGCTGGGGGTCCTTCCACCCAAAAGTTTCTGAAATTCAACCCTCAAAAAATTCTGGGGGAGGCCCCCTTGAAACTTTGACGTTTATTTACAACTAGCGCTGACGCGCTAGACCCGGGCTTCGGCCGGGTTTCAGTGTTTTTTATAAATATCATCTGGTGCGTTACAGAGAGCTTCGCCAGTCCAATAATTCCAATACTTCAAAATGTTTCAATGTTTGTCTATTACATAAATGGGGGCCGCGGCGATCTAAAGTTTATTATTTGTAGAGTAGTAGTCTCTGAGCTAAAAAGTAAGTTTAAAAATTAAATTCAAATGTTTAAATTATGTTAAATAAATGTTACAATATTAAAATTTAAAAAACATAAATTAAATGTTTGAAATTATGCTAATTAAATGTCAAAATGTTAAAGTTTAAAAAATTTAATTGATATGTAGTTTTGAGGTTTTTCTTTTATATTTTTGGGCAAAGTGTCCGCCCCCTTGAATCGCTGCTAGATCCGCACCTGCGTACTACTTTACTTACATGATTCACTCCTTCGTCCAGAGTATGCTACAAGCTTTACTTCGAAGTTTCATGTAGTGCGTCTTCAACATTTGCATACTTCTATAGTATTTTACACATTCACGCGCATAATTATACTAGCTACAACCCTGCAGCTTGAAGGTAAACATGCGCTGTTGGAAGCTATTAATCAAAAACTAATAGGCATAATCCACACAACTGCTCTAAACGCTTGGTAAAGCTTACCGAGATTCGAGACTGATAAATTTTAAGGGATAGAGAGAGAGAGCACCGTGACTGGTTCACCTTTCAGTATCGGTTTTGTGAATAAAGGATTTGCATAAATAAAGGATATATAAATTCTATGGATTTATTTCATATGCATTATTAATAGTTAATGAAAATGCTCATAGTTAATTAAGAATCCTGGAGTTTAGTATACAAACTAGGTTATGAATTCTTAATTTTCAATTTGTGAAGTAAATTAAATTTAATTATAGGGGGTATATATACTGAACTGATAAACAATTAACTCAAACTCTCTTAAGTTATTATTTGATAATATCATTTGTGAAAGGAATAATAATAGATTAAATTAGGTGTTTACGTTTCTAATTGCTATTGATAAAAAATTAATAATTTAAGTAATAATGGGTTTTTACCAACTATGCCTCATCTGGGAACATTTCCACATGGAATAACTTTTTTCATAATCACAAAATCTTTTATTTTAAAACTTGTTTTTTATGTCTTAAGAAAAAAATAAAATATTTTCCCAGAAATTCATATTTAAAGGAACTAAAGTTGATTTGGTCAGTTGGAAAACCATGATGGTCAATGAAAGAGAGGTCTGGAAGAAAATTTTTGAGAAGGTCAGGGGCTCACCCGAAGCTGTCGTGCCACTGAAGAAGAAAAATGTGTTTTTGGTAAGCTATGAAAAGTACTTTTAATTTAAAAACTCATACTGTGAAAAACAATTTTTTATGCTGATACTTTTTTACGGTAAACCTAATTTTGTAGAACAATATTGTAATTTGTAAATTAATTTTTTTCAGTACACAATTTATACTATACATGTGTGCATATTTAGAAGGAAAATAGTTCAATAATAATGGGTCAAAAACCTACCTGCATCAAGAAGTGTTGAGTAGAACTTCCAAGATGATATAAATAAAAAAAACTAGCTACACTGTTAGAAATTTCCCTAAAGGGTAGTTTTAGAAGCGGCCAAATAACAATATATTTAATGGTTATTTTACCGTTTTCAGACAAAACAGTCGAATAACCATTAAAAAAGATTATATTCATACGCGTATCAGTAAATAAATTAAAACAGGCTCAAATTTGGGCAAGCTTTCTACAGTAGAAACCAGGGGGGGCAACCGCCCCCAAGGTTTCCACTGTAAGGAAAGATAGCTGCCAGTCCCTTGAAAATTCTGTAACTTCCACAAGGAGCTTTGTGTGCAACTCAAAAGGAATTAAAACACTACTTCTGAGGGTTAACTTTCAAAAAATTTTCTGGGGGAGGATCCCTAGCCCCTCTAAAATTTTTTTTGGTGGTTATACAGATTTTTCGTCCTAAGAGTTCTGCCATTTACAAGAAGCTTTTTCCCTTTACGAGCTCCCCCAAAGAGTTTGAAATAGATAAAGCACTAGTTTAAAAGGGAAATTTCAAAAAATTTTATAGGGCATACCCCCAGCCCCCTCTATAATTTTGACTTTTGTTAAATAGTGTTTTTCCCTTCGAAAATTCTGCCGCTTACAAGAAGCTTTTCCTTTTTAGTGCTCCCCCAAAGAGTTTGAAAAAGAGGGTATCCGGTCAGAATCCCGAAAGCCACAATCCCGACAAGCCACTTGCCCGACAGCCATAATTCCGACAACCCATAATCCCCACAGGGTCGAAATCCCGACAACCCAAAATCCCGACACCCCACAATCCCGACAGGGTCAAAATCCCGACAAGCCACTTGCCCGACAGGTTGAAATCCCGACAAGCCCGACAGGTCAAAATCCCGACAATCAAATGCCCGGCATGTAAGTTGCCCCATAACTCATTTTGGTGTCTAATTTTAAATTTGGGCATTCTATTTAAGTTTCATGTTGCTTGACCACAGGTAAAAAATCATTATAAAATAATGTTAGAGTTGCTAATTGATATTTTGTATTTCCTATATTTATAGCACGTCATTTTGGTTCGGGCTGATTTAATGGTCAATTCAATTAACTTTCTGATACTGCTATGCTTAGGCACTGAAGTAGGTCATGTGGGGGCTCAAACCAAATGCCTTGACACGGGTAACATTTTGGTCTTGACCATTGGTCAATATCTCTTGACCAGTGTTCAATCCAGTTTTTCTCGCTGTTTTTAGCTTTTCTGACCTTCTCTTTCTGTCTCGCTGTTATTTTGGGGGTCCCTGACCTTTTGTTATTCCCATTTGACCGTTGGTTAACTTCTGAATTTTTCGACTTCATAACTATATTATTTATCTGGGAGCCTCTCTAACTGCATAATTAGCTGGTCAATAGTCATGGGAACATTTTTCACTTAAACACAAAGGGCTTCTTAAAAAGGAGCAGAAAAAATACTTAAAAAGGTAGTTTTCAAAAACTTTGTGGTGGAGAACCCATAAACCCCTCTAAAAAAATTTCGGCAGAATACAGTGTTTACCTCTGGAAATTCTGTGGCTTACAAGAAGTTTTACCCTTTGACCAGAAGCGATCCTATTGACTTCCAAAATTTTAGTCCACACAATGAATGAACCCGACACTTTTATCAAGCTTTTTAAATAAATGCCAGTTCTTCAGGGGTGTAGCCAGAGGGGAGGATTTGGGGATATGCCCCCCCCGAAATACAGAAAATTTCCTTTTTTGACTATAGAAATGAACAAAATTTATCCCATAGCCCCAAAATTCCAATCTCCCTATCCACTAATCTCTCTAGGCCGTCTAGGCACAAAACAGTATCCAATATAAGGTTATTGGTTTAACCTTCCCCCGAAGTTTTGGCAACAATTTTATAATACTTTTTCCCTTTTAACATTCTGCGAATTTTTTCTGAGAGCTCATTTCCCGTCCCTTAATTTTAATTTGGGGTAACACTAATTTTAAATATCTTCTCTTTAGAGCAGGGGTGGCCAACCCAAATGTTGTTGAGGGCCACTTTGGAAAACCACAATACTCTCGCGGGCCGCATATAAAATTTTAGGATATTAGGTGCACAGAATGACAGTGAAGTAAATTGAATAATTTAGGTATATAAATTAGGGCGTTTCTTAGATCCTTTGCTTAGTTTGACGGATTCCTAAATAAAATATTCAATTAAATTTACCTTAAGGAGCAACCCCAAGAATACCTTCTGTCTTCTGTAGTATATCCTAGGAACTAAACAGGTGCCGTTAAAAACACTAGGAATCACTCGAAACTATAAGGAACCTGTGGCACTTATAGAAATTTATTTCGGGAGGACCCAAATTTTCTCTAAAAATTGCAGCTAGATTTTTGCATTGGGAAAAAGTACACCCAAATCTTCCTCTCATGCCCCCATGCATATTTAATTGGTTCAATGCATAAATTAAAATTAATTTTAATTTTTAGTTAGGATTTGCAACTGACTGAACTAATATCCTAAAAAAGTTGTGAAAAATAGAGTTCCTAGTACTAAAGAGGGATCTGGGGGTCTTCCCCCAGAAAAATTTTTGGAAATACGACTCTAATTACCAGACTTTAACGTGTTTTGGTACACTATGTCCGAATTTGGGGGGCCTTAACTTACCCTAAAACCCTTTTGGCTAAAAAAATTCTTGCAGACCACAAACTTATTTCAAAACGGGCCGCAGGTTGGCAAAGCCTGATCTAAGAGGTATATGGGGGGTCGGGGGTTCTCCCCCGAAAACATTTTGAATTTTAGTGTGCTAAAAGTGTTTTGAAGCTACTTTTTGGGGAGTTTTCAGACAGCTTCGCGGGCCGCGGGTTGGCCATGCCTGCTTTAGAGGGTAATTTATTTTTTTATATACATTCTAACTTCTAATATAAGGAGAAAAGCTCCTTTTGTAAACCAATGAATTTTCGAGATCGAGGTTAACAAATAATCAATAGACGTCAGAATTTTGAGGGGAGCTAGATGTTTTGAGTTAGAATTATTTATAAATTTTCTACTTTTAAGCTAGTGTTTTATCTTATTTTGAAACCCTTCTGGAGATCCCCCAAAGCAAACCAATACTTTGTAATTAGCAGAATTTTCAAGAAAAGAACAATGTAAAACAGGCGTCAAAATTGTGTTGGGGGTTCATCTCTCAAAAGTAGTGTTTTAACTCATTTTGAGACCTTTTGACCCCTTATCGAAAGATAATTGCTCCTTGTAAGTTAAAAAGGTTTCGCATCGGTCAAATAATTACCATCGGCCATGGGCCTGCCTGATGGAAATTTTCAAACCAAATTTCATCGGCCAAAAAATGCCATCGGTTGAGCCCTAGGTCATTCTATGTCAAATCAACGCAAAAAATGCAGCGTTGTCTCAGATTTCAATAATTTTTTATTTATATAGGTAGTACTCGTGTAGATAAAGAAGGAACCAGTATTAAAAATTTTTCAATCCCAAAATTTTTTACGGATTTTTTTAAATGCCCAACACCACCTAATTTCGAAAAAAAAATTAAAATCCTTTATAACTCAAGCACGAATCGAGGTAAAAAGTTAATTCAGGACTCATTTTAAATGTGTTTTTATGGACTGGGCTATAATATGTTTATATACTATGCTATTAATTCATTTTTTAGTCTATTCATTAACTGTTTTTTTCTTTCATCTCTAAATAGAAGAAATTAATTTTCATTTACTTATAAATTTATGTAAATATAATAATGAAGCAATATTTATGTGCAAATTACAGTTGTACTGAATCAGAAAAATGGTGTTAGAAGACTTTTTAATTTTGGTTCATGTAAGTAACTAAACCATTCAGGTAGAGAGGGGAGGAAATAAGGAATATACTTGTGTGTGGCATAATAATTCCAAAAATGATAGCATCAATATTAGAAGAATGAAAATTCAATCAGGCATGCTTTGTCCTTACTTGTGTGATCTTTAATGCTTTTTTCAGTTTTTGCATTGGATTACCTTTACGATAATACTCTGAAATTTTCACCTCATGTAAGATGTATTTCACAATATTGAGCTACGATATTATTTTTTTAGTTTTTTGAAAAACATACTTTTCAGATATTCAAATTTAAAAAAATAATAAGTGTAGTATATAAAATGTTAAAGAATCTAAATAAATAAAACCGTGTAACATATCATATGAAAGCCCATACTATTATCTTTAAAATGACACCAAATTAAGGGTTCTACCTTTTTTAGGAGACGAGAAACGCACATTTCATTAACTAGCGAAATCGCATTTTTTAGCGTTTTCCCCAACTCCCGACCCAAGTACCCCCAAAAAACTAAAACTCGAAAAAATAAAAATATATTTGGGAATGGAGGGAGTAGGCTGGAGAAAAACTCCTCCATAGAGTTAACATTAGAAAAAAGGGACTGATTGTGTAAGGAGACATCCATAAATTACTTGAGGTCAAAAAGGGGGGGGAGGGGTTTGGAAAAATCTCACCAAGGGGGGAGGGGGGGTCGATTAAAATCTCGCGTCAACTTTTTAAGTTAGAAATTAAACGATTTTTTTAAGTATGAGAAAGGAATACTACCCAAAGAAAAGATACTGTGGTGATTTTTAGGTGGAATAATGTCCTTTTCCCTAACATCATTAATAATGGAAAAGTTTTAGATGCTGTGAAGCACAAAATGCAAACGAATAGGATAGAAAATTATTTTTAAAGGTTGTAGGTAAATCTCACGTGGGGGGAAGGGGGGTCCAGCCAAATCTCACTAAATCTCGCCAAGGAGGGAGGGGGGGTCCAGATTTTTGAAAAAATTTATTTATTATGATGTCCCCTAAGGAAATGTCGATGTCGTGATTTTGGGTAGTCGTGATTTCGGGGTGTCGGGATTTCGACCCTGTCGGGATTTCGGCTCTGTCGGGATTTAGGGGTAGAACCGAAAAAGAGATAAAAAACGAATATTAAGTGGTAATTTCCCAAAAAAATTTTGGGGGAGGACCCCCAGTCCCCCTCTAAAATTTTACAAGCTTTTCCCTTTAGGAGTTCCCCAAAGAGTTTGGAAAAGAGATAAAACACTAGTTCAAAGGGGAATTTAAAAAAAATTTCCTGGGGGAGGCCCCCTTGAAACTTAGACGTTTATTTACAACTAGCGCTGACGCGCTAGACCCGGGCTACGCCCGGGTTTCAGTTTTTTTATAAATATCATCTGGTGCGTTACAGATGGGCTTCGCCAGTCCATTTTTAAAGAAGATTATTCTGGTGTGTTACAGATGGGCTTCGCCAGTCCATTTAAAAAAATTCTTCTGGTGTGTTAGAGATGGGCTTCGCCAGTCCAAATGTGGAAATAGTTAAATAAAGGAGCCACTTTTATGTTTATGTTACAACAATCGATTTCAATCCACAACAATCGAGAATATGCCTGCAACAATTAAAGTTACATCTTCTCTTATGATATTTACAACAATGTGGTTTTGCCCTGAAGTTAGGCATGAAATATGGGTTTTTGAGCATAAAATTGACCAAAAAAGTTATTAGGATGCATCGATTTCAAATTATTTTTATTCAGAAACCTTCCTTGGAGCGAGTAGATCAACATGGTATAGTTTAATAGTTAATGTAGGTTCGAAAAGTTTAAAACTATAAAGGACATACATACAAACAGACAGACATTGATTTTTATATATATAGATATAGATAGATTCTTTTCAGTAGAAAATTCTGTGGTTTACATGAAGCTGTTCTCTTTGGATGCAGCCCAAAGGGTCTCAAAATGAGCTAAAACACTACTTTGAAAGGCAAAATTAAAAAATTTTCCTGGCGGTGAACCCCCCATTTTTCCTTGGAGGTCAAGTTGTCAAATTTTGACATTATATGTAATATCATTCAAATACTACTTTTCAGTGTTCTAACACTTTTAACCTATGCTCGTTAGGGGATACCTTAAAACTGAAGTTGAGGCACCCCCCCAAAAAAAGTCTAGTTACAGGGTCATTCAGATCGTTACTACTAGACAGGACTACTCAGACTAGTTACAGCGTGATAAAAAAATCCTTGCCCCCCCAACCAAAAACTGAAATGACTCCCCTGGTAGAAACCCACAAAGAGTAACTATGAAGCCACATATGAAAACATAATCTTTAGTAGAGGATACTTCATTAATTTAAATTAATTGTCTAAAGCTGTCTTTTTATTCTAATAAAGATCTCAAAAGAACAGAAAAGGCCGAGGAGTAATGTAGTTAATTCCAGATTTCTCTCACACCTTAACTACTACTAAATTAAAAGGCATGAAATATGATTAGTCGCACTCCGCAACAGCAACGCCTCTCGAATCTACTTCAGCGTCACATGTCACCCACTTTGCATAAGGAGACATGTTTAATTACGTCACTGGGTGGGCGTTAAATTGCGTTATCCGCCTTGACAGAGGAGAGATTAGTTCGCGCTTCTGTTCTAACCACTAATTAGAAGAAATTGGTAATTAATGAAGATTAAAGGGTGATCATTTAAGGGCTTTTGTGAGGATTTTTCTTCTTGTGGCCAACGGGCGAAATTAATTTGACGTTTCCACCGCACCCACGGGCGGAATGAATTGATTAACGCTATTAATTGATGCTTGGCTTTTTGTGCACATGAGTTGGTTTTTGTTTGGAAAAATAGAATGATAAGTAATTTGATTTTTGAAATGTAACGCAGTATGAAATATAAATAAATTAATGTGGAACTTTTATTAAATTAGGCCTTGCGAGTGGACCTAATCTAGTCTAAGTGAGACTAAACTAGCCATGCATATTGAGGTTTAAGAACCAGTAGCGCAGGCCATACTATAGTCTGTTCATTTAGAATTGGCGCCTGAAACAGGATCAAAAACGCTCAATAACGCCTAATAACGCTCATCACACAACTTCAGTGACCGATTTTTTACAGTAATTTAACTACTTTAGTTTAGGCTGCCTTGTCATTACACAAGAAAAGTTTTTCGATGATAATTACAATAGTAACTGCTTCTTATTTCGTCTCAGGCGCAAATTCTAAATGAACATAGTATAAATATGTCAAGTTTAAGTGAATGGAACTAGAAGTAAATGAAATTTAGCCATACATGGGACAACCTTTAGACGAATCTTGAGTGTTTGTGTGTTGCCTGGGAACTAACACCACATAAGTATAACATTTGTAACAGATGCATAATAATACCTTTAAAGCGTCAACCCATCGTATCGTATTGAAGTTATCTCGAGTGTGTTTAAATCATTTTAGTAGTGTCATAAAGTAGTGTTTTAACTCATTTTGAGACCCTTTGAGTAACACACGAAAAGGATTATTCCTTGTAAGTTTCAGAGTTTCAAGGGAAAAACAGTATAAAGATCGACGTCAATATTTAGGGGGTTGAACCCCTAAACCATCCTTTGATACAGTCCTGGTGCCTGGTGCGTAAGGTTGACACACAACCATTGCCTTCATCAATACTCATCAACTAAATATTTAGACGGAATCCATGGAATTCGGGATTCATTCTCACGATCATTTAAAAAATGTTTGCTCACAATGTTACTTGTTTAAAACAGAACCATTTAACCTTTCCCTCATCTCTTGTAACAATTTCTTCCACCCCATTTAATATATCCGTTATCCCCATTAATATATAATATATCCATTTAATACATATCCTTTAAACTTCATACCATCCAATAATTATGCTATTAAATTTTAATTAGTTTCTAAGAAGCTTTTGATAAGTTTTAAGAACATTCTTTAATGACATAAATATCTTTAATTAGTTGTTTTCAACAACTTTCCAAGACAATCAAAAAACTTTTCATCGTTTTAATCGGAATAACAGGAAAAGAACGCAAGAAAAAAAGCATTCATTTTCTGTTGATAACAACAAGAGAGTATAAGCTTCCCTGCACTAAGCCAACACTCGCAGTAAAACCAGTTTTACAGGGTAACTGTGCTATGGAGGTAAACAAGCGAGTTCCGTAAGGAGGCGCACTGTAAAATACTCGCCCAGCGACTTTATATTCGCCTATTCAGTTAGTTGTCTTTCCGCAAATTGGATTTCTGAGGAGCCACCACCGTGTAGAAAATTTCATAACAGGCCTTACGCAGCTGATTTGAATCCCAGTCCATAGTAGGGTGTATCGAAAAAAGCTTTTTTTCGATTTTGATGATGCCTTAGTGCGGAAAAGTTGTCTAAGGTGGCAGAGAGTACCTGTGAATTTTTTCAGAATTTTCGGATAATATCTTTAGGTGCCGCCAAGGCCCTGAAGGCCCCCATGTTAATCCAATGGAGCGCGCAAGCCAAGAAGGCCGAAAATTGGTTTTTCGACCCTCATTTCTACCCTAATCACACGACGAATGTCTTCACTCGAGTTATGGACCCTATATGATCTAGGCTATCCGACAAAACTTGAATAATAGCCTAAATCTCAATATTATGTTGATTGTGGGCTCTGATTTGAACGAGGAAATAAGCGATTTTCGACGAAATTGGAGCATACAAAGAAACGTAATATAGAGATTTAGGCTATTATTCAAGTTTTGTCGGATAGCCTAGATCATATAGGGTCCATAACTCGAGTGAAGACATTCGTCGTGTGATTAGGGTAGAAATGAGGGGCGAAAAACCAATTTTCGGCCTTCTTGGCTTGCGCGCTCCATTGGATTAACATGGGGACCTTCAGGGCCTTGGCGGCACCTAAAGATATTATCCGAAAATTCTGAAAAAATTCACAGGTACTCTCTGTCACCTTAGACAACTTTTCCGCACTAAGGCATCATCAAAATCGAAAAAAAGTTTTTTTCGATACACCCTAGTCCATAGTTTTCCTGGCAGGAAAAATTTTAAAATCAGTCTTTAGATTTTTAAACAGTTTTTTTAAAGGACAATGTTTGTGATAATCTAATTTATTGCGTTTTTTAATTAATATAATCAGTGATAATTTTAACGCCTCTGAGAACGTATTTCACGCATTGAAAATAGGAAATACGCTTTTAAAAACTAGCCAGGCGTATTTTCACGCTTTGAATTTTGGTTTTGCTTAAAAAATGCATGGCACCCCATCGAAATCAAAATAAAATTTCTACTCAAATTCGTAATATTAAATAAATATTTCATTTAGAATGTTTAATGTAAAATAAATTATTTTATTTATAATTTTTAATATTTTCTACTTATATTAACAGATTCTATAATTGTTAAAACCATATTAGCATTCTCATTTTTTTCTATTTCAGTTTGTCCATTAAAAAAGCGTTTTTATAAGAAATGTATCTCTTTATGTATATGTATATTTTATGCTATTTTCGTATTTCCCCCTTCATAAATGAATTTCACGCCTCCTAAAAAAGTCAAGGAGTATTTTTACTCCTCCAAAAAATCCTAGGAATAACACTGAATATAATCGTACCTAACTATATACTTTTTCAATTACAAACTTAACAAAACAAGGCGCCCTGTTAGTAGATTCTCTCTTTAAATTAGAGGAAATTTTTCGATCAAATGATTTTACTCCTACTTACTTTTGGAAAAATTTAAACTATTTTTATGTTATTAAAATAGATGATACTATTTTCAGTTCCTGATACATTTTATAGTATTTTTTGTACTATTACAACTAAAAATTAAAAGAGATAAGTCAGCACACGTACTTTTAACTTAACATCAGTCCTTTAATTTAGATAAATTAAGGGATTAAATTAGTAGTGAATGGAAAAACCAATTATCCATTTAAAAGAAACCCATATCCATCATACACAAGGGAGATTTTAAAAAAATAAAACATTAATATCTTAATTTTTAAATTTAAAACAAATAAATTACAACTATCTAACAACATTAATTAGCCTTACTCCTCATGAATTAAAAAAGTTCAAAATAATTCGTCTAATTTCCTAATATATCGAATAGAAATATTCATTTGGAACAAGTTTATTAATTTGGATAATTTTTTAATCCAGATTACTAAGAGCATTATTTGACCTTTTATCTTTTTAAATATTTAATTAAATTCTACTAAAACCGCATGTGACAGTTGAATCGTCAGTTTGAAAAAAGGAATAAGTCCAAGTTTTGAGAAAAAAACTGTGTAAGTAACGGAATTTTATGAAATTGAGTAATTAAGGCAGTACCAAAGGAGTAAGTGAATACGAATAAAGTCCAACCTTCCATGGATAGAAAAAAGTTAAAATCACTTTTAAATTAAAATTCAATTTTATTTTGGCTTAGTTTACAGCACAAAGAAAAGGAAAAGAAAGACAAATTAACTTTAATTCCAAATTGAATTAAAAATACAACGAATGGACATCGATTTCGCAAAATCAAGGGGCTATATCTGCCGATAAGGGGTAGATATTTCCCCTCACTTTTCTCTCATGTGTAGAGCAAAGCTTGGAGATATTTTTAAGCACAAAAAGTCAATTTTTGGACTTATTCCCTTTTTCAAACTGGCATTTTAATTATTTTTTCATTCTAATGATATTGGTCTTCGAGAAAATCCATACTTTTCTTAATTCTTCAGTAAGTAAAACTTACTTCTTATGAAAGATCCTATCACGTCATATGTCTTTCTCTCAATTTCTGACATGATCCAACTTTCAAGAACTCTCAATCTTTCTTAACGGGATAATTAGATGGACTTTTCTCCTTTTCGAAAAAACACTAAGTACATCCGGCTTTCCCCTCATTTCGTATTTCACAACTTATTTCAGTCGACAAACAAGAGACACCAAAAGAATAGGGCATCATTCTTTGAACTCTCTGGGTTTTTGTAATGCCTTTTTGAGCAGTTTTTGTATGAAGAAGCTTATGAGCACTGATATGACCAATTTGTTTGGACTTAAATGAATACCAAATAGTCACCATTCCAGATGATATTTTAAAACTTAAGAGTTTATTAAACCCGAGAATAAACAATTGGTATAAGATAAACATTAAAGCATCAGTAAAAATAAATTATCTTTAATATATGAGAAAACTCCAGCTCTCAAGCGTCGCCTCCAACCGTGGACCGGTTTCGCCCTTGTTAGGGCTCATCAGCACGGTACAGGAAAGCCACGCAAGAGAGCGGAGGGAGAGCTTTTAGTCTAGCCGACTATAACGGAAAAAGTGGTGACCATTGATTAATCCTCCACTATCTGCCGGAATGAACTGCGCATTCCCTAGAACAGATTTAATTCCCGAAAGGCAAGGTATGAAAAGAAGAGTTCTTCACCAGTAACCCGCCTTTCGGGAATTATATCTGTTCTAGGGAATGCGCAGTTCATTCCGACAGATAGTGGAGGATTAATCAATGGTCACCACTTTTTCCGTTATAGTCGGCTAGACTAAAAGCTCTCCCTCCGCTCTCTTGCGTGGCTTTCCTATACCGTGCTGATGAGCCCTAACAAGGGCGAAACCGGTCCACGGTTGGAGGCGACGCTTGAGAGCTGTAGTTTTCTCACACATTCCTCTAACCAGAGGTTACTGGTGAAGAACTCTTCTTTTCCTATCTTTGATATAATTTATTAATATTAAAATTAACTAATTAAAAGTAGTGGTTAGAAGTCATGATTGATTTTTCTCAGAGAAAGTGATAAGTTTGCAGGTCTTTTCACATTTAATTTCCATTTCATTGCCATTATATTGCTATTAATAAGAAACTGTGTTATATAAATATTTAATAATCTTTTTCCATTTTACACGTCTTCAATAAATCTGAAGTAAAACGCATATTAAAATAATAATAAAATAACTGTACTAAAGGAACAAAAAAAACTTTCTACCAGGCTCGGACTGGCCTTAAGGGCATTTGGGCAAATGCCCGGAGTGCCACTACCCACTGAGGACCGTTTTTGGGTCACTGATGACTACAACTATGAATTTTTTAATAACAAATGTTAAATTATATAAATGAAACAAAGATGTTTTACGAATATTTTTTAAAATGTAGGCCAAATGCTTAAATTTTACCCCCCTACCACCTAAACAATTTCAGGCAGGATCCTGAGATTTTTAGAAATTAAGTTTTAAACTTTACTTTTTTAACTTTAAAGAAAGTTTTAACATGAAATACATTTCATCCATGCTTCTAGCTGATGTGCATCCAGTGGCCTGATTGGTTAAGAGCCAGACTTCACTGCCGAAGGTCCCCGGAACAAACCTAGGCGGGATTCTGAGATTTTTATAAATTAAGTGTTCAACTTTGAAGAAAGTTTTAACATGAAATATGCATTTCACCCATTGCCTTCTGGTTGATATGCATCCAGGAGGTTATGTGTCAGCCTTCAGTGCAAAAGGTTCCCGGATCAAATCCTGGTGGGATTTTGAGATTTTAATAAAATTACTAAAGTTTTATACTTTTGAGATTTTAATAAAATTACTTAAGTTCCTACTTTAAAGAAAGTTTCAAAATGAAATACATTTCATCCATTGCCTTGCTGCTGATGTGCAGCCTGTGGCCTGGTTGGTTAAGTGTCAGTTCAGAAGGTTCCTGCTTCGAACGCTATTAAGATTTTAATAAAATTACTAAAGTTTTCTACTTTGAAGAAAGCTTTAAAATAGAATGCACATCCACCATCAAAAACTGACAATCCCATTATGCACTAATACAATTGGCTGGTTACAGTACATCTTTGGAGGCTCAGTTTTTACAGTCACTTTGCTGGTGCCTAGAAGGTACCCGGTTCAAACTCCCAGTAAAATAACTTCCTGTTTTAATGCAATTTACAGTAATATTAAATTTAAAAAACTGAGTTTCGCTATGCACTATGACAATTAACTGGATGTGAAACGGCCTTAGTTGCTCAGTTGGCAGCGTCTCTTTGCTGATGTACAGAAGGTACCCGGTTCAAACCAAATTTAAAAAACTGACAGTTCCACTATGCACTATGTTAAAATTAGCTGGTTACGGAACGTCCTTGATGGCTCAGTTGGTAGAGTCAGTTTGCGGGTGTACAGATGGTACCCGTTTAAACCAGAGTGAATTAACTTCCTTTTTTAGTGCATTTTACAGAAATATTAAATTTAAAAAACTGACGGTTCCACTATGCACTATGACAAAATTAGGTGGTTATGAAACGTCCTTAATGGCTAAGTTGGTAGAGTCACTTTGCTGGTGTACAGAAGGTACCCGGTTCAAACCCCAGGAAATTAGCTTCCGGTTTTAGTGCATTTTACAGTAATATTAAATTTAAGAAACTGACAGTTCCACTATGCACAAGGACAATTAACTGGGTATGGAACGTCCTTAATGGCTCAGTTGGTAGAGTCAGTTTGCTGGTGTACAGAAGGTACCCGGTTCAAACCCCAGTAACTTAACATCCTGTTTTAGTGCATTTTACAGTAATATAAAATTTAAATACCTGACAGTTCCACTATGCACTATGACAATTAGCTGGTTATGAAACGTCCTTAATGGCTCAGTTGGTAGAGTCGTGGTCTTGCTGTGCAGAAGGTGCTGGGTTCAAACCCTACTCTCCTCTCTCACTCTCTCTACACCTATCTCTCTTTCTACTCTCGCTCTACCTGATGCATGTGACCTAAGGAACTGGTGACCGAGTCGAGTCCGTTCACCCGTCGAAGATGGCGGGGCTCGGACGAGAGGAGGTCGTCCTGGCGGGCCTGATCTGCTCCCCGGGGGGTCGCGGGCCTAGGGGGTTCTTCGGATAACCCCCGAAAGCCCCTTCGCCCTGGGGGCCAGCGGAGAAAGGTCCGTCAGGAAACCAGTTTTTCCAAAAATTTTAATCTTGGGATACAATCAGCAGTTTGTGGACGGTCCCCTAACGCAGTACAATATGAATACAGTCCCTTTTACTATAGGGTTGCAAAATTTTGTTCCTATTACCCGTCTTTACCACCGTGACGATCGAGAAATTTTATGGCTGGATACGATTAACTGCGACCGTAACAGGTTCTGATAGGTTACGGTCACAGTCAACTATTGCAGTTAAAATCACAGTTAAACGCATCCAGCCAAAATGTTTCACTCGTGGAGCGATGGCGAAAGACGGGTAACAGCTTCAAAATTTTGCAACCCAATAACTAAGGGGGCTGTCTTTATATTGCACTCCGTTAGGGGACCGTCCACAAATTGCGGATTGTATCCTAAGATTAAAATTTTTGGCAAAACTGGCTTCCTGACGGACCTTTCTCCGCTGGCCCCCAGGGCGAAGGGGCTTTCGGGGGTTATCCGAAGAACCCCCTAGGCCCGCGACCCCCCGGGGAGCAGATCAGGCCCGCCAGGACGACCTCCTCTCGTCCGAGCCCCGCCATCTTCGACGGGTGAACGGACTCGACTCGGTCACCAGTACCTTAGGTCACATGCATCAGGTAGAGCGAGAGTAGAGAGAGAGATAGGTGTAGAGAGAGTGAGAGAGGAGAGTAGGGTTTGAACCCAGCACCTTCTGCACAGCAAGACCACGACTCTACCAACTGAGCCATTAAGGACGTTTCATAACCAGCTAATTGTCATAGTGCATAGTGGAACTGTCAGGTATTTAAATTTAATATTACTGTAAAATGCACTAAAACAGCATGTTAAGTTACTGGGGTTTGAACTGGGTACCTTCTGTACACCAGCAAACTGATTCCACCAACTGAGCCATTAAGGACGTTCCATACCCAGTTATTTGTCATAGTGCATAGTGGAACTGTCAGTTTCTTAAATTTAATATTACTGTAAAAATGCACTAAAACCGGAAGTTAATTTACCGGGGTTTGAACCCAGCACGTTCTTTACACCAGCAAAGTGACTCTACCAACTGAGCCATTAAGGTATCCGCCTACCCCTAAAAAGACGAGTTTCGACTTTTTCGTCGAAAATTTGGTTCTTACATTTTCAAGTAGTTTAGACTTTTATCTTTCCAAAACTGTTTTCATTTTACTTGTAGGTGAATTAGAAAAGAAATTACAGCATTATTTTAAAACAGATAGTCGTGTGCGATCGTATACAAATATAAACTTTAAAGCTGATTTTCTCATAACTAAGTTTTGCATAAAAACCCTCCACTATTTACATGATTACTCAAAAACTATTCAAGATATTCACTCCAAATTTTAACAGTATATTAATCATACTGTTATTAACCAGATGGACCACAGATTTTTATGTAAGTTTATTATTTTTGTTTTTATTGATGTTTTTTTGTTAAAGGGTTGTAAAAAATTTTGAAATTTTTCACTTACCTTTACTTTTTATGCTGTAAAACAATTACTTTTCAAAATATGTCTTAGAAAATGGTCCAATCTGAAGATAAGTGTTATACGATACTTGTGTCCAAAGGAAATTTATATAGGGGTAATAGTTTTTGGGAAAGAGTGAGAGGGGTTTTATAAAAATTCACTTAAATTTTACACTAATTACCCCATATTTTAGAAAATAATTTAATTAATTTTGTTTTTTTAGCATTGATCAATGTTTTGATGTACACGTAAACGAAAAATTAAAAAATAATTGTAATAATTGTAAATCAAGTATTTCAAAAAAATGGTCTCAAAGGTAGGCGGATACCTTAAGGAAGTTTCTAACCAGCTAATTGTCATAGTGCGTAGTGGAACTGTCAGTTTTTTAAATTTATTATTACTGTAAAATGCATTAAAACAGGAAGTTAAGTTACTAGGGTTTGAACCGGGTACCTTCTGTACACCAGCAAAGTCACTCTGCCAATTGAGACATTAAGGACGTTTATAACCTGCTGACTGTCATAGTGCAAATTTGAACTGTCAGTTTTTTAAATTTAATATTACTGTAAAATGTATTAAAACACGAAGTTAAGTTACTAGGGTTTGAACCCAGCACCTTCTGTACACCAGCAAAGTGACTACCAACTGAGCCATTAAGGACGTTTCGGTAACCAGCTAATTGTCAGAGTGCTTAGTGGAAGTGTCAGTTTTTAAATTTAGTATATCTGTACATTAAAATGCATTAAAGCTAGGCTTACCACATTTTCTCGGGGCCAACCCAGGACATATTTTTGAAATTTCTTTATAAGTGCCATATCAAATTACCAAAGAATAAAAACTATTCAAACTAATAAACATAAAATAAAAACATTAAATTTTATTTTTTCATTTAACACTACTTTTTCAAAAATTGTTTGATTGACTTGCTTTTTATCACAAAATTCACTGAAAGTAAGTTTTCTGAAGTAATAAAGACGTTAGAAAACGTAAAAAAAGGCAATTTTAAATGAGTTTGGTCATGATTTTTTCATAAAAAAGTATGGCAAATCGTAAATGTATGAAACCCCGGACATTTAGCGACCCAGGACATTTCCCCGGACAGCTCTAAAAACCCCGGACTGTCCGGGGTAATCCCGGACGTATGGTAAGCCTAATTAAAGCCCCTTCGCCATGGGGAGAAGGGGCTTTCGGGGGTTATCCGAAGAATTCCCTAGGCCCGTGACCCCTCGGGGAGCAGATCAGGTCCGCCCGGAAGATCTCCTCTCGTCCGAGCCCCGACATCTTCGACGGATGAACGTACTCGAATCAGTCACCAGTTTTTATACCCTGGTCAGATGCAACATCAGGTACTCATAGAAATTAAGTTCATTTTGCTTACGTTAAGTTAGAAGACAACTATTAAGAAAGTTCAAAGGATAGGGAAAGGCAGATATTACAGAATTACATTAGGAAGTTAAGATGGGGGGATTTGAACTGAGTACCTTCTGTCCACCAGGACAGCGACTCTACTAACTAAGCCATCATCGAAGCTTTGAAAGCAGCTATTAGTCAAAGTGTGTATTTGAATTGTCGATGTTCATAACTTGATTGAACTGTAAAATGCACTAAAATCGGAAGTTAAGTTAGTGGGGTTTGAACTTAGAACCTTTTGTGAATCAGGAACGCGACTCTACCAACTGAGCCATCAACGACACTTTTAAAACAGCTACTGGTCCAAAAGTATAGCGGAATTGTGACTTTATCGACTAAGCCGTCAAGAACGTTTTAGAAGCAGCTTCTGGTCAAAGTGTATAGTGTGTAATTATCAGTTCTTAAAATTTTTTCAGCTTTAACCCTTTCAATACGGCAAGGGAATCAGAAAAGTACAATTTTTGCACTTGTTTAAGCTCCTGGGGGGCAACTGCGATGTGATATCCATTACATCATGTTACATGTGTTTGGAGGCACAAAGGAGCATTTTATTCTGTTCCTTGAAGTTTTTTAGCAACTGGGACATAATGTTGCCTCAGTCGTAATTTCAAAATTTTGCCACCGTGGGACAGCATATGTCCCAGCCGGTGCGAAAGGGTTAAAATAGGACGTTACAGGGTTTCCTTCTGTACAATAAGACCGCGGCTTTACCAACTAAGCCGTGAAGGACGTTTTGGAAGGAGCTTCCGGTCAAAGTGTATAGTGTGGAATTATCAGTTCTTAAAATTTAATTTGGCTTTAAAATGCAATCAAATAGGAAGTTACATTAGTAGGGTTTGAACTGAGTAATTCTGTACAATAGGACTGAGACTTTACCGACTAAGCCGTCAAGGAGGTTTTGGAAGCAGCTTCTGGTCAAAGTGTATGGTGTGGAATTACCAGTTCTTAAAATTTAATTAGCTGTAAAATGCACTTGAACAGGAAGTTACATTAGTAGGGTTTGAACTGAGTAATTATCTGTACAATAGGACTGCGACTTTACCGACTAAGCCGTCAAGGAGGTTTTGGAAGCAGCTTCTGGTCAAAGTGTATGGTGTGGAATTACCAGTTCTTAAAATTTAATTAGCTGTAAAATGCACTTGAACAGGAAGTTTAGTTAGTAGGGTTTGAACTGAGCATCTTCTGTACAATAGGACTGCGACTTTACCGACTAAGCCGTCAAGGACGTTTTGGAAGCAGCTTCTGGTCAAAGTGTATAGTGTGGAATTACCAGTTCTTAAAATTTAATTAGCTGTAAAATGCACTTGAACAGGAAGTTTAGTTAGTAGGGTTTGAACTGAGCATCTTCTGTACAATAGGACAGCGATTTTACCGACTAAGCCCTGAAATTTTTACATCTATAATGTTACATTTCCATGAAAATTCTGCAGTGGGCCGATTCATAGTCATCTAGAACAAGGAGGGCTGGACACTTCGCCTCCATGAGTCATTCTCTCCGTCTTTAAGGTAGCGAACCTCCAATAAGCGTGCGCTTCTCGTGTTTTCCCCCGCTCCTCAACCAATCGTTCGAAAACTTTCGATGGAAAGAATGACTCATCCTCATAGCTGTCCAGGCCTTGGCCAATTCCGACTCAAAATGTCTGGTTCTAAATTTTTTCCCAGTCCGGCTCTGCCTTCTACTACTATTTATTGTATGAAGCTCACTTATTAAAATCACTAATTATATCTCCTCTCTAGGCAATAATGAATAACGCTATTTAAAACATTCCTGGATAATAATACCCAGGCAATATTAGTCCGATAGTGGGCTGAAACAGACATCATTCCTTCACCCTTCCTCAGTTTTTAACGCAGTAAACATGCGAGATCCTAGAGCTCAAGGCCATTCTGAAAAAATCGATCGTCTTCCAGACTCAAAGGGAATACTTCAAAAATCTGAGCAATTCCAGTTATCCGACTTTCGGGATCGCAATTACGTACAGGATCTCAGTGGAATATGTGCAGAACATCGCTTTCTAGGGACGCATTGTTTAGCCAGTTATTTCGTACACTTGTGTTGTCTCAGTATGAAGTGCATTTACGACAATTTTAGTTGTGAGTTTATGGACACTAGATAGTTTAAAAAAAGCTGATTTAAAGATGAAAAAATTAAAAAGATTTTGTATAAAAGGTAACTTGTTACATAAAAGTTATTTTCTGGTAAAAGATGTAGAATTTCAATACTAAATGTTTTTTTTTAATTTCATGGTACAAAAATATAAAATGCCGAAGAAAAACTTTAATGCTTTATCAAAAATGTCTAAGCTACATATTGTATGTATTTTCTATATCTTTAATAAGAACTGTTAAATAAAACCTGACCTTATATAATATAATCCTTATTATAATACATTATTAATTGCAGTAACATAATATCAATGATAATGTCGTGAAACACGATACATGACATAAAAATTCACTTTAAGAACATTCATGCTTAATCGTTAAGTAACTTAAGGTTGTTTTGTTTTAAATGATTTTCCGCCTAAAAATCATCACATTATCTTCTCCGTGGGTATTATTCCTTTCTCATACTTAAAAAAATCGTTTGATTTCTAACTTAAAAAGTTGACGTGAGATTTTAATCGACCCCCTCCCCCCTTGGTGAGATTTTTCCATACCCCTCCCCACCCTTTTTGACCTCACGTATTTTATGGATGTCCCCTTATCTCACAAAATATTGATCAAGACACATGATACCAGCATGGTTTCTTTTATAAAATTTATAAAGGAACATAGAAAAAAATTGGAAGGGAATTTCTTTTTTTAGTTTTTATTATGTAGGTATATGTAGTAGTTTATTATGTATAGTAGTATAAGTAGTGCTTAGTCATTAATTTGACTTTTCTTCACTCTTAAATTTAGTAAATAATCTTTGAAATATGGATTTCAAAACAAAAATATTCGAGGACATCTGGTTTTATTAGTCTAGTCATTTTGGTGATTTTATTATCAACCGGATTCAGAGAAAGACATGTTTGTAACTATCCTTGTAAATAACCACCCTTTTAAAGAAAAATCTGCATTTTAAGGTATGAAAAATATAAGATGTGCATATAAACTAATATTTTTACAGTTAAAAATGATCTGCAGCTTCCCAGATAAAATTTGCAATTTCTACTACCTGGGTTGTTACTATATAAATAGTTGACATTGTTGATCAAAATGGTTAAGGGTATTGAAAACGAGAAATAAACAAGACTGAAATAAATAGTCAACACATTCCAAGCTTTGTGCACTTTATATAACTATCTAGCAACATACAAATTATTATATCTCTGTTAACAAAATGCAATATAACTAAAATAATATATTTTGCTACTTTACATACCGTTTACAGTTCTATACTGATCTTGTAGTTAGTGTAAGTAATTTATAAGTGGTAAATATTATATACAGATTTGTGTAATATAATTTGATCTGACATTACTTACATTTTGTAGAAATTTTTTTCACAAAGTTTTTTTTCAAAAGCTCACGAGGACATAAACGTATTGCAACATTTGGTTCTTTGCTCACAATAATTTTTTTAGTTCATCTCAATGGGAGAAAAAAAACTTAAATTCATAGGCACGCTGTATTATCGTACAAATGGGTTGAGTTGTGTCTCAGACGCAATAAACAAGTATAGAATATTCTTTGGGCTGAAAATCGTCTGCAAATATTTATTTACAAAAAAGATCGGAACGAACAAACTCGTTCAAGATGCTTGAGCGATGTTTTTTTTCTTTTTATCACCACACAAGCTCCTTTATAAAACGTACTAATACTTTTTGCGAAGAAAAACCGTTAATATTCCCTCCGTGAAACACTGGGGAAATGTGAAAAAGAATTCAAGCCTCATTTTATATTAAAATAAAATACTGCAAAAACGATTTGAACTCCACAAACTTCACTAACATGCTTGTTACAGGAAACTAGCGTAATCGAAATGCCATTATTTTTCTTTCAATAAAAATATTCTTATTTATTTATTTATTAGGAAGTTCTAAAATAGGTAAAATAAGTTTGGAAGGTTGTAAAGATTTAAATTAAATGCAATTCCTTATTTTAAAAAAATCTGAAAAAAACCATGAAAAAGCACCATACGTACATAACTAGAAGAAAACACCAATATTTATAAGCTTAGGTTTAGAAACACTGGTCATTTACGTAGAAGAAATATGAATGAAATTTACAATGAAGCTGATGGATAGTTAACACATACACTAAACAACTTATTATTAGATAATATACACTACAACAAATAAAATTCAAGAAAAAAATACTTCATAGGATAAAAAAAATATTAATTTATTACTAAAGTATTCATTGCATAGTTGTTTAACCTGAAATTTTATATTTTCTTATTAAGTAGTATAGTTATTTTTTTGACGAGTTCAACCAAAAGTTGACCGAAAATCCCGAGGTGTATATTCCATAACATTGAAGAAAAATCATATTTCCGGTTTGAATTATACAGTCGAAAATCTTCGGGGTCTTTGTGACGTCACAAAGCTAAACTCGTCCATACTGACATTTCTGAAAAACATTGCTGTATATTTGTAGATTGTCCGATGATCAATAAATTCTTATAAATTTAGTAACACTTTCAAGAATTAGTGATAAGCCATTACATCTAAAATATATTTATTCATTATCATACATCAAACATTTATAGCAATTTATATACCATCTTAGCAATGTATAAGGTTACTTTTTATAATCGACATGAATTTATTCAATATATCCATGAATTTTTAAGTATATATAATCTGTGGAAGAACGTAACTAGTATTGATTTAAAGAGGAACCCTATCAAGATACTTTTATCACATCAAATAATAAAGACCAACAACTGCAAGTTAAATGTAGTGGACTAAGGTATCCGCCTACCCCTAAAATGACGATTTTCGACTTATTGGTCGAAAATTTGTTTCTTACATTTTCAAGTAGTTTAGACTTTTATCTTCCCAAAACTTGTTTCATTTTACTTGTAGGTGAATTAGAAAAGAAATTACAGCATTTTTTTAATACAGATAGTCGTGTGGGATCGTATACAAATATAAACTATTCACTCCAAATTTTTAACAGAATATTAATCATATTGTTATTAACCAGATGGACTGCATATTTTTATGTAAGTTTATCTTTTTTTATTTTTATTGACGTTTTTTGTTAAATGGTAGTAGAAACTTTGAAAATGTTCACTTACATTTACATTTTATGCTGTAAAACAATTACTTTTCAAATTATGTCTTAGAAAATAGTCCATTCTGAAGATAAGTGTTATATGATACTTGTGTCCAAAGGAAATTTATATAGGGGTAATAGTTTTTGGGAAAGAGTGAGAGGGGTTTTATAAAAATTCACTTAAATTTTACACTAATTACCCCATATTTTAGAAAATAATATAATTAATTTTGTTTTTTTAGCATTAATCAATGTTTTGATGTACATTTAAACTAAAAATTAAAAAAAAATTAGTAAATATAATTATTATTATATATTAGTAAGTATTTAAAAAAATGGTCTCAAAGGTAGGCGGATACCTTATATAAAATTCCTTAACTATAACTTTTCAGAGAAAGATGATTTTAAAAATAACGTAATACATAGGGCTCGACCGATGCATCGGCTTGGCCGATGTATCGGCGCCGATTGTTTGAAAAAATAGCCATCGGCATTGACATCGGCGGCCGATGCTAAAATTTGAAAAAATCGGCCCATCGGCCTAAAAAAACATCTAAATGCCGATGTTTGGCCGATGGTTATCAAAGTTTTGAAATAAATTTGAATTGATTATTCAATCTTAAAAAATTTAAATAGAATATTCGTATCAGCAGCAGTGAAAAATAGTCTATAAACATCATTCTTTAAAACCGTTAAAAACTAAATGTTGAAATTTTTACTGGTTTTACCCCTTTTTCCTTTTTTTTCGTTAGATTTACTGGACTAAATTAGTTTAATGCAATTTTTACCATCGGCCTTTAGCATCGGCCATCGGCATCGGCAATCGGCCTCGTAAAGACCCATCGGCCATCGGTTTGCCGATGGAAATTTTCGAACAATCGGCATCGGTCCATCGGCCAAAAAAGTGCCATCGGTCGAGCCCTAGTAATACAAATAGGAAATGAAAACTACGTGCTTTATCACACAAATGTTACACTTTAGTGCATTTCATTAAATGCCTTTTTTCAAAATAGAAGAGAAACTTGAGGTTTTTCGATCAGAAAGCTTTGTAAAATCACGTATGGGATATTAAACAAGGGTAAGAAATTCAATGAATTTTTAACAATGTTACTTGATTAATCTATATAAGTTATAGAAACTAAGGGTGATTAAGATTAATATTTAATGTTTAAAAGAGAGGGACGACCAAAAATGGAGAAATTACAAGTATTACATTTTACAAAGAACATTCTTGTAGATTATAATTGTTTTCCTACCCTTTTCAAGATTTAAATTAATAATATTTCATTAGTTTTCTTTATTCCTAAAAAATCTGGATATAAAATATTAGTTCTCCATTTTTTTATTTCAAATATATTATACAGAGGATATAAAAAACAAACCCCAAAGAAACTAAGTAGTATTACTATATGAATAATATTAAAAGTTAAATAAAGAAGGCTTCCTGAAACCTGAAATGCAGTACAGAGTGGTTACGAATTTAATAACAGGACCTCCAAAATTGTGCCAAACAAAAAACATTACTGCAACTATTTTAACACTGTTGTTACACCTTTTTTTGTCTTCAAAACCTTGTTACACAATTTAATGGACTGGGTAGAACACAGTGATTTCATAAACTTGGAATCCTCTCAATAACTACAATTGAATCGTCAGTTTGAAATAGAGAATCAGTCCGAAAATCAAGTTTTGAGAAAATCGGGGGGGGGGGGAACCTGTTTTAATATTGGAATTTTCTTTTTATAAAAACCTAATTTTTACTGGAAATTCTGGCCCCTATTTATAAAAAAAGGACAATCATCGAAACAAATATAAGAACATTCAAAAGTATTTTACAGTTGATAAAAGTTGATGGAATCTTAAAAACCTTGATGGAATCTTATTCGCTCTGCGGAATTTTGTTTATAGTTTAGGCTTTTAAATTTGCTCTGTTCTTTTAAATTGTAATTTGTACTTAGCTACTTACATTTGTAAGCCTCATGTTATACCATGTGGAGCTTGAGGAGTTGAAGAATTTTATTAATAAAAAAAATCTTAAAAACCACTTAAATTGACGCTTAAATTATATTTCTGCTTTGTACACAACACAATAATGAGAAATAGAAAGATTAAGGCAAATAAAATTTAAGAATTACTATGACACAGAGTCCTTAAAGCAGTATTAATGGAGGAATTGACCATGAAGGGAGTCAAACATTCCATGGATTAAAAAATGTTAAAAATACTTTTAAATTAAAAACAAACAAATTTATTTTGGCCTAGTTTACACCACAAAGAATATGAAAAGAAAGACAAATTAAATTTAACTCCAAATTAACTTACAAAATACAATGAATGGACATAGATTTCGCAACTTCAAGGGGCTATATCTCTCTATAGGGGGTAGTTATTTTCCCCCTCTTTCCACTAATTTGTAGAGATTTGCTAGGAGATTGTTTTGAGCACAAAAAGTCAATTTGTCATTTTTTGGACTTATTCCCTTTTTTAAAATGGCGATTCAATTTCAAACACAGTACCTGTACAGTACAACGCCCTAACATAAAACTAACAGAAATACGCAGAAATTTAATTCATCTCATCCTAATCCAATTTAGGTAGATGTATGCTCACTTTTTTAATAAAGAAAATATTTTCGTTTTATTTTAGTTTACAGCTATATTAAGTAATGAAAATACAGAATACCTCAATTTTTTTCTGTAAAAATACTTTAAACGCTTTCTACTACGTGAAAATAAAGGTTAATGTGGTAATTGATGTTTTTGAAGTTCATCTTCAATTATTTTTTGGAATCATTAAAACTCATTAAGTTTACCAACCAAAAATAAACTTTGCATACAAAATTCTTTCCACTGCTGCCTTTTAGAAAAATTTTGGATAAAAAAATTGGAATATACCAGTGCCCAAAGGGTACTGTAAGATAAAAGAAATATAGTGAAAGAATTCTTGTTATTTAGGATGAAGTACATGTATCAGAGTAAGTGGGGGGAAGGTAAGCCTACAGATAAGTAAAATAAGGTAGTGTAAACACACAAGTAGTTGAAAACTCAATGCATATACAATATGGTTAATGCTTACTCATCTTTCTGAATTAGATGCATAGTGAAAGCAAGTAACTAGGAACAGATGGTCAAAAATATAAAGATTAAACCAAGTTTTAAAAGAGTAGAGGTTATCACAAATACTTACTTGGCTACCAGCCGGTGTGTTGCTTGGGTCAATAATAATCTCTATTCGGAAGACTGTGTCAGCTGTGATGTGTGCCCCCACAAACAATATGAATAATAATAACACTATTATTTCCAATGATAAAAATCTGTACACTAGTAAAATCCCAGCGGCCCCGCACAATTTTTCTTCTCTTTCAATACGTTTCAAAGGAGCAGTGAGAACAGGTAAATGCCGTCAATCCATCCGGGAAGATCAAACGTTCAGCGAGTAGTAAATGACACCCTCGTCCTTATGTGGCGGCGCACCACCGGGGGGTATCGGATCAGGCACAACGGGGGAGTGGTACAAGGAGTCCGAGGAGATTTTGGGGGAGGAGCTCGCCCCCTCCGGCACCCCTCTCTCGTCTTTGGCTGGGGGAGGGACCACCTGAAGCATCATCCGCGGGTCCCACGTTTTGGCCGGGAGGGTCCTCGTACTGCCGTACATGCTCTCGGCGTACGAGTGGTACCTGGGGTCGGGGTGCTTACGGTGTGCGTAGGGGATGGTGGCGTTCCCCGGGAGTTCCGTCAGTGCCACCGAGGCTCGGTGGATGTGCATCGGCCCCCGGTACCCCCCGTTCCATGTGCCGTAGCGGGCTTCCTCGGGGATGGGGGCATGCTCGGACGGCGTCTGGATGCGCCCTTGCACCCCCCGCACCGAGGGACGGCGGGCGAACCCGAACGTGGGGTCGTCGTCGTCTTCCGCGACGCTGTAACGTTTGCGGATGCGGTCCAGCCGCTGGGAGTCCTGCTCCACGAACTGCTCCAGCTCGTCGCGAGTCCTGGGCCCGTTCGTAGCCACCCCCGGTGGTTGGCAGCGCACGTAGTCCGCGGGGACCGCCCCGACACTAGTCCGCGGCTGTTGCTGCTGCTGCTGCTGCGGTTGTTGTTGTTGGTCCGAGCGCCCCACCATCACCCGCTGGATGACGCGCCAGTCGCGGAAGTTCCGAGGCACCGTCATGGAGCCAATGCTCCTGTTCTGCTGTTCGGCGGCCCAAGGAGCCATCATCCTCCACCCTGGAGGCGGAGGGGGCATGGGGTGGCCTCCGGAACAGACCCCTCCGGCCATACGCGGCCTCGGCAGGGACGGGTGGTAGCCATCGTGCCGGACGTAGTAGCCTCCTTTAGCGTTGGGGGTCAATGCAAACCTCTGCATCTGGTAGAACTGTTGCGGGTAGGGCATAGCACTGGGGTTGTGTTCCTCGGCCCCTCCATGGGGGATGGATCCGTTCACCGGGATGCCGCCCGTGGACAGAATCACATCAGGGGGCTTGGAGTGGAAGTTGACGCCCCCCTCCCCTTCTTTGGGCTCGTCCACCGTCGTCAACCACTTGAGCTTCTCCACCAGCGACTCCTGGGACAGCAGAGGGGACTTGGGTCTGGGGTACTTGATCCCCGGCTGCTGCCGCCGCTTCGCTTCGATCCCTCTGAACAGCGTGCACTGCAGGGCGTTCTTCTTGATGATCCGCCTGATCTTGGAATTCCCGTGGGCCATCCCTCGGAAGCTCTCCTCATCATAATCGTCCGCATCTTCTTCATCGTACCCGATGTCATCCAGCCTCATCTCCTCCTCGACCTCTCCTGATCGCGAGTCTGAAGACGTGGAGTCGTCAGCATCCGCTGGGGGGTCGGTCACGGACGTCTCCCCCGAGCTCTGCCTGCTGAGGCTTTCCTCCCCGACCACTTGCTGCTGCTGTTGGATCTTCTGAGGAATCGACTCGCGGGGGAGAGGCCTAGGAGGAGGTTGGAGAGGCTTGCTGTCACCTTCGGCACTCCTGTCACTATTGAACACCTCATCGAGGCTCTCCTGCTTGTGCAGTCTGGGTTCAGGGATGGGTTTGGCAGCGGCTTGGCTTTCAAACGCCTTCACCCTCTCTGCCACCTTGCCACCCCTTTCACTCTGTTGTTGTTGTTGTTGCTCACCCTCTTCTTCGCCCAGCCGCACGATAATGGTGTCCTGTGAGGAAATGCTGCAGTCGCTGTCCGCTTCGGACATCGTCCTGGAATGCGCCTGGAGTCCGTCCTCCTGGGAGGCGGTGGGGGTGACATCCTCCCCCTCGAACTTGGTGGTGGAGAAGAAGTCTCCGGCCTCCAGCGGAATCTCCTCCGCATTGGACAGAAAAGAGATGAGGTTGCGAAACAGGGTGTCGTCCAACGCCCCATTCTGCCCGTCACCCATAAAATCACTGTGCAACTCCCTAAACACACTGTTCAACTCCTCGTCGACGGGGAACACCCCTTCCGCCTCCAGGAACCTCTCGATGAGCTTATCGCTCTCGTTTGGCGACGGCAAGGGGTCCTCCTCCTCCACCACTTCAACAACCACCTCCTCCTCCTCCTCCTCCTCCTCCTCCTCGGTAGGTTCCACCACCTCCACCTCGACCTTATCCACCACCATCTCTTCCACCTCCTCCTCGACAACAGGGGGTGGCGGGGGTTCCTCGACGGGGGCGGGGGCCGGCTCCGGGGGGTCGTCGGAGTCGCGGTACTCGGCGGGCGGTTCTATGTCCTGGTACTCGATGGGCGGCTCGAACATGCCGTAGTAGGCGGCCTCGGCCACGATGTCGGGGCCGGTGGTGAGTTGCAGGAGCTGCACCCCCTCCCCGTCGTCGCAGTAGAGGGTGACGGCCTCGTTGAAGGTGACGCCGCGGCCATGGCCGCTGCGGCCCCTCTTCAGGAGGGACTTGAGAGGGCCGCTCATGGCCGGGGGAGTCTCCTCATCGTCGGAGTCGTCGATGAACTGGAAGTGTTCGCAGTCGAAGGGCCCGTCGGCCGGGCCACACCCCGGCTGCTGCTGGAGGCGAGGGCCGATCGATGCCTGCCCGTCCTGCGCAATGGGCGGCAGCAGCTCGGGCACAGAGCAGACCACAGCGCCACCCTCGCCGTACGCACTCTCCGAGGCCTCGATCTTCATCTTCCTCTCTTTCTCTTTGTTTACATCACCTTCCGAATGATTGTGGGTGGACGGGTTGCTCCCCTTGTGTTGTTTTCCCCCTCTCTAGAAACGATTATCTTTCTTTTGAAATTAAGGACGAGAGAGCGGAGAAATCGATGCTTCGTTTTACGAATGTTTTCACTCCATCTGTTGATCGATTCCCGAGAATCGAATGAGGGAGGCGAATCAATTCCGAATTAGATTCCTTTTCTTCTGTGGTCTCAATTTTTCTCTCTTTCTAATAGGGTGACAGTCAATCAATCCTTTCACCGCAAAAATTGCCAAGTTAAAAAGATAAATATTATCTTTCCCCTACTCTTTTATCGACTATAAATAGCAAAATTTTCTCTCAAAATTTCAATGAACTGTTCTGTTAAAAAATAAAGCAAATAAATCCATACAATTTCACTACTAAATCCTTCACTTATTCTTTATGCTCCGTTTCAAAAAAAGATGTTTTCTAAATAAGATTTTCTTCCTCGCACTGTTTCTTCTGTCAGTATAGGAAGCCTATTTCTCAAGGGAAGTAAGTGTCTTGGTAAGGCGTTTCTGATTCTGCTGTGTCGAGAGTCGTCAGCAATCCATTAGTGGTTGTTTTCAGGAAAAACAAACGGATAGCTGCAATGAAAAGAAGTTGCGTTAGACACTTCATTAAAAAGCAGAAAACAGATTTACATACATAGAAAAATATCACAAGTGTTTTGGACTGTTTTATAAGTTTTTTTTTCAATTCAAAAAGGAATTATTACACAAAATTCATAATTTAATTTTAAAGACTATAAAACAAAACTTAAATCATTATAGGTTAATAAAAATTAACAGTTAGAATTATTCACACATTTGAAAAAAATAGAATCTAAGGTATGTGTCTACCCTAAAATCCTACATTTGGTGAAAAAAATGTTTATTGGCTTATAGTGTCGCCTATTCATTTAAATTCCTAAAATTCCTTACTTTTAGGCGTAAACTCCAATGCTCTTTACAACTTTAAGCATTTAAGTTGACTATAATATATTTTCCTATCAATTTAAATCTGAAAATGCATTTTCTGGAAAACTGTATTTTTAGTTATTTTTCTTCCGGTTTTCCTTAATTTCAAAAACTTTTTTCAATGTATTGCAATAAAACTTTTTCACCACCATAAATATATATTTATCTATGTCGGGAACTAGGATCTAAGCCCTTTTCATGTAATTACGTATTTTTTAAGGCTGTTGTTTAGAAAAATAGAGTAATTTTCTTAACGTAGATATCTTTGCTGTGATACGGTGGGTATATCTCTCTTTCTTTTTGGCATACAAAATATCTTCTAGTTTACAACACAGGTAATAGTATAATCTAAATAATTCCCAAGTATTTTTCAATTATGTACATTGGAATTTTTTTATTAAGATTTCCGTAAGTTCAATTTTTCACCAGAATTTTGCTAAAAATTGGCTTTATTTTCATAAATAAAATATTTTTATCTTAAAAGGCACTAAAATTCATTGTTTTATATCTCATTACAACATATAATACTTCTATTTCATTAAAAATTTGAATATTTAAAAAAAAAGCCCCCTAAAGGTAGACACATACCTCCAGTTTTTAAAATTTCAAAATGCAATTTTGAATCCTTAAAGGAAAATTTTTTCTTCAAATATTTGTCGAAAGCTCGATTATTAAAGGGATAAACGGATTTTAACTTGATGAAAAGCCTGAAAATAAGGATATTCTAAAACAGATACTATGTTTATCTTTGTTTTTTATGGATTTGTTTAACTAAAAAGAAAATATAAATAAGATTAACGCATTTGTCTTTCAACCTTTAAAATATAAGATAACTGAACCGATACTGATGCAGATAATCCTCTCACTCATAAAAATAACTTGTTTGAAAGAGAAGGTAAATTTCCATACCAAACCACTAGACCTTCTCCTTCTCTTAATTCAATCTAAATGCCACAGTAAGAGAATGACAGTGAATGATCACTCGGTTTCCTTATTCATAAAACGTCACAAAGGATAGACGGTTTCCAGGATGTGTGCGTTTTGTAAAAAAATTAATTATCCATTAAATTCCCATTTCTCATCCGTCAATGAAAATGGTTCCATTTTTAAACATTAGGACATTGAAGTTTCAATTCAACAAACAGAATAATGTATGAAATGAGAAAGCCACCCACATTAGTTTAACTGTTGACACGCCATTCTTTCAATATGTACATCAAAACTTTTAATTTTTGAAATAGATGCAGAGGATTCTAGATTATATTTTTCATTTGGTAGGGGAGAGTGGGGCACATTCACACAAAAAGTGCATTTCGGCATATTTCTCTGGATCTAGATGAGATATTGAAACAAACTCGTATTCAAACGAAAGTTAAGACCTTTCCCAATATTTTAGAACGATAATTGGTCGCATTCATCTAGAATTTCTAACCTATATCATCAATCTAAAAAATGAGAAATTTCGTGCGAATGTGCCCCATGGGTGGGGCAGTTTCGCACACGTGTGGGGCACATTCGCACACATGCAAAAAATTATACAATAATTATTTTTAAAAACTAAAAAGTTTATTGCACTTTAAAGTAAGGATAATTAAGCGAAATATTTGGCACTTTTACATATTTTTCCTCTAAATTGAAGATTTTTTTTACAAAAAGAAAACAGCTACAGAAATATTGAACATCTAAGTTTTTGATGAGGAAAACGACTGTAGTAATGAAGAGTATATTGTATATTGACATACTTCACAAAATATAATTAGTTAGAAAAAGTTCAACCAATATTTTAACTGTCAGGTTTTATTCCAAAGGAAAGTGAACCAACAGCTTGCTTATTAACATCTGAAACTGACTGTTGGGGAACTTTTAATAAGATATTACCTTTTTGTAAGAATGTTGAATCATTACTTACTGGGAAAATAAAAGTTTCGTCATTAATTTTAAAGTTTTTCATAATTAATTTTAAATAAGAAGAAGAAGAAGAAGAAGAAGAAGAAGAAGAAGAAGAAATTTTATTTTGGCTCAGGTCGAAACCCGCTGCAAAAAACTACAAAAACTACATACATGTAAGATACAAAATCACAAATTGAAATTTACGAATTGTAAATACATTTAATATAAAGTAATACATTTAAATTTAAAATAAATATATCATAAATATATGTCATATATACCCACACAAAACAAAAAAAAATTCAAAGAACTTCAAAGGGGGAATGTAAGCATCATTAATTTTAAATAAGCATCATTCAATTCCAAATTTTCTATTTGACCAACATAACAAAATTTTCTTTTTAGTAGCAAATTCTACTAGAGTAAAATCACTTAAGTCCAAGTCAATTGCTATTAAACAATTGCAAGTAAATTATCAGGGACATTTATTTCTTCAATGTTTAAATCTAGGTCTAAATTCCTTAAAACTGAAGCTTTCTTTAAGATGTTACTTTCTATTATCACCAAATTTTGACACAATTACAATAAAAAACAATTAAGTTTCAAGTAATTAAATATACTGCGCTTATAAACATATAAATCACTTTCATAATCAAAAATGGGAAAGATGAGGCACATTCGCACTGTCCGAATCTGCCCCATCTTTTGGTGTATGAATGTGCCCCATCTATCAGTTCAAGCTTACGACGTCTCAACAAGATATTTATAATTAAAGCAGGGAAATAAAACCTTTCTAGAAACTTATTTTAGCAGTACATCTACTGAATAAAATGCTGAATGTCCATTTGAGAGTTATTTTTGATTGATATTTTATGCCAATAAAATGACAAGACAATTTACTTTGCTGCTTCTAACGCTATCAAATTTCTAGTACGTATACAACAAAATGACTCAGGGCTTTGAAAAAATTCATGCAGGAGGTGGTAGTCATGCTTCCATCTACTGGTATTTTTTTGAGATTTTTAAATAAATAATTACTAGGGGAAATACCGTCTGTCCGAATGTGCCCCATGTGCGGATGAGCCCAACTCTCCCCTACTACTATTTTTTCATGTACAATGGTTCTTGAGAAAATTAAGGTGAAGAAATGGGTAAAAAAATTCCTATAGAGATATAGCAAGTTCCAGATAACATTCTTTGTTCTGGACTAGTAATTTTTCCATATAAGCTGATTTTTGACAAAATAAGGAAGAAGAAAAAAGGTTAAAAAATAAAAATAAAGTTGTAGAATGTCATGTTAGTCAAAAAGCAATCTGACCGCTGACCATAACAACCAAAACTCCATTTCCTTTCAATCCTTTGGCACGCGACAAAAAAAATCCCCAAAACAGATTTTCCACATGAAAACGGCTCTCAAAACTGATGAAGCGAGAGACAAAACGAACAACACTCAACCGTACCTAATTTCCTTTTCATTCTCGCCATGGTCTAATTAGTGCAGACAAAACCGACCGCGCACACAACATCAACCTAAACGTCCTTATATGACAAAAGAGACTCCGTATGCAAATGACACAACAAAAATGCAGAGGAGATGGTCCTCTGGCATAAGCTGCCAAATGGAATGCTGCCGGACATCAGCGCTGTCATTTCCACCCTTTGTCCCCAAAAAACAAACCTTGACAAAGAGCTTGTCGTGCTGGAACGGGAGAGGACAGTCAAGGGCAGGAAATTCAGTTTCCGGAGTCACCCTTTTCGGTTCCTTTCAATGACCCTCGTTCGTTGTATAATAAAAGCATCGGCTTTCTGGGCTTTCTAGGGTTTGGTTCAACTACTTTACAAGTAGTTGATTAACTTTAAAGAACTTCTTTTAGGGATATCGCATAATGAACCACCTTGTGTAAAGATTTATTGATGTTTTGAGCTTTAAATTTATTTGAAAAGAGGTTTTTGGAAGAATTTAGAAGAAACAGATATAATAATTTAATTGTTCTAACTTTGAGAGATGTAAATGGTGTTTCATATAGTTTCTCAAAAATGAAACTTACGTTGACGTTCTTCAAGTTAATTTTTATTGTACTTCATAGTCTAGATTAGGTATGGGTAACCTTTTCGAATCCGCGGGCCGGATTCAATGATTATAATGACGTGGAGGGCCATCCATAGAGTAGATAATAGGTAATATTTTTTTCAGTAAAAAATTAGTAGTTTTATTATACAGGGTGATTCTGAAATGGTGCACCAAACTGGGTAGGGTAGGTAGAGTACATGAAGACGAACAAGAATTGGTATAGAAAGGGGGGTCGCAGTTACACCGTTAAAGAGCTAGGTCCTAATGTAGTGCGAGAGCGTTACAAAAGGACGTTTTGCCAAGGCCCGTTTAACGAAAAAAAAACATAATGAAATGAAAAAACTTATTGCATAAGGTACAGCAGTATCCGTACTACTTACATCATAAATTTGATAGAAATTGGACCACTTACTAAACCGTAGAGTGAGTTTTAAAACATGCAATATTAATCTTTAAGCCGAAGAATGGAGTTCCTTTACATTAGTGTAATGCTATTTAGAAAAATGTTGATCGGGGAAGGAATTTTCAATGATCATACAGTTTCAATGATCAATGTGTGATCATTGAAAATTATTTCTGAAATTATTCGATCTGAAATTTAAAAAATCTGGAAGCGATCCATCAAAAAAGAATAATAATACATTGTGCGGAATAAGTGAAGTCACCACTATTTAATTTAATAATTTATTTATAACTTATTTTAATTCATTCCTGTGTTTAAAGTTTAGGGCAGTGGTCTCCAACCCCCGGTCCACGGACCGGTCCGCCGGCCGACCATTTCATTGAAAATTAATTTAAATTCTTATGTTAATACTCTAAATTAAATGAATTATAAATCGGTTAACATTTATTTTTTGGTGTAACTTTATTTTATTTTGAAAGCATGTTTAAATACAATTAAATTTAAATTAATAAATCAAAATAATCTAGAATGTAAACAATCAACGCCCCCCCCACAGCGGGCCGCGGTAAAATTATCAAACGTTGACCGGTCCGTTGTGGTAAAAAGGTTGGGGACCACTGGTTTAGGGCACTAAAGCTTCGTTTATCTAACACAGGAAGTTCTTGTCAATTACTACTATCCATTTAAATATGCAAATAGACTACAATAATCTAAATTTAATTTTCAATATCTTTTACTGGTGAGTATTATTGATTTAGCAGTATTTTTCTAAGAAATTCGTGTTATGAAGCATTAATTTCTTCAAAAGTAAAATAAACTTATTTTTGTTCCGTGTTACTGAATAGTTTGTTTTCAAAGCCTAAGGAATCAAAATAAAATAAATTTAGTTGATTAGAATTATACGCAGTTAAAGTCAGATAGCGGGAATACAAAATAAATAAAACATGCTTATTAACTACTCGATCGTTTTGCATTAAAATTGTAATTAATAAATATAATTTTTTAATTAAACATTTAAAATAATGTTTTTTGCCTGAAAGATTACTATGCTTAAAAACTTTTGAGTACTAAATTTAATATTAAATACTTTTTACTTTGCTGATAATATTTTATTAAAGCAATAAGATATTAAAATACTTTTCTTGGGAATGCATAAAATCCTAAAAATATTCATAAATAAAAATATAAATGGAATTTTAAAACTTGAGTCAAAAGATGAGTTTTATAAACTTAAACCCTGTCCGAATGATTTATACTAAATGCAATACGGATCTATCCAATAGTTATGGGAAAATTATGTCACATTTGTTTTGCACCCTCCAGATATCCTCTTATCTCTACTCATTTTTTAATGAGATATTTCTAGAAAACTTCCTTCTACACAAATTCTATTAACCTATATGGAACTTCATAAACAGTGTTCCTGCCTAAAATATAGTTTTTACTCCTTTTTTGCTTTACAAATAAAATTGGTAATCTAATTTCAAAATCATCGAAATACATACTCACCAGTAAATAGTAATGAAATGAATACATAAATAAAGAACCTAAATTACCTATAATTAATTTGAATATAGTTTATTTTATGGTTGCCTATAAACATAGGTAGTTAATTAACGAATTCAATTAGTAATTACATAACAATAGTATTGTAGATGTTAATTACACCATGTAAATTAAAATCGTTAAAACATAATGTATTATTATATTTACAAAACCTAACAAATACTGGTGACTATTCTATTTAACCATTAATTGGTGCAAACAAAATATGGACTATTCGTTTAAAAATATTCAGTAAGCAATCTTATAATCAAATCTTATGTCAACAGCAAGTAATTGATAATAAGATCCGATTACTTAAGTACTGATATCGGAAAAACTACCCCCAGCTTTGATAACAAAATTACTGATCTCGAAAAAAGTATAAGTACGAGTATATTATCATAAGAGTATCAGTATCAGTATGAGTATAGTATCATATGAGTATCAGTAACAGTATGAGTATCAGTAATCAAGTTCGAACTTGATACTGATACTGATACTCATATACAAAGTGAGTCAATGTGGGAAGAGTCGAGTCGAGAGGTGGATAGAGGCGAAGGATTTGGCGGGAGAAAAACCTGGCCGCGTCAAATTTCTCTCGCGGATGATTAACGACTCGGGTTTGAGCGTTGCAAAATGAAAACAGAAACAGGCTGCGTTTGATCTACAGTAGGTATTTTAAAGATTATTTCATTGAAAAATTGAAAACGAAAAATGTCAATAAAGTATCGATACTTTTTTGGGTATCGAATCTCGATACTTTTAGGTATCGAGTACTTAAGTATTTGGTATCGATACCTGCCCATCACTACTTTTAACATGAAACATGGTTACAACGTTGTAAATGTGGCTGCAGGCAGCAGTCGATATCTGTAAAAACTGTTTCTTTGCGATGCTACATTTGTTGCAGGAAAACCTCGACCCATTTAATCGGAAAATTGATTTTAGGATTTACTATTTTAAACGAATAACTGAACAAAAACGTTTTTGAATTGAATTCTAAATTCTTAAGTTTCAAAGATCATCTTGAAAGGACAGTTTTAGCAATTACATGAAATGTACACAGAAAAATTAATAAGGTTGGTAAATAAGGGAGAATGTAAGTGGTGAAACAATTGATTAAATGAAACGGACGGACACCCAAGCAGATAGAATGTTTCGTTTTGCTCATGTGCTATCTCCTAGATAAATAATGAAGAAGACAAGAGAAATGAAACATTTTCCTGTCGTCTGTAATTTTGTCTCAAGGATACAGAAATTTATCTTAAGAAAATAGGATCTCATTACCAGATGACAATTCTTTATTTTGTCACAACGGCTCTCTCTCTCTCTCTCTGGAAAAACAAAGCGAAGACCGTGTTTAAATATTTAATGAGAATTTTCTCCCTTCTTGAGGTTTATATAAGTAAGAAAAGGTGAAAGTTGTGTTGGAAAATTCTGCAATTTCGTTTGGCAGCGAAGCAACGGATTTAAAAAGCGCCTAATTTGTTTATTATAAATTACCGCGTGGAGAAAAAAAATTTTTTAATATGAAAGGGGGGACGAGGTTTATTTAAGAGACAAAAGAACCATTTTCAGTTACGGTTTTCTACATAAGCAATTAAGATTTTATGTGTTTCCGTGATAACGGGACATAAATCGGATAACATGAACGCTTTGGAAATATCGGAGTTAGGACGACATTAATGAAATGAGTGCTATAAATTGGGATACTCAAAAAGCAATCGAATAGTTTTTGATTCTAAGTTTTTTAAGCTTGCTTTATATTGTGTGATATCATAAACACCATAAATTTCAACACTTATTTTTTGTATTTTACTAACAGAGATGGTTTTATCTACTCATTTTTTACCTTTACAGTATTATGTTTTCAGTAAAATCGTTTAACCTATACTAAATAAACAGGGGAATTTACTTTAATTCTCGAAAATTACTTTCCGAAAAATTTCAATTGTTTTTTATCCATTTGTTGTTTCTTACTCCCCCTGATCTAGTACAACTAGATCAGGTCCAGGAGATCATTCACCCTCAAAAACTCCATGACTTGGACTGGATTCACTTTTAAGTCGGCCTTATCTTATCCTTAAAATAATTAATAAAACTGGCAACAATTGAAAACAAATTTTGAGGAACTAATTTTACCATGTAAAAGTCATATTGACATTAAAAAAGAAACTTCTAGGTGTAAAAATTACCAGGAGGGTTGAATAATATAGACGCACTAATGCAGGCAGCTCAAGCGTGGGAAAACTTCAAAAAATTTTCAAAAAATATTTTTGTTTGAATTTTTGATGAATAAACGAATTTTTATAGCATCATCACAGTACATATATTTATAAAAATTAGACTTTCAAGTTTAAAGTAAAAATTTAAAGGACTGCGATTGTTTACCTAATTTACAGAAAGTGAAATAGAAGAAATTTTGTGCACAGAAAAATCTTTTGTTTTTGCCAAGTCTGTTTCCGAACGTAATATCTATAAAAAGCAATAGAAGGATTAAAAATAAATGCTAGGATTAAAAATAAATGCTAGGATTAAAAATAAATGCTTAAATTTCATACTAGGTATATCAAACTGTTTAAACCAAGCTAATAAAGTTGATTAGGCAACCGGTTTTACATCAGTTCAAACAAAAATAACTCAAATAGAAACACAATCTATTAGTTGCTATCTTAAGATGTCAGAATCATGTATACTAAGAATAAACCCCTTTCTCTCAATATTCCACTCAAAACGACAAGACGAAAAAACCCAAATATAAATCCCCCGCCCATAACGTAACGAAAAGACAAGAAAAACGCAATAGTTGAACCTAGAAGACAATTATCTTAACTCTTTGGGAAAAGACGGTGGCAATCCTGTTGCGTGTGTCCTCAGTGAGGGGGCGTGCACTTTCCCTTTTCAGCGGTCGCCTTGGAAACGGAGAAACATATGGAGGGATGCGGATCTTGTCACTGCCGCAAAGAGAGAAAAGTTGGAGTTTTAGGTGTAATGGATAGATAAAGAATATCGTTGTGGCATGAAATGGGACTGCTGAGGGTAGTAATACGTTTTGTAATTACGCCGCTGCTTAACGTGTGGGAAGGGAAATGGGAAAAATCTCGGGGGTAAACAATGTTGTTTTTCATCGGATTCGTGTGATGGGGAGGGCTGAAAGGTATTCATTTGTTCTACCTCATTTTGGGAGGGAGTGGCAGTGGTTTACTGTGTGTGACAGGCAGATGAGGAAATGCAGCTTCCGTTTGCACTATGAGAACGCTGACAGCACGTTTAAGAACTCTACTTTCTGTCATCAATTAAAAACACTTCACTTTGCGTTATTAGTTAGAACACTTAATGCTTTATTGTTGTGATAGTGTTCTAAGTATGTTTGATAAGTGTTGCTATGCAGAAATATGTTGTTTAAGTGTTGCTAAAAATTAGTGACAGAAAATGCGTTCGTATAGTGCTTTCTATCTAAAATTAAGAACACATTCATATTTTACAACACCATTTTTTAGAACACATTGTGGATAGCAACCCTTTTTAAGCATGTTCAGAATACTATCACAACATAATAATAGTGTTAAAGGTTAAAATGTTTGTATGTTGTAGAAGGAGTAAGAGTATAAAATGCTATGCTAAACAGGGGTCGATCCAGGCAAAAATTGGGGCCGTTTTGCGGCCCCTTCACAAAAATTAGGTTCGATAAAACGGCCCCTTCACAAAAATAAACTTCGTAAAATCGGCCCTTTCACAAAATTTCTAGTGACAAAAAATTACCACTTTCAAATAAATTTCAAACGAAGCCCTTCAAATATTCTCCGAAACGAACGCGATTCTTCGGTTGAGAAAGAACATACAATCCATAGATCGACGAAAACAGCAGTTTGTGTTTTCAATCCGGCAATCCTATGCTCTGCAATAAATTACGGAAAAATATATTTTTCACAAAAAAAACACAATTTACACAAAAATAACTTTATTTTCACAAAAAAAATTTCATTTTCACAAAAAATAATTTCATTTTCACAAAAATTATGATAAACAGGCCCCAAAAATTAAAACCTGGATCTACCCCAGCTAAAACTACTCTTTAAAATGCGATGGAAAGGATAAATAAATAAAATTTGTATTATTGTTTCTATCGTCGAATGCATGCACATAATAACAGTTTGTATGCAAAAAAGTCGATATTACAATCATTAAATCAACTCATTAATCAAACTGAGAAAAACACTTCGAAGAAATAGATAAAATCTAAATTTTCTCAAAGTTCTCCTTTTTATTTAACAGCTATACTTTTAAATGGAGAAATAATAATGAAACCACAATATTGTCTAATCTGGGGGAAAATTATCGATGAATTCAAATAAACAGTTCGTAAAAAAGGATTAAACACGCATGCTATAAAAATTATCTGTGTTAACTGGAACCATCACACAACAAGATAGAACTTCTTATCTCTCGAGACACTCGAGAAAATAACTGCTCTCCAAACGAAAAGCTGGCTATTAACTCCTCAGAATATTACGCTTCGAAAAATTCCACCACTCGAAGCAAACGATAATAATAAAAATAAAAATAATAAATTTTCAGTTCTTTAAAAATGGCGTTCTCGTTAAAACGGAAGAGAAAAACTACTAACTAGGACCGCCATGAGAAACGTCTCCACGAGAAAAATTCGCCGATGCCGGCAACAGCACGCAAATTCGTAATTAAAATTCAGCTCACTTGGTCGTTGATAATAAATTTTAACAAGAAACAATGAGTCTTTTTTCCCTTTTAGGTGGTGGGTGCTTTACGCTTGTTTGCCTTGCGTGTGATATGGGTATTATGTTGTGAGAACTGATTTTTTGAAAAATTGCATCAGATAAAAACGGGAAGAACACTGGGAATATCCTTTAGCACTTAAACACTGAGTTTCATGAATAAATGTGAATGTAATTAACTGCAAAGTAAGTTTTGATACGCAAGAAAGCTAAAATGGAATGTTTTTGAGAAATTTTTGATTTACGATGCAACTTATGAATAATTTTACTTCTTCCAATAAAAATGAATACTTGAAGTAACATTTGTGAATAACAAATTGAATGGGCATCCGATATTAATATTACATGGGTATTTTATAATAAGCATTATGAAATATAAGGATACAGTGCATTTCAATTTAGAAACATTTACTAGAAAACTAAGTACTACTTTTCTTTAACATTTGTTATAAATATTTAAGTTTTCTTAATTCGTTTAGTAGTCACTTTTGTTTATCCAACTATTAGTTTATGTAATACTAGAATATAAATCCAGCAAATGAATTAACCTGATGATTAATATCTCTCTATTCTAAAAAAAAGTTTTTGGTGAACGGTTTCCAGCGAAAGGCTTTTTAATTACTGATCCGTATTACACATTTCTGGTATCAAACTGTCCGGATTCTTTTGAGGATGTGCAATAAGCCATTAGAATTTCTAAAAAAATTCTCAATTTTAAAATATTTCCATTTTTTTAGATTACGGATAAGGTCGCAGTTACAAAGCAAGTATTGTCAATCAAATTATTATGCATCCAATCACAACGACCGATTGACGCTATATTTTAAGATGAAACATGTTTTTTCACCTTTTAAAAAAGTACCTTCTTGATAAAATATCACTCAAAGACTGATAAAAACATATTCTAAAAACTTACATGTACGCCATTTTATACTAAAATTTCACACTTTTTGTCCAATATTTATAATTTTTAGTCTGATTTTATCGAAATTAATTGTAAACATAGAATGATGTTTTGTCTCTTATTATTTTCAATTGCTTAAACAGTTGTATTGTTTAACAAGTCTGGGTTTAAAAAAATATGAATGATAAATATTAGGCATATTATACTAACGAGTTACTTTAAAATAATGGTTTTTGTTTGGTCGAATATTGATAAACAATTAGAATTAGTTATTTTTTATAATCATAGATTAAAAATAATTCAGATGAATATTTTTAAAAACATTTTGTTTAAATTTTTGATAAGTTCGAGTTAATATATATTATTCGAACTTTTAAGGGAGATTTATTTATGGAGGGGATTTGGTGACGTATTTTTGGAAAGTTGGTTGACATTTTTTCTGTAAATTGTTTTATAAAGTGTATTAAGTTCAGCGAGTTGGAATTTGTGGGAATTGCAAAGCAATTCCAAAAGGTCCTGCGTTAGCAGTTAACGGGGGTTGGCGAGCAATAGCGAGCAGGGGGCGGTAGCTCCCTAGTTTCCCTAAAAATAAATAGCAAATAGTCTTGTCTCTTTGTTAAAAATTGGTAAATTTGGTTGATTTTGGTAAAATATATGCCGGTTTCTAAAGTATTTACTTATTTAAAAAATAGCGAATCTATTAATAAAAGACAGGATTTTTTCATACAGTTATAATAAAACTTGAGATACAACTCCAAAGTTCCTTCTAAACCCGTGATCAGACACGAAAAGAAGAGAAACATGTATCGCAAAAGTTAAGATCTTTAGAAACATGTATCACAAAAGTTAAGATCTTTAGAAACATGTATCACAAAAGTTAAGATCTTTAGAAACATGTATCACAAAAGTTAAGATCTTTAGAAACATGTATCGCAAAAGTTAAGATCTTTAGAAACATGTATCACAAAAGTTAAGATCTTTAGAAACATGTATCGCAAAAGTTAAGATCTTTAGAAACATGTATCACAAAAGTTAAGATCTTTAGAAACATGTATCACAAAAGTTAAGACATTTTCTAAGAGTAATTATTACTTGTCATGGCCATTGAGTCAATTTTTGATAGTAGTTCCTGAACTCATAAACTAACATTAGTATTTGAAACTTATATAACGTAACATAAAATATCTGATGGAATGAAGATGTTTAATGATGTCAGACATTAGAATGTTATAACGGTTCATCACATTAACTCGTCGGAATATTCGAATTGCAATCAACCATAAACACTAATATCTCCATGTGCCAAATGGAATCATTTCCCTGATCTTGATTCATCGTTTCAATTAAGGGATATACTAGTAAGAGAATTCGATAACTTAATGCAAGGATATAAATGACTCGAAAGCATCAAACCAAAGTTTCGGGTTTGGATAATTTTCGAAAAGCGTCGAATGGGTAATTGCTTAAGATAAACAACAATGATGGATTGTTGTTAATTCCAAATTAAGCAATGATGTGGTTCCATTGCATTCTGTGAAGAGAAATCTACAATATTTGAGTGTCTGATGGTGGTGGATCTAAGGAAAGGAGGTTAATTTAGTTTCCACATAAATTTTTAAAATTAAAACATACTACTGTACTGGCATGAAACATATGACTGACTGTGCATCACATCACCAAGTATTACAGAAGCAGAATTTAGTTAGAATAAAAAATGTAAAAATTAAAGAGTACTAAGAAAATTAAGGACAATTAAGATTGCTCGTTATCAGCAAACTTAAAGAATAGATTATCGTCCCGTTTATCGTTACAAGAAAACAAGTTGATTAATATGAGTAGAGGGAAATTTAAAATTAATATCCTGAAATGGCAGTTTTAAAAAAATTTCTGTCAAAAAAATTGGAATTTTGATAGTGATTTCACACGAAGAACATGTTCATTGTCTTTCTTTCTAAACCATTTTCAGTCGCACAGCTTACTTACCGATTTAGAATGCGCAATGCCTTTAAAATTGTATTTATACAATGTTTTAAAACCGAAATAATTCAATTCTTAAGCATAGTAAGAAAATGAAATATCTGAAGCTTATTGGCATATCATTTAAGATGTAAAAATGATCTACAAACAAGAATCGAAGGAAGCATTAAAAGATTTGCAGACTTGGGAAAATTTCACGGAATTTTAAGCCAAACGAAAGGGGAAAATACGCGTGCGTTCTCAAAACAGATAAAGAAAGCGCAATTCCGTTCAAGGGACAGCTTTAAATCGATTCCCCACAGCATAGCGTTCGAATTAATAATCCAGCAAACCCATTTAAAACCTCCATTATTCAAATTAAATTCCCCTCTCCGTTCATTTAATGAAAGATTTATGTGTCGGTGTGTGAGTTAGCCCTCGTTTATACATCTATGAAAGTATCCCGGCCTTTTCATTAGTTAGTCACTGAGATGGCGCTTAGACATAGTTTACTTGACTCGTTTCCTGAGACCAACTTGTGCTGCAAATTGAATTAACTTAACTAAATATGAAAAAACTTGATTTTTGCGTTTATTTTTTTAATTTGATGTTTTCGTAACGTAATAGTTTGCAACGTCTTCAAATAGAGCCTAAAAACATTGTGTTTTAATTTGGTTTAGATCAGTTAATATAATCCGATCGCGCATAAGCCCCAAAATTTTGAAAATTTCACATTTTCATATTTAGTTAAGTTAATTCAATTTGCATGCATTTCTCCTGAAAATTTCTAAGAATTATGTTTATATCTAATTGTTTTTACTTTTAACAAGTCAAATCAAAGTAAATTAAAAGTTTTAGAACATAAAAAATTGGTTATAAACACATTTCTAAGGAATATTCAAGTAAAATTCATGCAAATTGAATTAACTTAGAGTTGGGAAGTAGCATTGTACGATTTTGAACCGAATCTGTTAATGGTCTTATTTTCTGAAATTTATGTGACATTTTTTACATGTTTTAAGTCATATGAACACCCTCAAGTGATTTGATAAATTTTCCCTGAGTGAATCGCTCTTGGTGTATAATTTTAGGGAATGTTTAGGGATTTGACTAAATTACGGTTATTTTTATTTTTTATACATGATTAAATTTTATTTTCAACTTGAAATTGGGTAGTTATGTTCATTTTAAGAGTAAAAAGGCTATTAATATTTTTTCAGAAGAAAATTAAAAAAAAATTTTTATTAAATTTTTTTTTACTTTTTTCAAAATTTTAAATTTTTTTTGAAAATGATGATCATGATGCACACCTAATGAACGACAAAAAATTTACGAACAAAATGGGACTGATTTCAAGTTTTTAAGTTGTATAGATCTAAAGTTTTTAGCTGTTTAAAAATGCAGCAAAACAACTTTACAAAATTTGTATGAACATTAAAAAAATTATATTTAACGAAAAAAAAATGATAGAAGAATGGAACCTGAACGATTATGTCTATAACTATATTAGTTCCACATAAAAAAATCATGAACAATATTTGATAGTTTAATCTTTGATTTGGTTAAAAAAATAATCGCAAAAATGAAGTTTTTTCATATTTTGTCAAACTTTGGGGCCTATGCGCGATTGGAAGATATTAACCGATTTTGAAATTTTTTTTCTTTTTTTTGTCTATATGATTCGCAACTTTTCCGCGCAACAACTTCGAAAAAAATAAAAGGTTTTTTCGGCCCACCCTACTGTAGATAGTCCAGGTGCTTTTGCAACTAGTTGGTGTCTACGCTTTTTAAAAATTTCGTTCTTGAATAGAGTGGTTATTGGTTGGCATCGTATTTATCTCCTGATTCCTAAGAGGGATGAAATATGGTTGTTGGAGATTTATGACTGTTATTGATAGTAGAATAATATGAAATATGTGTTTTAGGATTCCGTTTCTAGAGTATTAATGTCTCCTTAATTAATAATTTTTATTTTATCATGCATTATACCGCTGATAAAATCACTGATACTCTGGTTCTATAAATATACGCATACAGGGGCGGATTTCCAAATGTGCCGCCTATAGGCTGAAACAAAATTTGCCGCCTTTATGCAATATCTTACAAAACTAAACAGGGGCGTCATTTCAGTTTTTGGTTGGGGGGCAAGTATTTTTAAGTGGGTTTGGTACACACCGTGATTTGACTTTTGGTTTCTTATTTTTTTTTGGGGGGGGGGCGGCAAGGGTGGATCCAAGATTTTTTTTTGGGGACTATGAATTTTCATAATCCAATTTAATCTTCTTAATGATCTTAATATATTAAGATCATTAATCATCTATATATATATATGGAAAAGACTACTATAAGGGGGGTCTGGGGGTCCGTCCCCAGAAAACTTTTGGAAATTTAAGTAAAAAGTCCCCCACTTTGTCAACTTGTTTTGGAACGCCTCATCCGAATTTCGGATATAGATTTTATGGTAGAATTTTTGCAGTTTTACGAACTTATTATAAAATAAAGTTGTAATAATAGAGTTACAGGTACAAGGGGGTCTGGGAGTCCTCGCCCAGAAAATGTTTGAAAATATGACCTTAAAATAACAGGGGTTTAACTCATTTTGGTGCACAAAATGCCATATTATATAGTGTAAGACTTTTCATTTGGGAGGGGGCTTAAGCCCCCTAGCCCCCCTGGATCCGCTAGTGAGGGGCGGTCTGACTGAACGTCTTCTTAAGGTCCCGAGTGTGTTTATACCTGAATTGTAGGCGCATAATGTCCTAATATGGGCCATGCGCCATACAACACCAACTAACCAACCAACCTGAATTGTTTGATCACTTAAAAGTAATATTTACACGAAATTTTACAATTTTACAATGTGAGCTCGAAGTAAAAATGTGGGTTTTTTTTTTAAAACTTGCCTCTTAAAGTAGTGTTTCAGCTCATTTTGAGACCCTTACAGTTCCTTGAAAACTACAGAATTTTCTAGGGTAAAAACGTCAAACGGGGTCTGGAGGTCTTCCCCCAGAAAATGTTTTTGGAAATTCCCCCCTAACTTGTGTTTATCTACTTTTCAAACTCTATGGAGAGAGCACCGAAAGGGAAAAGCTTCTTGTAGGCGGATTTCAAGGAAATTTTCAAGGAAAAACACTGTATAACAGATACCAAAATTTGAGAGGGGTATTGGGGGTTCTCCCCCAGAAATTTTTTTTGAAAATGGCCCCTTAAAGTAGTGTTTTAGCTCATTCTGAGACCCTTTGGGTAATAGAACAGTTCCTTGTATATAAACCACAGAATTGCTTTTCTAAAAGGACGTTCTCCGTCTTTCCAGAGCTTATGTTTTTAGTGTTTCCTTTCTCTTCTCCTTTTTTATTCAGAAAAAAATTCTGCCTTCAAAAATTTGCCACCCTAGGCTAGCCTATTAGAAATCCGCTACTGTACGCATACATTGATGGAAATTATGAACCACTACAGAGCAAGTTTCATAGAATGCTTAATTTAGCATGCTTTAAAAGTCAATTTTCGTCTAAACTTCAAAGCAAATTAATATAGGAACATAATTATCACATTAACTATTTCTAGCGTAGTCATAACGCTAAATAAAGTTAGGTTAACATGGAGGAGAGTTACTTTAATGGCAGAAATTGCATCCTAAGCCAATTCAATTCACCGTAGAATTAGTTTCAGGACATCGCTCTGTTTTGACACGTATCGACACAGGTGACCTAAAATTGGTCAGCTAATTGCTAAAATGAATCTATCAGTACTACCAGCAAACCAGTGTTGTATGAAAATTATCACGACATACAATGATTTAACAAATGTTAAACGCTGATCAATGGACCTTGCTTGAAAATATATGCGACGAAGTAAACTACATCAATTCATAAATCAGTTCTTAAAATTGATGGCATGGGATTGACCGTTCATCGAAAATAAATATTCCTATACAGTGTCCCAAAAGAAAGTCCAGCCACAGGCTATTTCTAAAAGCCGTTCTGAATTGTAAAACAGCATATGTACCTAGCATGACCATCACTTTAACCTTGTGACATCATAGAGTGTGACACTATTTCCCCATAAACATAACCTCCTTACTCCTCTCTTCTGAGAAATGACGTATTGTGTGTAAATGAAAGCGATACTCTCTTCATAAAGAAAAGAAACGCGATCCCGAGAGCGATTACGTATCTTAATCCTGTCCTCTCAATGCTGTTTTACAATTGTAATCACGCAAATGGATCGGTTGCTAGTAAACATAAACTGGATGTGAATATTGAAAGATTAACATGCGGCTCGTCCATTGCTGCTATTTGAAGATGTGAAATTTCACCCGTGTCGCTTTATTTAAACCAGTTATGTATCATTTTAATATACAATGTCCTAGGTCACAGAATATCTATACAACAATTATCTTGGGTACGATATACTATGAATCATGTTTCAAACCTTTGAAAATGAAGTTCAAAATGAGAAGAATAAGATCTGTTATAATTTGGCACATTGTACTTGTAATTTTCAAACTTTTTCATTTTAACAAGTTTCTGCTTAAATTGAGATCCCTTTCATAAGTAAAATATTAAAAACAATTTTTTTCAAGGCTGTTAGATGTAACGTTAGTGTTCTATTACTAATATATACATAGTCCAGCTCAATACTGTATGTGTGATTCCTTCTGACAATTAATATCAAAGTATCCTTGAACACCCATTTTATTCGGTTCAAAATGCAAAAAAATAAATTTACTTCATACACCATAACTAACTTTATTGGAACTAATTAATAGTTTTATTATTAATTTTTCAACTAACTACACAATAAAAATCAGGTAGGCTTATTCAAAAGTATTTAAATTAAGAATTCAATGCAAAAGGAATTAAAAAGTTGTTAAATCTTGTTACTTTTAAAATAATTTTTTTATTCAAACAAAAAGTTATTATTTTGAAAAATTTAACTTTTTAAATATTTGATAAACACTCTTAAAAACACAAAATTTCCAAAATAAATTCAGATAATGCTATTATTTTAAGACGAAAGTAATAAATAGTTAACCCGGTGGGACTCGCGCCTCCCGGGCGAACGTTGAGACTCGCGGGGGTTATGGAATAGCCCCAACCTTTTCGCTCTTTTCTACATCGTTAAAAATATTTTTTTAGTCGGAACCATTAAATTTTTAGACTTTTAGAAACATAACTGATTAAGAAAACTTATAATCTGCAATATTTTCTACGCTGAGAAATAATTTTTTGAGTTTGATATTAATTTGTCTTATTACATAATACACACATATGTAACAAACAACCACAAATCATTTCAACGTAAAAATTAATTTAATTACTTCAAAATACTATATAATGAATTTCTTAAAGCTTTCTTTTGGTAAAGACAATTATCACAAATGGTATTAACGTGGGCTTTGCTAAAAAAATTTAAACACAAATTACAGACACAAATGGTTTTTCTATCCTACTTCCAACATTTTTTCCTAACACTCAAACTAGGGTATTTTTTCTTCGAAACCTTGTTACCTCAATACTCTTTCCTAGCTCCTTTCCCATTCAATACAAAAGCAAAGAATGTAAGGGGCGGGATACAGTGGTCTGGTGAATTACAAGTCATAAAACTGTCACGGGGACCAGTATTGAAAGTACCCACACCTGTGTCTTCCTTTTCTTTGTACTAAAATGAAATAGAACCCCCTGAGAATTTCTTTAAATTTGTTTACACATGTTTTGGGCCCTTATCAGTGGGTTGTATAGAAGGCGGAGTACGAAAAAATGGATGTGCAGTACTAACGAAGAGACTCGCGGGGGTCATTCCATTCCCCCAAAAGCTAACAAAATGCGTCTGGGGGGCGGAAAAATAATCCGAATTCCACGAAACTTCTCAGGCATGTAGATAAGGGTCAGAAACCCAGCTACTGAGAAGTAAAGAATCCCCAGGTGTTTAGTTTTCCGTTAAATGGAATGTTTGTGTGAGCTTGGGGTTATAAAATGAACCCGCGAGTCCCAACGGGTTAATAAGCTTAATCAATAATGAAATATTAGCATTCACGAATTAAAAATGAAATGTTCGGAAATGGCAGTTAATTTAATGCAGTCAAAGAAATTATTATCACCGACAAAAATACTTTGTTCTGTGATTATCATGAAAAAATGAATGAATTATTTAATAAACTCATTTCTGAAAGCTTTCATATAAACACTGCCACAAAAGAAAATTCTTTTAAACCGTCAAACACGTCTGTGAGAAAGGAAAGCTTTCCACTAGAAAAGATTTCAAAAAGTTAATCAGAAATATAAATTATGTTTCATATCGCTATGTTTTAATAGGTTTTTCAAGGAAACTTCAGAAATTCTGAGTAACCAAATTAAAAATTTCACATTCATTTCGATTTAAGACATCAGTTGAATTTTAAACTCAGTCCAACATAACCATCCTCAGCAAATTAAGTCCCAACTAATCTTCTCTTTTCGATTAAATCGATTTAAACCATATAAAAATCGTTTTTCTGCGTCAGTTTCTATGTAGTGCGGAACTTGCTTAAGGGGACGATTGAAATTACATACCCTCCGTTGGCAACAGCTGCGAGAGAAAGAAGAATCACTCTCCAAGTTTAATGATAAAAGTTGAAAGGCAAAACTAGGCTCAGTTAAATGAAATCATCCCTGCTCGGAGTATTAACTTTGAGACCCTGGACTGTTTTACAGTCACTTGGATTTTGTCCAAATCGTCCCCAATTGCTTCAAAGCCCAGAAAAAAACTTAACCAGTTTTAATAAAGCGCTCTGCTTGGTGTGTAGTATTTATTTCCCCACAAAGGCTCGGAAATAACTGGGGGTCTTTTGTCATTGTTTTGTTTGAGGCTGTCTCTTGAACTGTGTTTGGATTCGCGTGATGAAAAGAGAGGAATAAAAAAGGAAGGAGAAAACAATTACGAAATCAAATTTGTTTGAAGTCGGGGTGCGTTTACTTTAGCGATTTGTTTTAGTCTTTGAATAATTTAATACGCAGAAGTAAGGGATAGTAATTTTTTCGGCCTTTGTTAAATATCTCTTTAACAACTCATGTTCAAAAATCGACCCCCTCTCCGAATTAACTACACAGAAACCCACTAAGAAACTGAGAACCAGTAAGTACACAGAAACCAAGCGAAACAAAACATTTTTATACATTGTTGTACTATTTGGTAAATTAATTAATTCATATTATCATCTTAAATAGAGTTTTTAAGTTCTACAGCAAAAAATTGGGTAAAAAAATCTACAAGCGAACATTAGAATCTAGTTCTGATGTCTAAGCCTTTAATACCCATGGGGTCAAACTGTGTAAAAAAGCGTCCATAAAAACTAATTTCTTCAATTTAACAGGTTATAAAGGACCGAAACGAATGAATGAATTAAAGTTTAATAAGTTTTCTTTATTGACATAATGGCAAATAAGTTAAATAATAGTTTTGATATAATATTTCATTAAATAATTTTCATGAAAAGTTCTCATAATACTACCAAGGTAAATGAAACTAAAATAAATAAAAATTGATCTGTGAAATTAGCAAAAGAGAAATGATAACTTAGTTTCAAAGTGTTGAGAATGGATAAAAAAACGAAGAGTTCTTGTTTTAGAAAGAAAATTAGTAGCTATAAAATAAAGAATATGATTGGGGTTCAAAAACTTAACATTGGAATGGAAAGTATATTAATATACAAAATCAAATGGAGAGTACACTGTAAAAAATAATCCTGTAAAAAAACAGAAAATTTCTGGCAGCAAAAGTTGCCTGAAAAAATTTTTAAGTCGAAAAATCCTGTAAACAGAAAAAAACTGTAACCTACAGGTAAATGCTGTAAAAAGGAACTTTCTGTCAAGTGAGCTACAGATTTTTCTGTTGCCTCTCAGTAATTTTCTGCTTGTGCGCATGCGTGTGGACTTACTTTAGTTGAGTTTTTTAAAAATTTTAATCAATTAAAATCCGGGGATAGAACCCAGGACCTACCGCATGCTAAGCGCGCACGCTACCACTTCTCCAAAGAAGATTCAGAATAATGTTGCCAATAGCTGTATTGGTTTTCGATGCAGTAAGTTTCTGTTTAAGTACAGATAAGCTAAAAAACTAAAAAAAAGCTGTTTTTTACATAAAATAAATAGAAGTGCGGTGGGAATGTTACATGACAGAATATCTCTGTAAACATAAAGTCATTGTTATTGAAAATTTCTGTTTTTCTACAGTTTTTTTTACAGTGTATTAAATGCATCAGAACACAACAAATGAAAGGAAAAAGTCAACTATTCCCCTTACATACCAACAGATATTACTTCCTTATGTTTCTTTGTAGAATGGGATATTCTTTATAAAAGTTATTTCAAGGAAAATCCCAGGCGACGAAACGCGACCATCACAAAACAGCAAAACTCTAATATAATAAGCTACAAACAAAACAACGAACTCCAAAGTTTGGGGCTTATGCAAGATCCTCTTGATGAACGACAATCTCGTAATACTACATAACGAAAGAGAAACGCACGATCTAATATTCAAAACGAGCAGCGATAAAAGTCGCATTCCAAGAGGGAAACTCCCATAAAAATAGCACCCAAAACACAAAGGAAATAATTTTTAAGGATGATTCAGCAGAAATATCCCTCACAAAAAAGAAAGGGATTGGGTAAAAGGACCGCTTGTCCCTCTTTCTTTCGAAGAAAGAGAGAGACATTCATTCTTTCGCTCATTGAAGGCGTTTTGTGGGGCAGCGGAGAATTTTTCAATTTCGTTAACCAAGCCTCATTTGTTAAGGACAGAGGCTTAGGGGATTGAGGATGGGAGAGTTAATTTTTGATTCTACTCGAGGTTTCAAATTGATGGTATAGCGCCAGAATGACTGGAGAGATGATTGGATTATAAAATATAACTCCAGACCCGTGTGGATGATGAATGTATGAAAAACTTTCTGCGGACTAGGTGAATGCAGATTTTTACAAATTTAAAATTTTAGCAGAATTAAAATACGATACATAATTTAAATTTTGTAAGATTTTCTCTCGAAGAATCGCACAAACACTACACGTACCCAAATAAACTACAAAGATAAAAAAAACAGAAGAAGGTATTATCGTGAGAAAGTGGTAGTAATTATGATTAAGAAAAAAACACTTCAAGGAAAGAACTGATCACTACTAAAAAAATAACTCTCGTTCAATTGTGACGATATTTGTTAGTTCAAAAACTGTACTTCTGCGAGTCCTACGAGAGGATATGAGGGTCTTCCCTCTGGTTTTTGAGGGGACTCACCATTTTGCCGTGACGTTCTCGTAGACGGGATCCGCGATGATTCCTTGCTCACTCACCCCGAGGATAGGGTCATGGAGCACCAAGTCCCAGTATGGTCGCAGCTGCTGAATCCGAGAAGGCCGCCCGGCCTAATCGGTAGAAGGGGAATGTCCGTCCACAGCCAACGGAAGGCTTAGCACACTCCGTGTGAGACATGGTGTCTCAGCCATCATGTCCGTCAAAGTCCTCGGGATCGAAAAATAGCCATTGATAGTAAAATACTCAGCTGTGGAGGTGTGGGAGTGGTAGAAGAGAGCGAGAGATTCAAATTGAACTTTCCATTATTTATTGCTTTCACGATGCAGTGTGATTATGAAATACAGACATACGACTTAACTAGCGACCCACAGCGCAACAAAAAAAAGTCACTAAGCCTACACACACGATGAACGCCGGAGCGTTTCGAGAAAACGGGGAAGTCCCGACTGCAAAACAAAATTCGAAAGTCGAAAAAGAAGAAGTGGTTCGTTCGAGAAACGCCAAACCTTTTATAGGGCAAAGTTGCCAGCCTGATGTCACCCACAAACGCGATCCTAATTGGCTGACTAGTACAACCACAGTCGCAGTTACGCGGGGAGAGACAGAGTTGGCGCGCTTATCGCCTTAACGGTGAAAGTCCGAACGCGATGGGTGAAACATGGCTTTCTATGGAGGGGATGAGCTAAGTGATAGGAAAAGAACGCACTCGGCGGTAAAACCGGTCCGCCAATCGAGGGAAGCGTAGTGCCAACGAATATTCAATCGCCAAAGCAAGTTTGAACAACGAAGGAGACGGGAAAAAGTGAGAGCGTGATGACTCAGGGTTAAGGCATTTACAGGAGCCAGGAGGAACTAGTCGATCTCATGGGGATTTGTATTGGGAGGCCTAGCAGTTATCGGTTCGTACGGCAGGGAAGAGAAATATGTGGGAGAAACGTCTGGCCAAGGCGGTTTCTCACCACATATTCTCCCAACAGCCGGAGATTTTGAAAAAAAAAATCCAAAACGAAAAGTTAGGAAAAAAAAATCTTGAAGGGAAGCCAAAAGGTGGATGTGAAAAAAAAAAAAACAAAGGGGTTTACAGGACAACCAGATAACAAAAAAACAGATTTGCCTAACAAGAGGAAATATCAACAGAGTTAAGCTCTTAATCCGAGTGCAACTACATGACAGGGAGTAAGGGGCGGTTCTCGAGACGATTTCAATATTATACTTGTGGGTCGCTTTTACAAAAGAGAAAAAGAATACAAACTTCGATGTCATGGCATCGGGAAATCTTGATAAGAGGGAACATCAACCTCTGAAGTTGTCGACAACATAATAATAAAAACAAATTGGGGCATGCCAAAAAAATACAAAAGACGTCATACAGATTGCTAAGTTCAATTAGCAAAAAGATAATGGTTACGAATGATTATTAAATTTTAAAGATGGAACCATTATACATAAGTAGTTTAAGAACTACAATTTAGCTAAGCACAAAAATAAGAAAGCTACCTTAAGGATATAGGTATCAATTTAAGAGGTTAAGCATTGAGGAATTGAAGATACCACTACACACATATAAAATAAGAAGGTTCAATGGGAAAAAAATTTTGGCCATTGTAAGACCATATGAAAACAGTAATGAGTATTAAGTTCATTTAGGTGACTCGTGAAACATTATTGGTACATTACATGTGGATAAGACCTATGAGCTCGGTTAGGATATCCAACAGTAGGGCAAAAAAAAGGGGTGCCTGTCACTATACCATACTAATAACAAGTGTGAATTACAATTAAGGGTCAAAAGACCAGACAAGTTACACAGATAGCGATTATCATTAGAGATTTAAGTTCCATATAGGGGAACAAAGATTAATGGGGTAGTATAGATAGATTATAGAGTTGTGCCAAGTCCAATTTTGGACATTAGGTTAAGTTAGACAAATATATGTACACCAAAAAATTGCAATTTAGAATTAGGTGTAGGTTAAAAAAACATTTACGGAGAAACTAAAGGAACATGTAGATCATGTGAACTAAAAACACAAAGTAAGAAATTATAATCTGAGGGTCATATGTGGGGAGTGTCAACATCACAGAATGCAGGGGCACATAAGGGAATCATGGGGAGACCAGCTCAAACCAAGACGCCAATCTTGTGATCATCAAGGGCAAATGTACCCAAACATTCCTAATGACAACACATAACCATACATGATGTCAAATACAGCATTAACTATTAAGTGACGAATTTGATTCATCCGATGCAACATTATAATAACAGGTATGAGTGACGACAAGCAAAAAATAAAACACCAATTTGAAACAATTAATCGAACTTATAGAACCAAAAATACTAAACTTAAGTGTAGATAGAGTAGCTAAATTGTGCTAGCCAGTTTTCTGGGTTATATACGCACATAAAACAAAGAAAACACAAAACATATAGTAGTACCATTTGGTATTGGTACAAAATTTATAGTCAAAATCGAGGTGTGTCCTACATAGGTAATGAGAGCATTAAAAAAGACATCAAACAAGATATCAACTGAATCTATTTTGTTTAAGATTCGTTACTCAGGAACAGGGTTCCTTATAGAGTTCATATGCACATTAATGCTCATAAGATCATGGTAGTGCGTACCAACAAGACAACACATCACATAAATTTACCATTGGTTTTTTGTTTATGTAACCAAGGAAGATGTGAAAACATAAGTATAGGTTCTGGGACCTAAAGTTGTGTTGTTAAAAAAATATAGGACACATAAAATAAGTCATCCAGATAGATGAGAATAAAAGGACAGAGAAGGGTTCAAGTCAGGTAAGTTCAAATAAAATGGGAACTGACAGAATGGGATCTGACAGAAAAGGTTTGAACAGAATGGGTTCAGGAACAACTCACAATCCCAAGTAGACATTATAGACTAAAGTCTATAAACAAACAGTACCTATTTCAAAACAATTATCTTCGAGGACGAAGATTATAAGTTCTACTGGGATTAGAAGGAACAGGGTCAGGATCGACAGGAAGAAGGTACTCTCTACGTGGGGTGACTCTTATGATTCTATCGAAATGCACTTTCAGTGCTTTCTGAGGAAGATCAGGTGTTCTGTTAATGGTACATAGAACAGAGGAATTGATATCAGTTATTTTGAAAGGACCATCAAAACTGGGTTTAAACTTGTCTTTCGATTTGAGATATACAGTATCTCCAATTTTGAAATTACGTTGAGAAGCCTTGTCTAGTTGTTTTTGATAGTAGGAGGACTTTACTTCATTAGAATTTAACTTGGCTTCAGTATAGATTTTGTCAATGGTTCTCAAGGTGTCAACTATTGAGGACGCTTGAGAAAGATTGTCAAGATCAACATGTGAAAAGGTATCAGTTAAAACAGAAAGTTCTCTACCAAAATGAATTAGATTAGGAGAGAAACCAGTTGCTCTATGCCTGGAGGCATTGTACATACTCTGGTGTACCTTTATAGCATCATGAAAAATATAACCCTGCTCTAAAAGTGAACCTATGGTAGATTTTATAGAGGAATTTATACGTTCGCTTTTACCATTTGCCTGTGGTCTACCAGAGGAAGTATGACACAAACGAATTCCAAGGGAAGTATTGAATTTTTCAAAAACCTCTGACGTGAATTGTGCACCCAGGTCAGTTAAAATTATCGAAGGACGACCATGCGTGGATATATACTGCAGTAAGGCAGTTATTACAGATTTGGAAGTGATGTTTGAAAGGGGGTATAGTTCAAAATGCCTGGAGAAATTATCAAGAACAGTGAGAATATACTGATGGTTAGAAAAAGGTCCGACTAGGTCCATGGATACAACTGAACCAGGTCTCTCAGGGGACATTGTAGGTTGGAAAGGTGCAGGAGGTATACGATGAGGTTTGTTACGAATACAAATTTCACAAGAAGATACAAAGTTTTGTGTATCTGCGTAAATTCCCTTCCAATAATATTTGGAAGCAATGAAATCATAGGTTTTTGCAATGCCAAAGTGGGAAAAGTGTGCTATTTTTAAAATTTTGGGCCGAATAGATTTTGGAATTACGATTAAATTCCGAGAAGAATTAGGTTCTTCCTGCTTAGTAAACATCAGCAGTCGAGTATTAGCATCAATAAAAAAATTCTCCTGGGCAGGAAGTCTATTAAGTAGACGATTATAAATTAGTGATAAGTCTACATCAGCTAGTTGAGCTTTTAAGATTGTTTTACAAGAGATTTCATTTTCAGGATCAGGAGTGTCATTATCAAGATGAGAGATAATATAGCACATTTCATGACTAACATCTATGTTGGAAGTATCCAAATGATTAATTTCCTGTACTGGAAGGGGATTCTGACAAGATAGAATTGAAGGATCAGACAATATATCATCCTGAGGAGGTGATTCATGTAAACGAGAAAAGTAATCCGGGAGAACATTTTCCTTTCCTGGAATATGTTTAAAGGTAAAAGAATACTCACTGAGGAGTAAAAGCCATCGCGTTGTGATGTCGGCTGGAGATGTTACTTTCTTATAATGAAGAAGAGGTTTGCTGTCGGAAAGAATCACAAAAGGACGTGCATATAGATAGAATTTGAAAGATTCGACACCTTTGACAATTGCCATTAACTCTTGCTTGATGGCAGGATACTTGGATTCAGCAGGAGAAAGAGATTTTGAAAAATACGAGATCGGATGTAATTGACCATCAAATTCCTGCATCAACACAGCAGCAATCGCTCGTTTCGACGCGTCTGTGTTGAGGAGGAACTGTTTGGAAAAATCCGGTTGGCGAACAAAAGGACGTTGAAAGAAAATGGCTTGAAGCTTTTGAAAAGACATTTGACATTCATCATTCCAGGTAAAAGACACAGAAGGAGAAGACACACGAGTCAAGGGTTGGATAAGATCAGCGTAATTGGGGATGAGATGCCTATAAAAACCACAGAGACCGACAAAACGTTTTACCTGTTTCTTTGTGTGAGGGGTGGGGAAAGAGTTTATTTTTACTACATTAGCCTCAATAGGAGAAATTACATGTTTATCTATGTGGAATCCCAAGAAGTTAATTTTTTGCTGGTGAAAATTGCACTTAGCTGCAGATAAGGTCAAATTGTGAGCTTCAAAGATAGTCAGTACAGAATTAAGTTTATCACAAGATTCCTGAAGAGAATTAGAGCAGATGATTATGTCATCTTGGTAAGCATAGGTGCCTGGTACACTTTCTAAGATCTTGTCCATTAACGCTTGAAAAATGGATGCAGCCGTTTTTAAACCAAAAGGAAGACGATTGAGGCAATAAGTGCCGAAAGGGGTAGTTATAGCTAATTTGTCTCTATATTGTTTAGGAAGATCCACTTGCATATATGCTTGCTGCATATCTAAGGTAGTAAAATGATTGAACTGAGCTATATTTGCTATGATAGTTTGAATCTTAGGTAAGGGGTAAGAATTATGCAGAATAATGGCGTTTATGAGTCGAAGATCTAAAGCAAGACGGTACTTCTGGATACCAAAACTATCAGGTTTCTTTTTAACTAATAACATAGGGGATGACCACTCAGAGACATCTCTAGTCATGAGTCCAGCTTCAACCATTTCATCAAGTTGGTTTTTGGCTGTGTCAATGAGGGCAGCAGGGATAGGGAAAGGAAGGGTTTTTATTGGATAATCTGATGTGAAAGTGAGACGAGGGACAATAGCGTCTGTATGACCCATAGACTTTAGAGATTTAGAAAACGCTTGGGCATGTTGAGAAAGGACCTTTAAGAGGTCATTTTTCTCAACATCCCCAAGGTGGGAAAGATCAAAATCATCTACACTAAATTCTGAGTTTCTTAACTGTTGAATTAAAGGGGATGCAACAATTGCATTTACAGAATGCATTTCACCCTCTGGTATCTCCTGTATGTGATCAATTTGAGCAACACTGCCAACAATACAGTTCTTATTCAAAAGTAATTTTTCGTTTGAGTTATTGTGCATTAATATATAAAAGGAAACAAATTCAGGGAGGTTTTTGTCAGATATACTCTGCTTTGAAACATCAATTATTGAATCATATGACACGATACTGGGTTGATGGAGAGCATACTCAAAAAGGAAAACAGAACCCAGATCTTTTGCTGGAGATCTTACTAAGGCATATTTGCTCTCATTTGGGTTAAGTGTTACACGTTGAGACAATTGTACCAAATGGTTTTTATTCTTTAAATGGTCAGACAAGATGGCATTTGTCACAGATAGGGGTTGACTATTGGTTAGAGCAAAAGGAATTTCAAGATCGTCAATTTTGAAATTTCGAGATGAAAGTTGTATGCTCATTTTGTTCTTTAACATGAAATCGACACCCAAAATACCGTGAAATTTACTATTAGGAGAGAGATTAATGACAAAAAAGTGATGTTTGAAAAAAAGAGTGGATATCTTAAAAGATATTTCCACACATGCCTTGAAGGCGACAACCGAATTCACCGTGGAAATAGTTACCTTTCTAGAAAGAAATCTGCACGTTACCATAGGTTTTATAAAATTGAAAAAGGCCTCGGAGATTAGGGAGATGGAAGAACCAGTGTCACATAAGAAAACACCAACATTATTTTTGAAAGATAAAGATATATGAGGTAGGTCTTCACTGGAAGATTGAACCGACAGTATACATTCCGAAGAGAATAGATCAGCATTATGAGAAATATCAGGTGGAAAAGAGGTTTGAGTGGAGGTTTCTTGGACCGGTACATTAACACAATGATCAAAATCACTAAAGAAGGTCTGAGAGGATTTTGATATTTTATATGAATTTTGATTAGATTTTGAGAGATTAAAGTTATAGGTTTGGTCATTTATGCCGACACCATTTTGATAAGAACTACAATCCAGAGTCATAAAGACTATATTTAGAAAAAGGTACAGGTATGCTGTTTCGAGTGGGGTCGTAAATGGGGACAGGACAATTTGATGCCTGAGGAAAGTATCGAGCACCATGGGCATCATACAAGGGACTCGTGATTAGTTTGGGTGATAGTTATTGTTTTGATAGTTATTGGGACGTTGTCTGGGGTAAGGATTTTGACGCCTTTGGGGATTTTGGGAGGAACCTTGCCTTTGGTTATTGAGGGACCTCTTATATCTAAAGCAATCTTTCATGACGTGACCAAGAATGCCACAATAATGACACTTGGGTCGAGACCTTGGCCTGGCATTTACAGTCGGGTGCCTAGATTGACTACTATCTTTCTGATGGGAAGGGCCAGGTTTTAGAAAGGCGTTAGGGACCCTATTGGACTTTAATTCCTCTATGGAGGAACGTAGAGAGTGAAGCTCTTCCTGAATAGAGGAAGGTTGGGGCAGGGGTGTTATTGAATTCAATACCTCATTTTGGATGGTTAATTGCTGCAGTTCATCAGCCCTTTTAACAGCCATTTGAAAGTCTGTGATGCCTGCTTCGTACAATTTTAGTCTCAGATCAGATGGTAAGATGGACATTAATTTAACGAACTGTATTGAGTTTAAGGCAGAAGGGTCTTTAATGTCAGAATGGACACGTTGGACCAAAACACTTATTCTGTGTGCTAAATTCCTAACAGATTCTGCTGGGAGCATCTGAATAGTATTTAAAGAATGAAGAGCGGATGCAGCAGAAGAGGTCACAAAAAATTTGCCTAGTTCCGACAAGAGAAGATCAGGCTCTAAGATCTCCTTAAGGGAGGGGGACTCTATGTAATATTTTAACGCAGCCCCAGAAAGTTTGGACTTTAGAAATGCGAGTGCCTGAGGGGTTGACCACTTATTTATGTCTACGAGGTTTTGGAATTGTTCCTTGAAGAATTCAAAAACTGACGGGTCACCGTCAAAAGGAGTGATAGACAGTATGAAAGTACTTTGTGGGTTGACGCTAGTTTTTCCCATGTTTGATAGCAAAAAGGTTTAAAGAGGAAACGAGAGAAAAAAAATTCTTAAAACAGGAATCACGAAAAATGATACACTTATATAGGGATAACAAAACTGGCATCAAATGGCGATGGTAGCAACATGGCCAAGGGACTTCAACTTAGGGAGGGTGTGTGTGTTAGGCTTAGGGATTACAATGGCCAGATTGCTCCATGCCATTCTGACGCAGAAATTTAGATGGTACCAACATGTCATCAAAATAAGATATCATGAACATACACCAATAATTTTGTGAAAATTAAAAAACAATATATGCAATGGTACCAACACACAAATAATCAACTCAGGTATAGAAAAAACAAAAAAACTCAGGTAATGAAGAATTCCTTAGAATATTCAGTCAAAATATAATAATGTATAAACTGACAAAATTTATCACTAAACATGGGAAGGATTGGTCCAGATACCATAAAGAAAAAATATCAATAAAAAATTCTTTTTTTTTTTTGAGTTACTAAGACAGGTATTAGTTCCAAAAAATGCATTTGATGACCAGAAATTTGGACTGAACATTAAAAGGACTGGTCACTGCACCAATTTTTATCGTGAGAAAGTGGTAGTAATTATGATTAAGAAAAAAACACTTCAAGGAAAGAACTGATCACTACTAAAAAAATAACTCTCGTTCAATTGTGACGATATTTGTTAGTTCAAAAACTGTACTTCTGCGAGTCCTACGAGAGGATATGAGGGTCTTCCCTCTGGTTTTTGAGGGGACTCACCATTTTGCCGTGACGTTCTCGTAGACGGGATCCGCGATGATTCCTTGCTCACTCACCCCGAGGATAGGGTCATGGAGCACCAAGTCCCAGTATGGTCGCAGCTGCTGAATCCGAGAAGGCCGCCCGGCCTAATCGGTAGAAGGGGAATGTCCGTCCACAGCCAACGGAAGGCTTAGCACACTCCGTGTGAGACATGGTGTCTCAGCCATCATGTCCGTCAAAGTCCTCGGGATCGAAAAATAGCCATTGATAGTAAAATACTCAGCTGTGGAGGTGTGGGAGTGGTAGAAGAGAGCGAGAGATTCAAATTGAACTTTCCATTATTTATTGCTTTCACGATGCAGTGTGATTATGAAATACAGACATACGACTTAACTAGCGACCCACAGCGCAACAAAAAAAAGTCACTAAGCCTACACACACGATGAACGCCGGAGCGTTTCGAGAAAACGGGGAAGTCCCGACTGCAAAACAAAATTCGAAAGTCGAAAAAGAAGAAGTGGTTCGTTCGAGAAACGCCAAACCTTTTATAGGGCAAAGTTGCCAGCCTGATGTCACCCACAAACGCGATCCTAATTGGCTGACTAGTACAACCACAGTCGCAGTTACGCGGGGAGAGACAGAGTTGGCGCGCTTATCGCCTTAACGGTGAAAGTCCGAACGCGATGGGTGAAACATGGCTTTCTATGGAGGGGATGAGCTAAGTGATAGGAAAAGAACGCACTCGGCGGTAAAACCGGTCCGCCAATCGAGGGAAGCGTAGTGCCAACGAATATTCAATCGCCAAAGCAAGTTTGAACAACGAAGGAGACGGGAAAAAGTGAGAGCGTGATGACTCAGGGTTAAGGCATTTACAGGAGCCAGGAGGAACTAGTCGATCTCATGGGGATTTGTATTGGGAGGCCTAGCAGTTATCGGTTCGTACGGCAGGGAAGAGAAATATGTGGGAGAAACGTCTGGCCAAGGCGGTTTCTCACCACATATTCTCCCAACAGCCGGAGATTTTGAAAAAAAAAATCCAAAACGAAAAGTTAGGAAAAAAAAATCTTGAAGGGAAGCCAAAAGGTGGATGTGAAAAAAAAAAAAACAAAGGGGTTTACAGGACAACCAGATAACAAAAAAACAGATTTGCCTAACAAGAGGAAATATCAACAGAGTTAAGCTCTTAATCCGAGTGCAACTACATGACAGGGAGTAAGGGGCGGTTCTCGAGACGATTTCAATATTATACTTGTGGGTCGCTTTTACAAAAGAGAAAAAGAATACAAACTTCGATGTCATGGCATCGGGAAATCTTGATAAGAGGGAACATCAACCTCTGAAGTTGTCGACAACATAATAATAAAAACAAATTGGGGCATGCCAAAAAAATACAAAAGACGTCATACAGATTGCTAAGTTCAATTAGCAAAAAGATAATGGTTACGAATGATTATTAAATTTTAAAGATGGAACCATTATACATAAGTAGTTTAAGAACTACAATTTAGCTAAGCACAAAAATAAGAAAGCTACCTTAAGGATATAGGTATCAATTTAAGAGGTTAAGCATTGAGGAATTGAAGATACCACTACACACATATAAAATAAGAAGGTTCAATGGGAAAAAAATTTTGGCCATTGTAAGACCATATGAAAACAGTAATGAGTATTAAGTTCATTTAGGTGACTCGTGAAACATTATTGGTACATTACATGTGGATAAGACCTATGAGCTCGGTTAGGATATCCAACAGTAGGGCAAAAAAAAGGGGTGCCTGTCACTATACCATACTAATAACAAGTGTGAATTACAATTAAGGGTCAAAAGACCAGACAAGTTACACAGATAGCGATTATCATTAGAGATTTAAGTTCCATATAGGGGAACAAAGATTAATGGGGTAGTATAGATAGATTATAGAGTTGTGCCAAGTCCAATTTTGGACATTAGGTTAAGTTAGACAAATATATGTACACCAAAAAATTGCAATTTAGAATTAGGTGTAGGTTAAAAAAACATTTACGGAGAAACTAAAGGAACATGTAGATCATGTGAACTAAAAACACAAAGTAAGAAATTATAATCTGAGGGTCATATGTGGGGAGTGTCAACATCACAGAATGCAGGGGCACATAAGGGAATCATGGGGAGACCAGCTCAAACCAAGACGCCAATCTTGTGATCATCAAGGGCAAATGTACCCAAACATTCCTAATGACAACACATAACCATACATGATGTCAAATACAGCATTAACTATTAAGTGACGAATTTGATTCATCCGATGCAACATTATAATAACAGGTATGAGTGACGACAAGCAAAAAATAAAACACCAATTTGAAACAATTAATCGAACTTATAGAACCAAAAATACTAAACTTAAGTGTAGATAGAGTAGCTAAATTGTGCTAGCCAGTTTTCTGGGTTATATACGCACATAAAACAAAGAAAACACAAAACATATAGTAGTACCATTTGGTATTGGTACAAAATTTATAGTCAAAATCGAGGTGTGTCCTACATAGGTAATGAGAGCATTAAAAAAGACATCAAACAAGATATCAACTGAATCTATTTTGTTTAAGATTCGTTACTCAGGAACAGGGTTCCTTATAGAGTTCATATGCACATTAATGCTCATAAGATCATGGTAGTGCGTACCAACAAGACAACACATCACATAAATTTACCATTGGTTTTTTGTTTATGTAACCAAGGAAGATGTGAAAACATAAGTATAGGTTCTGGGACCTAAAGTTGTGTTGTTAAAAAAATATAGGACACATAAAATAAGTCATCCAGATAGATGAGAATAAAAGGACAGAGAAGGGTTCAAGTCAGGTAAGTTCAAATAAAATGGGAACTGACAGAATGGGATCTGACAGAAAAGGTTTGAACAGAATGGGTTCAGGAACAACTCACAATCCCAAGTAGACATTATAGACTAAAGTCTATAAACAAACAGTACCTATTTCAAAACAATTATCTTCGAGGACGAAGATTATAAGTTCTACTGGGATTAGAAGGAACAGGGTCAGGATCGACAGGAAGAAGGTACTCTCTACGTGGGGTGACTCTTATGATTCTATCGAAATGCACTTTCAGTGCTTTCTGAGGAAGATCAGGTGTTCTGTTAATGGTACATAGAACAGAGGAATTGATATCAGTTATTTTGAAAGGACCATCAAAACTGGGTTTAAACTTGTCTTTCGATTTGAGATATACAGTATCTCCAATTTTGAAATTACGTTGAGAAGCCTTGTCTAGTTGTTTTTGATAGTAGGAGGACTTTACTTCATTAGAATTTAACTTGGCTTCAGTATAGATTTTGTCAATGGTTCTCAAGGTGTCAACTATTGAGGACGCTTGAGAAAGATTGTCAAGATCAACATGTGAAAAGGTATCAGTTAAAACAGAAAGTTCTCTACCAAAATGAATTAGATTAGGAGAGAAACCAGTTGCTCTATGCCTGGAGGCATTGTACATACTCTGGTGTACCTTTATAGCATCATGAAAAATATAACCCTGCTCTAAAAGTGAACCTATGGTAGATTTTATAGAGGAATTTATACGTTCGCTTTTACCATTTGCCTGTGGTCTACCAGAGGAAGTATGACACAAACGAATTCCAAGGGAAGTATTGAATTTTTCAAAAACCTCTGACGTGAATTGTGCACCCAGGTCAGTTAAAATTATCGAAGGACGACCATGCGTGGATATATACTGCAGTAAGGCAGTTATTACAGATTTGGAAGTGATGTTTGAAAGGGGGTATAGTTCAAAATGCCTGGAGAAATTATCAAGAACAGTGAGAATATACTGATGGTTAGAAAAAGGTCCGACTAGGTCCATGGATACAACTGAACCAGGTCTCTCAGGGGACATTGTAGGTTGGAAAGGTGCAGGAGGTATACGATGAGGTTTGTTACGAATACAAATTTCACAAGAAGATACAAAGTTTTGTGTATCTGCGTAAATTCCCTTCCAATAATATTTGGAAGCAATGAAATCATAGGTTTTTGCAATGCCAAAGTGGGAAAAGTGTGCTATTTTTAAAATTTTGGGCCGAATAGATTTTGGAATTACGATTAAATTCCGAGAAGAATTAGGTTCTTCCTGCTTAGTAAACATCAGCAGTCGAGTATTAGCATCAATAAAAAAATTCTCCTGGGCAGGAAGTCTATTAAGTAGACGATTATAAATTAGTGATAAGTCTACATCAGCTAGTTGAGCTTTTAAGATTGTTTTACAAGAGATTTCATTTTCAGGATCAGGAGTGTCATTATCAAGATGAGAGATAATATAGCACATTTCATGACTAACATCTATGTTGGAAGTATCCAAATGATTAATTTCCTGTACTGGAAGGGGATTCTGACAAGATAGAATTGAAGGATCAGACAATATATCATCCTGAGGAGGTGATTCATGTAAACGAGAAAAGTAATCCGGGAGAACATTTTCCTTTCCTGGAATATGTTTAAAGGTAAAAGAATACTCACTGAGGAGTAAAAGCCATCGCGTTGTGATGTCGGCTGGAGATGTTACTTTCTTATAATGAAGAAGAGGTTTGCTGTCGGAAAGAATCACAAAAGGACGTGCATATAGATAGAATTTGAAAGATTCGACACCTTTGACAATTGCCATTAACTCTTGCTTGATGGCAGGATACTTGGATTCAGCAGGAGAAAGAGATTTTGAAAAATACGAGATCGGATGTAATTGACCATCAAATTCCTGCATCAACACAGCAGCAATCGCTCGTTTCGACGCGTCTGTGTTGAGGAGGAACTGTTTGGAAAAATCCGGTTGGCGAACAAAAGGACGTTGAAAGAAAATGGCTTGAAGCTTTTGAAAAGACATTTGACATTCATCATTCCAGGTAAAAGACACAGAAGGAGAAGACACACGAGTCAAGGGTTGGATAAGATCAGCGTAATTGGGGATGAGATGCCTATAAAAACCACAGAGACCGACAAAACGTTTTACCTGTTTCTTTGTGTGAGGGGTGGGGAAAGAGTTTATTTTTACTACATTAGCCTCAATAGGAGAAATTACATGTTTATCTATGTGGAATCCCAAGAAGTTAATTTTTTGCTGGTGAAAATTGCACTTAGCTGCAGATAAGGTCAAATTGTGAGCTTCAAAGATAGTCAGTACAGAATTAAGTTTATCACAAGATTCCTGAAGAGAATTAGAGCAGATGATTATGTCATCTTGGTAAGCATAGGTGCCTGGTACACTTTCTAAGATCTTGTCCATTAACGCTTGAAAAATGGATGCAGCCGTTTTTAAACCAAAAGGAAGACGATTGAGGCAATAAGTGCCGAAAGGGGTAGTTATAGCTAATTTGTCTCTATATTGTTTAGGAAGATCCACTTGCATATATGCTTGCTGCATATCTAAGGTAGTAAAATGATTGAACTGAGCTATATTTGCTATGATAGTTTGAATCTTAGGTAAGGGGTAAGAATTATGCAGAATAATGGCGTTTATGAGTCGAAGATCTAAAGCAAGACGGTACTTCTGGATACCAAAACTATCAGGTTTCTTTTTAACTAATAACATAGGGGATGACCACTCAGAGACATCTCTAGTCATGAGTCCAGCTTCAACCATTTCATCAAGTTGGTTTTTGGCTGTGTCAATGAGGGCAGCAGGGATAGGGAAAGGAAGGGTTTTTATTGGATAATCTGATGTGAAAGTGAGACGAGGGACAATAGCGTCTGTATGACCCATAGACTTTAGAGATTTAGAAAACGCTTGGGCATGTTGAGAAAGGACCTTTAAGAGGTCATTTTTCTCAACATCCCCAAGGTGGGAAAGATCAAAATCATCTACACTAAATTCTGAGTTTCTTAACTGTTGAATTAAAGGGGATGCAACAATTGCATTTACAGAATGCATTTCACCCTCTGGTATCTCCTGTATGTGATCAATTTGAGCAACACTGCCAACAATACAGTTCTTATTCAAAAGTAATTTTTCGTTTGAGTTATTGTGCATTAATATATAAAAGGAAACAAATTCAGGGAGGTTTTTGTCAGATATACTCTGCTTTGAAACATCAATTATTGAATCATATGACACGATACTGGGTTGATGGAGAGCATACTCAAAAAGGAAAACAGAACCCAGATCTTTTGCTGGAGATCTTACTAAGGCATATTTGCTCTCATTTGGGTTAAGTGTTACACGTTGAGACAATTGTACCAAATGGTTTTTATTCTTTAAATGGTCAGACAAGATGGCATTTGTCACAGATAGGGGTTGACTATTGGTTAGAGCAAAAGGAATTTCAAGATCGTCAATTTTGAAATTTCGAGATGAAAGTTGTATGCTCATTTTGTTCTTTAACATGAAATCGACACCCAAAATACCGTGAAATTTACTATTAGGAGAGAGATTAATGACAAAAAAGTGATGTTTGAAAAAAAGAGTGGATATCTTAAAAGATATTTCCACACATGCCTTGAAGGCGACAACCGAATTCACCGTGGAAATAGTTACCTTTCTAGAAAGAAATCTGCACGTTACCATAGGTTTTATAAAATTGAAAAAGGCCTCGGAGATTAGGGAGATGGAAGAACCAGTGTCACATAAGAAAACACCAACATTATTTTTGAAAGATAAAGATATATGAGGTAGGTCTTCACTGGAAGATTGAACCGACAGTATACATTCCGAAGAGAATAGATCAGCATTATGAGAAATATCAGGTGGAAAAGAGGTTTGAGTGGAGGTTTCTTGGACCGGTACATTAACACAATGATCAAAATCACTAAAGAAGGTCTGAGAGGATTTTGATATTTTATATGAATTTTGATTAGATTTTGAGAGATTAAAGTTATAGGTTTGGTCATTTATGCCGACACCATTTTGATAAGAACTACAATCCAGAGTCATAAAGACTATATTTAGAAAAAGGTACAGGTATGCTGTTTCGAGTGGGGTCGTAAATGGGGACAGGACAATTTGATGCCTGAGGAAAGTATCGAGCACCATGGGCATCATACAAGGGACTCGTGATTAGTTTGGGTGATAGTTATTGTTTTGATAGTTATTGGGACGTTGTCTGGGGTAAGGATTTTGACGCCTTTGGGGATTTTGGGAGGAACCTTGCCTTTGGTTATTGAGGGACCTCTTATATCTAAAGCAATCTTTCATGACGTGACCAAGAATGCCACAATAATGACACTTGGGTCGAGACCTTGGCCTGGCATTTACAGTCGGGTGCCTAGATTGACTACTATCTTTCTGATGGGAAGGGCCAGGTTTTAGAAAGGCGTTAGGGACCCTATTGGACTTTAATTCCTCTATGGAGGAACGTAGAGAGTGAAGCTCTTCCTGAATAGAGGAAGGTTGGGGCAGGGGTGTTATTGAATTCAATACCTCATTTTGGATGGTTAATTGCTGCAGTTCATCAGCCCTTTTAACAGCCATTTGAAAGTCTGTGATGCCTGCTTCGTACAATTTTAGTCTCAGATCAGATGGTAAGATGGACATTAATTTAACGAACTGTATTGAGTTTAAGGCAGAAGGGTCTTTAATGTCAGAATGGACACGTTGGACCAAAACACTTATTCTGTGTGCTAAATTCCTAACAGATTCTGCTGGGAGCATCTGAATAGTATTTAAAGAATGAAGAGCGGATGCAGCAGAAGAGGTCACAAAAAATTTGCCTAGTTCCGACAAGAGAAGATCAGGCTCTAAGATCTCCTTAAGGGAGGGGGACTCTATGTAATATTTTAACGCAGCCCCAGAAAGTTTGGACTTTAGAAATGCGAGTGCCTGAGGGGTTGACCACTTATTTATGTCTACGAGGTTTTGGAATTGTTCCTTGAAGAATTCAAAAACTGACGGGTCACCGTCAAAAGGAGTGATAGACAGTATGAAAGTACTTTGTGGGTTGACGCTAGTTTTTCCCATGTTTGATAGCAAAAAGGTTTAAAGAGGAAACGAGAGAAAAAAAATTCTTAAAACAGGAATCACGAAAAATGATACACTTATATAGGGATAACAAAACTGGCATCAAATGGCGATGGTAGCAACATGGCCAAGGGACTTCAACTTAGGGAGGGTGTGTGTGTTAGGCTTAGGGATTACAATGGCCAGATTGCTCCATGCCATTCTGACGCAGAAATTTAGATGGTACCAACATGTCATCAAAATAAGATATCATGAACATACACCAATAATTTTGTGAAAATTAAAAAACAATATATGCAATGGTACCAACACACAAATAATCAACTCAGGTATAGAAAAAACAAAAAAACTCAGGTAATGAAGAATTCCTTAGAATATTCAGTCAAAATATAATAATGTATAAACTGACAAAATTTATCACTAAACATGGGAAGGATTGGTCCAGATACCATAAAGAAAAAATATCAATAAAAAATTCTTTTTTTTTTTTGAGTTACTAAGACAGGTATTAGTTCCAAAAAATGCATTTGATGACCAGAAATTTGGACTGAACATTAAAAGGACTGGTCACTGCACCAATTTTTATCGTGAGAAAGTGGTAGTAATTATGATTAAGAAAAAAACACTTCAAGGAAAGAACTGATCACTACTAAAAAAATAACTCTCGTTCAATTGTGACGATATTTGTTAGTTCAAAAACTGTACTTCTGCGAGTCCTACGAGAGGATATGAGGGTCTTCCCTCTGGTTTTTGAGGGGACTCACCATTTTGCCGTGACGTTCTCGTAGACGGGATCCGCGATGATTCCTTGCTCACTCACCCCGAGGATAGGGTCATGGAGCACCAAGTCCCAGTATGGTCGCAGCTGCTGAATCCGAGAAGGCCGCCCGGCCTAATCGGTAGAAGGGGAATGTCCGTCCACAGCCAACGGAAGGCTTAGCACACTCCGTGTGAGACATGGTGTCTCAGCCATCATGTCCGTCAAAGTCCTCGGGATCGAAAAATAGCCATTGATAGTAAAATACTCAGCTGTGGAGGTGTGGGAGTGGTAGAAGAGAGCGAGAGATTCAAATTGAACTTTCCATTATTTATTGCTTTCACGATGCAGTGTGATTATGAAATACAGACATACGACTTAACTAGCGACCCACAGCGCAACAAAAAAAAGTCACTAAGCCTACACACACGATGAACGCCGGAGCGTTTCGAGAAAACGGGGAAGTCCCGACTGCAAAACAAAATTCGAAAGTCGAAAAAGAAGAAGTGGTTCGTTCGAGAAACGCCAAACCTTTTATAGGGCAAAGTTGCCAGCCTGATGTCACCCACAAACGCGATCCTAATTGGCTGACTAGTACAACCACAGTCGCAGTTACGCGGGGAGAGACAGAGTTGGCGCGCTTATCGCCTTAACGGTGAAAGTCCGAACGCGATGGGTGAAACATGGCTTTCTATGGAGGGGATGAGCTAAGTGATAGGAAAAGAACGCACTCGGCGGTAAAACCGGTCCGCCAATCGAGGGAAGCGTAGTGCCAACGAATATTCAATCGCCAAAGCAAGTTTGAACAACGAAGGAGACGGGAAAAAGTGAGAGCGTGATGACTCAGGGTTAAGGCATTTACAGGAGCCAGGAGGAACTAGTCGATCTCATGGGGATTTGTATTGGGAGGCCTAGCAGTTATCGGTTCGTACGGCAGGGAAGAGAAATATGTGGGAGAAACGTCTGGCCAAGGCGGTTTCTCACCACAGGTATAAGGATAAGATCAGTATGTAATATTTTTTGGAGATAATTAATACAGGAAGGGAAAGGTACTCGAAAATAAAGAATAAAATTGTATTACCCATTGCCGCACAGTTAGTCATGTTCCATACCAAAAATTTAAAATGCTAATATTTTTTATTCTTTTAAAATACATATTTATTAAATGTAATGTGTTATTTTTAATATAATGTTTGGTGATTAAGTTACTATTGGCTATTTTAGTTTTCATGATAGAAGATAGCAAAATCAATACATAATTCAACATTGATGAATTTTAAAGTTAAGGTAAATAGAAGGTCGAACGCCGATCAACAACACTGGAAATAAAAGTATACGGCGTTATTTGATAACTTCTTTTTACAACGTTTTTATTAGGTAGCTTTCAATCTTGTCCGTCCGTCTGTCTGTCTATCTGTCTGTTCGGGAGGAATTTAGTAATCAATTTTAAACATACTTCCCCATGAGCTAGAGACTTGCAATTTTGAACATAGTTCAGATCTGGATGACAATATAATATTATCTCGTTAGTTCGGTTCAATTTGCTGTCCCTGAACCAACAGGGGGACTTAAAGTTTAGAAGTTCAACTATAGGACCTTATTGTTAAAAAATCATTGTTGTGCAGTTTGCCTCCTCTCGTTATCAAGATGGCTTTAGAAGTGTTGTATAAAATATTAGTAAAATGAAAATTTGTAAGAATAAAATTAATACACAGTACATGCAGTACTTCATGCAAGTTTTGTGTATTTGTAATATATCTAAGGGACTGACTTTATTAATTAGTTACTGACAAGTTTCTCACCAATATATTTTTAAAACAGTTTTTTTATATTACTAGTGTTTCAAAAATTTCCAACGTCATCTGAATAATAGCTAGAGGCAAAAACTGTGCAATGATTTTAACAAAACAAAGTAAAGCCATGTGTTATAGTTAAAGTTCAGAAAAAAAATCACTTTTTAGTTTTATTAAAAATAGAAAAGAATCAAATTCTTGGAAGGCGTTCAGGTCGCGAATTCTAAACTTTACACAACAAAACTAAAAATCAGAAAATAATTAATGAAAAAAAACCTTTTTAAAGAACAACGTTTTTAAAATGCACTAAAAAGTATAAAATAATTTTTTGCAACTCCTTGTAAAACGAAAAACGTGGGGATCATGCATTAGGTATTTAATCCAACTTAATTTCATCATTAATTTAAATAATTTTTAACTTTGGATATAATGGTAAATAGAGTGACAAGAGTAGTGGCTGTAAATATTATTGCATGATCCCCACGTTTTTCGTTTTACAAGGAGTTGCAAAAAATTATTTTATACTTTTTAGTGCATTTTAAAAACGTTGTTCTTTAAAAAGGTTTTTTTTCATTAATTATTTTTTACGTCTTGATTCCAGAAAGCTTCTACATTTGAGTGGTTTCATAATATTTACATTTCCTCAACCATTTCTATAGTTTATCTTGAAAACAACTTCACTGGTTTACATATTTAGCTAGAAATGCGCGCCCAAGGAAGTCAATACCTTCAAGAAACAAAAATTTCGATTACATATAAACAAGTGGGAACATTGTATTGAACTCTTCAGACTAGAAAGAATTCTCCTTCCATATTTCTGCACCAGTTCAACGTTTGAAACAGAGCGAAAGAGTCAGATTGTGTCTCAACCTCTTAAAAAAGAAGTAATCCTGTTTATACCGAATAGCCAAATATTCTTTCACAACGTTTACTTAGTGGGGAGATACCCAACGACGGGAAAGCACCCCTCGGATGTTTTCTCTATCGAAAACACCACTTCCGTATTTACGTGACTAATCTCGAAATAGAATAAGGTTCTTGTTCTTAAACATGCTCGGCGACTTTTTGCCGTCTGCTGTTTTCTCCGCCTATTACATGAACGAAAGCCCCTCTGAGAATAGGACCACCTGGAAAATTTTTAAAAGTTGTCAGCACCTTTCGACTGAAAGTGTTGGCAACGTGCCATAGGGATTGGAGATGGAGTTTGTTTATTGGAGGAATATTCTTGTTTTCTTTTTTCGTGAATATAGAAGGATTCGAGAAGTGGTAAACAGAGAGGGAAATTTCGGCGCAAGTTCAGAGTTGCGTATGCTTGGCGAATTTTGGCTGTTTAGCGGCACATTTAGACGCCAAATAATACTTTTAACATGAGTAAGGGTTACCATATTAGTCATCTTTAACGCTAAAAACTTGGCGCATACGCAAGTCTGAACTTGCGCCGAAATTTCTTTTCATTGTTCGAGAGTATTTTTTAAGGTTTTGCTGTTATCGTTTGGGTAGAAATTCCGTCATAAAAATTCGAATCTTTTTGAAAGAAACGGAACGCTGTTTTTTATAGCAGAGAAAATTACGTTAGAAGCTTTTAGCATTTTATCGTTAACATACATAAAAAACTAAGATTTTGTATGAAGATTATATCTTTTAAATTAAATTGAGCAAAATCAATACCCTAGCTGCATTAATCAGTACTAATATTTTCTAGATAATAGCCTACACAGATTTTCACCATTTATCATATTTGAGAGGATTTAGTGGCTGTAGTCTCGAACAAATTCTAACTGAATAGTAAATGGAATACAAAATGTGGTTATTTTAATAATTTAGAAAGGAATTGCCGCATACTTTAATCGCAGAGATAATTAAATTGTTTAAATAATGGATTATACTATTACAGTAAAATCAAACATAATAGGATAGGAGTATAACATAATCTTACAATGAGCTGTTTCTATTTCTGTGAATGGAAGTAGAAAAGTCAAAATTATAAGAAAATTAAAATGTCTTTCAATAATTTTTTTAAAATTTTACCAACTTAGTGTTTTTAAACAAAATATCCCACATTTAAATTCAATTTAATCCCAAAATAATAAATTTTAGAATCTATTCTAATTTAACAACTTAAAAAGGGAATTTTCATAAAGACTTTCCGCTAACACATCTCGAGAGAAAATTCTTGGACATCCAATTCGTCATAACTTCTTCATAGGATCATTTTCTTCAACTTCCTCGAAACACAAGCCATCCTTATAAGCTCAAGAAGCTTCAAATTCTTTACCAAAAGACAGCAATATCTTCTCCTAAAAGACAACAGTCCAACGTCTAACTAAACACCCATCTCTTTTAAAGAAAAACGCACGAAAAACAACTTCTTATCAACATTTCCCAGAATATCAACCCCATGGATCGCTTATCCATTCATATTTTTCCTTCCATACACGTCCCCGCAACAAGTGATTTGAGACCACGGGCACGAGATAATACTCCCGAGCCTATGGCAACATCTGATCCAGCAAACCTCTCCAGCAAACAACAGGGAAGAGAGGAATCAAGTAAATCAATATATATTATATAAGGACGAAGATGGATTCCGAGTGTTCCTGTTGGTGTATAATGCTTGATGCAGCATTGGTTTTCGAGGAACCAGGAGGTTGATGGAGTGAATAGAACCGCTTGTTGGGGGGAAGGAGAATACTTCGGGGAGAAGAATTATATTCCAAGTTTGGAAAGCTTTTGGGAGAACGAGAGAAATTTCTTGGAAGTTCTCCCGAGAAGTTGGGGAAGTTATTAATAAGTTTGGGAGAAATTTTCCGATTGAGACATTAACGAGTAAGTTAAATATAGATAATGAAAGCATCCAATTAAGTGATTGGAATATTGAATTAGTCAGGTAAATATTTAATGTTGGTCGTCATAAAAAAGAATATGAATAATAAGTTTCCTATAGCATGAAAATATTATTTTTAGGTGTTTAATGTTATCCAGAGGAATAAATCAAATTATGGATATTTATTTCATTTAAAGTTTATTCGAATTCGAAAGCTTAGGAAAGGTTTCAAAGTTTATATTTAGGAATATAATTTCTTTTCATGGCCTTCTTTTCTCATAATTCAATGGATTTTAAAATCACATTTAGGATACATGGATAAGCTCGCAGTTCTAATTACCATTTCAGAGAAGTTTTCATTTTGGTTAACGAAAATCGTCAATTTGAAAATTTGGAAACTGTAGTAAGGCGAGACGAGGGTTGTAGTAATCCAGTGAAAGTACTGAATATCCCATTTATGGATTGTAATTTCAAAGGTAAAAATTACTATATATTTCCAAGAAAAGTGATTAAAAAAGAAGCTAAGGAAGGCATTTCTTCCACTGCAAGTTTTGATTAAACAGAAATAAAAGATTTACCAAATTTACCAAACAAAAGAAAAAGTTTGAATAGTATTTGGAATAACAAATTTTGTTCCAATTAATAGTTTCAAGAATGTGACATCACTTAATCACACTACTGTGTGTGATATCTAATTTTTAAAAATAATTCCAAATCGAATAGTTAATATCGAAACTATGGATTTGGAACACATTTCCTTCAAGCTAATGTAGGAATTATCACACACACAAAATAAAGATATACTGAATATTATACAGAACCATATTGTATGCCCTTTTTTTTATTCGCACCCGCAAAACCGCAACCAGAAAATGGACAACAGAAAACCTACGCACAATCCTGAAACATGGCGGACTCCTTCAAATACAGAAATTAGCCTAGCTAGGAGAGCTTGCTTTACCAGGAAAGCATAACCATTTCCCTCACCATACAAATAAAAAAAAATCCGAGACGAGAAATGGAAACATATACCACAAACACATAGCTGTAGACACACAACCCCATTAAAAACATCTCCCGAACATAATTAAGTCTCGACCCACCCATTAAAAAATTCCACGAGCCCCTGCACGGAGTAGATTCCGGCTTTTTACGGCCCCGTAAACAGCACCTTTTTCAAAAAATTAATACGTCTCTCTGGGATCTCTCCCCACAGCCGAGGGAGCGTAACTGGATGCTGCAGTGGCACCAAACTAAGGCACCAAAAGCTGAAGTGAGTCGTTAAATTAGCGTAACCGAACGGGAAAAGGTCGTTTTTGGTTGGGTGACGGTGGAGATAACGGGATGGAAAAGCGAGTGAGGACGAGGATATATATGTGCGGGCTTGGAATGTTTAAGCTGGGGAGTTAAGCTGGTTTGGGGATGGTTAAGAGACGTAAAAATGCTCGTGGAAAGTCGAGAGGTAATCAGAATGTATGGGGACGGTTTCGGGTTCGCTTTTATTCGGGGAGGATTTTAAGGGTCTCTGGTTTTGAATGTGGGGAGGATATATCTGAATATTACATTATAATTACTTTGTTGACCAAGTACAAGGTATTTGTATATGTAGAAAATCAATTTTATTGGAACTATTTTAATTAAATACGTAAATACTTTAAAAATACGTAGTGCAGACTCTAAATTTAAATTTAGTAATGACAAAATTTATGTCAATGGAGGTAGGTTATGAAAGTAAAGTGAATAGGCATATTTATCAAAACAACAAGATTAAGGGTTTGATAACTGCTAATATGGCACCGCTCTCAAGTGTACTTGTAATGAATCAAGTATGTAAATAATAATAAGGAACTTGCATGATTTTTTTTATTTTTTTAATCTATTCTTCACGCAAAAATAAGCCACTACAGAAAATTTGAGAACGATTGAGAAATTTTTCCATTGCAAAAAAAATTATCAAAAATCATCTTTTTCGAAGTGCCCGAAAACGCTTAATTGCATGCATAGTGACGTCACAACACATAGACTTCGCCTAAAATGTTTGCCTTGGATTTCTGACCGTCACCAGAACTGCCTAGAAGGTAAATATTTATTAAAACACTCATATCGGACACTTCAAAAAAAGAAATCATCAACTAAAACATAGAAATTAAATTTTGATTGCAATTTGGCCCGCTGGAATTCTACGTCACTGTGCATGCAAACACACTTGGCGTCTTCAGTCACGTGTTTTTTTCTCGACTTTTAAATTAAAATATTTAATTACTTGTACACTTTTAAAATTGACTAAATATTTCATTTTACCATACTAAAAACCATACGGAACACTTAAATTTTTATGAAAATCTGACACATGCAAGTTCCTTATTGGTAGAATGATAGTATAAATATCTATTTCTTCGAACAGCAGAAGCGAGAATAGATAAAAGTATCCATTTTTGCATACATTTCCAAGCTGGAGACTAAATTACTATATGATTTTTTTTCTTGCCTACTAAGAAATGGTAGCTTAAAATGGAAAATAATAATGGAATTTATTTTGCTTCAAAATATTTTGGGAAGGAGAAGACAGAAAAATACTATAATAATTCTGAATTGATCAACCACGCCCCTTTTTTGTAATGAGTTTCAACAAATCTTGATGTTGAAAACGTACAAAACACAATCAATAACTTGTATATCACAACAATGTTAATCGATCATTGAATTTAAGAACCACATGATTAATATTTCATTCTTTATTTGGATAACTGTATTGTATAGAATCAGATCTACTACATTGCAACAACATATAAAAACTATTTTAATGTTAAGAAATATTTGCTTTGGTAATCCTATAGGAGCGTTGACATCAATTAGTGATCAATACATACAAAAGCAAACAGGAAAACAATTTTTGGAGCACGACCCAATTACATGACGGCAATAGCCAATTAAATGACAGGTCTAGGGCAGTCGCACTCATAACCAGAAGGCTTGGAAAAAACTCTCACGTTGACAAACCGAACAATTATGATCTTGGTGATGCATGTCGTTATGGTATTCTCAATGTGCCCATCGTGATCAAAACATTTCTCATCCCAATTACATCGTTTTCGCTTCAAGCCAATTCTTCCATCTCGTTTTTTGTTGTTAAAAAATTGCTTTTATAATGTGGGTACCAAACACATTTGTTTGCATACATACTTTCCATTATCTCAATAAATATTTTCATAAATTTATTTAAGAAGTTAACAACTCGAGTCAATTTTAGAAGAACGCTCAAGGAAATGCTTAGGTTATAGCTGATGTTTAATTTTTTTGTGTGTTTATTAAACCTTTTTAGTCCTGACAGCCCCATATCTTCCTTAGGATTTAATGACTTTCTTGGGGGTCTAGGACTGAAAGGGTTAGAAGTTCAAATGAATGATGGTTTTCGAGTTTATAATATAACTAACAAGTTACAAATTATTTATTATTTATACTAATCCTCACATTATCATAATACTACCATGACGTCATAGGTCATGGTAACCTATGCCTTTATCGGTTTTTTCATAATTATATCGAGAACAGACATTGATAGTAACATTTGGGGCATAATAGTAACCACGAATTAAATCAGTATACTGTCTCTAATACGTCATTTATGTGAATGAGCACAGCATAGGTCCCAACGCGACGAGGTGAGAAACACGAAATTCGGGTGTTACCGATACAAACCATCACGAACAAAGATGCTTAAACAATACACAATCGAACCTATAACGTAATTATTACTCTACTGATCCCACAGCAAACGGCAGTCATCACACAATATCAGTCACGAAAACGACTACGCTAACATCGCCATAACTTTTTTTCCTGGAAGCTCCAGAGACGCTTTGAAATAATCACAGCAATTATGAGACCCGAGTTTTTCTTTATTAGTGAATCATCAGAGGGTTTCTTCCGCGTTAAGAGTCACGTCCTTAATTGGGGGAATTTTTGGAACTGATTGAAAGATGTGCCGATAGGTCAGCGTGTTGATCGTTGATAATGTTTTTATAAAGGTGTTGTTATATTGATTTTGACCCAGAGTTGAAGGGACGCCTAGACCATTAGCACTTCACATAGTGTTAAAGTAGAGATTAAGAACAAAATGAGCGCTTTTAACTATTCGACGATAAGAGTAATGGTTAATTGTGAAGGGTTTATGTTTTATAATGGGATAATTAACTGTTTATGTCTGCGTGATTGAATGTGCGAAGATCAGTTAATGAGTATCTTAGTGAGCCTGGACCTTGAAGTTAAGAACACTTTGACATGGTTCACTCCACTTCAGTTTTTTTATTGTGTGTGTATAATGATTTGTGAATGCTTAAGAATATACATTTTCAAACTCTATTCAGTTAATTTATTCTAATGTAAATATCTTATCTCAAGTAATCTCGGATTGTTTTGAAATAAAGCAAAATTAGAAATGTAAAAAGTAATCAGTCAGAGAAATTGAAGGTATTTTCATGGGTCAAATATACTGGCCCGAATATTAATGTTTCGAAACAACAATTCATTCAACTATAGATTTAACTTTCACCATCTTCTCTTTAAAATTAATCCTAGTAATTGATTTATTATCATTAGAACCGAACAAATAAATTGGAGCTATTACATTTTCAGCAAAATTTTTAACCAGCAAAACCCTCACATTTTTCAGAAATTCATTTCGAAATAATGCTCCATATTTTAAAGTTTCTACTACAATGGAACAAAAGCCGTAGCTCTAACAGTTTTTTAGATGCTCAAAGCTCCATTGGCCATGCAGGTTTTATTGAACTTAACGGAAATAATAGAAAACCTATAAAGTCGATGAGCATGCAACCAATCTTTTCAAATAGACCTCGAAATAACAATACATCTCCCGAACTATAACGGCAACCCATAAAAACACAACATTCAATACCAAGAAACTTATTTAGAAATAAATTAATTACCGAAGAGCATCCCTTCACAAGTGACCGAGTTCCTGTACCAGAAAAACGGATCCCTCAAACAACCCGGTTCCCAAGCAATTTCTCTACTTCGCCGGTTCTCAATATGATCCACCGGAACCAATTGCTACTACTGTCACACCCCACATGTATTTCTTTACTGATCTGAGGAACACGGTTTCATGGTCAGTGGTCAGCCGAAGGTCAGGAGCATTCGGTAAGACACCGGGCGTAATCATTTACACTGTTTCAAGGTGTTGTGATTCTAAACAACGTCTTTGAGTGTAAACTTGATTTTTTCGTTTCTCCTTTAGATTGCTTAAAACAGGAAGCTGGATTGGATTATAATTGAAGGTTGAAGGGACACTGAGCTTCCTCGTCCATGTTCGTTGGTTTTTTTCCCACAATTATTTTTTTGCAGTTTTTGATTTATTGAAAAAAGTACAAAGAATGTCGGTGTTGAAATGGAAATAGCAAAGCCAAAATCACTGATTCAGCCCTAACAACAGTCTTTAAAGCCTCTGAGGGGTGTATATCTTTTGTTCTCTTTGTATTAAAAAAACTAAAATAAATTTCTTACTCAAACTTATTATAGTTTGATTAATACTACATAAGGTCATAGTAATAATTTTTTTGAAATAATCAGAAATAAAAAATGGTAATTCCACTGTCATTTTTTAAGAAAATTTTTAAGTATTTTTTAATTTACTTCCCAAAAATAAATTACAAAAAAAAGATGATCCACCCAGTTTATTGCTTTCTTGTTACAGGGATGAGATTGACAAAAAAGCAAAACGTCTGAAAACTACAAGAATTGATAAGAATATTGTAAATTAAACCAAATAAAATTATTTAGCTGCCTCAGATATGAAAATTTACCATAAGGAAGATCCTTATAAAACCAAGAACATTCACAAAAAATGTGTAGTTTTTAGTAGAAAATATCAGTTCATAAGCTGATTTTTTCCATTAAAAGTCAGAAATTTTTGTTTAAAAGTTTTTGAATGTCTGAAAATCCTACAAAAGTCTGAAAAATCTCATCCCTGTTGTTAGTTAAATCTACTAATGGAACAATTAAATTTTCAAAAAATTTGTTTATTTATTTTTGAAAAATTTTAAACAACATGGCAACTGAAGTTTTTCCTTAAAAATATCAGTCAGTTAATCGTGGACTTACCCACAGAATTACCACAGAACAGAGAGTCCGTGGCCATAGGCGCTAATGGAAATAGAAAAGTTGGATGGATGTGGGGCTTTTTTGGCGCTGTGGGATCGCATCTACGTCACGGGAGGCAGGGAAAAAGCCTAATTGGCAGAGAAAAACTTTTTCCTTCTATTTCGAAAATAGCAGATTGAGTGACAGCCAATCACAGTTTTGGTCACCAAAATGTACTGCTGATCTCTCTGTCAATCATTTATAGTTCCTTGTGGCTTCCCCACATCCATCCAACTTTTGAAAACATCGTTTTGAACCACCTGTTAGGATTTTTCTCTGTTGACTTACCCAAAAATAATTGCACTAATTTGATTTTATTTAACAAGATAATGAAAAAAAAATAAAGCATTTATTTCTATTAACTTAGGTTGCCAAAAATAGGCATCTCTCAAAGTGTTTCTGGTCGTCAACATGGGGATTTCTACATTTATGTACATTTACACACTTCTGTGCGGGAGATTGGAATACTTAAAGCACAAAAAGCTTCATAAAAACTAAAATAAACTTCATAAAGCTAAAATAAACTATTTTTCGATTAGTCTGAGTTATCTTACGGTTTAGATAGCATTATCTATAAATAACTGGTTTGTTATTAGAGACCTGCAGTAAACGTATTTTTATGTTCACCATATTTACCCCAAACACAACATCTTTGAGAAAACTCTGACATCATCATTCACTCACTCTTCTCTCCTCCCAAGTACCAAGAAACTACATAAAATAGGAATCAGGCAGATAATTGAGGGGGCTAGAAAAACAACTACCAGGCGTCAACACCTTCGTCTTACGTATTGCTTCTTGATGTAGATTTGTGAGGGAGTAATAACCGAGTGGCTTTATATCGCACTTGCGAAAGCTTTGTTTTTCTCATCTGATGCTAATGAATGTGGTTTTAGTGGTCTTGTTTGGGTTAAGAAGAGATCAGAATAGTGGTTAAGGAGTTTTTTCTGTCTCCTGTGCTTCTGGACGTCTTGGGGATAACGTGAGATGGATGGTAGTTAGCGCGTAATTATAACCATATTTTGTGTTTTCGTGAAACAGTGTGATAGTGATTGTTGATTAGATAAGTGCTGCATTAGGAAAGGTAGGAAAGTTTCCATAGTTTATGAGGGATAAAACATCTTTTCATTCTCAGACTGCAACCCTCGAAAAAAGTACTTTGTTAATTAGTATTAGTCATTATCTTTAAGCTATGTGTATCAAATAATTGTAATTTTCAGCATATACGTACTAACAAATGGCAATTGAAAAGCTTAATTGAAATTGATGAATTATCACTATTTGTGCTAAATAATAAATCTTTAACTCTGCTAAAAATTATCTAGTATCTTAAAAAAATTGTATTCCTATCTTTAGCTCTTATTATATTATAGTGTTGAAAACCTGCTTAGATCAAATATATGATCATGAAAGTTAAGTTTTCCTAAGAAATCCCAAGAAATATTAATAAGAGCAAGATTTTTTTGAAAAATATTTTGCCAATTTGAGAAAGCCTTTTAAAACACAATTTGAATTGTTAGTAAAAAAACAGTTACAAAATATTTAGAAATTTAGCTTAATTTTCGCTTGAAATTTGGTATAAAACCGAATGATTCTGAAAAAAAATACACATCTGCATTAAAGGGTCGCATAAACATACTGAAAAAGCAGTTATGGATACATATTCCAACGTTGGGAAGAGGATACCTCCTAATACCCTGATGTCTCAACCTTATTCTACTAAAGACGCTATGCATATTAAGCAGATAATCTCATAATCGGTATTTCTCGTAAAATTTTTACATTTTACGAGAAACTATCTCATAGATAAATAAAACTTCATTCTTACTCTAGAGATATAAACATATTAAACTCCAATGAATACCTATATTTCCCTAGTTTAAACGTCTGTCCAGCCATCCTAAACATTTCATAAAAAAGTACCCGCAATTTCTTCTATCAATTTAAACAGAAGAGTAAAAAAAAGATCAATGGTCGGAAATAGCCCCCTTTACGTCCCGCTCAGAATTCTCCTCAACCACCGGTCGAATGAACTACCTCCTTCCCATATCGCGAGGCTCCAGGGCACCGACGTGACTCCTCAACTCTGATAGTTAAGCTGCCGGGGACTTCCACCATGAGAGGATTTCGTTTCCCAAGAGAAGATTAAAAGAAGAAAGTAGGAAAACAAAAATAAATAAATCAAATGCCCCCGCGCGATTAGAGTGCAAAACAAATCTGCGTCCATTAGGGAGGGTTTCGACAAAAATAACGAGATTATGTGGGGCACAGAGAGTAAATGCACGGGTCCGCCGGGGGAGATGGGCGACCCTGGCTTAATTATTTCGTTAGTGCTATATCTGGATTGGATGAGGAGGAGTTATGTGTTTCAATTAGGGAGAGGAATAAATCGAATATTCGGGTCATATCTCGTTTGTCAAAGAAGGTAATGGGATGAGATTGAGGATTTTGGAAAATGGAATGTTGCGGTTTTCTTTTAAATTAAGTTCAGAAACGTTATGTTCAGATTGATGTAGGGTGTGGTATTGTTTTGAATTAAATGTGTTGAATATGGTTCTACAATGCTTCCTTGAAACATATGTTGAAGTTTATGAAGGAATATTATAGGAGGTCTTTTTATGTAAGGCGTAATATATTCAGTTTTATAATTTAGAAAAGAGTGGTGGTAACTTTGAAGATGATACTTTAATGACTTAATTTGACCTTGGGGTCAATTTTTTCGAAGAGACAAAAAGTGTATTGAATTTTACTTCAGAATACTTTGACTGTGGAAGTATCCATACCCCACAATATGCATAATGTATTTGTAGGAAAGTAAATAGTATACATTCATTTTCTTGTAAGTGAATTAGAAAATTTCTGAACCACGACATAAGTAGAAAACTTAAAAAAAACAACATTGTAAGTATTTCTACAAATAAGGAATTTCAATATCCGTCGTTCCTAATGGTCGTTCATTAAAAGAAATTCTGAAATAATTTATGTTTTACAACTGGAATTTATTTAGGAAGCTGACAAAAAATGTTATAAGAGTGGGAAGATAATATAATTCAATATTCTAGAAAGACATAAATCAAATAATCTAGAAAGTTCCACCTAATGAATATTTAAAAATCTATTACACCTTATGTGTGCAAGTTCTCAAAAATAAAAGCAAAAGCCAATGCAAGAATATTCAATCCAATAACCTTGTTTTTAGGATGTCAGAATTAAATAGCATTAAAGTCATGAGGTGAGAAATAATATAGCAATAAAAACCAAGCTTACGTACAATTTTAACGGTTAATATTCAATAAAAGAACCACCACAAATAATTATTGTGAAACAATATGAGGATCGTACACGTATTACACGCACGGACGATACGTACTTACACAAGAAACATTCGACCTTTCGATCGACATCATACAATAAGAAAGGATGCCTGCATTCAATGGCCGCAAAAGAAATTGAATCTTTGAAACAGAGATTACGAGATAACGCCGAATGGCGGACGATATGAAAACAAAATACCGGCCCGTTTTATAAATTACGCAGATGAACGGCTACGGTGAAGTAAGATAACAATGGCTAACGAAAGAAAACAGTAGATAGACGCTCAACGAACAGAAATACTGTTATTAGAGTGTTCTAAAAATGCTTTGATAAGAATACTGTGATGAAAGAGGCTTATAGAAGAGGATGCCGAATAGAATGTTTAAATGCAAAATATTTACTTCAGTAATAGCCGTCGTCGTGTCACTTTGAAGTATTTAGATAAATAATAATTTGATAAGTAAAGATTGATCAAATAAATATTGTGTTTAATTTTTGGTTCGTTTAACTGCATCAATCGCTTAAGTATCCCAATATTTTTCATGATCAGTTGGTGAAATGGAACATTATATTATAATACTCAGAAAAGACTTCAACTGCATACTTACCAAATACGAGGAGGGCTTGAGGGTCTTATCCAAGTTGTGGATAAAGTGATAAATTACTTCAGCTTTTGGGATGAATTAAACTAATTCACCTGAAAACAAAACAAGTAACTAAATATAGTTATCTAAAACACTTTAAAACTGTCATCAATAAGACAATAATAAAATGCACTGTCAAACAAAATGATATTTTGCATGGTAATCAAAAATATTCCCGAATAATCTTTGCAACAAACGCAAATATTCCCCACCACGAAATATGAAGCAAACAATTATCAGTAGACTCAACAAGCATAGTACGCATTTCTGTTTCCAGATGAATAAATTAATTTGGTAATCAGATTTAAGTTTGAGAGACGCAGTAACGAACATCTTCTCACGGAAGTCCTTATAAATTCATCACCACGAGCTTAGAGACACTCGTTGTGGCTCTCCATTTTATAATCGCTTATAGCTTTCTCGAAATGGAATGGCGAGTTCCTTAAAACAAGAGGATCTTAATTTTGAACTCCATAAGTATGTGTTCGTTGTAAGTTGCATTGTTGAATTTAATAATTTAATCTTTTCGATGGTCATTAAAAAGCTCTCTTGCTACGTTTAGGCAGTAATAACTTTAAGGGGAAAAGCACAAAATAGTTTAGGGGGATAATTTAATCTGATAGTATTCCAGAAATGAATTTTGGTTTTTAAAATGTTGGGAATAATTCATGGAGAGATAGATGGAAAGGGAAATGCTGAAATAATTAATGTGTTTTCCAGCAGATATTATTCGACTTACGTATTGCATAAGGCGATATGACCACAAGTTTACATTATGTTTCAATAAGCAGTCACATTGCAGTAATGCTTGAAAAATAAAAATGCACAATGATTAATTAAGGCTAAGCGCGCACTGGAGACTTCCGTCACGATGACTGGAATTGAATTGTCACTCGAGAGCAATGGATCTCTATGACGAGGTTGCTTAGCAATCGGCCTAAAAAAATGGGAATGATGCAAGTGGTTAACATATTAAGAACTATTTTTGAGCTGAGTACCCAATTAAAAATCACCTCTTTAACCGTTAAAATACTTCCCCAAACCCAATAATAACAATAAGCTGCTAACGCTGATACAAAGAAATTATGATATGAACAATTTCCATCATAAGATCCAGGTAAACACAAAAATTGTTGTTTTGGAACAAGATATTCTCACAGTTTGTAAAAACAGATTTAGTTTCTTGGGAATTCGTTTGAAAAGGATTTGCAACACTAATTTCAAAATCAAATAAATTGGTGAAGACATTCTTAAGATTAAACTGTTTATATTAGCAACCGTGGTTAAAAAAGGAGAACTGGTCCGGTGGAACAGTTCATAATAATTTGTAAAAGAGAATAGTATTAAAAGAAAACATCAATAGAAAAAACGTCACAGTAAAATTATTTTTACAACTATCCTAAATTCTACAAAGAATAGTTTTGATAAAAATAGATTCATCAAATCAAAACAAATAAAACTAAATGCTCATTCTCATTATACTTCAACAACATCGTTTCAAACAAACGTGACATCACATCAAAAGATACCAAAATTTTTAATTTTCTTTAAAAAGGAAAAATTCCTGCGGGGCAAATATAAATACTCTTAATTAAGAACTGATTCGAAGAAAGCATTATTTTCCACTTCTATTACCTGACACAGTATCCCAATAAAAAAATTCGGAACAGAAAGATATAAACTGAAATCGATTTTAGCCGTCAGGAAGGAATCTCATTATTCACAAATTGGGTAAAAGGTAAAAAAATGAAGCAGTGATACAAACTACAATGGAAGTAGTGTAATGGTTTGCAGGAGGGTTGAAATGAGCAGCCGATGATTTAACATGCAGTGCGTTTCCGAGTAAATGACTTATGCAAATTAAGGCAATCACAGACGTTATTTCCGAGCTACCTTGCGAACTGGAAGAAAAGCGTTTAGTTTGTTTTAAGAACTATTTTCTCCGTTTTTAGAAACATTTAGAACATCAATTCTGTTTACGGTTTATGGTATGATACTGTAAGTTGCAAGTAGAGATAGTTTTGCTAATACCTTTTGAAAAGATGGAGCCTTTTTTAACTGGTAAATTGTATTTTTGGAGCAATCTACATAAAAACTATGATGATTTTATGATGTGGGCAATTTTAAACTCTCATCTGTACATTTAGGCTTGTGGTTTCGGAGATAGACTGCTCAAATGGTTCACTAAAAACAAACTATTTATTTAGGATTGTTTAGTTTAGTATTCAATAGTTTACTCGAGTGATTTAGGTTAGGCTTATAGGTAATTTTAAAACTATTTTTTCAAATTTGTAATGTTAGTAATTTTAAAAGCAAAAAGAGATTTCTGGTTACGGAGATATAGATTACTCGTTTTAAAATAAGGTTTACTAAGCAAGAAATTTATTTAGGATTGTTTAATGTTATGTAAAAAAGTTAACTTGATTGTGTTAGGGTTAAACTAAAAACGTAAGCAGCACAATCAAGGAGAAAAACGCATCTTCCCTGAAAAGGCTTTATTGAGAAAACTTCATCAATTACTGGTAACTATATACATCTTGTGTTACATCCAATCAAATTAATTTTAAAAAACTTGGCAGTCCTACCTGGCCCCGTTAATTTTCCCCTAAACTTAATTTCTGGGATGAAGTTAATTAAATGAAAGCGCTTTTGAACGAAACAAGCGTAAAAAAAGAGCTTGTTTGAGCCACAAAATTAAATCAAGCCACAAGAAAAGTTTTAGAAAAGAAATGACAATTAAAAGATATGCCTTAATACTTTTTTTTTCTAACCTTTAAAAGAGGAGGAAGGAGATATTTCTGAATTATATAAAGTATACCCTAAAATGTTTAATAAAAATAGAGGGTGTATTACGATACAAAAGAACAAACTAAAAGATAGCACAGTTTACCTATAGTTAGTTTAAAATCAAATCAAGACCAAATTTTTCCATACTGGACGATGTAAAAAATATTTAAGTAAGTATAATTTAGTAAGCAAGGACCAAAAATTTAGTTTCTGGTGGGCACGTTTCAAGCTAAAACATCTTTAAGTTACACAGAGTGTTTCCTTTATTACACAAAGTGTTTCAAAAGTCCGCCTTGCGGCTTTTAGTTGAAACTAAAGTCTCCTAGGGTCATGAAAGTAAGGTCCACCCCTAGGTAGACCCCCTGGAGAATCCATTGAGAGGACTTTAGTGCCCCCTGGCGGCGAAATAAAAAAGTTTAAAAAATTAATTTCAAAACTAAAGAAGATAGAGCAAAAACATCCGTGATAGTATTGTTGCTAACGTTATGAAGAATTCACTGAAAAAAATTTCATGAAATTATCATGAATATTCGCGTAGATATAAGCATGTGCAAAATAGCCCTTTTTCAAGCCTCAAAAAGAAAAAACCCGTATATAAGGCTATTTTCACATGCTAATTTTTTTCAGTGAGTTCTTTATAACCTGGCAACAATACTATCACTGAGGTTTTTGCTCTATTTCTTTTAGTTTTTTAATTAATTTTTAAAAAAATTTATTTCGTCGCTAGGGGCGCTGTAAGCCATCTAAATGGATTCTCCAGGATCACTTATCTAAGGGTAGACCTTATTTTCAGGACCCTAGGAGACTTTAAAATCCTTGAAACGAACTTTTGAAACACACTGTATAATGTATACTATATTCATCCATCAAGAATTTTTTTTCTGACTACATGTTTTATAAACGCAGAATGTCTAAAAACAATCAAACACAAAATTGATCTTTAATAAATCTGACACCTAATGATTATCCTTACCTACAAATAAATTCCGGAGATCATCTTCTAACAAGCTGTTAATCAAAAGAGATTGTAAGCCGATTTCACCCTCACCCAGGCACCTTCGGCCATATTGACCACGATGTTATGCACCGCAGTAAGTCAGGGTTAATCTCCATGTCACTTAATATTCTTTTTATCCAGAACACGATGATTAATGGGCATCTGGAGAATCAATAAATGACTCTAGACACCACACCAAAGGATCCCAGTAAGTAGAACAGGCGTGTTTGATAATAAGCAAACAGTAGGTTGAAAGCGTGCATAATTTAGAATTTAAGAAGTGATTTCTTCCATGTGACCATAATGCGGGATTCTAAAAGATTTTTCGCAATTCATATGCATGAGAAATAGTGTTTCTTGCATTTCTTTTTACAAATCCAAAAAGTTTTTAAAATCAAAACTAATATACTATTTTTTGCATATTATTGATAGGATACAGTTAAAGAAGTTTTTATTTTTGTGATCAAAAAAGATATTACAAATATACAAATTGATTTACTATTAATTTTAAAATTATTTTCCACATAAAATTATTTGGAGATATTTAAGATTGGAGGAGTACAACAAATTAGTAAGTAAATATTTTACGTATTAAAATGCAAGTTGAAATGTAAAGAAAGATGCCAAATAAATGTATTTTTATTAAATATTGAGTTCAACGTATTTGCTAAAGGATAGAAATAGTATATCTTTTTTACCCAAACACAGTTATAATGTTTTTCGCTATACACTAATTCAAAGAGCTAACTAAATACTATCTAATAGAAAACTTAAACCAAACAATTTTTCAACTAAACATCTTTTATTATAATGGATGAAATGATATGAAAATAAATACTTATTAATGAACAAATTCTGCACGGAGAAAAAATTTATTCTTTTCATATTGAACTGGTTTATCAGAAATAATTGTGCCGAAACTAAGAATAGCTTTGATGGTTATAATTCATTCAGTTGTTTGATATTAACCTTTTACAGGCCGAATTCAGTTCCAGGTATATTTTAATTACTTTTTTTGCATAATTTACCTTCTAATGCTCCAATTAAGAGATTTTATTAATATGAAGGTGATAAAAAATTTTTACATGCGATTTTCACGATGTTCCCAATTGGGAACATTGGCCACTTCCGACTATACTTCTCTATGGGAAGAGCGAATAGGGTATAGTGATAAATCTATCGAATAATAACCCAAAGTATATGGAATAACTTGCACATCTAACCTTAAATGCAATTTATGTTTCGGTTCAAGTAGTAATTTTGTATAGATTTCATAATAAAAAAATTTTACAGTCAATTTCAAGTTACACATAAGAAAAATACCCAAATTTTATAACATTATGCTTCTAAATTTTATACACTAGCCTGAAAAAAACATTTGAAGGATGGGAATATCAAAAAACAACTAAAATAGGAGATATTAATACTAGTTTTAATTTTCTTATAATTAAAAAGCAATTTTTTTGTTACTCAAAGGCAAAATATTGAAGATATCATGCATTTATGAATATGGTTTTAAAATATATTATAATAATTTAAGTACTAAAATCATGATTAAAAGTTTGAGTACTGGATGAAATAATTGATTTTAGAATGTACCAATTATAGTATATTTAAATGAAATTTTCACTCACATTACTTTTTTTTAAAAATCTGAAACCGTTTATACTTTTATACCCAAGATAGAAATCAGTTCTGAATAAATATTTCCCAAATTTATTTCTCATGTATAATAAATAATGCTGTACTGAGCGTGTGAGATAACTGAATCTACTATTGACTTTTTTTATTTGTACAAGAATAAATCACTGGGATCTTAGGAGTGGTTATTCACATCCATCATTACTCAAAGCCAAAGCTTATATTCAAATAAAAAAAACATTTACTCAATAAAAAACATTCAAACCAGCTACTTCCTCTTTAAAGGGGGATTCCCCTTTAAAAATCATAAAACCTTGTTATTCTTTTCTGAAAAGAAATTCCCGAAATACACCAGTTCTATCCTTTCAATCATATAATGCCGTACAAGAAACTTTGATTCCTTTGCATAGCGGCGACAGGCCAATGTTCCCAATTGGGAACATGCTTGTTTCGCAAGTTACTACAAGCGTGTTTTTAATATTTATTATTAATACTGAGGATATCTGTTTAAGGTGAGTCTTTTTCAATATCCTCACCAAATTTTGGAAACTTAAGACAATATTTTGATTTTTCATGAATTGTTTTGTGTGCCTCTATCAAAAAGTGTAAAAATGGCCGATTTTAAGATTTTTTGTAATTTTTTTGTACAAAGATATCAACTTCGTTTGAATTTTAAAAAATCAGGACATCTTTCAACTTTACACGATAAATTCTTCAACTGTATACTGTTAGTAGTTAATTTTTTATGATTTTTCAAACATGATGTTCCCAATTGGGAACATTGGCCTGTAAAAGGTTAATGAGATTGCTTTATCATGGAACCGTCCACATATTTTAAAAGCATTTAAAGGGGGTTCGGTATTAGATTATTTTTTGCTGACATAGCAGGATGTATGTGATTCTTATGTAAACAATTAATAACACATCATTTTCTGAAACATCTCGCAAGTTAAAAAAGTAATTTTACTTAAAAATTAAATTTCACAAAAGCAAATTAAATTCAACGACAGAAGAAAAATGTAATCGTAAATTGAATAAATGCGTTCATTGAATCTATGTGTAAGATAAGATTATTATATAAGAATTGGAGGTAGAAGCTCTCAAAATAATTAAGAACGGTGTATGGGGAGTTGCGTACGTAATTACGAAAGGGACGATTTGCTTAATTTTGCTAACAAGAGGGAGAAAGATAGAAAGTTATCAAAAATTTGCTTATGTAATATTAAAACGGTCGTCATACATCTAAAAATATGTTATTCAGACAAGGTATCAAATATTTTACGAAACATTTTTCAATGATCTTAAATATCTAGTCTTGTTTTGATAAAAACTTGATTGAATTGAAAACCTTGAGTTCCGTAGAGTAATTAATTCTGAATACCACTTCAAACTAAAAACACACATTGGACACTTAGAAAAATTACAGCTTCTTGAATAAAAAGTCATTTAATTGTGTTTGCTATTACGGTGTCATTCAGAAAAAGATCTCCAAGTTTCACTCTACACATTAAGCGGGGAAAATAATTACTCCGTTTAGATTTTAGGCAGATATAGCATTTTGAATTTGGCGAATATGTCCGTTTATTTCACATTTAGTTTGTTTTTTAAATTTAAAAGTGTTTTTGTCTTTTTTAAGTACAGTGAATGGTTTGACTCCCCATTGGTATTCATTAAACTGCCTTGATTCAGTGTCATAGTACTTTTTGATTTTATTCATCTAACTAGTAAGTAAGCAGTTGTTTTTCTAGCACTGCATCGGTATGCGGAAAAAAGAGGGAAAATCAGAAGACCCTAAGAATCAGAGACAGAAATAAAGACATTTCTTTCAACATTATTCTTAATGTTACAGAATGTTAATTGAATACAGCCGTAAACGGCTGTATTCTGTGCTTTCTGACCAGTGGTTAAACAGCACAATCAAAGTAGGATTCCACCAATCAGAGTCGGCGATTCCTTCTATGATTGGTGGTTAACCGCTGATCAAGGAGCACAGAATATGGCCGTCAGTCTTTCTTTTTTTCTTGTAATGTGAGAAAAGCAGAAATACAGGGTGTCCCACGAGAAGTGGCCCAACCCCTTTAACTTTTGTACCCATACAGATATAGTTATGAAAGAGGGGTCTAGGTATAGTAAAAAGACCATGCTCTTTCCAATGAGATAAGTTTCAACGCCCTCTAGCGGAAACTTTAGGAGTTATAATTTTTATTTTGAAAACTATGTGAGGTATGTGAAAAAAGTCAATGACTAAGTTGTAGAACAGCATCGATTCAGTAGGAAAAGACACCTTAAGCAGAAAAATATCTTGAATAAAACCCCTAAAACGCACGCTCAATTAGATTGAATTTACGTAGATTTTACGTTTTAAAACGCTCCTCACGAGGCAAAAATGAGGAATTTTCATTTTAATGAACTAATAATACTTTTAGTCATTTACTTAAGTTATAAAAATTTCTTATTTTCGCCTTGTGAGGAGCGTTTTAAGAAATAAAATTACGTAATTTCAACCTAATTGAGCGTGCGTTTAAGGGGTTTTAATCAAGATATTTTTCTGGTTAAGGTGTCTTTTCCTACTAAATCGATGCTGCTCTACAACTTAGTCATTGACTTTTTTCACATACCTCACATAGTTTTTTAAATAAAAATTATAACTCCTAAATTTTCCGCTAGAGGGCGTTGAAAGTTATCTCATCGAATAGAGCATGGTCACTTTACTATACCTAGACCCCACTTTCATGACTATATCTGTAGGGGTTCAAAAGTTAAAGGGGTTGGGCCACTTCTCGTGGGACACCCTGTATAATTTGATTGCAAAGTGTGTTTAAGATTCTTTCAGTTGAAGTTTAAATAAAGTCCATCAATTTTTATCAACTGAACAATATTTTTGAATCGACAAACATATTTATATTTTTTGGTGGATGATTTTTCAGTATTCTAAATATTGTTTTGAATTTTCAGAAAATATTTGGTGGTTATACAATGAAAATTCCATCAGTTATACATTTCCCCTCTATTTTCACAAAACTTGGATTTTGGACTCATTCCCTATTTTAAACGAATGATTTTGATTTTTTTGATCCTATAACAGTTCTGCTTATGGACTCACCCAGTAAGGTTGGTTATAAGGTCTAACGACCTAGTTATACTCCCTCAAGTATCCCCTTCTTTTTTTAAAAAATATACAGCATTTTTATCACAAAAAATTGATTGAATTAAAAGAGTCATAAATTCCTGAGGACCACTTACCACCAAAAACACGCGTGGGAATGTCCATAACCGCTCTTTGAGTCATGCCGGAATACCGAGATGTTCCCATGCGGACAGAACGGAATGTTCCCATCAAGCATGGCGAGCGGGCGCAATGCTCGATTTGGCGTAATTAACTCTTCAGGGGGGAATAATCCACAAAAGGACACGCGCCCAGTAGTCAACCGTGAACGGGGAACAGCGCAGACAACTTTCACGGTTCAGGTGGCAACGTGAGTGCGCCCGACTTGATTAGAGACAAGGATTCCCATTCGCGAGATGGCAACACTCTGGGGACCGCCAGGGGAATTAGCATATTTGATTTCGGAACAGGGATTCTTGGAGGAAGAATTAGCAAGTCGGGGGTTTAATCGATCAGTAACAACATGTATTCCGAGTGAGTGGGTTTACTTACATGCAGCGCGATACGACCAGGACGTCATGGGGAAAACAGTCAAACACTTCCTATCGCTTTTTCATTAATTTAGAATCTGGTCCTTCCATTGGTTGTTAGATATGACGTAGTAGTTACATCATCATTATAGGTATTTTATAGGGAAGTTTTTCTCCAGTCGCGTCGCACGGATCGCTGCATGTAAACCCACCCTAAGAGGACTATTGAGGATGAAGCGAAAGAAGAGTAAGTGGGCTTTATGTGAATGATAGATGTGTTTAGTAAGAATGGAGGAAGACAAATGCTTGGAGAGTATGGTGAAACTGATTGTCGAGATTGATGACTTGGTTTGGGAATACTTGATAAGGAATCGGGAAGCTTTTATTTATTCTGTAAGGTGAGAAGACTTATGTGAGGTTTTCATGTTTGATTTATGAGAATAAGCTTCTGGTGAGACATGGGTGTAAGTGATCTGAGAAAATTTGGATTAAGGTGGTGCATAAATAAGGTATAATGGAATTATATATTTGAGGATAAAATGGTGTGCTGTATTAAAAATGTGATAAAGTACGGAAAAAGCATATCTAATTGGAATTTATACAGGAAGTAGAAAATATACACCTTTAACAAAAAATAGGTTAAATTTTCCTCAAAGGAGAATACAAAACTTTTAAAATGAAATTGAGTAATGAATATAACACTAAGTATTTAACAAAACGATTATCTAACAAATACGCATTTTACTTCATAAATGAAGAGTAATTTTTAAAAACCACAAAAACAGTTTTTCAGAAGAGAGACAGAACATTAAAAAATGGAGTTAAAAATATCTAGCAAAAAATAATTTTTCCCTTGGATAAGATAATGTTAAAAAATATAACTAGTACTACACACACTTAAAGTGCAAAAAAAACTTTCTACAAAACAATTCTATGATTCACTTTCAATCGAAACTAAAAGTGTCGAACGACCTATGAGGTAAACGAACCCTTTCATTCAACAATACCTTCTCTCCGTAGTTCGCAAACAGATTAGAAACAATTAGATTATTTTTCATAACCCATCAGTAAGCACGTCTTTAACGCTCACACCTTTGCTTAAACGAGGCACGGCAATTGTGTATTCCCAGGGATAAAGGTCCCCCTGTGTTGAACGCGAGCCTTGAACCGAGACTAAGTAATGAGACAAAGATTACCGGCCATAAAATATGGAAAGACGTACATGATGGAGGGGTTTGTGTAAAATGACTGTTATTTAAGAGCTTTTGAGCTTCCTGTAATTTTTTTTACGGAAATTGTAAAGAGATAGCTGCCAGCCTATGTATTAGATATTATTGGAAAAGAGTGATTTTTTTGTAATTACAATATCAATACAATGCTATAGCAATGAGATTAATTCACAAAAAATTCAAGTTTGAGAAGAACAAGAATGTTTTTAGGTAAGTAGATAAGATAACAATTTGCAACTAGAGAGGGGTCGTTGAACTTTAAATGTCATATATCTAGGGGTCGTAGAATTTTTTTAACACAATCGTTGTTAACAATCGCTTTGGTACCTTGTCAAAAAAAAGGACATCATTTATGTACATACAGTATAACCTCGAAATCGAAACCGAAAAAATTTCGAGATAGCGAGTTTTCGAGATAACAAGGAAGGAGGAAAATACTTTTTCGAGATATAAATATTTTTTTATAAAAGTTCGAAATAACAAGGATTATGCTGCAGTATCAGCTCTACAAAACAAAAAGAGGTAAGTAAAGAAGATCAATAGGATAATATTAGTTATTTGCAACCCTCTATTAAGGAAATACTTCAGAAATAACTTTATTTTAACGTCAAAAAAACTCTTTTTATGCTGCAAATGAAGCGTTATGAACTTACCATATTTCCTAAAAAAATCACGCTCTTTTACTCCCCTAAAACTCTACATCCCACATCCAAAAAAAGAACTCCCAATGCTCGATTTCACACAATCGACATCAACAGCACAGTTTCAAAGATGTCACGAAAAAGGACACAGATTTCCCAAAGAGATAAAAACCGAGACTGTGTTAAAATCAGTTACCCAACTTCTCCCAAGAGTCATCATCCCTAGCACCAACCATTGGCAAAGGTCTGATGACTTAATGGCACGTGAGTCTTTTTTGACCATTTAGCGTTGATGGAGAAATCGGCGACACGGACTCTCGAAAACTTCCTCCTCACGACATCTTCTCTCTTGTCCCAATAAATTCGATGTCGTTCGTATCTTATGGGGAAACCCTCACGACTGCTATTACGCAGTTCTTTATGTAATGCTAACGGGCATGTCAGATAGAGACGTCTGCCGTTGACCTCTCTAGGGGAGACGTTTCTATACTTGTGTACTCAAGGCTGAAATTTGATGGTTATGCTAGTGAACTCAAGACTGAGGTTAGATGATATCTTGGTATCCTGCAGAAGAAGCAACACCAATGGTGGGTTTAGGAAGGGGAGCTAGAGACTTTAAAGAGCATGATGTCACTGTGCGTGTGTGATTATATTAAAAAATCCTTTATCCATAAAAAAGTAGAATGCTTTGAAAAAAAAAGTTGGAGAGGGGAAGGGTTTGATCCCATGATGCCCGTGAGACCCGCTAATGACCAAAACTAAACAAGATATTCATATTTACTCATCTTTAGCGCCATTCAGTGAATAAAGATAAGACAACCATTTAAGTATAGCAATCTGAAAATAATACGACTATTCAAAAATAATTTATAAGTCCATTCAAAACGGAATCTGAGTCACCGATCACCGGGTTTTTAAAAATATTGGATATGACAGAGGGAATTAGAAACTAAAAGCCACGAGTTATCTTCGATGGAAATTCAGAGAAAATCCAGGATCAATATGGAATTGTAGGTTGTAGAGGAAGGAATTAATTACAGGGATAGGTTGAAGAGGAATGATTTAATTACAGGGATATCGGGGATAAAGTAAAGATACTTTAAATATTGTATTAGTGTATAACTTTATGATGTTGTATCGTGTCACGTAGGGATACTCAACTCAAGTAGAAGACCAAAAAGCAAAGCAGCATTGTAATTTCAGGAGTGTCTCAAGCATTTCATCCAAACAGGTGCAGGAAAACTTAAAATCGTCATACCAAAAGTTTCTTTTTGTCTTAGGGGATTTTGATTGAATAATACCAAACTGTACTATAAACTACAACGTTTCTTGTCAGTGACGTCGACATCACGGATCGACGTAATCGACCCTCCACTTTCTATAGCTACCTAAATTGGAGAAATAGACAGCGAACGAGTCATCCCTGATTCACCACTTAGGTAGCCAGAAAGTGTGGTCGATCGGTGAAGTCACTGACAGGAAAGGTTGAAATTTAAAGTTTGCTGACAGGATAAATCTTCTACATACTTAACTTAACGGCCCCATCTCCTCTAGAACGAAGTTTTAAGCATTCAAAAACCGATATAAAGACCACACCACCAAACCTCTATCAGGAAAATTAAACCATAAATAAACCTCCCAGAAACCAAACCACTCAACTCCTCTTTATCACCATTGCACTTATACATACGCACTAACTCAAATAATGGGGACCATCTCGCAGCAAAATGCACCACCAATCGGCGGGTCATAAAAACGTCTTAGCCCTCGAAAACAAACGAGCGGATAAATGCATAGCGGCACGGAAATAGCGCATATTCATAATACAGCACTTTCCACGGGCTTCGGCACGTCCCGTGAAATCTCGGGAGGCCCCGGGAGTGATCCATCATATAGGGCACGTCCGAAAATTCTCTCACTCTCCCCTTTTGGGTGGTGGACCGGGGCCGCGCAAAATGAAATTTATTCGCCACCAGACATGCGTAACGCTTTTTTTGGAACTGTGTGGTAAATGGGTGAAGGGGCGATTTCGTGTGGGGATGGATTTCTTTCTTGCGGAGGGGATGTTTCCAAATGGAACGTTTAAGGGTGTATTGGAAACGTAATGGGGGGGTTACCGCAGGCAGAAGTTAAGAGGAAAGAAGTTAAGGTAAGGTAAGTTATAAGTATTACGGCAAAGATTCTTTTTGAAATCCAATATAGGGTAGTACAAAAAAATATAGGAAATATAGGTTTGTTTTGTTTTCACTGGAATCGGCCAAAAGGATATTTCTTTACCCAGAAAAATAAATAAGTCTACTTTGAGAAAGTGATGAAAAAGTATTTTAAGGTATCAACACTATAAATAGGGAGTACTTTTAGATGTAAAGTACATTTTTAAACTGTTACAATATTAAAAGAAGAGTTCTTCACCAGTTACCTCTAGTTAGAGGATTGTGTGAGAAAACTATTGTGTGAAAACTATATTGAGATTGACTGATATTGAGACTATATTGAAACTGATTGATATTGAGACTATATTGTGTGAAAAAATATTGTTAGGGAACAATTTAACCTCGTAATCTCGAAAACCATTATACTGGTTGATGGACTCTTGGTATAATCTATAATACATATTTTCTCAATTTAAATGACTCAAAATAAACTGAATGCAATATTTATCAATCCCTACATTAATCTGAAAACCCCATAATGGAACTTATTCACAGGAGGATAGAAATGGAAAAGAATTCTGAGAACGAAATCAAAAGCAAGATTTTCGTCATTTTCTCGAAGGAATCCACTCTCCACATCCACCACTTTTGAATCAGAACCTTTCGTCTTGCTCGAAGCATAGTCTCGTGTTAATTAAAAGCATAACTCGATTTCCTCTCCTCGACCAAACTTTCTAAACTCGCATATTCATCTCTAATGCTCGTTGCGAAACGATATCTCTCTTAAAAGAACAGAATGGAATAAACAAAGCTTTCGGAATGTTCGTTCGACGAAGCGGTTGGGAAACGATGTGAATTTCTTATTAGCGTAGATAGCGTATCGTTCGGTATTTTAGATTGATGTTGGTAAAGTTTAATTTTGGGCCTTTCCATTTCATTGATAGTCTTTAAAAGATGAGGCCATTTTCATTAAAATACAGAAATAAGATAAAAAAGGGGGAGAGGGGAGAGGTCTGAGAACAGCGCAAACGATATCTGATCGGTAGTATAATTTATATACTATTCAGCTTTGGGCTTAAATAAAAAAGAAATAATAAATCAGAAAAATAATAAAAGCGAAAATAGTAAATATTAATTATTGCAGTCAATTCTTGCACGTTGAAAATTTTTACCAAAATATAAAGAAAGCAGAATGTGTCAGATTTTCATAAACATTCAAGTGTTCCGTATGGTTTTTGTATGGTAAAATTAAATATCTAGTCAATTTTTCAAAAAAATGTACAAGTAATTAAATATTTTAATTTAAAAGTCGAGAAAAAAAAGACATGACTAAAAACGCTAATGGGCAATACCACCATTTATTTTTTATTGTTTTATTCGATAGAGGTACCCTAGAGTGGAATATACACGCAAAATTTTTTTAATTACGATGATTATTTATTTTTTTATGTAATTTCAAAGTTTGACTTTAAAAAGGGCGTTAAATCGTCAAATTTCCAAATGTGACGTATTCTATTCTATACATTGATTTTAAACAATGCTTTAATCTCTATTCTAAAAAAAAGGTTTTCGGTGAACGGTTTCCAGAGAAAGGCTTTTTAATTACTGATCCGTATAACACATATTTGGTATCAAACTGTCCGGATTCTTTTGAGGATGTGCAATAAGCCTTTAGAATTTCTAAAAAAAATCTCAATTTTAAAATATTTCCATTTTTTTTAGATTGCGGATAAGGTTGCAGATATAAAGAAAGAAACTTTGAATTTTAAAACAATTGAAAACATATTTCACTGGTTTTTAATATTCAAATAGATTAAATAATCATCTTTCTATTTATAACACCAATTTAAAGAATATATTTTGGGTTATTTTTAACAATATTTATATTTTTGTTGTTTAAACGGTTTTAATTATATTTAAAACTTATGTATAATTAATTTGTTTGTTGTTTATTTTTGCATGAAGAATCGATTAAAGAAATAAAAAAAATCATGCAACTTCTTCATTTCTATTGAAATTACGGAGAAAACCGTATAAAAGAAGAGATAAATAACTTTTAACTAAATTATAACTAATTTTTTGAAAAAAAAAATGAAATTTTTGTTTGAAAATTCAAAATCTCTCTATATTAAAAAAAAGTAACAGTGACCGTCACCGCCGCCGCCGTCACCGCTGATTTTGAAAATTTTATTTTTTAACACTTTGAACTATCACTACGCAAAAACTATTAGAAGGAATATTATAAAATTTTGACCATTGGTAGACAAATGTATGAGGGTCATTTCAGTTTCCAGATCTAATTAATTAGATAATTAGTTCTGGAGTTATTTAATGTCAAAGTCCAAAATTATTTTTTTCTGCTGCGAGTTCGCCCCCAGCAAAAACTATTTACAGCATAAACATGATTTTTTGCAGACACATACTCTTAGGTATGAAGTTTTGCACCTCGTCGCCCTTTTTTCGAATTTCGAATTATTTTTGGAGTAATTAAATTCTTAAGTTTCGAAATTTTTTACCCTTTTTCGGTTTTTTCGTTATAATAGAAAAACTAATCACAGTAGAACTATGATATTTTAAACACACATACAATTATTTTTTATAAAACGATTGGCATTTCGTTTTTTAAAAAATTCGAATTACTTTTAGAATTATTAAGATTCAAAGTTTCAATTTTTTCATCTCTTTCTGGTCGTTCACTAGAGAAACAGCCGATTTTTATGCGAGTCTGATTTCTTTTATTTCCGACGATTCACTAGGTACACGTGCATTTTATAAATTTAAAAGATTTTAAGGGCATGCTTTTTTCTCTAAGATGGTTGATGATAATTAGTAGACTTGCTGGATATTTTTTAAAAAATATTTCGATTAAATTATTGACAAGTTAAAACAAGGATATTTTAATTCCAATTTTATTTTGATATTTTTGTAGTAATGGTCCGAATTAAGTTATTTATTAGAGAGATAAAAAGTTTTGATATTAAATGATCAGTAACTAAGGAGACAAGTTCCAAGTTTTACTGGATAGTTAAAATGAAACAAGCGAGCTCTGCTCGCTAAGATCGCGAAGCGATCTTCAAAGAACTGCGAAGCAGTTCCGGGGGTTGGTGAGCGATAGCGAGCAGGGGGCAGAGCCCCCTAGTGGTCTAAAAAAATCTTCTTGAGTCTAACTAAAACATACTATCACTAAAAATTACGAACTTATGTAATTTTAGTTGTTGGTTGATAAAAAAATAAAACTTAAGCCGAATTCTTTTTAATAGTTTTTATGCCAATATACAAATTCAAAACCAGTTTTTAAAATTAATAAAATACTTAGAACTAAAGTATATTGTAGAAAATTGATTTATTTAAATATAGAATGAAACATCCTTATATCATCATTGTTGATTAAATCATTGATACCCATAAAAATATAAACAGAGAAAATAGACATTGGGGTCTTATTCTCTGAAATAGACATCTACAATGACAGTATTACAGAGATTGCAAGGGCTGTCATCTCCGCTCATGGCAATATTTGATTTGGACTCGTCGTGGACACATTATCATCAGCATCAGAGAAAATAGACTTCAAAATGATTGCTAATCATTGTTTGTAAATTCACATTTTAAACCGAATCAGTTTAAAGTAAATAACATAATTAATTATACAACTTCAGGAACAACAAATGAATTGATGTAATACGAGCATATAATTACGCATGAATACAAGAATGATTCAACAGAATGAAATTATGTAAAACGGACTAAGGTTTAGAACCATATCCCTTTAAGTAATTTTTACTACACTCCCTTTCTCAATGTTACAAATTATCCTATAGTTTAATGAATTATAGCCACACAGGGAAACAATAAGTCAACAAATTTCAATAGCAATTTAATTTTAATTAATTTTTTCAAAGGCTAAAATCCCAAGTAAACATTCGACTTAAAAGAGTCTTAAAAGGTTTTCATAAATTGAATCTTGATAAATTTAAGTGCATTTAATTTAACCTCAATAAATTTATAGAAAGTTTGGGAGTAAAATCTAATTATTCACAGATATTTTAAATTGCAATTTCATCTTCTCCTAGTAGTTACCTAATCCTTCTCGTCTCTCTAGAAAAAAGTTTTTGGTGAATGGTTTCTGTTCTGGAGAAAATTTTTATTTACTGATCCGCATAACGCATTTTTGGTATCAAAAAATCCGGATTCTTTTGAGGATTCCGAGTATAATAAGCTATTAGAATTTCTAAAAAAATTCTAAATTTTAAAATATTTCCATTTTAATAGATTTTGTAAAAGGTTGCAGTTACAAAGCAAGCAACTGTCAAACAACTTGTTATCCATCCAATCACAACATCCAATTTTAATATTTAATTATTTTTTAAATTAAAAAGCCCATTATCTACTTAAAAACACCAAAATGACGTTAAAAATCAAACCTTCTTTTACAAACTGGGAATTAATGCTAAATAAAATATTCACAATTAAAGCAACTGTCTTGCTCATTAGCTTTTGCTTAAAATGGCTAAAAATCAAGATTATATTAGCTACACTTTTGGTAAAACGTTGAGTAAAAAATGAATGTAACAGAAAACACTATAATAAAGATTGGGGTAAAAATACTAAAGACATTTCTTAGACCTTAAATAAGGCGTTGAGCATTTTTAGATTCTAAAATTGTGGGTCGAAAAATACATGAGCTATTTTTTTAACTTTCAGCTTCTAACTAGTCAATGAAAGGAGTTAATTAAAATATATTAAAAATTTAAATATTTTTCTTTGTGTGTAACAAGTATGGCTTGAAATAGGGGGATTTTTCTCTCATCAGTATTTTTACTTCTTTATTATTTTACAATAAAACTTTTTAACAGAAGCATTACCAAAATGATAATAATAATAATAATAATAATAATAATAATAATAATAATAATAATAATAATAATAATAATAATAATAATAATAAATCTCAATGTTTACTATTGACTGTTGGTTTCGATTATCAGACTAAAATTGTAAATTTCACACAAAATATGTTAAATTTAATATGAAATATCATGTCTGTAAGTTTTTAGAATACCTTTATCAATCTTTGAATTACATTTAATTTGGAAAGTACTCTAAAGTACATTTTAAAACGTACAATAATTTTTTATCATAAAATATGGTGTCAATTGGTCATAGTGATTGGATGCATAATAAGTTGTTTGACAGTACTAGCTTGGTAACAGCAACCTTATCCGTAATCTAAAAAAATTGGAAATGTTTTTTTAATGAGAATTTTTTTTAGAAATTCTAATGACATTTTGCACATCCTCAAAAGAATCCGAACAGTTTGACACCAAAAATGTGTTATACAGATCAGTAATTAAAAAGCTTTTCTTTTTGGAAACCGTTCACCAAAAACTTGTTTTTAGAATATAGATATAATAATAAGATGGTTAAAGCTACAATAACGACGCATTATGCCAAATTCAACAATCGTTCTCTAACTACGCTAAATCACAAAAAAATATTACAAAAACCCGGAAAAATAAATAAACAAATATATATATATAAACTGATTCAATAAATTTACGACTTTCACTTTGTCATACACACCCAGCTATAAAAATTCATACCAAACGATCTTCTAACAAACAAAAGAAACAATTCGAATTCATTCTTCAAAATGACTTTCCACTTCCACCCTCATTCAATTCGAAAATTCGCTCCACAATACTACAGAGGCCAAAGGGAAGGTCAGTGCTCGATAGGGTCCAGCCCACGCCACATGACGAAAATCCCGAAAAAAAAAATTTTTCTTTCATTTCGAACTGTCATATCGTCAGGTGGTGTAAAACCATCCAGCTTTTCCGGGGTCCTAATACACGCACAGCTGTGTCCTGTGTTGTTAGTTGTAAGGTTCAATATCCATCGAGGAACGTTGGGAGGAGGCAGCTGGCTTCAGCGTTCGACAATGGATGGATGTTTTGGGAGATCAGGGATGGTGGTTTTTGATGGAGGAAGCAGGATTTCGCCTTTTTTCCTGTTTATGAGGGGAGGTGGGATGAAGACAGGGGGAATAATGAAGGAAATGGGAATGAAAAGTCAAGTTCTGAGAAAGTGGGAATTTCTAGAAGTAACCTCGATATCTCGAAAAAGGAACCCGAAAAAATTTCGAGAAAACAAGGAAAAAGAGAGAAATACTTAATTTTAAGATTTTTCTATCTTAATTTATGAAGATTTTTTAGATGTAAAGGTTTTTTTTTAGTAATTTGAGTTGACGATGGTATACTGTATTAGAATGAGACAGATGAAGACTGTTTCAATTGAAAAGGTATAACATCATGGGTAGATCCAGGTGTTATATTTTGGGGCCCATTTCATTATTTTTTTGTGGAAACATGAATTTTTTTTGTGAAAAAGAAATTGTTTTTGTGACAATTGAAGCAGTGATAGTTAGCAGATGAGTGCGTAAAAGAAAAATTGACTCCCAAACCAAGAAAATCATGAAGAATTCAAATACTTTGTGAATGTTTTCTTGCATGAATTTATTTTTGAGAGAAAGGGGGGACAGATGATTATTTTAATTATCTTTCAGAGTCTTGATATTCTATCCCATTTTAATTCCGGGATATATTTACTCCAGAGAGGTCTGGCTTCCAAGTTAATATACCCCGCATGGTAGAAACAGAAAAATTGGGAATTAAAATGGAATAGAATATCAAGATATTGAAAGATAATTAAAATAATCTAGATAAAGACTTGTTCCTGCGTTAATTTAAAATTACTGTTAGTTTTGTTTCCTTCTCAAAATTATTTAATTTGAGGTCTAGATTACATTCACTCCTTGAAGTTGGATTAGTGATCGGGAAAAATGCAAATAAATAAAAATTAAGATAATTTCTTTTAAAAATAAATATCTATTTATGGGCATACTCAAGACAGTTTTAAAAAAGATTTTAAAGAAGAACCCACCCATAAGAAATCAAATGATAGCCCAGTATATCCGGAGTCGATCTCTATTTAAACTTTTCTGTTGGTTAAGAATTTAACTCGTAGTTTTTAAGGTTTTACACCAGGCATGGCATAGAAAAGTTTTAAAAATCGTGTCTGATTTTTTAAATTCCCCCTCTAATACAAATACGAATTAAGTCGACCAACTACAGGCAAGCGCCCAACAAGGTTGGTCCGGTCCATTTAACTCAAACCACCCGATTCCCAGTATCTTTCAATTTTATTCTTGAATTCGTTTACCCCACTTGAGTTGATAATCGTTTCAGGTAACCCATTCCATCTGTCCACTACCCTGTTAAAAACAATAATACTCCCTACAATCCCGATTAAAATTTGCCTTGTTCATTTTAAATCTGTGACCCCTCGTTCTATTACCCGTATTGAAATCCAGTCCCTCTGTGTCCCCTTGTTTTATCATCTTGAAAAGTTGAATTAAATCCCCTCTAATCCTTCTTTCCTCTAGAGCAGTGTTTCCCAACGTGGTTTTCCAACCAAGTTTGGTCACCCTATGCTGAACCCTTTCAATTAATCAAAGTCTTCTCTAAATAAAATTTTTCCCTATAAAGTTCTTATTAACAAATTGTACTAAAAAGGGTTTAATTCCGTTAAAGGTTCCGCTAAATATGACCAAGTTTTTATGAGCTCTATATATTCAAATATCGACACATTTTTCTGATTTTTATTGATAAACTCAACAGTTATTGATATAACTAAACATTTTATTATATTAGTTTGAAATTATTTAGCAATATTTCTACTTTTGGGTGACCAAAAGAGCATGACGGTATTTAGCGGGGACCTTTAACGGAATAAAACCCTGAAAAGTACTCCTCTCGACTAAAATAATCTGATAAACATAGCTCTAAACTATTTAACGAATTCATTTCAAATAACCAACAGTCAATCATAGCATGTAAGTTAGTCATAATCATCAACAAACGAGATTAAATGAAGAAAATATTAATTTAGAAGAAGACATACTTATATTTTCAGAAACTTGGCGATAGATTATTTCTTCTCAATCTACTCATTCCAGAGGTCGTTGTCCTTCAGAGAAACACATTTACCCGAGACTCCCACACTCATATCCACAGGGGTTTGCTCATTACTGGGGAGCGTTTCTCTCAAGAGGAATCATATAAATGTCTTAGTCTGTATGTTATATTGCAGATCCCGGGGGGATTATTATTGGGTGGGATGGGGATGTCCATAGTCCATCTCCATAGGGATCCAAAAATCTTTCGATTCGATTCCAGAATCGATTCCTCATAACCAGTATCGAAAAAGTAGAATCGAATCAAAGATAATTAGTAATTATTGTTCATTTAATTAATAATCAGCAAAATATTAATTAATTATCAAAGTAAATTAGTGAGTAATATTGTCAATTATCTGCATTAATTAGTTAATTAAGTAAGATTCCTAAGATTCAATTCCTGCTGCAGAATACTAATTAATTATTGAACAAAATTTTTAATAATTAAATTATCAGTATTAATTAGAAAATTGAGTACAATCCTAATATTCGATTCCTGTTGGAATCGATTCCTTCAAGGTATCGATTCCAAGGTATTCGATTCCTTCAGAAATATTTAGAACCAATAAGGTGTTTTTTTCCAAAATTTAGAACCTCCCTCACCCTTGATGGGATTTAAGGATTCCTCTACCACTTTTAAACAAATTAATTTCTTCGATACATTTAAGCAGCGTTAGGTTTTGTCTTACCACTTAACATTTCGAAAGTTTTGATATAAATGCATGTTGAAATCATAAACGTGGTTAATTATCACGACTGATGTGAGCTAATGATTTGCTGTTTTTACTTACTTGCAGATTTTGCCTAAACTTGTGCTAAAAACATTGAAAAGAGTGCATTTTCTAGATTAACAGTCGACGAGGGATTTTAATTTTTGACATCACTTAATTCACGGACGTCCCCTCTGATGAGATGCAAACTCACCGAGTAATAATACATCAGATATAAATTTAGAGCAATTAAATTGACATTTTATTGATATTTCATTATCAATTTAAAGAGCATTCTAGAAGGGGGTAGTCATTAACATAAATGTAGTCGTCTCATCATTATAAGGTATGCGATTGCACTCTTCGATTGAAGAGAATCGATATTAGACTTTAGATTTGAATGGTGATGTGAAAACATCTATATTTTAACACCAACACAGTTTTCTAAAACGTTCCAAAATATCAAACTCTTTTAGAGGTTTCTCATTAAGAAAAGTTTATTTAAGGTAAGCAATATAAAATTATGTAACACGGTGAAAATCAGTAAGCACTTATTTTCTATTATTGAAATAACACTTCAAAAATTTTTCAAACACTTAAATCTTATTAACGCGTTCAAGATCTTAACTTTCAAAGCGAAAAATTTTTAATTTATAAATCTTTAAATAGATTATGTATTTCAGAAACACCGAACTATTGAGATTATAATTATGCAACATTCAATTTATGTCAAGAAGATTATTTTTCAACTCGAAAATTATCTAAATGCAAAAAGACGAAGTTAAGATGATAGAAATAATTCCATATTTTCAAATTCATTTCATAGCAGACAAATTTAATTTTTGCTACCATAATTTCATCATAAGAGAACTAACGAGGCAATATATTTTTCCATATTTTCAAATAATTCCATATTTTAAAATTTTCATTTATTTTCAATAATTCCATATTTTCAAATTCATTTCATAGTAGACAAATTTAATTTTTGCTACTATAATTTCATCATAAGAGAACTAAGAGGCGATATATTTTTCCATATTTTCAAATAATTCCATATTTTAAAATTTTCATTTATTTTCAATAATTCCATATTTTCAAATTCATTTCATAGCAGACAAATTTAATTTTTGCTACCATAATTTCATCATAAGAGAACTAACGAGGCGATATATTTTTCCATATTTTCAAACAATTCCATATTTTAAAATTTTCATTTATTTTCAATAATTCCATATTTTAAAATTCATTTCATAGCAGACAAATTTAATTTTTGCTACCATAATTTCATCATAAGAGAACTAACGAGGCGATATATTTTTCCATATTTTCAAATAATTCCATATTTTAAAATTTTCATTTATTTTCAATAATTCCATATTTTCAAATTCATTTCATAGCAGACAAATTTAATTTTTGCTACCATAATTTCATCATAAGAGAACTAACGAGGCGATATATTTTTCGAATATTAAAAAAAACGTTAAATGATGTCAACTTGCAATTGAATTATTCGATAATTTAGTTCAATATCTTTCCTTCCTTTACCTTTAAAATGGCACCATCTAGACAAACACTTCAAATACAAAGAAAATATGTCATTTTTCTATGGGATCATCTTTATTCCATCTTTTGAGAAATGTGTTGAAGGGGAAAGATTTAATAAACGTACACCATCTTCTCGTGTCCTCAGGTTATTCCTTTGTTTGCACACGATAAACATCCAATGGAAAAAATCACATACAATACGAATACTGGGACATCGTATTCCATATCGATACGATAATAAAATGAGAATAAAGATGTTAAGGGTTTATAATGATAAATCATGAGTATATTTGGTTAATGAGAATATATGGATTAAGTTAATAGCAAAAAAACATCTATACAAAAAATATCAGAAAATGAAGATTTTGGGCAGATGCCAACTCAGCAAACTAAATTAAACAAAATCTTCAACTGTATTAAAGTTATGCTAATAACTGCTGTGTGATTGAGGGGGACATCTCAAATATTTCAGCTCAAAATATTAAAGTGCCAACAAAAAAGGGTGAAAATACTAGATGAATCCCAAAAACATTTTTCTCCAACTAACTACAGCACTGGCTAAATGGCATTAATTATATCAAGAGGGTTGAAATAGATTGAAAATAGATTAGTGTAACATTCATTTTTGAAATGCCGATATTTTTCCCTTTTACAATGATAATATCAAGGTGAAGAAAAATTTCGCAAATATTTCGGTTTACATAGTGAGTAATTTAAAAGATTAAAAAAAGGTGTTACACTGGTAATACGTTTTGTAACTTTTTTTTTACAGATAATTATTTAAAAATAAAGACACATAATATTGAAAACGAAATGAACTTTCCCAAATTTCAGTACACATTGCCAGTTCATAGATCTAATATTTAAAACAGAAATATATCGTGTCTAATTTTTTAAAAATTTTACGAAAAACGAGATAAGATGAATGGGTATAAATTTTTTTCTAATAGCAATTACACAGCATGACAAAATAAAAGGAATTGAGTATCCTAATGTTTTCGTATAAAACACAAAAACTTAATACCAATTCACATCCCTTTTCGTTCCCTATTCGTTAATAAGCAATATTAATTATTACACTTCTATTAAGTCTTATGTTTTTAAAGATTATTGCACTTATTTTTTTAATTTAATAATTATCAATTCAATTAATTTCTAATAAATATTTTTCACCGAATGTAAAGTATTATCTTTACTCTCAGAGAACTATATTGTTCCCTCCCCTTCAGATACATGACAAAATTGTGGAGGTCGCGATAGATAGTGGCAGCATCTATCATCTCATGAGGCAGAAGTCGGACTCCTGCCATTTATGGGGCTCACTTTCTCAGGAGGCGCACCCCCTTTGTCTTGAATCCTTGTGGAGCTTGGGTATTCCAAGTGGCACACGACAACAATAACTATATTGTTTTTTTAAAGACAGACACAGATACTTCATAAAAATGATAGTACAATTAATGTATGAGATAATACGAGGGTTGTTTTTTAATTAACTTCCGTTTTTCTGCTGAAAAGAAAGTATTAGGAATTTCAAAATAATTTTGGTACAGGTAGTTAGATACATCTTTCAGGTTCAATTTGCCACTTTACTGAATAAAATTGGACATTTTTTCTATTTTTTATCGATTTTACAAGCGCGCTCCTCGAACTATTTTCCCGCCAACCCATAGAGAATTTCGGCTTTTTTTCTCCCCTCGCTCCGTCCGCGATCACCTGCCCTATGTTAATGTCTGGTCGCGGACGGAGCGAGCGGAGAAAAAAAGGCAAATTCTCTATGGGTTGGCGGGAAAATAGTTCGAGGAGCGCGCTTGTAAAATCGATAAAGAATAGAAAAAATGTCCGATTTTATTCAGTAAAGTGGCAAATTGAACCTGAAAGATGTATCTAACTACCTGTACCAAAATTATTTTGAAATTTCTAATACTTTCTTTTCAGCAGAAAAACGGAAGTTAATTAAAAAACAACCCTCGTAGTTACTTATTTCACAAAATTTAAGATCTTACCTTCTCAATGACATATCCGACAAGCAATATTCCTTTTATACCAATACACACATTCCAAATATTAAACACCCTGATGGCTACATAAGAACATTCCTCCTACAGACAAAAACAGCGTGCTTTTTCCCCAAAAACCGCTCTTACCACCGCAAAACATTAACCCCGAAAGAATTCCACACACGCCTGTGGAACGAGAGAATTCTTCCGCAAGAACAACATACACAGCATTTTATTGTTTTAAGAGAACTGAGCTCCCTCCCTCACAGACCCGAAAGAGGAACGTTTTTCGGCCCCGAATCTCCCCCTTCCATCTGGAAAAGAAACACTCCCTTTTCTCGACGCGCCCAAGAGAAACGTGAGAAAAAACATGTGGAGGTCCCTCGTCCTCCCCCTTGGTACACAAGGCCCCTGTGGTTGGGACCGTTGGGTTACCTCGTGTGACCTGGGTGATATTTTCGTGAGGGAGGACTGGGTCACAGGTGTCAAGATTTCTTTTTAAGGACTTAAATATGAGTTATTAGCTAAGGCATCGGAGACGTTTTCACTACAGTGAATTTTTTCTGGAATCATAAGGTAGAACAGATCCATCCGTGGCCACAAGTAGCCCGCCAGCCCTTTTTTGTGGCCCGACCAATTTTACTTGATTCAAAAATTTTCAAAGATTGAATTAGCAATAGGGAAAATGCTGAACTGTTTTTTCTCCTCGATATAGGAATGAAGTGGTATCCTTAAATTTTTTTTAAGATCAGGTAATTGTAAAAAAACATACAAATTCCATTAAAAATACTATTTATAAAAGTAATGGATCTTTTGAACATAGATTAAGATGTGGTTCCTTTCTCTATATCACTTGTAATTATTCTTAATGTCACGAACAAGGAATAGAGTATTTAAAGTTGATGTTCTTGCCCCTCGCCATAGTAGAGAGTTTGGCCTGTGTTTGGAACCCTTTAAGTTCAATACTCGTCAAAATCTTCAAAACCGAACTCTTTCGATATTAATCTAGAAGTTCAAACATAATCTCTAGATATTTCGGTGGTGTTAGTATTAGTTTGTTACGTAACTCTGTCTTATTAAAAATAAAGTGTAAATGGAATTTTAAAGCTAATTGATAGGAAGCAATAATAGAAAGCTAAGTGCAGTGCTCCCAAAATTATCTCTTGCAGAAACGGGGATAAATATAATGAGTATTGAGGTTCTACATTGGAAAGGCCTTGGTCTCTTTATCATCTAAACATGTCCCAGTTCTAAATTTTGAAATCAAGAGGCAAACTTTGCAAAAAGAGTTTGACTAGTTTACTTATCAAATCAAATATAAGGAGATCTTATATTCAACCCAAATATAATCAACATTAACTCTTTTAAAGGATATAATCCAACTCTTGAAAAAATAACTGTCAAGGAATCTACCAAATTTTCTAATTTAATGTTCCCAACATTCGAAGCTAAATGATGAAAAACAGTTGTATTTTATACCATGAAGCCTTCTCTTCTGGGTATAGAAAAAGTCCCCCCACCGATTTTTATTTTCATCTCTGTTTAGTTTTTTAGAAGCATCTCCCAAAAAGAAATACGTTTAAGAAACCAAGTAATTCAGTCAAAAAATATATTCAACTATTTCCCACTCCGAATTTCAATTCACAAAAATAACAAAACCTTTTAGTTATATCTAAGCGCTAAAACAATTTTTCATCCTCACAAAGCATCAGTTATGCTCTATTTAATACAAGATATACAGCCTTTTTTAAATTAAAGTATCCCTTTTTAATTTATTTTCTGGGTAATAAACGCATAAAGCACTTAATGGAATCAGAAATATCACTCTCAGAGGCCATATTTAGAAAAAAATTAGGAAGTGAAATCAATAACAGAAACAAGAACACACGACTAAAAAGTTTCTTGAGTGATTCTTTAAAGAAGCTTCCGAGAATAAACACTCAAAAAATTCTTCGATTTCGCAAAAGCGTTCGGAGTTGAGGACAAGAAAAAAAAGTTTCGCGTCAACTTTTTAGGGAACGAACTAAGGAGGCTTCTCTTTGAAGCAGAGGAGGAGGGCTTTAAAAAAGGAATTGTGATGGGAGCAGAGGATTTATCTGTTAGCAGGAGTAACCTCTTTAACTTATCTTTAAGAGGACAAATGTCATCCCGTCAGTCAAGAAAGTCCCACTTTTTAATTCATATAATCTTTTTTCTCTCAAAAGTCCTGAAGAAACTTTGTTTTTGAGGCAAAAAAGAAGTGAAATAATAGAACTGGGTAAAGAGAAGCTTTTTAGTGTGAGTGTTCCTTGGAAAATGAGAGTTTCCATAATAAAAATGGCGCAATTTTGGTTGCAGTATGAATGCTAATTAGCTTAGTTTTTTTAATTTTGTGTATAAATTACTTCCAAAACAAAAACTTGTATTCTTTTATATTTTAGTGAATTTTCTCAAATTAGTTGTATACTCAAAATTTAAAATTCACTAAAACCAGAGAGAAAGTCTTTTCTTTCTATTGAAATAATATATTGATTTCCGACGACGCATTTTATGTATTTCAATAATAAAGAAAAAATTCTTAAAAAATATGAGACACAGAATCAGGAAGGGGGCCATCATCTCGTAAAAAGATGATTTTCAAAATGAACTTTAACAAAAAACAAATATAATACCTAAGTTCCGAAGTTATTCGCAGAATGCAAAGTTTGTCCCCACTGAAAATATCCTTAGTTTCCAAAGTTTCTACACTGCCATTTAGGCAATCCCCAATCTTTCTATTATTTTATTTGATAACCTTCTTTTGTGTGTGTGCTACTACTTTTAACGAACAATGGACGGCCCCCGAAAATCTTTCTGAAAGAAAACTCCACATTCAATACAGGTCATCACCACTCTAAAAAACTTCCACATTTCTTCGAGGGGCCCAAAGGGTAGCCATTAACCTCTAATACTCTTTCTCCACTTTTTACCAGTCCACCTCCTCCCTTTCATCGGTGGGTATGAAAGCCCTGATTGAACGTCCCTCAGCATTGAATGGATGGGTGTTGGGTCCTATCTTCCCTCTGGGGTACCTTTTTGGCGCGAAGTAATAAGGATAAGCAACAGCTGCGGACAGGAGATGCTCTGAGCTGATGGAAATAAGAAGTAGGGAGTTAGGGTGGGTTTACATGCAGCGATTCGAGCGACGCGACTGGTCGAAACTTCCTTATAAATGCTGATGTAGCTACTACGTCATAGCGCTAAGAAGTAAACGTTCCTAGGCTAAACTCACAAAAAAAGACCACAATTTTACGGGTCAAAACACTTACTGTGAAAAAAATAGCTGCGGTATTTCATTAGGAGAGTAAATTTTTTTGAAAATTGGGTTTTGAGTTGCCGAATCCATTCAGTTAGCACCACTTGGTGACTTGACGTGCATTTGTTGAACCTTTTTGATTAGCCGATTGAAACTGCTTCGAAGAAAACGCGGCCAATTCATTCAAGCATTTGGCGCTTTCTAAGCATTTCTCGCCAAAGGCTTAAAAATGGCGTTAAAAACGATCATTTTTAAGAATTTTTACAACTTTTCTCCTGTATTTCCGAAGCTAAATTTTTCACAGTAAGTCTTTTATTTAAGTCATCTACTAACCCCAGTAAAATTTTCGACCATTTCTGTGAGTTTAGCCTTGGAACGTTTCTTGTAAGAATCAATGGCACGAGGAAAGCGATAGCAATATCTCGACCGTTTTTCTCATGGTATCCCAGTCACGTCGCTGCATTCGCTACATGTAAACTCCCCCTTATGGGAAGGTTGATTTTTGTGGAAGGTTGGTTTTGGAAGAGATGTGCGGTCCCTTGGTCGTGATTATGATGGGATGTTTTGAGGGAGAGCTGTGTGGGATGGTGGATAATGAGGGTTGAAAGGATGTGGGAAATGGTTTTTTTAGGTTGGAAGGGACGATGGAAGATTTTTTTTCCAGAGCATGAATGGGGGGGAACAGTTGCACTTCTGAAGAAAACTGCGTTAGGATTTAATTAAGAAAGGGATGTTTAAAGTTTTTTCTTCTTCTCAGAGGAGATGAAGGAGTGGAGTTGAGTGGGATAAGAAAAATTAATGAAATTTTTTCATTTTAGCATGTTCAAAAGTGATTTTAAGCTACTTTTACGGGAATTTTGACTTAATTGTCTTTAAGCTACAGTTTAAAAGTAGCAAACACCTCTTTTTAACTGTAATAACACCCTCTCCCTTAATTTTCTATCAATTTATCACCACCCTTCTAGAATGTTTCAAAGTCCCCTTGGGGGTGGTACCGCCCACTTTGAGAACCACTTTAGACAAATCACTCAAAGTGTTTATCTATTGAAACACATAATAAATCCCAAAATTGTACCTTAACTATTTAAAAGCTTTTAGTGTAAGTTCATTGTCTTTTACATGACATTTAGCCTTCTAGATTTGTGTTTTTGAAAACTAATCCCAGATTTGCTCAAAGCACTTATAGTTGATAAATTAAAATATTTTGTAGAAGAGTAAATATGCTTAGAGGTACTGTAATTTATGGTAACTTAATTTGTTCGCACACAATAGGGTGTCCCTTATTTGGGCGTTTTTTCAAAAATTCAGGGAAACTTTTGCTCCACCCCCCAATTTTTTTCCATTTGGTACCCTAAGATTGTGTGCAAAATCTTAAATCGATCAGATAATATTAACACGTGCCCCAAACGGCCTAAAGATAGAAAATTTTGACTTTTTTCTAATTTTTTTGAAAATTTTTAAAAATATGTTTAAAAAATCCGTTTCCGAATAATAGGGCTCTAACACATTTAAACATTCATATTTGACCGTTTTTCATTACTAGTTAGGCCAAAATGCCCAGTTTGTAACCTAGTCATCAATCAGAAAATCATCAAATTTGTCCATTTTATACTAAGAATAGAAGAATCAAAAGGAAGTAGTAAACGACTTAAAACCGCAAAATTCCATGGCTAAACACCATTTGTAGACCATATTGATGTGGATATAAATTTTTTGGAGCTCAAATTAATTATTGGTTGCTTAGTTACAGACGCCATATTGGATTGCATTAAAACTAAAAAAAATTTTGGAAAAAAGGTATGGGCATGTTTGATATCGGTTAATAGGTCTTTGAGGTTTCTAAACTCAATTAAGACTAATAAAATTATCTTGGACAACTTTTTAAAGCTCTTTATGCAATTTAAGGGCCAGCATATCTCCTATGCAAACCATGTTTTCAGAACTATAGATATGTTAATAAATTCTAAACACATAAAACTGACAAGAGAAATTCTGGAAACAAGTTAAAAACAGACTCCAGTGTGCCCACGAGTATTTTATTCCATAAGTTAATTGAAAAGCTGAAGTTGATACAAAATTAACCCACTCTTCATAATAATTTAGTTGTACTCTCAGAAGGTAAGCGATTAACCATGTTTATAGAGACTGTTCTTCTATTTTATCATAATTTTAAACATTAACATACAAAATACCAGCCGTTCAATTTATTAGTGTCATTAAAAAATTAAACACTGTTATTTTGTCCGTGGCTGTAAGAAAGTTTAAATATCAACTACAATTTTAATAACTCTTCTACTTCACCAGTTTTTTTCGCACTGTCAACCTTTCATCAGTAAATGTCCTCGAGGAAGTACTAACGTTTCCAGTAAATTTTTCGTAAAATTGTTTATGTAATTAAATTATTTTAAAGTGTCAGAGCCTTCTTTGTGAGAATGTAGAGGTAGGAAACTTACAGAGCGAAGAATAGCTGACTCACAAAAAGACTTTAAAGAAAGAATGATTTTAAGAAACTGATGATAATATTTATGTCTTAGATTTTAATGGCTAATTTGTTCAATTGCAGGTATTTTTTACTTTGACGAATAAAATTTTGATAAAATAGAAGAACAGTCTCTATAAACCTGGGTTAATTGCTTACCGTCTAATAGGTTAACTCAATTATAAAGAGCGGGTTAATCTTGTATTAACTTCAGCTTTTCAGCTAACTTATGAAATAAAATACTCCTAGACACACTGGAGTCTGTTTTTAAAATTGTTTCCAGAGTTTCTCTTGCCAGTTTTATGTGTTTAGAATTTATTACCATATCTATAGTTCTGAAAACATGGTTTGCACTTGTATTAGGAGATATGCTGGCCCTTAAATTGCATAAAGAGCTTTAAAAAGTTGTCCAAGATAATTTTATTAGTCTTAATTGAGTTTAGAAACCTCAAAGACCTATTAACCGATATCAAACATGCCCATACCTTTTTTCCAAAATTTTTTTTAGTTTTAATGCAATCCAATATGGCGTCTGTAACTAAGCAACCAATAATTAATTTGAGCTCCAAAAAATTTATATCCACATCAACATGGTCTACAAATGGTGTTTAGCCATGGAATTTTGCGGTTTTAAGTCGTTTACCACTTCCTTTTGATTCTTCTATTCTTAGTATAAAATGGACAATTTGATGATTTTCTGATTGATGACTAGGTTACAAACTGGGCATTTTGGCCTAACTAGTAATGAAAAACGGTCAAATATGAATGTTTAAATGTGTTAGAGCCCTATTATTCGGAAACGGATTTTTTAAACATATTTTTAAAAATTTTCAAAAAAATTAGAAAAAAGTCAAAATTTTCTAACTTTAGGCCGTTTGGGGCACGTGTTAATATTATCTGATCGATTTAAGATTTTGCACACAGTCTTAGGGTACCAAAAGGAAAAAAATTGGGGGGTGGAGCAAAAGTTTCCCCGACCTTCGATTTTAAGGGACACCCTAGCACACAAGTAACTCTGTGCATCCGATAATAACCCGATTGATTCGTCTGCGTAAATTTTATCCATTTAAGAGATGACAGAAATTATCCCCTCCCTAAATTATACCAATTCCAAGCTATTGTGGCTGCTCAGGAAAACCAATTCTACACTTTTAAAGCAGAGCGAATGCTCTATCTCTCATTTATAACAAACAAGTTATGATATTTTATGAGTAAAACAATTTTTCCGATCTAAAAATAACTTTTTTTAAGCACACTCCAAAAACTTATCCAGATAACCAAAAATATCCATTAACCATTTTCCAAATTCGAGATATACTATGCCTCACTCTCCGACTTCCTCAAAAAATCCCACGGGGGCTATCAAATCGATACGAAACCATCTGATCAACACAGACATTCATAACTGCGTTACAGAGATCCATCCTATCCTGTTCCCCCTAATGGAAATTGGTCAGCATCTGCAATTCGAGGGATTTGCTCACCTTGATGAGAGAAAGGTGAGGGGCGCAGGTGGTTGTTAAGGGAACGACCATGTTCAAACTGATCCTCCCTGATCGGATGCGTCAGTTCGTGTGGATTTGAACTGATAGGTATTTTTGTGTTAAAGGCTTCTGTACGGTTTTAAAGCCATAGTCAAGAAATTTTCGCTTTATATAAGCTTTTATTAGTCTTTATATGTTTCCCTAAATTCAAAGATATGTGGCGATAAGAATATAGTCAAGTCTAAACAAAAATTAAGATTATTTTCTTTTTAAAAATATCAAATTTTACTTTTAATAGAGGAAACAGGCATGTTAAATCCAAAAAGCAAAACAATTAACATTAACAAGTTGTTCTTAGAAGTACTAAATGATTCTAAAAAAACTAAGGGAGAGGTGCCTTTAAAATTAAGAACTTAAAATTTTTTTTTATTTAAACAAACAAAAAGCTCCCCGTGCACCACAATATGTATAGCATGAAGATTTAACAAAACTTGAAGCAAATTTTCTACCAGGTTAAAAATATTTCCCTTGAACTAAAGCTTCTCTCATTATTAGGTCCTGTGTGGAAATTTCTATTACTCATGAATTCCAAAGTTGGAAGCCATAGTTAGCACAGTTACACACAAATTTCCAAACTTTGATGTTTAAATATGAATCATACAATTATTTTAACTAAAACCCCACACCTTATGAATCAAACAATACATACATGATGTTTTCATTCCTTTAGAGGTTAATCATAACTCAACTTGAGGCAAAATAGCGATTAAGGTTTCGAAAATAATACGGTGCGTAAGAACTTACCCGAGAAAATTTTGCAAGAGCTATAATCCAGCGAACCATGCAGGTTTAATAAACACGCTGTGAATCACTGCATCGTCCGATTGTCGCTCGTTCGACGGGTGACAAAAGATCCGAGGTTCGACATTGACCTCTGAATGAGGCCCGTTTTTCATTTCACCGACACGACAATCAGATTATGACATCGGGAACATGTCCAGTGACGGGTCGGAATAAGACCAGACATCCCCGCTGCCATGCCATTGACCGAGTCCAAAGGAAGTAGACTAACTAAACAGTGACCGCGATACAAAAAAATATGAAGTTCTTTTGGGGGGAAACATACGGAGTTGGTACTCTTCAGTTTCTTATAATTATCTAAATTTGAAGGATTGACACTTTCAGCCCTAGATGCCCCAAATTTAACATGATTCAGTGTCAATCTCAGGCGGTCTATGACTGAAGAAGTTAAATTGCTGTTTGACCAAAATGTAAAAAATTCAACGGAGGTTACACGTTAGGGATTAACCGTTGAGCATACTAATGTAGGTGTATAATAACTAATAACACTCTAATTTTTATTATAAGTCAGATAAGAGCTATTTCCACTGAGTAATATAAATAACGATCCCTTTAGAACAGTGGTTCCCAACAGGTGGTCCGCGGACCACTGGTGGTCCTTGAGGCCTTCAGAGGTGGTCCGTGAGAAGATTTTTTAAATAACTTCTCCAAAAAATGTGTTGAAAATTTTTAAAAATAGTTTTCTTAATCACACATTCCAGGAAATAGTAAAAACACTACAGATACAAAAACATGAGTAAAAAATCATACGTCTCATAAATAAAAAAAATGTTATGTTCTCATCTCCCATGAATCATTTGTTCATTTCTCTTATTTTGCACAGTTTTATTTAACAGTAGTCTATTACAGACAGAGTAGAAACGAAATGTGATGATGTGGAAAAGTATTGCATCAGATTAATTAAAACTGGGAGGCGTCGGGGTGGGGCTAGTAAAAAATCGAATGATCGGACTTATACTTGGTTTGATACGAAGTGAAGCGTGGAAGTGTTGAAAGATACTTCAAACTGGATGCTATGGTCAGACAGAGGGTCTTCGAGAAATAGTGGTATGGAAAGAGGAAATTTCTGTGATGCACGTGAAATAGGTTTGTTCGAAGGTATGAGAAACATTTATTGCCGAAAATACAAAAGTTTTTAAACACATAAATTATTTTCTATTTTAATCGCTCCTTTGAAATAATTATTGACTTATGATGACGTGATTTCTTTCGGGAGAACATCAGACTCGCCTATAGAATTCCTTCTGCCACAACTCACAGTCAGTGCATGTCTAGTTTTCTTTTTTGTGATCAACAGAATTCCTGGTTATCTTATTCATCCTGCAGTTTAATTTAAAGCTAAGTACTTTCTTTCAAATAAAAATTCAAATATAATTTCAAATATTACAGTCTTACTAATAATATATTACCTTATTTGTTGTTTATGAAAAAGAAGAAAAATAACTATTTTATGCTGTTGTTTTCTTAAACCTGTAACTTTTGTATAGGTGTGAACCCATCCAGGGTGAATAGATAAAAAGGCTTGATAATAATGGTTAAATGGTATTCTATAAAAGGTATATTTTTAAATATTTAGATATAAAATTAATGTAATGTTAATTTTTCTTTTAAGTTTAATAGATTATTTGATTTTCTAAGTTCTATTTAGAAACATTGTAAGACTTGGTTTCCCTTACTTCAGAAAAAAAGTCAAAATTTTAGACCCTCCGTGAGGAACGAATGCACTGAAAAATCGTTAAAATTTTGAAGAAACAGTTAGGGATAGAGATGGTCCGCGGAGGTTCAAATTTAAGTGAAGTGGTCCGCAGACATATTTGAGTTGGGAACCACTGCTTTAGAATGATATTTTTTATACAACATGTCTGAAATTGTAATCTTCAAAGTAAGAAGGGTTTAACCCATTGGCAAAAGATAGAACTGTAATGGAAACCAAACATACAGGGTGTTTCAAAATTGCGTTGCACGGCTTTTATTCGAAACCAGCGCCTCCTAGGGTCATGGAAGTAAGGTCTACCCCTAGGTAAGTGACCCTGGAGAATCCATTGAGATGACTTACAGCGCCCCTAGCGGCGAAATTAAAAAGTTAAAAAAATTAATTTAAAAACTAAAGTAGGTAGAGCAAAAACCTCAGTGATAGTATTGTTGCCAACGTCAAGAAGAACTCATTGAAAAAAATTTGATCAAAATATCTTGAATATTCGCGGAGATATTAGCATGGGAAAATAGCACTTTTTCGGGGGTCAAAAAGTAAAAAGTTCGCATATTTGCAAATTTTTCAGTGTTATTGTGTAGTTTTGTGTTTTTTTAGTTGAAAGAATACAAAATTTAATCAAAAAAGCAAAAAAAAATTTAAATATGCGAATTTTTTACTTTTTGACCCCCGAAAAAGTGCTATTTCCACATGCTAATATCTCCGCGAATATTCAAGATATTTTGATCAAATTTTTTTCAATGAGTTCTTCTTGACGTTGGCAACAATACTCTCCTGAGGTTTTTGCTCTATCTACTTTAGTTTTTAAATTATTTTTTAACTTTTTATTTTCGCCGCTAGGGGCGCTGTAAGTCATCTCAATGGATTCTCCAGGGTCACTTACCTGGGGGTAGACCTTACTTCCAAGACCCTAGGAGGCGCTGGTTCCGAATAAAAGCCGTGCAACGCAATTTTGAAACACCCTGTATATTCCGTACATTATTTCATTCGTGAGAACAAAAAGTATGTAAAAGTTCTGTGCTTAAATAACTGCATAATCTACAGGGTTGGCAAAAAAACCCGTTTTTTTAAAAAAAAAACCAAGTGGGTTGGGTTTTTTCAATAAAACCCTGAAAAAACCCATATAAAAGTGGGTTTTTTCATAAAAAGTGTGGTTTTTTTTCAAAATTAAGTGGTTTTCTTCCTTATACGTATTAAGTGGGCTTTTTCAAATTTTGGTAAGGTCTTTAATGTTAAATGTGTGTTCTGTCAAAATAATGTCAGTTTTTCCATAGTTAAGTAGATTTTTTCAAAGTAACTTTTTATACTTTGAAAAAACCCACTGAAATTGTAAAAACAACCATTATTTATTGAAACCTGGTTTAAATTTTGAAAAACCCAATAAATTAAAAAAACCCAAACTTTGAAAAAACCCATTCAATATTGAAAGAAACCAATTTAACTTTGAAAAAACCCACTGAAATTTAAAAAAATCCTCCTTAACTTTTTATATCTAGTTTGAACTTTAAACGTCCAAAATTTTGAAAAACCCCATTCAATAATGAAAAAAACCCACTGAATAATGAATGAACCTATTTAACTTTTTTAGAAACTCACTGAAATTGAAAAAAAAACATTTAATTTATGAAATCTAGTTTAAATTTTGAAAAAACCAACTAAAATTTAAAAAACATCCTAAACTTTGAAAAAAACCCATTCAAAACGTCCTAAATTTTATAAAAACCCACTCAACTGCAGTTTCTATGTTATTTTGTTAAATATTTTTTTTCAATATTAAAACTTTCTTAATCTTAACTTTCTAAATCTTAATTTTTCTTGAAAAAATCCAAAAATGGGTCCAAAATATGGGTTTTTCACATGTTTTTTTTTTGAAAAACCCATTGTGTCCAACCCAATTGGGTCCAATCTAGCCAACCCTGATAATCTAGTTTATTGAAGACACAATGATACGTTTATTTAGGTAGGGGAGAGTCGGACAAAACCGGGATTTGTACTAACATTCTAAATCTAGAGATATTAGGATACAGTGCTTTCATAGCAAAGTGTGGGCACATGAAATGATGAAGTAGACCAAACTTGTTTACGTAAATAATTTATATAAATTGAAGTTCTAGAAGTTTACTATGTCATACCATGCAAGTTTTCTTTTAATAAAATATTATTTTTTCTTCATAAGGGACCAATTTATCGTTTTAGCACCTATTTTGACTTTGATCACAAGTGAATATTCAAAAAATAAAGTTTGGGTCCTGATTTTGTCCGACCTTCCCCATCCCTTATGCAAAATCTTTCTTAAGATAGTTAATCCTACCCAGTGGCGTAGCCAAGGGGGGGGTCCCCGGGTCCGGACCCCCCCCCATGGGCCCGACCCAAAATGTTTGGACCCTTTTTTAGGCGTTAAATATTTCAGTGGCTACTTAAAAGAGGGCGTCTATAATCCTTAAAAGTGCCTAAAATCCACTTTTTTGCATACTAAAATCTAAAATTTTCCGGGGGAACCCCGTTTCGCCCATAACAAACGTATTGATTGAGGGACGTTATAAGGGGGAAACAGCATAGGGTACCAAACGAATAAACCCTGTTTTTAGGGTCAAATTCCCCCAGACCCCCTTTGGGAATTGGAACTTAATAATAAACAACTTTTTATGATGAGTTCGTCAAAATACTCAACTCTTAGCAAATAATAAATTCCTTAAAGTTTAATGTTTGAAATTCGGATTAGGTGTACCAAAACGAGTTGAAAACCAGCTTTTAAGACTTGAATTTCCAAAAAATTTCTGGGGGAGGTCCCCCAAACCCCAGGTACGGTAATTCGAACACGATTATTTTTAAGCTTTTTAATATTATAATCGTTCAGAAGATTCAATTTGATTTTCAAAATTTTTAGCCCCCAAAACCAAATCCTGGATCAACCACTGCCTCAGAAATGTTGACGTGCTCCTTGGTTATCACCTCAAAATGAAGTAAAAAACTCCTTTTAAGAATCAAATTTCCAAAAGTTTTCTGGGGGTGGACCCCCAAACCCCCCTTTTTAATATGGAGCTCGAGCTACTGAAAACTCTTAATTTGATTTTTGATGGTTTCTGTACCTAAAAATTTTATGTGGATGAGAACTTTCAATCGAAGTAATACTAAATCTTGATTATTACACTAATTACTAATAAATTATTAATTAAAATTGATAAGAAATTAAAAGTTATGTGAAAATTATAACTTTATTTCTCCAATTGTTGAAACTTTTTGATGTCCAATAGTAAATTTTTCCCACTGGACCCCCCCATAGGAAAATCCTGGCTACGCCACTGATCCTACCTAACAAAATTTAAAGGGATGAAATATTTTGAGTACTGCCGTTGCGAGAATATAACGTTAATGAAAGGGCATAACAGTTTACACAAAATGTTTCACTAGAAGCCATAAACTCAAAATTTACGGTCTTCCCGACCCCTTTATGAATGGAATCAATGTCGGAAGGATAGAACTTATCAAAGAAAGTTTACATTTTCGACAATATCCGAAGGAAACAGATAAGATAACCAGTTTTATCAGTAGGTATTATTTTCATTACGGTAGGAAACAACATTAGATAAAAGTTTATGGGAGTAACTGATATTAAAGCACAAATGATTTATAGTTGTTCTTGGAAAACAGAAGATCTTCTAATTCCAGATTACAAAGAGCAAAAGAGTGTTCTCTACTTTCGTTAAGAAATAATAAGACTTCCTAAACGAAGAAAAATAAGAAAATTTCCACCAATTACCTCCTTATTATTTTCAGCCTCGAATGTTGCGTGAAGCGGAAGATGAGCAGATGATAAAATTATTGCTTTAGTTTGAAAAAGTGGACAAGACGGAAAGATATATGAGGAAAACAAGATTGTCCCACAAAAACTATAATAATATTAGTTGGAGGAAATCAAATTTTACTAGGCGGATTGCGGACTATTTGGTTGAAAATTTGCTTGTCTTGGAATTAATAGAGATCGTCATAAAATATTCCCAATTCTGTCAAAAATTCTTTTCAACCTCTTTATTTAAAATGAGTTTAGAATTATGGTTAGATGCGGGTAAGTTCATGGAATTCTATATTTGAATAATGAATGTTCTTGTGCACATTGATAGATTGAATGCTATTGGAAGAAATACTAGGAACGCCTATTTGCATAGCATAATTTCTTACTATTGGTATATTGGGATGAACATAAGCACAAAATATTTAGAATACTATAGGGAGAAATTCGATTGAAATCGTGTAATAGCTCAGTTAGATGATAATTTTACAGTGTCCTACATTATGCTATCAGGATTAGAAGGGGGAATTTAACAAAAAGTTGTTTTAAGAGAAACTCGTCCCTAAAGTTTGATCTCAAAAGTTTGGAATAATTCTTTGAATTTTAAAAAGGAAAGAAGTATGTTCTCAACATGAACAAATATTTATTAATGCATTCTCTAAAAGATGAATTAAAATGGTTAAAAAAAAACCTGTCCTTTAGTGTTGAGTTTACCTATTGCATTCAGAGGACGTCATATCATATAAGTATGTTTTTATCACACTGTGTAACGAAACTTTAAAAGTAAAAATTAGAATGTAGTGCATATAAATGATGATAACAATGAACTATCAATCATAACATTCAAATACGCAAGTTAGTTTTAAAGAAAGTTCTTTTACAATACATCGCAAAAGTATAATGAACTAACTACGTAGGTTCACAGAGTAAACCTTCTTTTGGGGGCCGTAAAAGAAATAATGTCGCATAAAAAGACAACGGAACATGTTTAGGAGAAAATAAAGTACCACAGAAAAGAATGGTAGCAAGAGAGAAATCCCCATGAATTGCAAATTCACTCGGGTCGCTGTTTGGGATTTTCCACCAACTGTTACACTGTGCTGAATTGCTGTTCTGCATCAAAAGAAAAGACACTTTCAGAATTTCGGATTCTTCCAGACAAACTCGTGCTTTAAGACAATGGTTTCACCAAATCAAGGTTTTGCATCAACAAACCAAGCTATCATTACTATACTCAGTTGCAACTTAACTCGAGCCTGTAGAAATATGCTGAGAGCAACCAAAGAAAGTAGTTCCCCGCGAGGTGTCTGAATTTTGAGTGAAATTTAGAGCTCCAATTTTGAATAATGATTACTTTTTAAAACCACGTATATTAAGCATCTTTTCATCCCGATATGAATAAAATGTTCAGAATTATATTATTTTTTTAAGTGGCGTAACGCGTAGTAGTACAACTCGCTCTCAAACTCGCCAGCCAATAAGAGCTTTTAGCAACAGCAGGCTTTCTGTTTACTCAGATTTTCTTCCACGTGGCCATGACGTCAGGCTCAACTTAAGTTGCATTCGAGTATAGTTAACTGCATTACCTAATTTAACTTTATTTCAAAATATGATTGAAATAATATTATTACGTAATTTTGGTCTCTTTTTATTCCTGCCTTTCACTAACCTTCTTTTCAGTTCTAATGCATCAAATTTTTAAAAAAAATTGGGGTATCTAGTATCTATTACTGGATATGGGCCTTGTGCCATAAAAATACAACCAACCAACCAAATTTGGGGCGTTGAGGGGGCGCCTCTACAAATAACTTTCAGACAAATAACACTCAGTACTTTTTTCCATTAAAAAATTCGTATTTAATTAACCTTTAAATAAAGATAGTGCACAGCTAGGCTGATTTTACTTTCTAAGGAAATGTTTAGTGATTGAACAAAACTTTTTTGGAAATTTGTTCCACTCTCATTAAATTCAAACCACTGATTTTCAAACGATCAAATTACGTAAAAACGGATGAAAATAAATACATCATAAGCTTTAAAAATTACAACTGATAGCCTCAAGCATTTGATATTTTTCTAGATAAAAAGAGAAGACAATTATATTCAGGTGTACAGAATAAAGTCATTTTAAACTGTTATTTAATCTCTGTACTACTTACTAGACAATATTCGTTTCGTTCTAATTAGGCATTAGAAAAATAATTTTAATTGTTTACCATTATCCACGAGGTTAAACAAAATAATTATGTTTGACTCTCTCCTTATGTTTTAAGAATTTTAGGTTATATATAACCCTGGGTTAATTTTAGGCTTAGCGAGCACTGGAGACTTCTGTCGCCGGCGACTGTAACACTAGTCACTCGAAAGCAATGCATTTCTATGGAGAGATTCTTGGCAATCGGCCAAGTGTCTCGTCGCCTGTGCGCACGCTCTAGCTTCTTGCAATAGCCAGGGTAACAATTTTGTCTCTGTCGCTGAGACAAAAGTCTCTAGTGCGCGCTTAGCCTTAAGGTTGTTGGTTAGTTGTATATCATATTAAACACCGATAAAATTTTCAATTTTTTAAATGCAAAGAGGAAGTTGAATATGAATTGCGAGTTAAATATCTTTAACCCTTTATTTACCAAATTATTTTCGGCGCAAGTTTAGTACTGCTGATGCACCAAGTTTTTAGTGATAAAACTCACTATACAGTTACCCCAACTAATGTTAAGTGAATTATGTGGCTTCTAAGTATGGCGCCAAAGAGCCAAAACTCGCCAACCATCAGCAGTTCTAAACTTGAGCCAGTGGTACTTACAAGTACCGTCGGTAAATAAAGGGTTAAGTCATTTAAGAACTAAAAAAATAATTCAGTAATATATTTGTCCTCAAAGAGTTGAATGATATCAAAGAATTTTTGAGATAAAAAAACATTGTTACAAGTCATTATACTTTATACACATCAAGCATCGATTTAATTGTTTAAGTAGAACAGATTGCGAGAAGAAGCAGCGAAATGTTACGAAACACAATATTAAAATGCGACCCCGGCCTAGTTTTTAATTATTTTTTTCGTTCCCCCTGCTAATTTCGTCCCCGCTAAAAAATTCAAGCACCGTAAATTAATGTTCACCAATAGAAAACAACTTTTTTTTTATCTCAAAGCTTTTATAAAATAAATTGCTTCTACGGATTATGGCCTTCACTTTATTAATTTAATTATGGATGGGGCATCGGCTCTTTGTAAAGATTAATTAAATTCCCTTAACTCAAAATCTAAGAAGATGAATAGATATTTTGATGTGGGTTTCCATAACAAAGTCTCCTAACATTTTGACTGGATGGTCGGATGAATATTGGAAAAATACCAGGCGCGCAAATACAAATAACAGGTTGCAAAAAAATAACAAAATAAACAGGTGAACAAAATACAGAGAACAGGTTTTTTTAGTAGTATTTAAATGCGTTTATACTTACTGTTTTGAAAATTTTTTTGGCAATCTAAATAAAATTTGGTAACATCAGAGACACCACTTCAACACATATACAGATATAAATTAATATCCTTAGAATTGAAAGTAGACATAAAGGATATAAATCATCTATAAATGGCAATTGAGGATCTGAAAAACTAAAAAAATTCTGAAATAATACGTACGACTAATAAGTCAGATAAAACCATGTTTGGCAAACTCTTATTTCGAAATCAACAATCCAAAAACATTTAAAAAATTACAACTATAATCAAACCTTTTCCTCAAAATTCTAATTTTTTATCAGATAACACAGTAAATTTTAAATGGATCAGACACGAAAAATACACTTCTCAACCCAGAATTATGATTATCATTATAAAATTTCCAAATTTAAAGATTTATCTAGCAAATTTATTAATACATTAACTTTTAACTAAAAAATGAACCAGGAGAATTAACATTCTCTCCATAAAACATTTAAAAGCAGATAAAACAACAATACAACAAAAATAAAACGTCCTCTTTCTCCGAAACACTTGTCAAGGATTGCGACAAGAAAAGCTTTGACGGACGATGAGATAAATTGGATTCCGATACCACGAAACGAGATTTTACAACGTTTCTGCTAAAAACTTTTACTCACACACAACCCAATAGGGCAGTCACATTAACTTTTCACCAGACCATCAAACCAACCAAGGCGCCTCCACACATCTCCCTGTTTCTTTCACTTCAGCTTATCTCGATCAATTCCATGTGGGGAAGGAAGAGACAGTCTGCACATTGCCATTTACGACAGAGAGGACATAACCCTCTGAGGGCGACCTCGTAAAATTGGGAGCAATCCGACCAAATTGACGACACTGCTGCTGTGGTTAATAGCTGGCTTTTGATGTTCCCGACACGACAAGTTACCCCGTGTCTGTAGTCTGTACCCATGAGGAATGACAGATAGAGTTGGTTGCTCCAACCTTTGTTTAGCTCAGCGGTTCCCAAAATGGTCCACATGGACCCCCAGGGGTCCACAGCAACTTCCAGGGGGTCCACGGGCATGAAAATGAAAATTGGGGGTCCACAGTAACTTCTAGGGGGTCCACGAGAAAAATTCATTAAAATGAAAAATTTTGATAGGTTTAAAAAATTTGGTCTTTTTATAATCAAATTTTAGAAACATGAAAAGGGTGGTTATCACAGAGTCCTCGCAACCGCAACTCGAGCAGGGGCATTGGAATCTTTACTCTTTTATCATGGTGGAGAGCCCCCGAACAGGGTGATCTGAGGTTAAACCTTAGTCGTTGAAACCAAATATTAAAAAGCTTATGTCCAAGAACCAGGTTCATCCCTTCCATCAAAAGTATATTGGAATATTCCAGTTTTCAATCTCTGTATATTTTATAGCAGTGGTCTCCAACTAGATCCGGTCCGTGGATCAAATGATACCGGGCCGCGGGCCGACCATTTCATTGAAAATGAATTTAAATTCCTGGGTTTATAACTCGAAATTAATGAATGAAATGAATTATAAATCATTTTATATTTATTTTTTGATGTAACAGTATTTTATTTTGAAAGTTTGTTTAAATACAGTTAAATTAAAATTAATAAATCAAAATAATCTAAAGGGAAGCAATCAACGCCCCCCCCCAGCGGGCCGCGATAAAATTATCAAAAGTTGACCGGTCCGTGGTGGTAAAAAGGTTGGGGACCACTGTTTTATAGTATCTTCACATAATTAGTATTCCCTACTTATATTTTTAGAAATAATTTTTCAATGAGTTTAAATTGAAATGTGGATTTTTTTACTTGTTTCTAGCAATAACATTTTATGAGGATGGTTTTGATGAACAAAGGGTGCTTAGGAAATACATTTTCACATTTTGAAAACCTTTGAAATAATGTTTTAAAAATCGGGCGCTAGCGGAAAGTTCTATGCTATGATAAATAGTGAAAAATTAAATGTTATATTAATAAAAAATTAAAACATTCAAAAACTAACACTATCATTTGACTTCTGTTACATTTAGCCTTGGTCATTGGTGGTAACTTGTTAAACATCAATAATAAAGGCGTGTTTTCAAGATCCGAACCCAGCTAATCCTAAAGTATCTAATTTTTAAAATTTAAATATCAGTTTGTTTATATTTTAATGTTATAATCGCTTTTCACAATTGAATATTTTCATTTTAGTTCTCCTTTTGGTGAAACTTAACTATCATTATTTCTTTCTGCTATGAAAAACTCATGAAATTGTTTTCAAAATTTATAAATGCTGTTCAATCATATGTAAATGATTTAATTTTTGTTGCATGTATAAAAAACAACACATTTCTTTATTGCAAAAACATTTTCTTTTCAATTTTATAAATTAAAACTAAATTTCCATAATGTATAATTTGATTTCTTTTCATAGTTGAACTTAATTAAATATTGTTTGTTAACATGACATATAATAATTTTAATTATTTCTGAAATTTTATGATTCGGTTGAATGAATAACTCACTCATAAGCCAAAAAAACTTAAGCCAAAAAACCATTAAACAAACTTTGACAAGTTTGGGACCAAAACTTTTATTTAAGCTTAAAGTTTTTGTGCCTTGAAATGTAATGATATTAAAAGTTTAGATTTGTTTTTAGTTTCATACACATAAAATGTTTGATTTTTATAGTTTCATTAAAAATGTTGTGTAACCATATCAATGGCACTTGAAAAACTTGAAACAACTTTTATCAACACTTAAAAAAATTACAAAATTTATGCGTGGTTTAGAAATCATAAATAAAGATTTTTAGCTACTTTTTGAACGGTCCCTATAACAGGGGGTCCACGGGGTACGAAAAATGTCGTCAGGGGGTTCACGGGCCAAAAAAGTTAGGGAACCCCTGGTTTAGCTATTATATTTGTTCAGGGATCTTAATTTTTCGAAATAAATACATATAATCGATAGATAAGTAATGTACTGGATTTGCTGGAAAAAAGGGATTCTAGCCACCATGATTTTCTCTTCAAACAAATTTGTACTGTGCCTTATATTTCCCGAAAAATTCAATATAGTAGGTTATATGTTAGGAAATCTCTCTGGGAAATCGGACAAAACTAATTTTTTTTATATAAATGTTTGGGTTGTACCGTTATTTGGCTGTTTTTTTAACTATAATTATCCCCAGACAGATGATAAAAATAGAAAATGTGCCTCAGATGTTATCAGTTTGTTTTTAAGAGTCACGACGAAATAGGAAAGGAATACAATTTGGCTAAATCCCAGATACCGGTGATACAACTGAACCTGAATGACATCTCACTGTACCTTTGTATTTAAAGGGATAAATTTTTTAGCTACATTTTTAAAATTATAACCTAAATAAATATAATTGACAATAAACCACGAGGTGATAGCTATATACAAGAAGAAAATTTACTTTTAATAACCGGTTAGAAAAAAATAAATAATAAATAAACTAGCCGACATCCGAACTTAAAGAGTTCAGCATTTCCACTGCAGTGTTACTTAAAACAACCCTACAGTTTCGCTCTCTGTCATCATTCTATATAAAAAATTTATTCCTCTTTTTTCAAAAAAGTTAGCTTGCTTATTATATTAAGATTCCTGATTTGTTCTTTACGTGCTCTAATTGTTTTCAACAAACAAACGGAAGTTATAAGAGGACAAACATTCATTTCCCCTAATCAAAAATGAATTGACTTGGATTCAAGATAATTTACAAGCAATTTATTTACATAACACAATGAGCCCGATCTCTGAACCTTCCTACTTTCTTCGACATCGTTTAATCTCAAGGAATGAGGTGGACAAGCCAAGCTGACGACATACCATCCACTGGTGAGTTCTACAATTAAATTCACTGACCAAACAGTTAACGTTGCTCCAGCGACATTCTGGTCATAACTCATACCGGAGAGGAAAGAGTGCTCACGACGGTTCGCAACAACCTGACGGACAGACCTCTTTTGTAGGTTAAAATCCACAAGGAAAAGAGGCATAAAGTTTAAGAGAGTAGGTTCCTCTTTGAGAGTCACCACAGTACAACAAAATAATGAGGTCCAACATGTGTGCCCTTAATAATGAAAATTTAAATAAAGTGTTTCCACTTTAAAAACAAAATGTTGTGATGAATAAAGCATCATGTAAAGGAGAACCGTCAGTTACTTTATATGGGTTGAATACAGTTTTAACTATCATGACCGATCTTCTTAGCTGACGCAACATTTTCTAAATACAGAGTTAATATATTTTACTGCACAGATCAATCCAATTTAATTGATAAAATAGAAAAAGTTATGTTTTATAAAATATGTCCCCCAAAACTGAATACAACTGAAAATAAAATAAGTTATTCCATCATTCCTCCATGTGTAATAATTAGAATTATCTGCAACAAAAATATTTCGTGGGTAGGTTTTATTAATTAAATAAGTAATGGTGATGAAAAAGATAAACTGGAAAAGAGAGAGATGAAAGTGAGAAGGAGGGACGAGAAAGATGTTAAAGGGATGAAAGATGAGTGAGAGAAGATGAACATGAAGTATACTATAGTAAGGAGAAGAAAGATGAAGACGATCGAGAGAATTGCAAGGATTCGAGAGATGAAGATGAAATAAAGAAGAAGAGAAATAGAATGACAGGATTACAATGACGAGATGATTGGGAGGATTGGAGGTGGCAGCTGTAGTCATTGCGCAAAAAATTAAAAAGCTCGACGCTTGATTTAAATATTTCTGATATAAAACTTGAAAAAGGGAATTTAATAAATCTTAAAAAATAATAAAGGTGTAAGTCTGGAACAACAGCTAGTTTTATACAAAAGCCTCATAGCGCAGGTTAAAATCCGTAAGCAAAAATAAAAGCTCATACCCCGGTCCTCTTTTGTGACTCACAGACAAAAATAACGAGCCCATTCTTCAGCCCAGCCATCCCTTAACAAGGCAGCTCATCAAAAAAGAGGCCCTAGGGTTGTTATGGCAGCTAGTGTCAACACTGAAGGCAAAATTATATTTAGATCGGCAAGCGAAACCCCCATCATATCGAAAAAGAGAGTGCTGACCTACCTTGTCTGACCCCTCGGGTTGAAACAGTGATGTAGGTAGGTCAGCAGCCTATAGCCAGCGGAGGTTTCGTCAAAAAAGCTTGACCTGTCCAGAGGGTAGATGAGTAACGGAAAGGTAATTGTCGGCCCTTTTGATGGCGTTTTGGATGTTTATATTGTGTGTTTATGCCGTCGGAGGAGATTCTTGGTGTTTAGTTTGTAAGTTTTTGGGTACGCGCAGAGCATGGGGAAGTGCGCTAAAGAAACACTGTATAGTATTACTATCTCGGTTTTGGTTTCGAAGAAATGGAAAAGTTTCGAGCTATGGAGATTGGGTAAAGTCATGATTAAGACAAAAATAACCCAATGAGAAATATTGCAATGTATAGAATAAAATTGTGAAAAATATCAGTTACGATACAAGTTTGGTCTGGTTAGATCGCAAAGTGGGAAAGCGGTATATGCTGCTTGCACTTATACAAAATGTCGCAGTTGGTGATTATTTTAATACTTGGTGTTTCTTTCAAAATGAATGGAAGAGTTTTAAAGTTTAACTACAAAAAAGTAGTTAACGTGCTTGTTTGTTTAAAAGAGATTTCAGAACATCTGTGTGCACTTTATTGACTAAGTTCCGTTTATTGTCCCATTAAATATTCCAAAACTGTTTTAGGATCAAAATATTCAAAAATCACCAAATTTTTATGGTTGTCTAATGTTCTTGTTCTTGTTGGTTTACTAGAGACATTTGCTTACTCTGATGGAGTTGTCTAATGGTTTTCATTGATAAAACTAAAAACTACATAATTAATCTATTAGTTTGCAATTTTCGGCAATATTTCTCATTTTTGGTATCTAAAATAACTCGGCAATATCTAACGGGACAGATAACGGAATTCAACCCCTTGTTTAGAAAAAAATTGTGTAACTTGATAAGAAAATTCCATTCATCCTGAACAGAAAATAGTCATACAACTACACTAGACAGTGTAACATTTATTCTGTATGATTCGTGTGACTATATACACAAAAAAAATAACAGGTATGATTCACTCTCCATCAACGAATATAATCATAGAAACACACACAAAAACAGACCCCCACCAAACTCAATTAACAACTACACATACACAGACTTTAAAAATCCTTCTTTATTAGCTTTTCCAATGAATGAGAACTGATCATCTCCTCCCAGCACTCTTTTTCTCTCTCTCCTATCGACCCAACCAAAAAGAAAGCAGAAACCTAGAAAGACGCAGCAGAATAATGCATGAAGCGAGATTTTCTTTCTGTCTCTAGATTACAGAAAATTTCCGGTAACTCTACCCCCAGGAGACTGCTCTTCTGCCCCGAAGGTCGAAAGAGGGGAAGAGAAAGATCGTTTGACTGCCCCACCGAACGCGTGATAAACTGTCACCCCCTTTTTCGATTCGTTTATAAAATTGAAAGCGATTGTCCCCGGCACTTTGTATCAATTTCTGAGGTGGGAAATGATCGGGAAGTAAGCGAATTGGGAAATGATATCTTTGATTCGGTTAGGGGAGGGTTTAAGAGTTGAGGATGAGAAGGGATGTGAGGAGGTGAAAAGGGAATTTTTCTTCAATTAAAGAAGGGAAGAACGTCAACACTAGGGAAATCAGTGAATTGTATTATTATATTGTCAAATATGACCTTGTTTGTGCTTTGTTTGATTGGAGGAGAGAAAAATGTTCCCAAAAAGAATATATTGTCTAATGTCTATTGTCTAAATGTCTATTGAAGAATACAGTAAAAGCTGAGTTAGGGTGGATTACTTAATTTCGGAATACTTCAATCCCCGTCAGCTTTTTTATCTCAATATAATTATTATCTCTCCTATCTGTATTTTGTCATCACCTCTTTCCATATTTGTATTGCCCTCTTTTGCTCTTTCTATCCTTTTAATCGTCTATCATTCTCTCTCTCATCTTCACTCAGTTTTTCTAAGTTTCTTCTCGCCCCTATGTCTCATTTACTCTTTCTATATCCGTACCCTTGTCTGTATCTCCTCAGTTTTTCTCTATGAACGTCTCATCTTTTCCTGTTCCTCTCTCTACCGCTAACCTGTCTGCCTGCTTCTCTAATTTGTTTTTCTCATTATCCTTCCCTCCTTAACATGATGAAAATCCATTAAAACCATATTGCAGTTTTCAAATGCATTATTATTTAGTTTCATGTAATTTCATTAGGTTCTTAATGTAATAAAAACCCTTCATCATTTCTCAAATATTACCACGCCACCAACCAATAAAGGCATAAATAAGTTTAGAAATGTACGGAATATTTTCTCCGGTTTATAAATAAATGCTTCACCTATAATAAACGAAAATCTGCATTAGGTCCAAGGGTATCACGCAGTACCCTAAATGATAACATTAATTACTCACCATACAGCATTTACAAAAAATAAACCCCATACATCACTACTAAATACACACCCAATTAAAAAAATATTTAACACTCCAACTCAAACCCTTCAATCACACTAAGTAAAACCCATCATTCGTAATCTCTAAAAATTTTCACCCAATCAAGCTTCCATGATCGAATTTACTCTCTCGTGATCATTGTACGCACACCAGCACTTAACACAAAACGCCGGACAAGGCCCTCTCGCCCAACAACGGGCTTCCATTCCATCAAATTACCTGCAAAATTAATGCTCAGCCGCCGCATCAATAATTCGCACCCCTCAGACACCCTTTCCCCATGCCCCATCGCTCTCCCTCCAATTTTCGAACGTATTACCACGTGATCAATGTATCGATCACCCATCGATCGGATTGGCAATAAAAAAATAGTTCACGCTTGGAAGTGAAGGAATGGGGACTCTCTGCGATTGTATTCTTTTGAAAGTTTAAGTTCAATACTTACTTTATAGGTTTGAAAGGAAGGTAGTTGTTTATCAGTTCAGTTTATCAGCTATAATGTTACAGAAAACTTTTAATAACTCCATCATAACTATATTCGTTCTAATAATACTCCTACATTCATTCGCAGCAGTTCAAATTTTTCACCAGTTAAAAAATTGCGCTTTAGAATAAATCATATAAAAGAACTTTTGGATGCATTTACTTACCCGCAAGCTCGTGAATGGGTCCGGATTTTTATCCCCTGAATCCAACTGTTTTTATCTACCTGAAAGATAAATCATGAAATAAGTAAAATGTTTTCTGAAAGAAACATTCCTCATTAGAGTATCTATCTCAGTGGTCCCCAACCTTTTTACCACCACGGACCGGTCAACGTTTGATAATTTTACCCCGGCCCACTGGGGGGGGTTGATTGTTTACATTTTAGATTATTGTGATTTATTAATTTTAATTTAAATGTATTTAAGCATGTTTTCAAAATAAAATACAGTTACACCAAAAAATAAATATAAAGTGATTTATAATTTATTTCATTCATTAATTTGGAGTATAAACCTAGAAATTTAAATTCATTTTCAATGAAGTGGTCGACCCGAGGCCCGGTACCATTTGATCCACGGACCGGCACCGGTCCGCGGACCGGGGGTTGGAGACCACTGATCTATCTCACACTTTAAAATAGACAAAAAATTACAACTATTTTAAATTTCTTCCTATAAACGCAAGACATATAGTAACATTTAAAACTCATAACACAAAAAAGCTTTCATTTGAAAGGGTCTTTGGGTCATTAAGTTTTAAAACCGAAAAAAACAGAACTGGCAAAGCTTGCAGTATTTTTACTGTCAACCGTTGCGCGTTGGTATGATTGATTAGTAGGGTGGATCGAAAAATTTTTTTTTTGGAAATCTCTCGGGCCTGGGGTGGCAAAAGTTGTGTATTGGTATCAATATGACGTGTGCAAAATTTGGAGGGAATCAAACAACTTCTAGAGGTTGCGCATTGAGCTAGAAGTATAGAAATATTAGGAAAATACGCATTTTGTCTAAGAAACAAGTTTAGGATAGCAAACATTTTTACCGATGAAATCTTGCTTACATATATCTTAAAAGATGCTCAGAAGGTAAAAATAGCTCGTAGCTTTTTTCTACTATAGCCACTGTTATAGTTTGAAACCTTTAAAAAGTATTAGTTAATGACGCAACTCGTAAAAGTAGTGAAAAAATAGCTCAAAATAGAGCCAAACGCGGATAATACTCAAACACAAGATTTTTCATAATTTTTCAACTCTATCAAATAAATTTAGTGACAGGAAAAAATTTTATCATTATGTGATGAACGGAAGGGTGTTTTTTTCCAAGATGGCGGCCAATACTTATGAAAATCATAATATCGTTCACATTTTAATTTAAAAGCAAAAATAGCAGTAATTTTTCGTAATTAAACTGTTTTCTAGGTAGTATCAGTTCTTTCTGTGGATATTTATCCATATTTAACTAGACTTTAAATCTATAAAACCGAAAATTGTGTTTTCTAAAATAGCGGATGGTAAAAATATGAAGGGATATAGCTTATGAGTTTCCCCAAAGTAATGTGGTCATTTCTCAATGTTAAACTCCTTGTAAAACACCAGAATTTCTTACACTTTAAAATGTTGTTGATCACATAAATATGATTGCAAACAAAGAACCTTAAAAGTGCACGGGCATTGCCGCATATTAGGTGGCAAGATCATGTAACCGATTTTCGGTTTAAACGATTTCAAAAATAAAAAAGGGGGTTGAGAACTGATTTTTATTCAATGAAATATAAAAATGGACATATCAAGGAGTCTACTTGAATCTGATGATCCGAAGTGTGATATTCCAAGATGGAAATCGATTAGAATACATATAGTAAGAAATTAACACATTTAAAGCTTAAAATAGGCTTTTTCTTCCCAAAATGAAACTTAGCGAAATGTTTGCAATATATTGAATGTATCAGCATGCTAAAAGCAAATATTACAACTAAAAAAAATTTTGAATTTTTTTTATTGACACATATTTAAACCCTTCATGTTTTTATTATCCGCTATTTTGGAAAACACACAATTTTCGGTTTTATAGATTTAAAGTCTAGTTAAATATGGATAAATATCCACAGAAAGAACTGATACTACCTAGAAGACAGTTTAATTACGAAAAATTACTGCTATTTTTGCTTTTAAATCAAAATGTGAACGATATTATGATTTTCATAAGTATTGGCCGCCATCTTGGAAAAAAAACACCCTTCCGTTCATCACATAATGATAAAATTTTTTCCTGTCACTAAATTTATTTGATAGAGTTGAAAAATTATGAAAAATCTTGTGTTTGAGTATTATCCGCGTTTGGCTCTATTTTGAGCTATTTTTTCACTACTTTTACGAGTTGCGTCATTAACTAATACTTTTTAAAGGTTTCAAACTATAACAGGTGCTATAGTAGAAAAAAGCGGGTCGCGCCCGTCTGCCCGAAATCCATCTTACCGAAGTGCCTCTTTCCCGAACGCCACAAGACCGAAAGACCTTTAGCCCGAACGGGACTTTTGACCGAACGGGACACTTGACCGACAGGACTTTTTACCGAATGGGACACTTTACCGAATGGACTTTTTACCGAATGGGACACTTGACCGAACGGGACACTTGACCGAACGGGACTTTTGACCGAACGGGACACTTGACCGAACGGGACACTTGACCGAACGGGACACTTGACCGAACGGGACACTTGACCGAACGGGACACTTGACCGAATGGGACACTTGACCGAACGGGACACTTGACCGAACGGGACTTTTGACCGAACGGGACACTTGACCGAATGGGACACTTGACCGAACGGGACTTTTGACCGAACGGGACACTTGACCGAACGGGACTTTTGACCGAATGGGACACTTGAATTTACACTTTGCTTTTCTAACCTCCAGATAGATACTTACAATTAAAAGCCCGCAATCTGAAAACTAATTACAAAATTATAATACAATTTTTCATCCCTTGTAATTATAAATTAATATTATTCTTAACAGTCTCCTTTCATTTTCAAATCCTTAAAAAATTTGAAGCTAGGCTAAAAAAATACGTATCAGGAACTTGTCAAGTATAAATTAATATTAATTTTGCTAAGAAATATCAATTTCTTTTTAATGAAGTAATGAGTAATGTATATTAAAAAAGTAAATAGAATTGTTAAGTATAATATGAAGTATATAGAGTGCGAACTATATAATATTTGGAATTAAATAAGAAGCGTTAAACAAGTTTTAGATTCGCATCCTTAATTTTCTAAACATGATACCTATAGGATAAATAACAAAGAAATCTTAATTAAAATCTCTTAAATTGAAGTTGCAATTTTAGGAGAATGACAATACACAGTCCCCTGTGTTATGCTCTTATTTGCGTTTTACTCTTTTCCATAAATACAAAACACTTTTTTCAACGTTTAGTTCATATAATAGTAATAAATAAGGTAGTTTAATTAAAATTTTTACAGAATGGTAACTGAGTATAAATTAATTTATGTACAGTGTGTCCCAAAAGTATCCGTTCACCGGAACCAAAGACACATGTCAAAACTGTTAAGATTACAAAATATCAATCAACATCTCCAAAATTAATTTTACAATGATTTTAGCCATAGAGGTAATCTTGACCAGTGGTCAAGCAACAGGACACCTAAATCGAAAGCCCATATTTAAAATGAGTGACCATAGTGAGTTGTTGGCCAAACGCACCATTCGGTCAAAATCCCGTTCGGTCAAGTGTCCCATTCGGTAAAAAGTCCATTCGGTCAAGTGTCCCATTCGGTCAAGTGTCCCGTTCGGTCAAAAGTCCCGTTCGGTCAAGTGTCCCGTTCGGTCAAGTGTCCCATTCGGTCAAGTGTCCCGTTCGGTCAAGTGTCCCGTTCGGTCAAGTGTCCCGTTCGGTCAAGTGTCCCGTTCGGTCAAGTGTCCCGTTCGGTCAAAAGTCCCGTTCGGTCAAGTGTCCCGTTCGGTCAAAAGTCCCGTTCGGTCAAGTGTCCCGTTCGGTCAAGTGTCCCGTTCGGTCAAAATTCCCGTTCGGTCAAGTGTCCCGTTCGGTCAAGTGTCCCGTTCGGTAAAAAGTCCTGTCGGTCAAGTGTCCCGTTCGGTAAAAAGTCCTGTCGGGCAAGTGTCCCATTCGGTAAGAAGTCCTGTCGGGCAAGTGTCCCGTTCGGGCTTGTGGCGTTCGGGAAAGAGGCGCTTCGGTAAGATGGATTTCGGTCAATCGAGACACACCCGAAAAAAGCTACGAGCTATTTTTACCTTCTGAGCATCTTTTAAGACATATTTAAGCAAGATTTCATCGGTAAAAATGTTTGCTATCCTAAACTTGTTTCTTAGACAAAATGCGTATTTTCCTAATATTTCTATACTTCTAGCTCAATGCGCAACCTCTAGAAGTTGTTTGATTCCCTCCAAATTTTGCACACGTCATACTGATACCAATACACAACTTTTGCCACCCCAGGCCCGAGAGATTTCCAAAAAAAATTTTTTTCGATCCACCCTATTGATTAGGCATAGAAATACCTTTAAAAGTGGAAATGTTATTTTTTTGTCTAAGGTTGTTCAACATATTGAAGGCATTAATCAAAGAAGGCCGAAAGAAAAAAATGGGTCCAAAATTTACTTATAGTGAGTAAATACTTATACTTATAGTATTAAGTATTTTATGCCATACTTAAATATCGTAGAAAAGTACTCAATCAAAACTAAAGTAGGAATTTAATTCTTAAAAATATTCTATAACCAAGTATCGATTGATTTTTTAAATTGTGTAGAATCACTAGTTAAAAATTATCTAGAAAAACACCCCTCAGTTTTGTCTCTTTATTTAAATCACAATAAGCTTGTCCTATGAATTTTTTTCGCATAAAAATTTTTAATCCTCATTCAAGAGCATGCATGAAAATATTATTCATCCTACGCAATACTTCCCATAAAATCTCTCAGATAAGATTCCCTTATAAAGTCCAAAATATTACTTCTTTCATAGACTCTAACTTTTTCTTCCAAATTCATATCAAAAGTTCCGTCTGGAACTTTTACTTCACCAAAATTTTAGGTTTTCTATAACTCAAAAAGAAGCAGCTCCTCTTTGATATAATAAATCTGTTTGGCCGGTACAGAGATCCCTGGAGAGGAACATTTTAAGTAAGTTGCTTAGTCGGCCGAATATACAGAAGGGAATGTCGATTTATTAAACAGAAAATAGATCTCAACGTGGACGTATATCTTCCTTCAAAAACTCGATATGTGCTTCAACTTTAAAAAAAATGTATCTTGCGGATAAATCTATCCTTGTTCCAGATGTGGCTCCCCCAGAATAGATGACGAAGAAGGGGGAATTACAATATTTCAAGTGAATACGTGGAAAGGCATCTCAAGAAGATGCGCATAAATTTACACTAGTGAGATGTAACTGCAAAATCTTGTGAGGTGAATATTATTGAACCCTCAAGACTAAAGGATGTACCCTAAGATTTCAGGATTGAAGCACTTCTATTGGATATGTGCATAGAAATGTTAGGCATATTGTATTCTTTTGACACTTCACTTTTATGAAATTTACACCTCAACGGATACTTCTCCAGCTTTTATCGATCATACTATACGTTTCTGTAAATTTTATTTTAAATTAATTTTACATTTTACTCGTTTTGATCATAGGTTAAAATGAAATATATTTTTGAAATTAGCTGGTTTCAAATTAATTAATTAACCGTTTGATTTTTAGTAATACTTTTGCGACACATGCCATAAATGCGTTGCATTTTCCCATACATAACTAGACAAAGATGGAGATTTGTTTCAATAAGGATTTGAAAAAAGGCCAGTCGTTGGAAAAAAATGCATCTTTCTAAACTTACAGTATGTATGTAGGCATTCATAGTGATGACCATTAAGAAGATAATCGTCAAAGGTATTTAATACCTCTATTCATAACCTTCATTAGTTTAAATACTATTAAAAATTACTTATTAATACTATTTAAATACTCTATTCATAACATTCTATAACCTTCATTAGTTTAAATACTCCAAATAATAAGAGCAGACAGCGATATACATAGGTACAGACAGGAGACACGTACGATTATAAATTACTTTTATTAGGTAGGGTGGGATGGGGTAAAGTGGGTCTTGGGGTAAAATGGGTCAGTTTTAATTAACTCGATATAAATCAAATTTAAGTTGAATTGTTTTCACTCATTTTTTGTGTTATAATCTTTTATCTGTTGGAAACATTTTCCGATCATCAAAAATTTAGATTTATGAATTTGAGAACTGAAAAAATATTTAATTTGAACGGTAAATGGTATTGTCGAAAAAACAGGGTTTACCAACTTCCAAATATCTATATATTGTAATAAATTGCAGCAGACTTTTGTAATATTTTTCCTTAAAAGAAAATCTGAGAGACATTTCAAGCCAATAAGCTTAGAAAAATATAAAATATTTTATCTCTTATAAAAATATTTTGTACTTGGGGTAAAATTGGTCATAGTTAGGAGGCCTTCTGCATTAAGTAAAAACAATGTTTTTAACTTATTTCCTTCAAATATACATTGAACTATCAAACAAGTTTATTTTTTTCTCCAAATGAAGTATTTTAATTGCTACATCTGAACAATGTTCATTAACTTCGGATGTTTACAATTTCATTAAAGTACAACTTAAAACAAATTTCTTCAGATAAACACGGCTTAGCCGATTGCCTTTTTTCTTATTTTCATGTACATTTAGTAATAAATATATTTTTGACATCTTTTTGCAATGAGACCCATTTTACCCCACGTTGGGGTAAAATAGGTCATCAATTTGATGCAAAGTTTAACCAACTTATAACAAAAAATTCGATAGATTAGATGAAAATGTTCTGAAGGATTGTAATGTCAAGATCCAATTGAAAGAAATCATTAAAAAGTAATAGTTTTCATGAAATAAAACTTCGAATGTGAAACTCTTCTTCAACTCTTATGAACAAAATCTTGAAAATGATTAGATTTTTTTTAATATAGATCACAGAGTGAAGAGTATTGTGATACTTCTTAAAAATATTTTGTGACTTGTCATTATCAACTCTTATGAACAAAATCTTGAAAATGATTAGATTCTTTTTAATATAGATCACAGAGTGAAGAGTATTGTGAAACTTAAAAGGGGGAAATAGTTTAAATTCCTCAAAGTAAATTAAATTAACTAGGACAAGGCATCGACCACCATAATTAAATTAATTAAACTTTTTCAAATTACACAGCATACCAGATCTCGGAGACCCAGGTATCAGAACACCCATTTTTATGAATCCCTTTTCCAGAATATTAAAGAATATGATAGGGTATGCAACAAACAATAAACGCATCGAAGAAGTCTAAGAAGGTTATACAAACGAACTCTCAAGACATAAATCAGATTACAATCAAAATCCAGTGTCAACAATCAACATACACGAAACCAAGGATTATGATTGCTTTTTCCCAACGATCAAGAAATGATTTCAATCAAAGGGAAAACGCCTTAACAGCAAGCACATTGCCATCATGCTATTAAACTATATCAAGACATCTAAACCCACTTTCCCATGCAATCCGTACGTCGTCGGTGTCAAAATTCACGCTCTATGCCCAACAATAACAGGAACACCCGCCAGACACGAGTTCGCTCTTGTCTTTTTTTCAGAGGCATCATCCCACATAAATTGCCCTTGACACTTGAGCAATGCAAGAAGTGATGTTCCACCGGCAAATGAGCGCTAAGCGTTTTGTTCCGCACGTGAATGGTGTTTTTCGAGCGTAAGTAATAGCTGTGAAGTGAAGTCACTTCATGACCGAGATTCGGAGTGAGATTTGAGAACAAGGGAAGGAGTGACATGCAGATTTGAGTGATAAAATCAAAGAATCAACGTCATGTGGACCATTGGTTCTATAACCTGGCATCTAAATCAAGTCATGGAAACAAAATTTATAAATGCAAAGTTTTTAAAGAGATTGAGAAATCCTGACACCTGACAGAGTCACTTTGAAGGTTCACTATCTAGGTGTCCTGTGAATTAAATACCTGGAGAAGAACACAGTTGCATACAATAAATTACAAGATTCAAGATTTACTTTCATAAGAAATCTTAAGAGAAATCTATTAGCAAAAATACACTCTTAAAACGATTGTATCAAAATACTCAAAATACTCAAAGTACTCAAAAAGGATCCGATCCAATAAGTACTCAAATTTGAATACATGAATATACTCATTCTGAAATGTGCATACTCAAAAATGAAACATCGTGAGCTCATTTTTGAGTTCAAGCTCAAAATGTTTCATTTTTGAGTATGCACATTTTCAGAAATGAGTATATTCATGTATTCAAATTGAGTACTTATTGGATCGGAGCCTTTTTGAGTACTTTTTACTCAATTTGGATACAATCGTTTTAAGAGTGTACATGAATTGAAAAGGATAGGGAATTTAGATAGACTGTCATATACTGGGGAAAGATCCTCAAGCAAGGAAGCAGGAAAGAAATTTTTTTGGATAATACCATAATCCTTTTAGAAACCTTTGATGGTGATATTGAGTATAAAACCTTTGAGTACCTATTTAACTCAAAAACTTTAAACCAAACTTTCGTCACTAGATAAAAAAAATCAAATTGCGTAGTTTAAAAAAGTTCATTCTTTTATATTAGAAACGCTTTTATTACTACCGTTATTCTAGATAATATCGAATGCATCTGTCACAAGAGCATCTATGCAAAACCTAACACCAAATATAAGAAAATCCAACACGCTATATTCTCATCAACTTCCTATGTCCACTAAGTTCTGACAGGAGAAATCCTTTTGAGTTTATTTTTCAAGGAACAGCCGCAAGAATGTTGAAGCGGTGGCCAAAAGGATTTTTGTATAAGACATTCATTCATGTTTGACAGGAGAGTCCATTTTATGGGAGACTAGAGGTCCCGAATCCAGTTTTTATATTAATATTTTATTATATTATTTATTTTAAATTCATTCTTGCTGCCTGGATCTTGCGCCATAAAACCCCAACCAACCATCTATTCTTGCTGCCCCCCAAGGTGATTCATGGATCAGCATGTGGAATACATAAAAAGGATCATTTCTCAGTACGTCGAAAAAAAAGTAGATTAGTTTCAATCGTTTGGAGGAGTTTTTCATATCCCATGCATTTGTCTCAGTGTATTATCAACAATACTTATGATATATTTACTTTCAGGAAATTTAACTTCTCAAGTAGGGTAAAGTAAGCACACCTTTCCTTAGGCAATTTCACTTTATCCCTTCAACCCAGTAAAGCAGAATTGGTGGCGTATCTTCTTAGATTTGTTTTCTTTTATAGATTAGGTAGGTTTGTTTTATAGATTAGGATTTTATAGAATTAGATAGATAGATTTTATAGATTAGATCTTAGATTTGTGTTCTTTTATAAAGTATACTCTAGTTCAGGGGTGGCCAACCCAAATGATGTTGAGGGCCACTTTGGAAAACCACAATACTCTGGCGGGCCGCATATAAACTTTTAGGATATTAGGTGCACAGAATGACAGTGAAGTAAATTGAATAAACTAGGTACATAAATTAGGAAGTTTCTTAGATCCTTTGCTTACAAGGAAACGTTCTTAGGGTGAACTCACAGAAATGCACGAAAATTTTACAGGCATAAGAAGATGACTTAAAACACTTACTGTGAAAAAATTAGCTGCTGATGAATTTCAATAGGAGAGGAGTTATTTAAATTTGAAAATTGGGTTGCCAAACACATTGATTTAGCACCATTTGGCGACTTTCCAATTGGATGGAATGAGAAATTTGTTTCGAAGTGTCTAAATCCACGAAAGTTGACCCGTGATTAAGTATAGAGTTGTCCATCATCCGGTGGCAACCCTTAGCAATCAGTCTGTTTGTCCTGCATGATCAGAGTTTCGTGACGTGACGTCATCGTGGACAACCTTATTATTCCACAGACTCTAACCATCTTTAATGACTTCAACTCTAACGAATTTCGCTAATACTTTAGCATGGGTCAATTTTCGTGGATTTTGACACTTCGCAATTTAAATTACTTTAGAGAAAACGCGGCCAGTTACTTTATGCCATTTGGCGCCTTCACTGCATGTTTCGCCTATAAGGTTGCACTTGGCGTTGAAAATGATGATTTTCAAAGTTAATTTACTCCTCTCCTAATGAAATTCAGCAGCTAAATTTTCCTAGTAAGTGTTTTATATCACCTACTAACCACTGTAAAAATTTCATCCATTTCTGTGAGTTCAGCCTGAGAACGTTTCCTTGTAAGTTTGACAGATTCCTAAATAAAATATTCCTTTAAATTTACCTAATTCACCTTTAGGAGCAACCCCAAGAATACCTTCTGTAGTATATCCACAAGAACAGGTGCGTTAAAAAACACTTGAAATCACTCGAAACTAAGGAGCCTGTGGCGCTTATAGAAATTTATTTCGGGAGGACCCAAATTTTCTCTAAAAATTGTAGCTAGACTTTTGCACCGGGAAAGAATACACCCAAATATTTCTCTGATGCCCCCATGCATATTTAATAGGTTCAATGCATAAATTAAAAAATATTTTTAGGTAGGATTTGCACCTGGCTGAACTTAATATCCTAAAAAGGTTGGGAACAATAGAGTTCCTAGTTCTAAAGGGGGGTCTGGGGGTCCTCTCCCAGAAATTTTTTTGGAAATACGACTCTAATTAACAGGTTTTAACGCGTTTTGGTACACTTTGTCCAAATTTCGGGGGGGCCTGAACTTACCCTAAAACTTTAACTTTTGACTAAAAAAGTTCTCAAGGGCCGCAAAATTATTTCAAACGGGCCGCTGGTTGGCCATGCCTGCTTAGTTAAAGAAGAAAGGATATTGCAAAAATAATTCAGAATTCAAAAATCTACAGATATACAAAGCGTTTGATTCATAGTCAATAGAATATAATTTAACCTTTACTATTATTAGAATTCATCGCAATAAAATAAGTTCACTAGTATTACAATTCTGTTTTCAAACGAACCTCGTGCTCAAATTGGTAGTGTAATGCAGTGTAAAATGGTAAACTTGCACTTTGATTTCTGTCTGTTCATTGAATAATTAATTTAAGTTTATAGATTTTTTTCTTTTTTTTATTTTGTAAACCAAGGGATTTCTCTTACAAAACACAATTTTCACCATCATTCTCCATTTGTTAGAGAAGGAGTACTGCCGAAATCGATATCTTAAAGGCATACCTGCAATACATCACCGCACCGCCAGTCATTATTTTGTATGCCCTCACTAATTTTAAAAATGGGATGAATTCAACTTGTTATATCTCTTGGACACATGAAGAAAAGATTTTCCAGATTGATATGGAATTTTCCTGCGCGGCGAATTTTGTTAGCATAAATTGGCCTGTTCCCTAGCAGCACAGCTCCTTCCAAATAAACATGTCAAGTTAACGTAACTGCTACTAGAAATAAACGAAATTTGGCCATACATGACAAAATTTGGACGGACGAATCTTGAACTTGTGCTGCTTGGGTTATGGAGGCCTAACCTCCATTCAATCCAACACAACAACCCATTGTCTCAAAATCCTTATCGCCATCGCCAATGGATATCTCACAAGTTACTCTTATACACAGAGATCCTCTCAAGAGAGACCTAAACGAAAAGAGGCAGCCTCTAAAATCGCATTACGATGTCCTAAAGCGGACCGACCTAACAGAAAACAAGGCCTTGTTTGCAAAACGAATACGTTGCCTCGTAAAAAGCGTGCCTCTTTACGGCCTCTAGACGCGTCCAGAATTTATGAAGGAGCCTCCCCCGCTCGGAGCCATAAACCTCAATGGCGTTAAGTGGGACCCTCATAGAAGGCTTTCTCTATTTCTCTTCATTTTAGTGAGGCATTAGATGTCTCATTCGAGCTCCGATTCGGACCGACATTTGGGTGGAGTGCGCGATAAGTGAGGGTGTTAAGAAAAGAGGGAGGAACACTAGGGTTCTCTGTGTGATGAACTCTTCGAGAAAGGATGGTCACGGTTACAGATAGGGTTTCAATATTATGTCGCGTTTGTTTGGGATTTTGTGGGATATATATTGTTCTAGTGGTCACACTAGGTTTGAAAAGTAGAAAGTGAAACATGTTTATGAACGTTACGTATATAAAAAACATAAGAAGAGTGAAAGAGTTGGAGATATACGTATGTAAGAAATATTGCATCAGTGCCACCCAACTTTTTGCCATGGCTTAAGCAAAACTTAGTTTACTGTTATTAATTTATAGTATGTAAGGACCTCTTGCACTCCCACAGGAACAGGGAACAACTCTCTGGAACAGGGATTGATATTAAAATGCACTGATATTAAACTCACTTTTTAAAACTATCAAAATAATTGTTTATATTAATGTAAGGTTTACACTATTTTAAATAAAAGTAACCTATTCTTTTTAGATGATCTTATAATGATTTTCTTTTTAGATGGCCTTATATTCCTCCCAATCTGAAGGTTGAACGGCAAGTCACCCAGGAGAGACGTGAGAGAGATAGTAATAAACATAAAAAATAACATCTGGAATAATCATAAAATAAAAATAAAATCTATAATTCAATCTAAAATGTTTCTCTAACTCGAGACTCTGTCTCCCCAATGACCCGATGAGATCTTATTTAACTAATTTAGAAAGATTAGATTTTTAATTGTTGTGCATTCTTATTTTCAAATTTTTAAATATTTTTTTAGTCAATTATCTACAGTAAGTTACTGATCAACTAAGAGTAAAAGTTTTTTATATATAGCTTGGTTTCAGTTAGAAAAAGAAATTAGCGTAAAAACTCATTTAAAATTCATAACTTATTCAAAAACCTCCTAAGTACACGAAGCGACAATTCACAATTGGACAACGAAATCCGCTAAACATGCCTCCCTTCAATCCCTAAATAATTGCCTTCAGATTTCAAACTCCGGTGACATTCATTGGATCGAAATAAATCCGCACGACAAACCCCCAGTTAGAAGAGACGAGCGCGGTTACAAAATGATCTCTTGAATGAGAAAGTCAACATGGAGCCCACAGGGATTAGTGACTCTGAACCTTACTCGCACTACTTGAGGAGAGCATGTCACGAGATAGAGGTTCGAGGTAAGAGGATAATGTGGGGTTGTATGCTGTTTCACGTTTTCGACCGGGGCGATTACAACTCTTAATGACTTTTTAAGGATTCTTAGGGATGTTAAATGAAATGAAAATGTATTTTTTACATTTGAAGGGAGATTAGGGGGATATTGAGAAGTATTATAGGAGTTTAAATAGTTGTTAATGTTTCTGAGGGGTATTTTGCGGGTAAGAGCGGATTAATCAATTAAGATGCATTTATAAAGAGGGATCCAAGTGACTTTTAACCCCTATGCAAAATTTGATTTGAAAAATTTAATGTGACTTGGAGTTGTGTATATTTTGTTTTATTCTGTAATCTGGTGTCTATGCATGCTGTATTTTGATTTTACATAAATAAAAAAACATAAAAATGTCCCTATGCACTGAGGAGATGCACTATGAACTTCTGCTTATATTGTATACTAGCTGATTTGCCCGGCCTTGCAAGGGTGGAGTGTATTAATTCCTTTTTAAAGTTCTCCCAAGTTATATATCCGATTTTTCGAATCACCAATAACCCCGTTGTCCCCAGTACTTTTTCATATTCCCGATAGTTCCCGATAGTTTCATTTCCGATTTTCATGTTCCCGATAGTTTTCATAACCCGGTTTTCCCGAAAACTTTTTATATCCGGGTGTTCCCGGTACCTTTTCATATCCGGATGTTCCCGCTACCTTTTCATATCCCGGTTTTCCCGGTACCTTTTCGTATCCCGGTGTTCCCGGTACCTTTACATACCCCCAGTTCCCGATAATTTTCATATTCAGGTGTTTCCAATAATTTTCATCCCGGTATTCCCGGTTCCTTTTCCCCATCCCAGTTCCAACTGTGACATCTCATTCCATCAAATATTTATCCTTTCCATGTCATAAAAACAATCACATTGAAATCATCTCTTTTTTTTAAACCTAGTGTTTAAAATGTACCTTTTAAAGTATACCTTTTCATATCCGGATGTTCCCGCTACCTTTTCATATCCCGGTTTTCCCGGTACCTTTTCATAACCCGGTGTTCCCGATAATTTTCATCCCAGTTTTCCCGGTGCCTTTTTCTCATCCCAGTTCCAACTGTGATATCTCATTCCATCCCGATTTTTTGTCTATTAAACATTTATCCTTCCTATGTGATAAAAACAATCTACTTGAAATCATCTCTGTCATTTGAAATCCAGTGTTTAAAATCTTAAACAGAATTTTCTTAAAGTATTCCCGCTATCCTTTTAAAATTCCGCAAAAAATAAATTTCAAAAATAAAATAAATTTCAAAAATCCCTCGATAAAAAGTTATCAAGTAAGCTTGTCTTCTTTTTAATAAAACCAACTTCTTTAAAAGCTTCTCTGAAAGAGTAAAAACAGATTGCTAGTTATAATAAAAATCTAGTGATTATAGTCTAGTAAACCAATTCCGCTATGAAGCAATGAAATTTTAGCTCTGTTTCCTCGGAAACTTTTAAATTCTTGCTATTTAAATATATTTTTCTGAGAAATTAAAATATTAAAGAAAGTAAATTAATTATTTTAATTTACTTCGGTTTTCTGATAACTGTTATAATATTTAAATTCAGATATTCACAGTCACACTGTTTTTCTTCATAAATTTTGTTGTAAATAATAAAATATGTATAAATGTTAATCAGGTTATATTCATGCAAGTGAGGCAAGACGTCGCCTTAAGATAGAGAAGTAAACACTGCAATTTATGCCTTTCAACAATGCACAATGTTATTTCAATGGGTAAAACGGAGTCGAAAAAGCGCCGAAAAACAGGGAAGGAGTCGTTCGATTTTAAAATCGTTTCTTAGTGCGCGTCTAATGGCTGAAAGGAAGGTCTCTGTCAAATTTCAAGCCTATCGGTCCGGCAGTTTTGGAGATTTCGTGATGAGTGTTATGAATGATGATGAATGATGAATGATGAATGAATCACCCGTATTTGGATTTTATATATATAGATTATTTCGAAACAAGTCTAATGAATTTAGAAAAAATAATTTCTATATCTCTTGACAACTTAAAAATTTATGTTTCATTTATCTTCATAAGTGATTCCCATGGAAAATTTATACTATGACAACAACCTTGGAAAAATACAAAATGAAGAAATAAGCTAAGAGCAAACGAAAGAAGTAGTTCGCAACTTAAATTAGGCATTTTACTTTAAAAACGTGATTGCTTTGTCCAATCTATGCATATATTGTGTTATTGGGTCACAATTTTGGTAAAAGGACATAATTTCGATTTCACCGTGTATATATTCATTTAGAATTGAACGCGCTAGCCAATGACGAGTCTACTGTAATCAAATACAAGAATAAGCACAAGAAGAGAATGAGGGGAGATAGTCTTTATTTGTGTCTTTCAACGAAAACGCCATTTGCGACTTTAGCAAGACAAATTGACACACATCCTTCTTCCACTTCCCAGAATTTCACTCCAGTCTTAAAATAGCATTCCGAAAAGAATAGAAAAACAGTACAAAGTAACTTTTTCTACAAAAAAAGGGGGGGGTGGGAGAAACAAGATTCTTGAATTTTCAGGAAACATTACCTCTTACTTTTATCCCTCCGGAATAAATAACAGAACATTTCCTCCCCACCACCACAAGGTAAAATCGATTTCCCGATCATGCAAAAAAAATTCTGTTACAGGATACACGGGAGACATATCCATTAACCATTGCAGCAAATAAAAAAATTAAGCCTTAAGAACAGCGCAATTCCGAAAAGCTGATCACAGTCGAAAGATAAACCCAGCAACTCGGATTTTCCGGAGAAAATTCACTTTAAAAAGGATGAAATGGAATAGTATATGAAAAAGATCGGAGCAAAATTATTACGCTTCAGTAGTCCAGGCATCGTGCCAAACCATTTTTTCTTTCTGGAGTCTTTCAGAGGACTTCTCTCCATTGTATTGAAGTTTTTTTCTTTCTGGTCCCTCTGCCTTGGCATCACATGTAGCGTAAATCACGCTAAGATCTAACAGGCTGCCTATATTGCGTCACCGGCTCTCTTTTCAGAGCCCCAGTAAGATATTTTTTTTGTACACGCATCCATCAAATTCTTCTCTTTGAATGAAAGAAAATGGCGATGATTCAAAACCCTATTTTTTTCTCAAAACCACTACGTTCTCTCGGTTTTGGAAATAGATTAAATAATAAGGAGGTTTTTTTTCAGTCCTCTGAAGATGCATTCGTTTGAAGAGTTTGGCAAAAATTGCTTAAATTTTAATGTAGTTCTCGCACGTTATTATCCACTATTTATTTCTTGAAGAAATCTTTCGGGTATGCGTTTCAATTTTTCTCTTTAGTCTTCTTTATTAAGGTGTGATGGAACCTAAGCTTAAAAATTAAAAAAAAAACAAATATGTGCCATACAAAATTAAAGATAATTAAAAATTTGACGCACATTTGACCACAAAAACGAATTTACCGTCCGAAAATAGGATCGGGGACGGGGACAAGCCTGGTTAAGCAGAATTCCAGTTAAAGCGGAAAATGGAGAAAAAATGTGTTTAATGAAAATGTATTTTTTAAACAGTTTCAAGGGTGGGGGTATGGGGGTAGTCAAAAACGAAAATTTTAAAATTATTTGAACTGTAGAAAAAGCTTTATTCCAGGTTAACCTTAGAAGTGGTGAATACCAGCCGATTAACTCAGAGTTTTTAAAAGAGAAATAAATATGTAATCAAATTATTGTGTAGTAATACTGAAAAAAATTATGTTATAGATAACAATTAATGCACCAAAACCTACCATCCAACCCATCTATTCCCAAATCAGCTCCTTTTTCCCGAAACCAAATGAATCGGAACTTCCTGGGATTCCTCTCACTCGACAAAGGAACAGGCAGATCATTTACCTCCCATTCCCTGCCTGAAAAACCAGATGCATAAATATAAAGGTCATTGGGTCTGCGGCAAGAAGAAAAAAACGGAAGAACCATAGTAGTAGAGAAAAGAAGGAAAGAAAGCAGGAAATCGGGTCTGCGGCACCTCTTCTTCTCTCTCCTAACTAGATCAATGTCGTCAACGAAAAGGGGAAGACGGTAGTGTCGGTCGGTCAATGCCGCCACTTCTTGTGCGAGCTGCGGTTGATGTGCAAGTGAAACTTGGATGGGGAGAAAATTGGACGATATTTGGGTTGATCGTGCATTTGATGTTGGAGTTGGCAGATGGGGTTGTAAATTGGGCAATGATGATAATGAATTGAGATGCTGTTTGTTTGTATTGTGATACTTGGCGAGTTACAGGGTTGTTAATTGTGATACTTGGCGAGTTACAGGGTTGTTAATTGTGACCTTGATGCGAAAGAGGAGTTGGTCATGACCATCACGACTTGATAAAGGAAAGTCGCGTCCCTTGCTTTGGTTGAAGTTTTGATTCATTAAAATTTTTTGGAACAATTCCTTAAAGCAGATTCACATATAGTTATAACAGAATTACATTTTTTTTAGAAAAACAAGAATTATTAATAATTTTCCAATTTTTCGTTTTCTTATAGTCAGACTACTTTTTCTCTCTCGCTTCTTGATTAGTTGTATATAAATCCCGAGTTAAAACACATATCGAAAAGGTTGAAAACTGCTTGAAAATTTTCTACGATAAAAAGCATTAATCATCAACAAATTGTTCCTTTGTGCTTTTGTGTTTCTTTTATGTGTACCCTAATAAAATTCTGGAATTCAGAAAATAGGAAATACTTTCAATTATAAATATTGAAAATAATATATGTAATACCAACAAATTATTGAGGTTTCTTAACCTTGGGTGCAAAAGAAAATGTCCCCGTAATGTTTTAACAAGATATAAATAAACACAACATTTATATGAATCATTAATTCTTCTTCAAAATATATATTCAATAAAAAAAGTTTTCTACGAGCTGAGTCGGTAAAAACTGCTGTTAAAAATATAGAATTTAACTTTCACGCATGCCTGCAGGTTGTTCATCAAGAAAAAATAAATGAGAAAAACCTGGTAGTATTTGTATGCTCTTTGATGCTGAATGATGAAATCCTTCTTGAGTTTCAGATAAGCAAGATCAAATATAAAACTTGAATAGGAGACGGCCTTGAATTAACCAAAACAGAAGGTAAAAAGAGTGGTGTTTTGCTATTATGAAATTTATCGCCAGTGCGATCATCCTTTTATCTGCCAGTGCAAGTTTTTCTTTAGATTACGAGTTAAAGACAGTAATCAGACTACACCATTAAATGAGGTATTCTCACGTTTTGGGATTAAATTTTATTAAAATAGTAGATAAAAAACCATGAAGAAGGACGTTTACATCATGTATTTTCGTAGCCTAGTTTCTGAGATATAAATTTTTGAAATTTCGTTTTTTGTTTTGGCGCGAAAACACTTTCGAATCACAAATCATGCGCTGTGAGGTCACATCCAATAGGAGCCCGTTTTCTGATCACGTGAAAACAGAAAACACAATGGTTTTCATGCGCTGTGACGTCACATCCAATAGAAGCCCGTTTTCTGATAACGTGACTTTTCTGACGTTTAGGCAAAAATAAAATTGAATTTTAAATTATTTATAACACATTTTTGAATTTAAAAATCAGAAATTTGGCAGTTTTAGACCATAATGTATCGAAAAAGTATAAAATCAAGCAAATCCCTCACTCATGCAAATACCTCATTCAGTGCCAATAGTTGAGTATGATGACGAGAATAGATCCCTAGCACTAGCATCATAATTTAAAAAAACTATTAGGATCTAAGGATACAAGATCGTCGTTCATCGTTAGATGGATAAAAATAACAAGAAAACTAAGAAATGGGTACTAAATATTTATGTTTAAGTAGTTTTTTTAATTGAGTGTAAGATTACAGAAATTTAGACAATTATATTATTGTAATATTTTAAGCAACTTATTTTTTAAGGTTTGTAAAATAATTCTTAATACTTTCTTTAAACGTTTAGTTTTGGCTAAAAAATCAAATTTAAAAAGACGTTACTCATATGTAACACGTTAGCACTAATTAATATTGCATATAATGATCTAAGGTTCTAAGGTAAAAGTTTTTAATGAACTGAACTCTAATTTAATAACAAAAACGGCATTGAAGTATTTTTGCAAAAATTTTTCTTTTAGACGGCTGGATATAAGATACTTGCTTTCATTAGCGTGAATGTTAAACTACAAGACAAATTTTTAAGAAGCTGCTTAAAATGTAGTGAGAAAATCTGGTGTTTAAAATATGTTAATGGAGCTGAGGTTAACAAAAACACTCGTTAGTTATTCCATTAAGGCTAGATTAAAAAGCTTTCTTTTCACCTCATTCCGCATCATTACTGAAGATAAAATTACAATGTGTTTCCAGCAATTTAACACAGATTCTCAGAATAAACTTTCAAAATTAGTATAATTAACATCGAAACAGTTTTAAAGCGAAATATGTTCCAGCTAATGAAGTAAAGACCAATTCTGTGTTACGGATAGATGATTGACCTCAATTCTGTTAAACATCAACACCATCAATTAAAATGTTAAGCCAAGTTTTCATTGAGGGAAATGAATGTTTTAGTCATTGTTGTAGTAAATTTATAAAATGTTATATAGGCTGTGGTTATGATGTAAATGTAGTAGTTAGAAATGTTATGTAAATGTAGTAATAAAGTTTCAAAATTAGTATAATTAGTAACAACGAAACAGTTTTAAAGTAAAATATGTTTCAGATAATGAAGTGAAGACCGAAATTCAGTGTTAAGGATCGATGCTTTTGACCTCAATTCTGTTATATATCAACACCAATAAAATGTTAAGCCAAGTTTTCATTGAAGGAAATGAAATCCTTTATGTTGTAGTCATTGTTGTAGTAAATTTATAAAATGTTATGTAGGCTGTTGTTATGATGCAAATGTAGTATAGTTAGAAATGTTATGTAAATGTAGTAGAATAAAGTTTCAAAATTAGTATTATTATTAACACCGAAACAGTTTTAAAGTGAAATATGTTTCAGGTAAAGACCAATTCAATGTTTAGGATAGATGTTTGACCCCAATTCTGTTAAACATCAACACCAATTAAAATGTTAAGCCAAGTTTTCATTGAGGGAAATTAAATCATTTATGTTGTAGTCATTGTTGTAGTAAATTTATAAAATGTTATGTAGGCTGTGAAAAATTAAATTAAAATAATACTTTTAGTTTATTTCATCATGGAAGTTCATTCGCAAAACAAGTTTCTAATAGAAAAATGTAAAAAGTGGAGGAAAGGGGTGAAATTGTGGGCCCCTAAGAATAATCTATAGCTCATGGGTTCCCCAACTTAAAGTAAAAATTTTATCACCGCCAATTTATTAACTGTACTGAATCATTCATTAGAACTCAAATAAAATTAATTCATTTGCAACCAGTAGTAAAATCTCTATCATTTCAATTCCCGAAGCCTTTTCGATTTCCGACCAATCTGGTACTAGCTTCGATTTAAGTCCGAGTACGGCTTCTTAACCTTTAAACCAGAGCAGTCAGAACCATTTCTCTCTCACACAATAAAAGGTTGTTGTTTAGAATTTCTCCCAAACTGGAGAGTTTTCCATTGAGTTCTAAATTTCAAAGTAGGGCAATAAACACACCAGTTCCATCGAGTCGTAGCTCTCTCTCGACAAAATTAGCTATTCAGTTGAGTTTAAGTTTAAACGAACTCAATTTATAACTCGATAGTTCTATTCATCATAGGGGCAAAGGGAATGGGAAATGAACTCTTGGAGAGAGTTTATTATAAGCTAATTATTCCTGCAGTCAGCTCTATGCTTTGAGAGTAAACTCTCTTACGTTAAATTGTTAATTCGTCGTTGTGTTGGGAAAATTCGAGGGTGCAGTTACAGTGAGGACGAAGGGAAGTTATGAATTTATGGAGAATTAATGGAATTTCAATTATTTCGTGATGACGCAGGATGGATTTTTAAACGTCGGTGGTTACGTTTGTTTTAAACAATGAGTAATCTGCGAAATATAAATGGAAGGTATGTTTAGATTTGTAATCAGGGGGTAAATCTAATTGCTGTAATTAATATCTATAGAAAAATAACTTATATTGTTTTCTGTTATTTATTTAGGATGATATTCCACAAAAATAGAAAACAGCTCTTGTTAATAGTCTTTTATAATTACTAATCAAAATTACATATAAGCTTATATTTGGAGTTAATTTACTTGCTATCGTTTAAAGTGGTAAGACGGAGTTTAAATATAAACTGGTAAAATGATCCTCCTTTTCGATAACTCTTTCTTTAAATAAATATCGTACATATATTACAACATAAATATCCTTAGGATAAAGTTATAAGATTTTTTGAAACTGTAGTAACACAATGAACAGAAAAAGATCCATTGATACCATCATTCCGTATTGATGATATTTCCCACAACTAAAAAACAATTAACCCAGTTTTAAAATCATTACAACAAAATCATCTCCTAACCAAGAAAAAAAATAACAATAGATTTCTTTCAAAAAGCACGGCTAACCAGCCCTAACGTGAATGAATGTTTTATTTCAGTGCCAAATAAAATTCAAGACAATCTAAAAATAATTATGAGGCAAGAGAAGTTTTCGGATTAGAACCAACTAACAAGAGGTTAATCACAGTAAAAGGAGAAGCGAAAAGCAATATATAGGGAAGTTTTCGCTCCAAATACCATCTTTTCCGTCGTCAGGTGAGGTACAGACAGCAACCGATTTCGAAGGAATGTGCTGCATCATTGCACACAGGGCAGTGTCACATCTCAAAGAACACCATGAATGTCGTGTGAAAAGAAGAAAGACAGAATGATGTCCCAAGTTATCTTTTTAATTTTTAAAGCCCAGTAAAAGGTGGTACTATCAAAATTAATTGAGAGATGTGTTAAACACTTGATTTTCCTGATAAGCAGGTAAAGAAAGAGAAAGGGAAAGTATCTGCTAAGTGCATAATTTCTCTCACTGAAGTTTCTTTTCACTTAAAAAAAGCTATTCATTAACCACTTTGTAGAAATAAAATATAAAATCAGTTGTTGTTAATTCTCATTCATAACTAAAACCTATTTTTAAAGAAACACACTCCTAAAGGAACAAGTGTTTTTAAAAAGTATCCAACATCGTATTGTAAGTGTTTTACGGTGTATCAGGTTTTTAGTTAAGATTTACTTTAAAAAATATTTTACTTTAATAAACAGTTATAAGCAGGGATCGATTTCTAAAAAAAGAGGTACCGGAACGGTAAAATTATTGGTCTAAAAACTAAAACAAACGAATACTTTTTAATACAAAAACAGCATTTATTTTAAAATTTAAGTTTACAAAATGAACTCATATGTGTTAGGAATAGTGTTCTAACTTAATTCTTGTATAAGAAGATGAACTTTTTTTTGTAAAACCCCTTTTTTGTACAGTGGGTTAATAATTCCTTTCAAAACTTTCCCAGAGTTACCACCAACAAAAGAGAGCATGTGTGATGTCCCGGAAGGAAAGTCTCCCAGTAAAGGATTTTCCAGTATGTGTTCCATTGATTCTCTTCTACTTAAGAAACTGCTTTCTCCCAAAGAGAAGGGACTGGGAAATAATAACATCAGACACTGTTCCAGACAGCCCCAAGAGACGGGATGCCCCTCCTATCCACTGATTGTTCGAAAGAACAAAAGTGCCTTCGACAATCTGCATAAAGGATTCGGGTTAGCAGCAAAAGTGGAAGCTAATTCACTCGGCTGGAACTTTTCCAATATTCTATATTTATGAAAGCTGTTATGGGATAAAAGAGGGACTACTTATGATGAGTGTCGTGCGTATGCAAAGTTCTGGAATTTTTTTCTCCAAAGTATGGAACGTGTCAACCTGAGTTTTATTTACGTTAAATAAAAGTTCATATTTACGTGAATAGTTCTTTTTCCTCTTAATAATGGGTAAATCAAACTTGAGATCAGGTTATTCAATTATTTTCTGATTAAGTGAATACCAATATTATGGGTCTCCATTAACCTTGTCCTTTCCACTAAGCATCGAATTGCATCACTCAAAAGATTAAAATTCAATGAAATTTGTATGGTATTACTGTCAGAGGTTAGAAAAGGAGAGGAAATAGTATAATCTTGCACGCACGTTTTAAATATGCTTAAGTTCTAGCCTGGTATTGGGTAATTTTTTTGTTAGTATGAAACCTTATTACTCTGGTGTTCAAAATTAAGAGAATTTGCACATTTTTTCGATTTCTCTAGATCTACTGGATAGATTTTGATGAAATTTGGTATAACATAGTTTGATATAATACCAAATAAATAATCATTCAAAAATTGTAATATACACGCATGCGCAGAAGAAATAACCTCCAGAGTTGAAAGATATGAAATAGCGGTTCCAGAATAGAGCAAAATAGTGGGTTTATAAGGGGTATGACACCCTCCCACTATCATGCATGCCTCCTTGAGTGATTTTATAGCGTGAATAAGGCAGATAATAAAATTTCCTGTTCATTAAGCCTACTTTCTCCGAAACCCCGTTTTGGGGCCCTGAAGGGTATGTGGAGGGGGGGTAGCGAGATGCAATATAGAGTCCCTCATACCTCCTCTAAAGTGGCAAAGTCTTTAAATCTGGCTGCCTATTCCATAAGGCGAATATCTTCCGTTTGAATAAAAATTGCTAACCTGATGAGCTCCATTAAGTGAAGGATTTCTATCGATTGAAAAGAAATTAAGACCGATAGAACCCCCCAAAAGGTGAATAAAGGTCTCCAAGATATCAACCCAATACCTTTAACCATGATTTTCTCCTTTTGAAAGATGTAGGGGGTTTGGCATAGACTTAACAACACTCCTACAAAGAGCACCAAATCTCCGATTCCATAATAGTCAGTTTCTCCTACATTAAAGGACTGACATAGCATTCTGGTTCTTTTCACATGAGTTTGCATCGAGAATCAATGGTTTAATTGATTTGAGACCTAACAGAGAGAAAAATATTCACCCTTTGAATTTTACCTTATTAAAGACAATTTTTGCATATTTTTGACAGGTTGCAGATCCCTCCCTGCCTTTGAAAGAGGAACCCTGAAAGTTTCAGGTAATGTGTTGATATCTTGGAGACCTTGTTCACCTTTTGAGGGGTTCTTTCGGTCTTAATTTCTTTTCAATCGATAGAAATCCTTCACTTAATGGAGCTCAACAGGTTAGCAATTTTTATTAAAACGGAAGATATTCACCATATGGAATGGGCAGCCAGATTCAAAGACTTTGCCACTTTAGAGAGGTATGAGGGACTCTATATAAGGCAATTGCATCTCGCTAACCCCCTTCACATACCCTTCAGGGCCCTAAAACGGGGTTTCGGAGAAAGTAGGCTTAATGAACAGGAAATTTTATTATCTGCCTTATTCACGCTATAAAATCACTCACAAGGAAGCATGCATGATAGTGGAAGGGTGTCATACTTGTCATACCCCTTATAAACCCACTATTTTGCTCTATTCTGGAACCGCTATTTCATACCTTTCAACTCTGGCGGTTATTACTTCTGCGTATGCGCGCGTATTACAATTTTTAAAGGATTATTTATTTCGTATTATATCAACCTATTTTTATACCAAATTTCATCAAAATCTATCCAGTAAATCTGGAGAAATTGAAAAAATGGGTAAATTATCTTAATTTTGAACACCAGTGTACATTAAGTGCTATAGAAAGTCGATGTTAGAGGTAACAATATAAATATCGAGTTCTTTTCTTTTAGCAATCGAATACCAGAAATGGAAGTTTGGTTATTGTAAAATACATAAAAATTCATGATATCTTATACACACATTATTTACCTTATTGACACAGATAACAATACGTATTGCTCATAACTGATTGTTTCTACTTTTAAAAAGTCCTCTTTGTAGATTATTCTTAGAATATTTAACAACGCATAAAAAGTAATGGCTAAAAAACTAATTGTCCTATCAGATTACTTAAACTAGATTCTGCATTCGTTTTAACCTGCAATGCTTATTTTAAAGACAGTTAAAATAAACATATATTACGTTAAAGGTAAATGCGGAAGAAACAATAAAAAGTTTCATCTCTCCTTTTATGAGGGCATATCATATATATCTGTACACAACGGTTCGTGCAACTGTGCCAGCTTAAGAAACACAGCTCAGGATCAAAAACGGGATCATTTAGCTGAACAAACAAAACGATACTGTTTCTCTTGCCTGACCCAAATATTACTGAAAAGAGTGGAAGAAACAAAACACTTCTTCCTAACTGTGTTCAGAAGAATTAAGCAAATAATGTTAACCATTCCAAAAATGCGCAAAAATTTGAAATATCTTTTCTTAAACCTTCGTACCACTTCACTTTTGTGTCTCAAAAGTAAAAAGATGGCGGGGCATTTTCGACATTGACCTCGCATTGGCTAATAAGCAACTCGGAATGTTTTCGGAGAAACACTTGTTGTACTACTTGATGTGGTTTCGTTATTGTTTATGGTCAACCGCACGGTTCTTCGAACACGAGTGGACACGGTCATTCAGAATGTCAAGAGTGCACAAATCAGGACTTGTCCTTAAAGGAGCGTAATCCATGTTTGTGGTTGAAACACGTCGTTACTAAGAAACAATTGGTAATGGAGGTTAAGGCTTTCTCTGGCAAAAAAGAATATAAGGGTTTGCAGCAGAAACATTGAAAACCTTTTTGCTTCAGAATCACTAACTTTAAAGAGTTGCCTGTTTAAAGAACTAGTAAAAATCAATCGATTTTCAGTTTCAGGAATGTTTGTGCTATGTTATTTGTAGAATATAAAGGATATTCACAGACAACTGAGAGTAGAGAGACGATAACTTTTAAATCACATTTTGAAGACTGTGTCTGTAATCCCTATCGCTGTTAGATAAACGAAGTTTTGAAAGACCATTTTGATGAAAAAAATTATAATAAAGATAAATGTACGAGAATCGGTTAAAGGAGTAGAGGAAATAAGAGTGTGTGGGATGATAAGCAAAAGAAAAATATATAACTAAATATTAAAAAAAATTATGGTGCATTTTGATCTAACTAGTACCAAATCTATGATTTTAGTATAAAAAGAGCTATGGTCTCAAAAAGTTTGCAGTGGAATTTTAAAAAGGAAAACAACGTTGTTTGTTAATAAACATGAATTCCTTATTTCCTTCCATTCATAAAAATTAGGAAATAATGAAATTAGCGAAAATATTTTTATTAAAATATAGAAATTGTCGGTACTACGAGGGGGATGTAACTCTATAACACCCCCAACAAATTCCCATCCCTTCAACATGTTCTATCAGAACTCCCTACAACTCTCTTACGACCCTTTCTCCTATCTAACTCTTTAAAGAGGAGGTTATTTAATTAATTGATTACATCCTTTTTATCTCTCCCCCTAACCGAAAAAGGATCTCCCCCTTCCGATTAAAAGGAAGCGACTCATCTCCCTCCTCTCTCTCTCCATCCAATACACCCCTCTGTTTCCAAAAAATCAAATATCTCTTTCATTAAGAAGATTCCTCAACATCACATCTCCGCTAGCAACAGCCGCTTCTCTTCTCGATCGATAAATGACCCAAGAAACTTATTGAGGAAACAGATTACTCCTACCCACGAGAACGTCCCTCTCGGGGGCTGCTCTACCCTTTCAAACGATCGTGAAAGTAATCGCCTATTGAGCGCTAGGTGGCGCTTTACGCTATTCTCATTCAGGGGCCGTACCCAAGGGGGGGGGGTTAGGAGATCAATCTAGCCCTCCCTCAAAAAAAATAATACTGTTTCCCTCTTGAAAATTTTGCAACTTACAAGGAGCAATCCTCTTTTAGCGTAGCCCAAAGGGACACAAAAAAGAGTCAAAGCACAGTGCTTTTTAGGCGTCTAAGGGAGGAGCTTAAACAGTATTTTGCGGAGAAATTTTCCAAAACTGCTCTGGGGAAGAACCCCCAAACCCCCCAACTTGAATGTGAATCGCATTGTTTACACAATTTTGAATTTAGTGCACCAAAACTAAAAGCAATGGACCATATCCGACTGACGTCACATTTTCTCCATCATGTGACCTACTGAGATTGCAATTGGTTACCACAGATACTACACTAGTAGAGTTTGTAGTGAGATATGATTTGATAGTGAGTTTTTTTCCCCGATCACGTGATTAATATGGGCGTGGCTGAATATTAGGGTGGAACGAAAAAGGGCCAAAAAAACTTTTTTCGAATATTCAATTAGTGATAGTGCGGAAAAGTTGCCTTAATATATCAGTGTCAATATGTGAAAATCTGAAATTGATCAAAAAATATCTTGAGGTGCCTCAAGAGCCTTGAAGTTTCAAAAAATTGTCACTTTTTCTACAAAACAACAAAAAAACCAAAGATTAAACACTTAAACTTTTTTCATGATTTTTTTATGTGAAACTACTACTATCAGAGATATAATGGCACAATGTTCGTTTTTTTATCGCCCTTCATTTGGGAGAAATATTTTTTTTAGAGTAACGCAAATATTGTAAAGTTGTTTTTCTTGCATCACTAGGAGACGTAACTCTGGAACTATTCAGTTTAAAAACAAGAAATGGAGCCTATTTTGTTCATAATTTCATTCTCTTTGTTTTCTTTCTTCTTGTTACCTTTCTTCAATTTTTTTTTCACAATTTCCAAAAAAAAATATTTAAAAAAAGTTTTAACCGAAAAAAGTTATTAACCTGTAAAAATCTAATACCAATCAAGAAATGCTTTGAGATAATCACAAATTACTAAAAAATTGTATAATTCTAGTTAATTTCAGCTATAAGTGCTTCATTACATCATTTTCAGTTAAAAGTTTTCTTTTAAAAGCATTATATACTTTCACTAAATACTGATCAAAATTACTTATAGATTGTAGTTTAAGTTAAGTGATTCTCAGGGGTCTGCCAACTATATACTAAATATGAATTCTTAACAATTACGGTAAAGCTTTTACTGTTTTTGTCTTGTTATACCTTATGAATTTTATACGTAGTTATGCTTCTGCTACAATAATTCAACCAATAATTGTTGACCTTCAAAATTTTTTCCTTGATGAAAATAGTCAGTTCTTATAGATTTTAGGTCGCTGAATACGAAAATTACCATTAAAATTCTCAATTGACTCACGATTTTCGGGGAACAGCCCCTCCCCCTTTTTATGTTTTTTGACGACTTTATAACTTTAAACTTGATTTTCAGGGTCAAAAAGCATTGTTTTAGTCTTCAAACTGCTCCCCAGGTAACAAGAAATGTTCAAACTAATGAAATAGGATAAATTTATAACAAATGGATAGGTTTAAGGGGTAGCTACCCCCCTAAAAATACAAAAAATAGCTAAAAATTATAGAGGTTCCTATACGCTATTTTTTCGTCTTATTTTTTACGCAATTCCCGTTTGAAGGGTCCTAACCCTTCCCCAAGGACCCAAATTCGATGACAATATGCAGCAATAATTATTACTAAAAGCGGCTGAGGTGTTAGCCTCCCAGAAGCCCCCGCGGAAGAGTTCGGAAGACTTCCAGAATCGTGAAGGCGCTCGCGAGCTCAGGAATTAATATTGATGATTTTGAAAAGATTACAAATGGACGTTTTCGTTGTATTTTGGGTCTATCCTAAGTAGAAACTCTTCAGTTATTTAAAAACTGACCGGTTTTAGGGAGTGAGGATTAGGGTGGTCCAAAAAAACTTTTTTCAAGCCAGCCCAAACGTCGCCCCCTAATTTTTTTACATTAACCAGTAGTATCATCCTCCTTTAATTTTAGCTTCCTACTCCTATTTTTAGGGGGTGCTCAATGGCCCTTCTTTTTGACAATTTAAAAATTTTATGGATTTGCTTTTGGACTTCCCGAGCTTAAAAAACAATTTTTTTTCGTAAAGCCTGATGTTTCTAAGCGTCAATATGTTTTATTGTATTGTATTTAGTTTAATTTTTATATTTTTCAAAATTTTTCTCTGGATCCACAAAAATGCGCTAAAATCATCTGTGTTAAAATCCTGTTTTTCAGTGCGTTATAACAGCAAAACCATTCTTTGAAAAATAAAAGTTGAATGGTGCATTTTGTAGGAAATTTTGTTTACTTTAACTTTGTAATTCAAGTAATTTTCGAGAAACTAATATTTTTTGAAATATACGAAAAAATCCGAAGATAAAGTGAAAATTTTGCAATTTTTTCACATATTTTTGCGTTTTTTGATATGAAGCTGACCTTCCACGTGAAAGTGAACTAAATATTCGGAATCAGCACCTCAAAAAACATATAAAACCGTCTAAGAAAATAACTTAAAAAATTTTTTTTTGAAGCAACTGCTTGTCATAGGACTATATTACTATTTTGAGCTTTTATTGAATTTTTGTTACTTTTTAAAACAAATTGGATATTTTTTAACCAGAATCATATTTTTTGACCCTTAAAGCATAATATTTGACCCCCAAAAATTTCTTTCTATTATTAAAAGAACCGAAAATAGGCCCGCTGGCGGCCATTTTGTTTTTACCGGAAGTCCCGAACGGCACTTCCGCCAGAGTGATTCTGGTCGATTTTGGATTCAGCATGTTTTAAACTATATTTTCACCAATTTTGGTGCCTCTTGCACAATCTGAACAATTATTCCCTTTAACAGCCCTGCTATTGTTGCTTCCTAGTCAATAAAAAACTGACTCGTCAATATTGTTTCTTAACATTCATACTTAAAAAATGATGCTTTTAACTATTTTATTTTTAATTTATTATCATATATTAAGTGTATAAATAAAGTAGGTGTCAAAATAATTTATCTTTTACTTATTTTTTAGCCAATTTAGCCAAAATTTCGAAAAAAAACTAAAAAGTGCAGTTTTTTAGGGCCATTGAGCACCCTCCTAAAACTGAAGTAGGAAGTTGAAACTTTGCCAGAATAATACTATAGGTAGATGTAAAAAAAAGAGGGGGCGACGTTGTGTCTAGGACGAAGTTTAGTTTTTCCCATAGGAATGTGGACCACCCTAGTGAGGATTCCATGTTTCAAGATGTTAATAGATGCACGGCTGTGGATAACAATTAGGGGGCATCCCTTTAAAAACTGAGGGTGATGGAGAAAAATGGGTGTCATATTTGAATTCAGCAGATCATTTTACACAAGAATAAGCTGAAATTCAGTTAGTGGCTTCACATTTTTTTGTACAGCACAGTTTAACTCCAAGTGCGGCATTGAATCCTTCCATGGGTGCTTTGGGGGCGCTCTCATCTCAACCGCTTTTAGTAAAAATCATTGGTGCATATTGCCATCAAATTTAGGTCTTTGGGGAAGGGTTAGGACCCTTCAAACTTGAATTGCGTAAAAATAAGATGAAAAAATAGCGTATAAAAACCTCTATAATTTTTAGCTAATTTTTTGCATTTTTAGGGGGTAATTACCCCTTAAACCTATCCATTTGTTATAAATTTATCATATTTTATCAATTTGCACCTATCTTGTCACCTGGGGGGCAATTTGAAGACCAAAGCAATGCTTTTTACCCTGAAAATCGAATTTTAAGTTATAAAGTCGTCGAAAACGTAAAAAGGGGGAGGGGCTGTTCCCCGAAAATCCTGAGTCAATTGAGAATTTTAATGGTGATTTTCGTATTTAGCGACCCAAAATCTATAAGAAATGACTATTTTCATCAAGGAAATTTTTTCATATGGAAATGTAATCGTTCTTTTTCTGTTTTTTGATAAGGGGTGTTAAAAACGTACTAAAATTTCGATTAATTGTATTTTTTTCAGCACGATTAAATAAGATTTTTAACTTGAAACTTGGTAGAAATGTTTATCATGGATAAATAAAAATAAAAAACTATAAAAATAATAATAAAAATTAAAAATAAAAAAATTAAATTTTTTTCACATTTTATTTTAAATTAATTTTTTTGGGGGAGGGGATTGTCAATGATGCATACCACTGTAAAGAGAAAAAATATCGGTCAAAAGGAATCCAATTTCACGTTTTTAGGTTTGATACTTCCAGAGTTATTGATGTTTCAATAATGCAAGAAAAACAACTTTACAAAATTTATTTGACGTTAAAAAATATTACTACCAAAAAAAAGGGGTGATAAAAAATGAAACCTGGAATATTATATTGAGAATAATAGTAGTTCCTCATAAAAAAATTATGAACAAATTGTAATGATATTATCATTGGATTTTTTGTTGTTTTGTAAAAAAACAGCATTTTTTCGAAACTTTAAGGGCTTTGAGGCACCTCAAGATAATTTTTGATCATTTTAAAATTTTTAACTATTGATACTGATGGCTTAAGGCAAATTTTGCGCCCTATCACTAAACGATTTGACAAAATTCGTTTTTTCGTTCCACCCTACTGAATATGGCCCATTGTGTGTAAGTAGTCTAAATATTTACACATACAACTAAGAAGTAATTTTGAGTTAAAACCTCCCCTGAAACAAAAATCTAGTCACGGTCTTGCTCTTGGGGGTTCCTGTACCCTTTCGTGAAAGTAATCGCTTAATGAGCACTAGGTGGCGCTTCCTGATACTGTCACTGCTTTTTTTTCCTGCCTGCGAAAGTGCATTATTTATGAACCGAAGGCATCCTCGGGTGGCCTTGGCCTTGAAGGCCATTCATATAAGAATCCTAATTATCGCTGTGACTTCTTGGCGACCGTCCAACGCTTGGGTTTGTTGTTGCGACACTCACTTTCGGTTACTGTGACCCACACCGCGATAGAGACAATGCGCAGTAGTAGTTACGAAATGCCCGAAATTATCCGTAATGGGTCGTAAAAACGACGGACACGTGATAAATCATGTCCGATTGTCTCGAAATAACCCATTAGGTCGCGGTGAATGGAATCTATGCTCGTATATGAACGCCGGTTTACAGTCGGGTGATGTACGAACGCAGGTAGCGAGACGAAATTTCCGATGCAGGGTGGTGGTAATAAGGGCCAAATGGGCATAAAGTTCGTCCCCCGGGAGAGAAAGATGGAATTAATGATTTTTATCAGCCGCGTTATAGGGGGTTTTCTAACTTGATTTCGCGTGCTTTTTCGTGATTATGCTTAGTGAAAATAGCCATTTTGTTCCTTAAAATCTGTAGTTTACGAATCGTGATGGTGGACACTTCGGGTCTGCGCCAGGGGATGGTGAGAGGCGCAGAAGTGGAAAATCGACGAGTTTCAATTTTGTGTTGTTTGGAGTCAAAATGGTTCCTTTTACTTTTTTAATTTGCTCAAATGCCCCATAATACGAGAGAGGCGAGGGAGGACTAACGGGACATAGAGTTTGGAAAGGATCAGTTCACTCCAGTAGAAGGGGTGGAAGGATAAAGTGGAACGTAAAAATTGGTAAGCCTATTTTCTCTGAGGCGCAGGCTTATAGTCGTCCATTAACGTAATGAAAGGTGCCATTCTTTTCCTTATTTTCAGGCGAGAAATAATTGCGATAGTAGAAATCTGGCAACGCTCACTAGGGGTAGGGAGAGGTGCAGGAAAAAATTACGAAAATCAGCAATATCTCCTGAAAAATAATTTCTTTTCTGCACCAACTGCGGTTGAATGCTTTGTAAATTGACACCAAAAATGGGTAAAATGCATTAAACCGATTTTCGAACGATTCTTCTACTTAAAATAGGGCCTGAAAGGTGTAGAAAAAAATAAGGGGAAATTCTCAACTTTTAAGTCTTTTAAAAACTTATTTTTACTCGTGAAGAAGCACTAATTTCAGGCTAATTTTTTCCTTTATACACTTAAGAATACGAAATACCATCGTTGATATCTGGGACCTGCGATTAAGGAGGGGGGCAGGGGCAGAAAAAAATATTCCTGTTTTTATACTCTTCGTGGGAGTAAAATTCAAAATTTTCTACTTTTAGTAGAGTCATAAGTGGTGCAAATAAAGAAGATAGATACCTGACATGTCTAACAGCCCGTTAGAAAAGAGTTCCTCCCATTGGAAGGTGAAATGGAAGGGTTAAGCGGAACATGAGGAAGTATATGGGATGTTTTGAAAAAAATTGTGTCTATTTTAGTGAAATAATGTAGAAATCTATTTAAGCAGGTTCTATGTAATCTGTAGAACTGGAAATGCGACAATAAGTAACTTTCATTCTCGACCGAGGATAATAATTGGGGCAGAAAAAAGTTAAAATTATACTTTACTGAGAAAAAGAGTATTTATCCTGTTTAAAAGGTTTTATGGACTGAAATTTTTGATTGGGGTCACTCAAGGTGGCCTATCCTGAGAAGCATAAACCCATCTTTGGGGGTTGAATGGATGAAATGGAATACTAATTCGATTTTTTGACAAATGGCGTGAAATTTCTTGGAAGAGAGTGATAATAAACAAATCGATTCCTCTTTCCAACTCTCTCGAATGGGTTACCCGACAATGAAATTTGGGAATCAAGACAAGGGTCCGTGGTCGGCGCAGAAAAATTTTATACATTAAATTTTAGTTTGTATAATTGTGTCTAAATAAGATAAAATATCCCTAAAATAAGAAATTTCATAGCAGATATGAAGGAGACCCATGTTAAAACTGTTTCTTGGAGGGTAAGAGGAAAAATAGAATATTAGGGGGTATAACATTTTACTATTTTACTAAAAAGTGAGTATTTCTCGCAAAAATTGCATTAAAAGGATTCGATTTTCCAATTTTACTCCATGGAATATGATACGTATAAGATAAATCTGTAGTATTAGGCAGGGGAAGGTTAGTTGGGCAAAAAAAACCTGTAATTATTACAAAATTAAGACAAAAAACTTTATAATATTCTAATTTTTTGAGAAATAATTAAATGTCTTAAATTTGTAATAATTACCGGGTTTTTTTGCCCAACTAACCTTCCCCTTCCTAATACTGCAGATTTATCTTATACGTATCATATTCCATGGAGTAAAATTGGAAAATCGAATCCTATTAATGCAATTTTTGCGAGAAATACTCACTTTTTAGTAAAATGTAATACCCCCTAATATTCTATTTTATCCTCTTACCCTCCAAGAAACAGTTTTAACATGGGTCTCCTTCATATCTGCTATGAAATTTCTTATTTTAGGGATATTTTATCTTATTTAGACACAATTATACAAACTAAAATTTAATGTATAAAATTTTTCTGCGCCGACCACGGACCCTTGTCTTGATTCCCACATTTCATTGTCGGGTAACCCATTCGAGAGAGTTGGAAAGAGGAATCGATTTGTTTATTATCACTCTCTTCCAAGAAATTTCACGCCATTTGTCAAAAAATCGAATTAGTATTCCATTTCATCCATTCAACCCCCAAAGATGAGTTTATGCTTCTCAGGATAGGCCACCATGAGTGACCCCAATCAAAAATTTCAGTCCATAAAACCTTTTAAACAGGATAAATACTCTTTTTCTCAGTAAAGTATAATTTTAACTTTTTTTCTGCCCCAATTATTATCCTCGGTCGAGAATGAAAGTTACTTATTGTCGCATTTCCAGTTCTACAGATTACATAGAACCTGCTCAAATAGATTTCTACATTATTTCACTAAAATAGACACAATTTTTTTCAAAACATCCCATATAATTCCTCATGTTCCGCTTAACCCTTCCATTTCACCTTCCAATGGGAGAAACTCTTTCTAACGGGCTGTTAGACATGTCAGGTATCTATCTTCTTTATTTGCACCACTTATGACTCTACTAAAAGTAGAAAATTTTGAATTTTACTCTCACGAAGAGTATAAAAACAGGAATATTTTTTTCTGCCCCTGCCTCCCTCCTTAATCGCAGGTCCCAGATATCAACGATGGTATTTCGTATTCTTAAGTGTATAAAGGGAAAAATTAGCCTGAAATTAGTGCTTCTTCACGAGTAAAAATAAGTTTTTAAAAGACTTAAAAGTTGAGAATTTCCCCTTATTTTTTTCTACACCTTTCAGGCCCTATTTTAAGTAGAAGAATCGTTCGAAAATCGGTTTAATGCATTTTACCCATTTTTGGTGTCAATTTACAAAGCATTCAACCGCAGTTGGTGCAGAAAAGAAATTATTTTTCAAGAGATATTGCTGATTTTCGTAATTTTTTCCTGCCCCTCTCCCTGCCCCTAGTGAGCGTTGCCAGATTTCTACTATCGCAATTATTTCTCGCCTGAAAATAAGGAAAAGAATGGCACCTTTCATTACGTTAATGGACGACTATAAGCCTGCGCCTCAGAGAAAATAGGCTTACCAATTTTTACGTTCCACTTTATCCTTCCACCCCTTCTACTGGAGTGAACTGATCCTTTCCAAACTCTATGTCCTGTTAGTCCTCTCTCGCCTCTCTCGTATTATGGGGCATTTGAGCAAATTAAAAAAGTAAAAGGAACCATTTTGACTCCAAACAACACAAAATTGAAACTCGTCGATTTTCCACTTCTGCGCCTCTCACCATCCCCTGGCGCAGACCCGAAGTGTCCACCATCGCGATTCGTAAACTACAGATTTTAAGGAACAAAATGGCTATTTTCACTAAGCATAATCACGAAAAAGCACGCGAAACCCATTTTCGTGAAGTTAGAAAACCCACTATTAGGAGGAGGCCTCATGGAATAATAGATTTGGTGTAGCCAGACGTCTCGGTTTCTCAGTTGAATATCTCGCTTTTAGGATATTAATCTTGTGCAGCTGGAAATGATTCACAAAAAATATCAATTTAAGTGGGTTGAAAATGGTTTGAAATCAAGGGATGAAAGTTTCAAGTAATATTGAGAAAAAAAAGCTATCCATTTGGGAGAGTTGTAATAACAAAAGGCAACCCAAGCAGCACAAATGTTCAAGATTCGTCCAATTTTTGTCATGAATGTATGGCAAAATTTCGTTTACTTCAAGTAGAAGTTACGTAAACTTGATATTTTTGGTATGAGCTGTTTTACTAGGAAATCTCCTTATAAATATAGTACAAACGATAAAAATTAGGCTCAGAGGGGGAGAGATACTGCTTCTTCGTTAAGAAGTATTCAGAGCTCCAACCTTGATCTTTAATCCCAGTTAATAAAATATGAGAGAGAAAAGTACAAATCAAATTTTTCTAATCCTACCCAAAATAGGATTTGCCTTTAAAATAATGTGTTATCCTTTTTACAATCAGACCCAGATCAAAAGTTAAAAACATTTTATTTTAAATCCATTTCCTTTTGATAGTAAAGTGGAATGCAAAGTATGTTATTGGGTTTAACTTAGATAATACTAAACCTCAGAAAAAGAGATTAAGCGTACTTGTTCAAAAGCTTCAGATTTTTACAAGAGCAGACTCGACTGACCTAAAACCACAGTTCCCATAGCCCATCTCTCCAACTCCTAGCAATCCAGACGGAACTGGTCAAGAAACAAAAATCACAACTTCCGAAAAGTATCTGCCAGACAACCTTGACCATGATGCCGGCTTCTTAGCTATTCCCATCACGACGTCATTTTCGCTGTTGTAGTAGAAATTACGACACGGTACCGTTCATTTCTGAACATGGAAAACAATAGAGATAGACAGAGACGACGAAATTCCGAAGACGTCTATGAAGAGAAAATTATTTGCTTATTATGCAATCAGTGCCAGGTCACTTCCTTTTTTTTCAGTTACGGCCATATTCACCGGTAACCTGACCGGCGGTCAGGTCAGGAAACCATGGTTACAGCCTCTGATTGGTGGAATTCAAATCAGAAATCCAAATTCCACCAATCAGAGGCTGTAACCATGGTTTCCTGACCTGACCGCCGGTCAGGTTACCGGTGAATATGGCCGTTAGTGGTTATGTCCGACTCAAGTGTCCACTAGAGAACGAGGGTGGTTGGTTGGCATTCGCCCAAAGAGTCGTTTGAAATGAAGAATCTTAGAACATCGGAAGGTCGTGGCATCACTTTGCGATCGATTGTGTTCTATTGTCATTTAGTGTGTCGAAGGTTAAGTGAGATTCCATTAAGGAGTAATTTTGTGCAGCTTAATCCTATGTTATTTTACATAACGGATTGGCTCATTAGAATTACATTCTCCTGTTAAGTCAATTCTTTAGTAACTATATAGTATATGTTGCGGGCAATGTGATAAATCGGGCATTATTGCTAATGCCCAAGTGGAGGAGGGCAATGTGATAAGTTCAATGGCATTTATCAATGAAATGTGTCACTTTGCCCGCCTTCACCACTGGGCATTATTAATAATGCCCAATTAATCACTTTTCCCGTAACATATATACTAAATTTGGGTCAAAAATTGATACTTTTTAAAATGTATACAGCTTAAAATTAAAATAGTTTGTGTCGGTACTGATATTAATCATTGGAGCTCAAATATTAATTTATGCCTATTTCTTCTAATTCTTACTCTTATTCTGCGGAACTGTAAAAGGATATCCTATATTAGGTTTTAATAAAATTGGTTTTCTGTTTCTGGAATGCTTAATTCCCGAATAAATGTTCACGCATATGTTTTGATGTATTTACAAAATACATTTTTAGTTATCAATCTCAAATTTTCCAATGAAGACAGTGGAATTTTGAAAATCTAAATAATGTTTTTGCTTTTTAAGATTCATTTGAGATTAAAGTTGTAATTTGGTATCTCAAACAACAACCATAAATCCTTAAAAAAATCATCATTGGATTTTTTAAAATATTTAAAATATTTAGTTTTTAAATAATTGTTTCAAAAAGTAATACATTTTAAGTAACCTTCACTATATAAAAATTTCCAACACAATTATTCTACAACTTTTAAAAAAATAAAATATTTTAACAGTTTTTCAAGATTTACGAAAGCTTTCCTTTTTGAAGCTAACTGAACCAAACTGTTAAAGGACGGTGTTTAAAGAAATAACCCACTTTCTATGTCTGGGCGTCTGGGCTACATAAAAAACCCGCCCTTTTCAGCTTCTAACAAACGGAAAGGAATAACAAATCCACCCACACTCTTCGAATTTTGACTTTAAAAAAATTTCCTTTTCATTCCAAATGCAAACTTTCCCACCCTATTACGCTTCCGAAAGAAAATCCCGAACTCGTAAACTGAGCGCGAAGTACGAATTACGAAACTGGAATTGGCAACGGTCCAATCCAACGATAAAAACTCTCTGGAGGAAGAGTTCGTGAACCCAGCTTTTGCCAAATGATACGGCAGAACAGTAAAGATAGCCTGGAAGAGGAAAGATAAACCAACACAAAATCTTACGTCTCCAAAAAAGCTCGCCAATCCTAAATATGGATCAGAGGGAATATTCCATCTTGTCTGTGACAAGCGACATACGGCGGAGACGGGGATCGGAAGTTTCTTGACATCTTTCAGGGCTTTGACGGTGTTGGGTGATAATTTCAAATCGATGGAACGTGTCTGGAGCAGTTTCTAACTAAAGTTTGAAGGGATGGTAGAGAAAATCTTTTCGGTTTTTATTTCTTTTCAGAGAGAGGGAGTTATTTCTCTTTTGGGCAACACTTGTAGCTATTCGTTTCAAAAAGCTAAGTTGATGGATTGAATGAAGATTAATTTAAGAAAACACACTATAGTTCAGTAATGAAAGATGTTTAGAATAGTTTAAAAACCATTACATTTTAAAGCGTTTTAATATAATGTTTCAGAAATAAATATAAAAAAGATAACATAACATTGATTTTCACGACAGTTCTGATGGGTTTTTTTACTCTATTTTCCATAAATCAACACTTATATAGTCCTTTCTAAGCAATTCCTGCTGCTCAAGGATATAAAAAATATTAAAATATCACAAAGGGAGATAATATTTTAGAGATTTTATTAAAATACTAAAAACAGCAACACCCTTTAGCACATTACAGCTTCCAGTTCCACCATTGTCATCTAAAAATTTGTTACACCAGTATCAACTGTTGCCCCTCTGAGGCATTTCTAAGTTTTCTTAGCACTTTTTTAAATGGAATCATTATATTGAATAATACAAATAACTTTCCTTATTCAACAAAAACAGCTAAATATAATACCCCGATTGTGTTAAATAAGACACAAGTAAAAGATTCCGCTCCAAGCAAAGAATTAAAAGATATCTATAAATGTATAGAGATTCACTCACATGTCGAGTAACTTTCGCATCTCAGCTTGGTATAAAACACACTCGATTCAATGAAAAAAAGAAGCCGCTTTAATGCAATTTCTATGTAGCGTTAATTGAAAGCGTCAAGTCAACAGAAGAACTCCAGGAGAAAAAAACCTGAAAACCGATTCTTTCTGGAAAAGAAAGCGAAAAATCTTCCATTTTCTCCTCCATTTCACCAACAAACTACTGACGGCAAACACAAAAGAGTCCCTTCTGCCACGTCCAATTGTCACGATAAAAAAAAGTCCAATGGTGAGAGAAAATTTGATAGAAAAACCCTAAAACCATCAACACAAGCCTTAAGCAAATAATTTATCACCGGTTCCCTAAAAAAGCAACGGAACGCAGTAAATCCGCCGTACTGTTTCTGTTCCGTTCCCCGAAACGTTCAATTCCAGTTAATGACTCAAATGAAAGAAAAGGAAGAAAAAACTTTTCTTTGCACTACATTGTATTTTCGGGAGTAAAATAAATGGCGACTTTTACAAGTGTTCGCGAACACAGGCTGCTTCTTGTTATGGGCGGTAATTTTTCACAAACGTTCGTATCGAACGTGTGTGGCGCGAAGAATGAAGCCTGAAACTTGCCAGCTGTGACACAGGGGAGGGAGGGAGGGAAGTAAAAGCATTTAAGCAATGTATATTGTCTTCGAACACAACGGAAATGGGAAAGAATTGATCATACCAAGCAACGGGAAATCTTTTCAAAATACAAATAAATTCAAGTTACGAGAATAGTAATGGTAACGGTCATTAATTATATTTGGTTTAAATTCATTTTTTCCCTTTAGATCTTATTGTTTCCCCATAAATGAACTGGTTATTGTGAAATTAACAAATATCACAATGCAGAAATTTCTAATTACAATATTTCATTCTACTTTAGATTATGTGGATCAGAGTGAGAGGACAATAAGGGATGAAATGTCAGAAGATTTCTATATGCAATCATTAAATTATTTGAAACTCCTCTCTAGGGACGCCTTCCCTCTCCCCTAAGATGATAGGGAAATATTTTAGAAAACTGCTGAGAATACTTTGGATGGACGGACACTTAAAACTCTTTTGTACTTCCTAAAAAGGTTATATAATTGGAATAAGTACGGGGACCTTCCAAAATAACAGAACTAGATACGGTAGTAAATTAATGATGCAGATAAACTTTACACAGATATGATTGTAGGGTATCTCTCTATTCTAAAAAAAGTTTTTGGTGAACGGTTTCCAGATAATATTTTTAATTACTGATCCATCCATATAACACATTTTTGGTTTCAAAACGTCCGGATTTTCTTTCTGGATTTTTAGTAAAAATTCTCCATTTTAAAATTTATTAAATTACGGATAAGGTTGCAGTTACATAGCAACCAACTGTCAAAATACTTATTAACTACCCAATTTTAACGATTAATTGTCCTGTTTTTAAAATGTATTTTAAAATGCATTCCAAAATAAATACCTTTCAAAGATTGAAAAAAAAATGTGGAAACTTTCAAATATACTATTTAATACAAGAATTTAACATATTTTTACTGAAATTTAGGAGACTGAAATTAATTGTTTTTAAACAAGGCTTGAAAGCCACTACCGTTAATTTAATAAATGATAAAAATAAAAATATATGGATGATAAAACAATAGGTGCATTGACGAGTTACTAGGTATAATATTAAATTTAAAAGATTCATTTGTTATTAAGAAAGATAAATTAAATGATTAACTAATGAACGTTTTTTCCGAATGTTGATTAAAAGTAGCTATTGGTAGACTTTCTAAATATTTAAAAACGCATTTTGAATAATTTATCGATAAGTTAGAACTTTTAAGAGAGTGTTATTTATGGATATAACTTGTGACGTATTGGTATTTTGGGAAAGTTGGTTGACATTTTTCTTCTGCTAAGGGCTAAGGTTTCAGCAGTTTAGACGAAGGCGTTTTGTTTTTGTTTAGTATTGAATCAGTCAGATTGCGTTGACATTTAAGTAAGCTCAAGGCCTGACTTTTTAGAAACTTGGAATTGAATCGTTTATTTCTGAAACATGCCAAACGCCACTTTTCTTATTTTGAGATAAACGAGAAAAACTGCTAAGAAGCTCACTAAATTTTTATGAAGATGCTTAGTGATTTTTTCTTAAAGTAGATCTCATTTGGACAAAAATAATTGTTTTAACGTTTTTATCCTTTTCATAAAAAATTATTGAAATATTTGCATTTGACAGGTTTCTGCAATGAACAGAGTATTCAGGCCTATTTTCATAGCTTAACTTACCTCTAATTTATTTAAGGATTTTTTAATAAAGGGGAGAATAAGTATTAGTTGAAAATAACATTTCCTTATCAAATACTAACCCATAAAATTATTATAGAATTCTTATTTTTTTCTCTTTTGGTGTTAGTAGATGCATAAATACATTTTTTCTAAATAATTTCAACTCTAGACTCAAAAATAGTGGTCAGCCAATTCAAAATGTTAATATAGACATTTTCGTAGTCAATTAGATAGTTGTTTAGATGCAACTTTGTGGACAGTAAAACGATTTTGTTTTAAAAGTCAGCAAAATCAGTTAATTAGCTCAATATTATGATCTGGAGTATAGATTAGATGTCCCCTTTTAATAAAGTGATACATAGATCCAAAATCTCAATCACATGGATGTAATAATGGGCCACAAGCATGGAAATTTTTAATATATAGCTACAAAAACGTCCTTAGTCTTGAGATTCGCACACAAACTTTAAAAATGTGGCTTTTACTATAGTGCTTGCATGGGATTAAATAAAAAACACAGCAGTCCCAAACAAGATGCAGATTAGATGGCATGAACAAAATTCTCCGCAGTGTAAGTGCAGAAACCTGTCAAGCGACGTCGTTTGACATGTTTCTGCTCTAAAGCTGAAATTTTAGCATACTGGAAAACTATTTTAAAATCACGTTATTTTTATTATTCTTTCACTAAAATGTGTGTTTACCCCTACAGAATCCCATGTCACCAATAACTCATTTTTGAAAAAAAAGTGGCGTTTGACACGTTTCATAATTAAGTCATTCAGTTAATGTAGATAAAAATAATTTGATCTTTGAACACCGGTAAATGTTACTTTGGTAATATGCAATTAGATTGTCTAATTTAAAATTCAAAATTACCAAGGGCAAAGATGAGGGAAACACCTTTTTACCTTCTTCAATTAGGGACAGTCTTTTTACGAAGGGTTTTATCAAGTGAGTAAGTGCAGTGGTTTTGGACGGATTGCGAAGCGATTCGAAAGGTCCTGCGTAAGCAGTTTGAAGGGGGTTGGTGAGAGATAGCAAGCAGGAGATGGTATAGCTCCCAAGTTGTTAAAATAAAAATGTTTTATTCAAAGTGAGGATTTTTCATCTGAAGATTTAAAATTGCTCCCAAATTTTTGCTCCAAAATTTTCGAGGTGTGTTAGTGTTTTTATCTTTCTTTTAAATTGGCTTGTATTTTGTGGGGAGCCATATGAATAATTGTAATTTTTTAGGCTGTCCTCTTGCCAAATAAGTTATTTTTGTATTTTTTATATTTATGTTCTTAATTTTATTTCTCTTTTTTATATATAAATGTTTCAAAGTAAAATTTTTGCTTCACTTGGAAGGGCCAATTCGGCCCCTTAGTGAGCAATATGTTTTTTCTTTTGATTATTTCCTGTTAATGTTTATGTATTTTGTAAATGTTTCAGAATAAATTATTATTATTATCATTATTATTATAATTAAATTTAACATCCTCCTATATTTATTCCTGTGTAAATCATCCTTAAATAGTCTTATGTCGCATATGCTTCAATTACTTTTGAAACCCTTCTTTTAAACAGGAGAACTCCACAATACACTTTACATATCTTTTCACTAAATATTTTAAACCAAAGTATACTTCAAAGAATTTTTGGCGTTAAATTAAATCCCTGCATCAGCTGCTCAGAATTGGCAGCTTATATATGCATGGGAATAAAATATAATACATGGAATCAAAAGCGTGCACCCTTAAAGCAAGTCAAGTGTGATAACTCCCGATTCCTTTTGTGTAGAATTCTTATGCCATCAATAATCATGTCAATAATACCTATCGATACCTTTTCAAAAATAGGTACATACGTATGCTCCAACACATGATAAAAGGAGGAACAAACAGAATATTTTCGAACACATTCAAGCAGACGATAATGCCTGTGATGCATCGCCGGAGTTGAGTGGGACTATTCCAGCTTTTCCAGCCAGATATTTTCACGGTGGATTGCGTTTTGTGTTGAGGCAAAGCATAAAGCCCACACGATTTTAAAAATAAACAGGCATCTCTGAGCGTATATTGTTTACCAATGAAATGTTGCGCATCGCGAAGCAGTATGCCATCAGGTGGAATATCTCGAACACGTGCCGAGATTCTGCCAAACAATTGGTAGGACAAATGATTGTTATCGCATATATCGAGATCTATGAAGGGTAAAATTTAGCTTCCTTAAGTTCTCTTTAATGAGAACAATACAGCAAACGGTTTTCTGATGTTTATGTTCTGACAATGATGTTTATTTTTATTTATTGAAAGTTATATAAGTAGAAAATATTCTAAGGCTTAAAATTTTGACAGTTTCTAGAGCACAATATGTGTATGATATTTGTATAATTCAAACATCATTTTTTAAGAAGATTTTAGAAGTATTTATAAAAATAAAAAAAATGAAAAATTTATATTCCCCAAACCATCAATTTTTTTTATCATTAGGTATGTTTTTGAATATTCCCAATAAACAAATTAAATTTAATCATTATTTTTCCAAATACTTCTAAAATGCAAAATTTTCTTCTAAATAAACTTATCACTGAGAATACAAAGATCTTATTTCATCTTTCTTCGTAATTTCCAATTATACTCAACTGGGATGTTAGAAAAAAAAGTAGTAAGCACCAACTAACTCTTGATTGAAAATTCAGTGTATAGGCGAACAGTTCCTTAAGTAATATGCGACATCAATTTAATATTTCAATAAATTTTCATCATTTTAAATTATACTAAATACTAAATTTAACGTACATTTCCCTCATTAACAGTATAATTAGTTATACACAACTGCGTACAAATGCAATATAAATCTCTCAACCAAAAATAAAGCACCTAACTTCAACGCAATAGTGATATCAGAAGCAAGGCCGTGTTTATTCTACGATCATTAAAAAGATTTTTACTTCGTGAGAAACCGCTAGGAATAGCCCTCATGAAACAGTGATAAAGCACGATGAAAGGTATTCTGTGTAATCGCGGGGCGGTCAGTTGATAAGAAACATTGCCTCTTGTAGACAGCTTCATATTGCAATATCTTGCCGACCGATATTGGAGGTATTGATTGACCAACGTATTTCACTAGTATGAGCAAGGTTTATGAGTATGAGCTAACGATTCTATTCAAGACTGATTCTATTTTAGAGTAGAAATAACTGAAGTCTGATATTTTCAAAATTTGAGAGTTCTTTGACATCATAAGGAGAGATATAAATGATTACTAATAACCATATATGATATGAGTAATAAAACTTTTTTATCCAACGCTTAGATTTATAAGAATGTTACTATTATTATAATTTAAACTTTTTTATAAAATTCTTATAACTTCTAAGTTTTAATTTATAACTTATTCTAAATTCATAATTAAGATAGGCACAGGTAATTTTTATTGCATTCCTTTCAATGTTTGAGTGATGAGCTATATCTTTAGATCATCTGACTTAAAAATTCCAAATGTAATTATTTAAAATCCATAATTAATTCATTATTTACACAAATTAATTTGGGGTTATGAGTATAGAAAAGATCATAGAAAATTTAAAATTTAATGTGCTTCATTTGTTTTTGAGCTATCTCTGTTTTAATGATAGTAGCGATTCAGTCACATTAATGTTTTTAAATAAAATGACCCTAAGAAAAAAATTATATTTATTTTAAAATACGAAATATGACTGAATACCAACTGTAATATCTATGAATAAAAACCTCGTTCAACCTAAGGGTATAGGTTGAGTATTAAGTAAATATTTTAAAATTCCAACAAAAAAAAGAAGATAAACATTAAAATTAAAATCAATAATATTAGTAACACTCTATTACTTGAAAATTAAATTCCAAGTCAAAAACTTCGTTCCTAATTTTCAAAGAAAACATTAAGTTTTATCAGAGAAAAATTTTTTGTGGGATTTACCATTTAACTTTGACTTCTGTAAATTAAGCAAATTATTTTATTAATTAAGGCTAATGCAACAGATTTTATAACTATTTTTAAAAAATTTTTACCACAAATTAATAGAGTTGAACAACGCTTGGTTCATAAAAATAAATAACCCCAATTCCTTTAATTCAAAAAATCAAAATACCAGCACAACCAACCTAAATATCATTTGCAAATTTTCCACAAACATTTTTACTGACAATTTTAATTTAAAAGGTAAAAAGAAAAAAACAACTCACCTCTTCTGCTCACATCTCCCAAAAAACACCGCCACCAAGCGCACAGAAAATAAGAACGTGCACAGAAGAAATTGTCACTTTGTATTCCAAAACGCGGAACAGAAAACGCGGGAAGCAAAACTAAGGAGAATAACGAAACTCGTTTAGAATTTTTGTGGTTCGGAAAACTAGCCTTCTCTCGCTATCCTCAGAATCGTCTGCTTTCATGACGGCCGCCACTCCGCGTGAAAGGAAACCACGTGCTTCACGGCGAGGTCACGTGACTTCAGGAAGCACAGCTGTTGGACGCGAGCGCTTGTGACAGATACACAAAGGAGGGGTTACTAGTGATTGGCGTATGATCGCTTGTAGAAGTAGGTAGAGTTTGAGTTTATTATTTAGGTTTCGGTTTTTCCATAATGGCGTTTAGAGAAAAATTTTCGTGTAAAGTACTACTATAGTGATACGGTTGAACTGTTGTGCCGTGTGATTTATCAGATTAAGTTTTTACTAGAATTTCATAAATACTCTTTGTAAAAAGAAAAAAGATAATTTTAAGTTATTAAAAGTTACTATTTATAAAAGCCTCTCTTTTAATTATTCAAGATGAATTCAAAAATGCGCAAGGAGATTTTAATGGTTTTTGCATTTATTTTATTGAGAGTGGAAATACATATGAACGTACGCGCGCGTTAAGAACAGCTTCTCTAAAAGTTTCGGATGTATTTTATTCCATTCAAAAACTTCTAAATTTGTAAATTTTCCTAACTGGGAATAAGATAGTAAAATGGTTGAACAACTGTTTATTAATTTAAATTCTACATACCTTATAAAAATGAATCCGTTATATTTTGATTATCAAAATATTAATCTATTGCATATTCACATAATATGTATTATTCAATGAGCATGTCATATTTCGAGTTTCCTTACAGAATATTTGATACCCTGTTACCCTTCTTTAATACAGTAGTTCAAACAAAATCATACATATAGCATATCCGTTTTTATTTTATGTTATTTGTAATCACATAAACATATCCGCTTAATGTGATCACAATTGTCCGAGACTAAACTGATAACATTATTCGATCGATAACAATAAGCGATCTCATATCAAAAAACAGCAAACAGTGTAACTAAATTGTTTGCTTTAAAATCAAAATTTAAATCGCAATAAATGTATTCAAAACTCTATTTTTACACTAGGTAAAATTTTAAGGGGAAAATATAAGAGTAGTTCAGTTAATAAATTTAAATAATCACTTACTTTTGTATTTTTAAAGAAATGTCTCTCTTTTTTCCGCCCCATTATATCCTTTTCCATTCCAATAAACCACTTGTTTATTACATAATCTGAATTCCTGTAAACGAGGGAAAATCAAAATATCTTATCAGAAACATCTGCAAAGCCTGGATCTCTATGGTTTCTTTAAACTTTAAACCAATCACAAGTATGGATTCGGACCCCCTATAACCGCTTTCTTTCAATATAATAGGCGGAATGTTTTATTTTTTTTACTCATATTGAGATTCAGAAAAAAAGAAGCGCCAAATGGAGCAGATGTTTACTTGTCAAAATTGACCTTCAACATGAAATTAGAGCTCAAAAGTGGTCGTTTTAAAGGGGATATGGACCAATTTTGATTACATTAAGCGGAGTGATGATGCAAAGTTGATCACATTAAACGATGTATTTTACATTAAATTATATAGGAATGATCGGGACTTGTCGATTTCGATAACATTATCCGATTGATAACATTAACCGTGATCACATTAAGCGGACTCGACTGTAGTAGAAATGTTCTATTTTGTCGGAAAAAAACTTTTGGGTAGGTTTGTTTTGTATTTCAGATTTTTTAAAATGTATGTCCATCTGTAAGACCCATTACTTTACCTTTTATCCCCTCCTCCTTCTATTACTTATTTATTAATAATTTAGTATGTGAATGTATGGGTGATTTTTTTCTTTTTCTGCTTTGTGTAAGTACGTTGTACGTTTTATATCTACTGTATGTGTGTGTAATTTTTCCATTTTTGTTAATAAATTATGAATTTAGGGGCCGTTCAAATATTACGTAAGCACTTTTTTGGTAATTTTTAACCCCCCTCCCCCTTGTCAGCAAATATAAGCAAACCTCAACCCCCCACCATAATTACGTAAGCAACTGCCGGACCCCCCCCCAAATTTTGACTACCATTTTAGCAAGTACTGATTTTTTCCTTGAAAATTAGGTGACTTATACAAAGAGCTGTCTTTTTTGGGATTAACTCTAAGGGTTCAAAAATGAGTCGGAACACTACTTTTAGGGGTTAAAATTTCAAAATGTTTGGGGGTCCATCCCCCAAAAAAACTTACGTCAGATTTCTCAATTCCATTTTTTGTCAAATTTTTTTTTGGTTGAGTTTTGAAATTATTTATGCCAAGAAACAAGAGATTTTTCGAAAATGTAGTACCTTACTTAAGCATCACTCAAATCTCCCCTCCCCCTTGTCAGGAAGAATAAGCAAAGAGTAAACCCTCCCCCCCGTTAGGTGCTTACGTAATATTTGAACGGCCCCTTATAACGATACACACATAAAATAATAAACCTGTTCATTAGAAAAGGGGATTGGGGGTTTAAGTTAGTAAACATTAAATAGGGAACGCTCCATAGAAATCGAAATTCCATGAAATATAACATAACTTCCCATCACGGAACTCATTAACCGAACTTTCGCCAACAAAAAAAATATAAATAACGAAAACCCATCACACAACACAAACACTACGGAAGCACCGTTCGTTATAATTTCAAAAACCATCAGTTAGGTTCATGTTCCCGAATTCTGATACTACACGTTCCAAAACCAACGGAACTGCGCTAGGGTGGGCTTCCAAACACACTTCCTCACCCCCCTCAGAACATGCACCCCAGGAAGCAGGTACAGAGAAAAAAAAACGGGCTCTGTGGGTATGGATTTAATAACCGCGGAAACTTGAAGGCAACGGAAGTGCAAAAGGATGGTAATTTGTGAGGAGGGAAAATCTCATCTTCCGGTGCCGGGTTCAGGTTCGTTCTTTATGAAGATTCTGGGGGGGAGGGGCTTTTTGTAAGGGAAGGGGTAATTAAGCGGTTTTGGGATTCTGTAACGTGTTCTGTTGCTTGTGGACCTTGTGGTGGGAGTTTTGGGATTACCTAATTATCGTTTGAAAAGCTTTCCGGATTAGTCCACTCGGATTACCGGGGATGGGGTTGTGTGGGTGTGTTTTTTATGAGGGATCTTCCTTTTAACTTTATCAATCCTAGACTATTTCATTTGAATCCTGTGTGAATTCGGGGCGGCTAGGTCTGAAAAGGTAAATGGAGCCAAAAAAGAACTAACTTACGACTAATTTAATTGTGATGTAAACTGAAATTTCCAAGGAAAGGATTCAGGTTTGACTGCTGGAAGAACCTGAAAACTATATTTCTGGTTAAATCAGGGGTCTTTTATAAAGCTCCATCAAATATATTAAAATATCTAACTAAGAATAAAACTTGGTTTTCAGAAGAAATGGAAGAAATTTTAAAAATATTTGCAGTATTGGAAAAGAATATTTTTAATTACATTTCATCCTATTAGATAACATGTACCTTTTAAAGTTAGATATTTTTTCCTTTGTTAAACTTTTGACTTATACATTGTCTAATACTTTTTGATAAAAAAGAAGATAGCCAAGTTGAGGTGAAAAGAGAGATATATATTCTGGGTTAAATTTTACATTTAAATTTAAAGCATAAAATATTATTCTAGTAACACAGCTTTGATGAAATTAAAATTTATTTTAATGTAATTTTTTATAACAAAAAAAATCATGCATAATCTTCAGAAACTTTTCTAGTTTTTGCATTACAATATTTCACCATAATAGACGCTTCTTTTGAATTAAACAATTCAAACACTAAAGAAACTATATTGAACTAAGAGATGTGGTCTTTTCATTGACAAGCTTTAGATTTATTAGAGGATAAGTTTTTAATTATAAAACAACACCTAAAATAGTTTTACAATTAATTTAAATTGATTATGAGGAGTAACTGGATTTAATTTAAGAGATTAATAACATGGGTTACTACATGCGTCATACACGTAATTGAAATACAATTACTCTCCAAAACTCCTACGTGACAAATTGGTAAAGAAATCAGATTTCCCTCCTTCCATCCAACATTGAAACAAATTCAGCATTCACCCTGCTTAATGAACCCCATCATCAAACAACGCGGGCATTGTTCAACCCCACGCGGCCCGGGGAAGCCAACCATGTATCCCCCTATTACAAACCGCAGCTTTCAGAAACAATTGCCACTTAAAAGCCCCATCATCCTCCTACCAAACTGGAAAAAAAAGGAATAAACCACACACTATCCCCGGCGAAAACTCATTTGCGAAATTAAACACACGTAACCCCGGCGCACAACTCAACTCAACTTGGCAATTGATAAAGCGGAGTTCATTTCCAGATCCTCTTTTCCCATGTCTAGGGGCTTACTCATTGCTCGCTTGTAAAAAATAGACATGATTAAGGCGAGTTAGGCTTAAGCGAAGTGGAAGGCACGACGCCAGAACAAAATAACGTTCTAATGGGTTAAAAGCCATTAATATCGTGGTTTTTCGCGCAGAGTGCCCCCAAACTGCGGGGCCTTTGTGACGTCAGTTTTTTTTGTTTCTTTGATGTGCGGGGTCGAGGCTGTTGCTTCGGATCCAAAATGGAGGTACTACTTCGTAAGCACAAAGGAATCACAATTTAGTTAAGATCATACTAGTTTAAAATTGTTTGAGGAAATGTTTCAAAATGCGTGAAACTGAAGAATGGAAAGAAGACTTTTCTATGGAGAATTTGTTATTACAGTTACATTTTAATTTAATACCTAAGAATTTAAACAGGTGGCCCTGGGTTTTTAAACACATGGAAACACAAACAAATGAGGTGCAAAATAATGTCCAGTAAATAAATTAATTTCTTGACCAGATTTATTTATTTATTTGTAAGTATCTTATTTATATATAATACAGAATATTTAAAATGATTAGAGAATGCGATTAAGACTTTACATCATTAAAAGGTTGAATTTATCAATAATGAAAAGGTCTTTTTTTATTACAGTTCTTAAAAAATCAAGATTTATATTGTTTTAAAGAGACAATCTTTAAGTTATGCTGAGTTGACTCACTTTATTTTCTACATCAAATTACATAATACTCCAACTGGTACAAAATGAATCAAACTTTATAAAATCAATGAATCGCTTAATTCTGAAACGTGTCAAACGCCACTTTTTTCAAAAATGAGTTATTGGTGTCATGGGATTCTGTAGGGGTAAAACGCACATTTTAAAGTAAGAATTATAAAAATAACGTGATTTTAAAATAATTTTCCATCAGCATGTTAAATTTCAGCTTTAGTGCAGAAAAATGTCAAACGACGTCGCTTGATTGGTTTCTGCTCTTAAACTGCGGGGAATTTTGTTCATGCCCTCTGACCTGCAGCTTGTTTGGGGCTCCTTTTTTTAATTTATCGCATACAAACACTATAAGTTATTGGAAAAGTCATTCTTTAGAGGTTAAGTCCATCAAGCTATACAGGGTGGTCCTTAATTCATAGTAAAAACTTCTAGGGGTGTTAGAGTACACCTAGACGAACAAGAATTGGTATAGGAAGGGGGGTCGCAGTTACACCGTTAAAGAGCTAGGTCCTAATGTAGTGCGAGAGCGTTACAAAAGGACGTTTTGCCAAGGCCCGTTTAACGAAAAAAAAACATAATGAAATGAAAAAATTTATTGCATGAGGTACAGCAGTATCCGTACTACATACATCATAAATTTGATAGAAATTGAACCACTTTCTAAACCGCGGAGTTAGTTTCAAAAGTGCAATATTAATCTTTTAGTCAAAGAATCACATTCCTTAATGGTATTTAGAAAAATGATGATCGGGGAAGGAATTTTCAATGATCGTAACATGGATCATTGAAACTGTTTGATCATTGAAAATTCCTTCCCCGATCATCATTTTTCTAAATACCATTAATGGAACTCCATTGTTTGACTAAGAGCACGTTTTAAAACTCACCCCACGGTTTAGAAAGTGGTCCAATTTCTATCAAATTTATGATGTAAGTAATACGGATACTGCTGTACCTCATGCAATAAATTTTTTCATTTCATTATGTTTTTTTTTCGTTAAACGGGCCTTGGCAAAGCGTCCTTTTGTAACGCTCTCGCACTACATTAGGACCTAGCTCTTCAACGGTGTAACTGCGACCCCCCTTCCTATACCAATTCTTGTTCGTCTAGGTGTACTCTAACACCCCTAGAAGTTTGTACCATGAATTAAGGACCACCCTGTATAGTAAAAACCATACGAATCTCAACACTAAGGACGTTTTGGTAGCTATGTAATTAAAATTTCCATGCTTGTGGCCCTTTATTACATCCATCTGATTGAGATTTTGTATCTATGTATCATTATTAAAAGGGAACGTCAAATCTATACCCCAGATCATAATATATAACAAACTAATTAACCGATTTTGTAGGATTTTAAAGCAAAATCGTTTTACTATCCACAAAGTTACATCTTAACAGCTATCTAATTTACTTCGAAGATGTCTATATTAACATTTTGAATTGGCTGACCACTATTTTTGAGTCTAAAGTTGAAATATTTTTAAAAAAAGGTATTTATACATCTTCTAACCAAAAGAGAAAAAAGTAAGAATTCTATAAAAAATTTATGGGTTAGTATTTAATACGGAAATTTTATTTTCAACTAATACTCCTACTTTTATTAAAAAATCCTTAAATAAATTAGAGTTAAGCTGTGAAAATAGGCCTGAATACTTTGTTTATTGCAGAAACCTGTCAAATGCAAATATTTCAATATTTTTTTTATGAAAAGAATAAAATTTTATGAAATTTCGTTTGGCCTGTAAAATATCCAAATAAGGTCTACTTTAAGAAAAAAAATACTTAACATCTTCACAAAAATGTAGTGAGCTTCTGTACAGTTTTTCTCGTTTATCTCAAAACAAGAAAAGTGACGTTTGACATGTCTCAGAAATAAGCGATTCAATTGATCTCTCCACAATTAGATCTGTATAAAATAATTTGATTGTACTTAAAATCAATTAAGGGGAATTAGTTCAGGAACAAAAATACATTTCAGGTTTTTCTCGTTCGTGTTTCTCTTATTATACGATTTGAATGAAAGAGTGTTAAAGTCAAGATAATATAACTCGGCACATTCCTTCAAATTAAATCACTGATAATCCTTTGAGGTTTTAATGGTACACGAATAGTAATAAAAGAGCATTTCAAGGTTCTGTCACATAATGTGGAAACCTTGAAGAAAATTGCTTTCAAAAAACTTTACCTTAACTTTTACTTGGTATTAATTTGTTCACGATTTCAACCCTTTTTTTGTTAGTTATGACAATCATGAAATGCCTTTTACATATTTTACCACCAAGTATCAATGGGATTTGGATACAGCACTCCACAGTCTTTCAAATTCATTGCATAGGCAAACAAATTTTAGGTCGCTAAGAGTCAAATGGTTATTTAATTATTCCAAGAATTCGAATAATAAAATGTCACCTCTTAAGCAGGCATTAATATTCCAGAATTTGTGTCAAGATCATTAACTTTGCTTTACAGAACGCTGTATCAGATAACTGAAGGACCAGCTTGAAAGCTGCGGACAGTCAAGAGGAATTCAAGATGCTTCAAGAGTTTACGGCGCTTTTAAAGACATTAACTATGTTCGGGTATGAATTTATTCTATTTTAATGATAATGTGATGCTGACTTGAATACTAGTCAAATTTGACACGTGGTCCAAATGCTAGGATGGTTGTGAAGGTAATCCTCTTTCAATTTACATGAAATCTACATATTTTTTCTCCACATAAGAATTTTTTAATGTTCGTAAATATAATAAGTTAGGTTTTTATAAATTTTGAACGTCAGTTGTTTTATTCAGTATTTAATTCTGAAATAGTTTTCTCTAAACATTGTTGACAATTACCATAACGTTCACAAAAAACTTAGCATTAGAAAACTGCATATTGAACTGGGTTCATGGTGTTAATTTAATTCAATCTGTGTATGTTTATCAATTGCCTAGATCAAAATTATACTTTTTAAAACTTTTAAGGGGATTCAGTACCCCAACACCTTAAAAAATCGATTTTGAGATTTTGATAAATTATATAGAGGAAACATTTAGCATTTCAACGGTGTTACTACTTTTGACTGTAAAACATACTAAAAATTGCTTTAAAAATGTAACAAACAGAAATTCTCTATGCCGCGCCTACTTCAAATGCATGACTCAAAACTGTGTTTTTAAACCTTCGATGTACCTTTTCTAGCAAACTAACTGTTGAAATGATTTCATGTCATGATCATTGTCATGATTTTTTGCACTAATTTCTGTTATGATGTATTTGTTACACTGAAATGAGCTTTAAAAAAATCTCTGTAAATTTTTTTAAATATCACTTTTATCATGAAAAAATGCTATATTTCAAAGATTTTAGAGATGCAATGCAAAAAGTTCAATAAAATGGGTTTTAATTAATTAAATAATTAAAGCTAATTTCAATATAATTTAGAATATGTATTTTATACCCTTAAAAAACTTTAAGGCTATATCTTTAATATTCTCTAAAAAAGTTACATCGAAATATACCTTTTTAACATTGTCAACATAGGGGTTACTGAACCCCTTTAAACTATTACGCTTAATTCTTACTCGTAATTTAAAACTTAATATTTTCAAATAGATGAAAACAATCAATTTATAACTATTCTTTTATTTACTCTTAAGGTAAATACAAAGTGAATACCATTTTTTCTCGAGAATGATTCCATGCCAAGCAGTAGTCAGGAAAGGAACACATACTTGAATGTTAACATTCCAATAAGGCTATATTCATGATTTCTATAGATATCATCTAAACCCCTTGAAAGAATTGAAAAGCACATGAGATAATGTCATATGAATAAAATTGAATAAAATTAAAAGAAAAGATTGAAATAATACTTACATTTAGGGGGAGGGATGTCCAATTTCAGGGATATGGTCTCCTCTTCTGAAATAATCCAGGCAATCTGTAACTTAACCGGTAAAAAATTGATACATTCAGTTTTTCAACGGTTTTCGATTGGGAATGACCTAAATAATAACATACTAAAAATCGGACAAAATCGGTCCGTGGGAAGTTTAATTTTTTTTTGAATTTTTAAAAAATGGCCGAAAAAAAATTTCAAAAAATCAAATAATAGAGATCGAGACTTGTGATACATGTTTATAGGCTATCTTTCAGTGCTGAATACGAATATTCCATTTAAATTAAAAAAAAATTAAAATATCTATTATTAAAATTAATTTGAAAATTTCGATAATCGAAAAAATTAAAACACCCCTAAAAACCACAAAAAAACTAAAAAAGAAATAATTTCAACGGTTTTCACTCAGAAATAACCAAAGTAACAACATATTAAAATTTGATAAAAATCGGAGGATAAAAATTTAATTTATTTAAGATTTTCAATTTTTTTTACCTCAAAAATCGACCTTTTTTAAAATTCCTGTCAAAAACGTTTGAGGCATTTGCCAAGGTTATTTTTCCATGGACATTGTAGTCATATTGCTATATAAACGAAAAAACCCAAAATTTATGGTTAAATCATTAATTAATTAATTAATTTAATAAAATGAACATTAAAAATAGGTGGTAATATTTTCCATCAAGATTAAACAGTTAATATTTCAACAATATTCAGTTTCAAATAATTTAAAAATTAATTAAATTTACAAAAGATAACAAATCTTGAAAAAATTTAAATTCTTAAAAAATTTAAATTTTGCTTTATAGACTTGTGATACATGTTTATAGGCTATCTTTTAATGATGATGTCGAAAAACAAACCAATTTTGGGGTAAAATTTTAAAAAAGTGTGAAAAAATTTAAAAACAAACAAACTTAATAAAATATGAACTCAAAACCTCAGACAAATTACTACCTATTTCTTTTTTGAAAACATTTTTGATAACATTTATTCAAAGAAGCTCCTAGAATGTTTTTTTTCCAAAAAAATTAATTTAAAAAATTAAATTTTAAAATTTTTGTTAAAAAATTGTTAAAATTTTAACAATAGGCTTGTGATACATGTTTAAAGGCTAACTTTTAGTGCTAGTGTTGAATATCAGGTCAATTTTGTTGTAGAACTTGAAAAAAGAGTGAAAATTTAAATATTAAAAAACAACTGTACAACTGTTTGCTAAGAATGTCAAATGAATGGATGTACCAACAATCTCCAAAACTATGAATCTGACGAGACTGATTATGATTATTAGCTTTTGACAGAGACATTTATTTTTAGCAATATTTAAAATAATTCATGGATGATTGAAAATTTTATTCACTCTTTTTCATTAGTGTTTTTTATAGAAAATAAAAACTTGGATTATTTCAACAAATGGTAATGTTTCTTCCTTTGAAACCTAATTTTCTATTATATAAATAAGTTGCAATTTTGTAATGGAATGCTTTTAAGTTAACCTAAAACGTTACATTCGTGGATTCTTTAAAATGTTATGAAGTAAATAAAAATCCATCAAAATCAATTATATTAAAAACAAATACAAATACAAATGCAAATTAAGTCGACCAACTACAGGCGTAAGCCCAGCAAGGTTGGTCCAGTCTTTTTATTTACAAGTTCGGTTACCATTTTGCAACATCTTAAATTTTGAAGTAAGAACGTTGTGTTTTTTGTATAAAGTTGCTGACTTAAAAATATTTATAGATTTAGAATTCAAAAACTCTATGGATAGCTTATTATGATTTTAAAATAAAAATTATTACCTCACTAAAGATGCGCAAAATGGTTCAAAATTAATTTTTTTTACCTTTTATCGCTTGTTTCTCCTACTATATGTTTTTTTAATACTTAAATTTTCACTCTTTTTCAAGTTCTACAACAAAATTGACCTGATATTCAACAACAGCACTAAAAGTTAGCCTTTAAACATGTATCACAAGCCTATTGTTAAAATTTTAAAAAAATGTTTAACAAAAATTTAAAAAATTAATTTTTTAAATTAATTTTTTTGAAAAAAAAAACATTCTAGGAGCTTCTTTGAATAAATATTATCAAAAATGTTTTCAAAAATGAAATAGGTAGTAATTTGTCTGACGTTTTGAGTTCATATTTATTAAGTTTGTTTGTTTTTAAATTTTTTCACACTTTTTTTAAATTTTACCCCAAAATTGGTTTGTTTTTCGACAAATAATAATATAGCTTATATTTATAATTTTTATAAATAAGATAGCCTATAAACATGAATCATAAGTCTATAAAGTAAAATTTAAATTTTTTAAAAATTTAAAAATTTAAAACTTTTTTAAAAATTTAAATTTTTTCAAGATTTGTTATCTTTTGTAAATTTAATTAATTTTTAAATTATTTGATACTGAATATTGTTGAAATATTAACTGTTTAGCTTGATTGAAAATATTTCCACCTATTTTTAATATTCATTTTATTAAATTAATTAATTAATTAATGATTTAACCATAAGTTTTGGGTTTTTTTCGTTTATATAGCTATATGACTACAATGTCCATGGAAAAATAACCTTGGCAAATGCCTCAAACGTTTTTGACAGGAATTTTAAAAAAGGTCGATTTTTGAGGTAAAAAAATTTAAAATCTTAAATAAATTAAATTTTTATCGTCCGATTTTTATCAAATTTTAATATGTTGTTACTATGGTTATTTCTGAGTGAAAACCGTTGAAAATATTTCTTTTTTAGTTTTTTTGTGGTTTTTAGGGGTGTTTTAATTTTTTCGATTATCGAAATTTTCAAATTAATTTTAAAAATAGATATTTTAATTTTTTTTAAATTTAAATGGAATATTCGTATTCAGCACTGAAAGATAGCCTATAAAAATGTATCACAAGTCTCGATCTCTATTATTTGATTTTTTGAAATTTTTTTTCGGCCATTTTTTAAAAATTCAAAAAAAATTAAACTTCCCACTGACCGATTTTGTCCGATTTTTAGTATGTTATTATTTAGGTCATTCCCAATCGAAAACCGTAGAAAAACTAAATGTATCAATTTTTTACTGGTTTGACCTTTTTTTTCAGTAGATTTACTGGACTAAAAGCCCTTAGCCCTTCAAGTGGACAATCCCCTTCCAATGACATGAGAAATATGTAGATCGAGGAACAAGTCCCAGTCGTTGAATCTGAGAGAGATCCTCGAATTTCTCAAGCACCTTCTAAGCCCCCTGAAAGAATTAAAGAGCAAATGAGATATTGACATTCTAAAATAATTTCAATGAAATTAAAAGAAATGATTGAATCAATACTTACATTTAGGGGGAGGGATGTCCAACTTCAGGGATATGGTCTCCTCTTCTGAAAGCCCTTCAAGTGGACGATCTCCTTCCAATGACATGAGAAATATGTAGATCGAGGAACAAGTCCCAGTCGTTGAACCTAAGAGAGATCCTCGAATTTCTCAAGCATCTTCTAAGCCCCCTGAAAGAATTAAAGAGCAGTAGATGCGAAAGGGGGCTTCTGCGCCACTAGGTGGATCAGGTGGATATGGATTGAGCCTTATCGCATGAGGTTATATGGTTTGGAGTTGAGATAGGAGTTGTGTTATATTTTTAAAGACTCATACAGCCATCTAGCAGTGATAGTTTAAGTTATTTATAGGATTGAATAATTATTTTTAAAGAGATAATATTTAAAATATTTTCAGAATGGGATTGTGTTTTTGAGAGCTAGGGATTATTGGGGTGAGGGGCGAGAGCTTGAAGTTATGCGTTGTGATAAGGATTGGAGTTGAGATGTTTTATTTTACTGCATAGGGGGCGCTGTTGATGTTTTGCTGTATAGGGGGCGCTGATGATTATGGAAACAGTTAAGAAATGTAATATTTAACCGCTAAAAAGACTGATGCAGCCATCTAGCGGTGATAGTTTAAGTTATTTGTTAGAATATATTTAAATAATTGTTTTTAAAGATAATTTTTAAAAGAAACAGTAAAAGTTGGGGCTCGAACCCGTGATCAGCGGATGCCGAAATATAACCTGGGCTCGTTGATACGCGCGTTTATCAACTGAACCGAGGCTACATTTCAGTTTGGCTAGTTGTTTAGTGAAGAGGGGATTTAAAGCAAGGCCGTTAGAGGTGACTGCCATTTGCAATCATGTTATCACGATAATTGTTTTTAATGATATTATTTAAAAGATTTTATTTTAAGAGTGGGATTTGAACCTGCGATCTAGCAAAAGGTAATCTTGGCCAACCGATTTTACGACACTAACCGTTCGGCCAAGACCACCTGATTCGTTAGCATGTAGTATAAGTTCTCAAGAAGGAAATATTTCCCTGTAAAGGGTAAATAAAATTAATTATTTAAGAGTTTATAATAAAATTATATTTATATATTTCATTCTATAATTTTATGTGTAAAAAACTCCTAAATATCAAATTCTACCATTAATCATAAAAGTGGTTCATGAATTTTTTCGTGAGGAATAGAAGTTTGAAAAAATTATGTAAAAAAATTTTTTTTTAATGTTTTAGTTAAAATGTATTCAAAAAACTCAGTGTGTAAAAAAAAAACTAATAACAACAGTTTAACCAGAAAAATATTTTTTATTTTGCATACAAGTAATACATAATTAATTTATAGTGAAACACATAGTGTTAACTTTGAAATCATCTTTATTTAATCGATAATCATTTTGTGGATTTTTTCCTGCTACGTTTTGCGGGAGGATTTTGATCCTTAATTACAGCTGGTAACTGTCTAATATTTTTATTTTTAATAATGAGGAATATTCTTATTACTATTGTCTTTAAAAATTCCTCCTCGCCTTTGAGTTACAAAATTTTGTGAAAATTAAATTAAATAAATCGGCTAGGCTAGAATTAGATAAAGATAGTCCTTTAATTGATACTTCTCCCTTTTCATTCGAATTAAAGCTTTAAAGAACTTTTTTTTAATTAGTTGTAACCAAGAGCTAGCCTGCTTTTTCAATGAAGTTGGAGTTACATTTAAAATTACACTATCATAATCGAACAATTTCTTTTTTTCCCCTCCTTCATGATAGGAATTTCTTCGCAAATGGAAGATATCATCCCAAAACACCCAGAGATGTGTGATGTAGAAAAACGCCTTGAGACTTTGAGAAAATGGCCTAAAGAAAACCCAAATATTAAGAATATGGCGGATTCTGGATTATATTATATTGGCGTTGAAGATATTGTAGCTTGTTTTACTTGTGGTGGATTATTGGGAAATTGGAAGCATGATGATGATCCAATCGTTGAACATAAAAAGTTTTTTCCCGATTGTGAATATATTTATTTTCTGATGAAGAACAAAGGTAGTTTTCTCCTTCAAACAAGGAAAATCTCTCCCAAGTATGAGACAAAGAAAAGTGTTCCGAAGACTTTTGGTTTTGTAGAAGATGAGCATACTAGTAGTAAAATAAAAAATCAACCTGTTGTAAAATTTTCAAAAAGTAACTTTCATAAAAGTGAGAGTGAATTTCAAAAGGAAAATTCATTTTTATGTAAGATTTGCTTGGATCGAGAAATGTGTATTGTATTTCAACCTTGTGGTCATCTTGTTGCATGTAAAGAATGTGTGAAAGAATTATGTAACTGCCCTGTTTGTCGCAGGGTAATTTCTTCGAAGATAGTAACTTTTATAAGTTAAAATAAATTTCATTGAAAACACGAAATATTTTTTCCTGAGTTATATGTATGCTTGAAAAATAAATAACATTTCAAGTGTTAGAAAATCAAACTCCAATTTAAAAAAATATCTTAAAGGTAAAATTTTCTCATAGAAGCTATGTTCTGTGTAGATGAAAGTAGAAAAATAAAATACAGAAATATATTTTCACTGAAAACAAAAATTAAGATTTTACTTTTATTTTCAACATATGATTATAAATTTCTTATGGACTTAAGTTATCATAGTAGTACTTGGACAAAGGATATATAGATAGTCAGATGGGAAAACGACATGATTTGGAGACAGGGGTTATGGAATGTTAATCGTTCTATGCTTTGATAAGATTAGAATAGTATGTTACGATTGATAATGGTTAAACAACATTTTTGGTAAACAAACTTCTCGAAGACTTTTAGTCTAGCCATACATTATCAACTAACAATCACATGCTTAGAAATGTTATCATTTGTTTTCAAGACCACATATAAGGGATCGCAACGATATTCATTTAGTACAAAACGTGCACTGCTGCTTCTCTGAAGAGTTAGCTAGTAATATAATTCTAGTATTTTTTATACAAATATCCCAGCACTAGTAAAATAACTATCAAAATCTATTATTTTATCTTTGTTTCAATTTATACTCTTAGTATGTCTGGAATGAAGCGTGGATTTAACTTCCTTGAGGTAAGATATTTTTTGTATAGTAAAATTTTTATTTTCTTAATCTGCTGCGGTTAATGTTTTCTATTTTTAAAATATTAAATTTTTATTTTTAGGAAAAACATAATTCATCTAAACAAAGTGATTTAAATCCCTCAAAGAAAATGCATGTTGAAAATATTGTTTTAGAAAAGTATTGCAAGGACTCTTTATTTTATGAATACGGTAAATTGTATTCGGATTGTGAAGGGTGGAAATATTTTTGCTTGTTAGAAAAAGAATTAATTTATTTAAAGAAAGAAGATGCGATGATTAAAATTTATAATAAAAAATATTTCATTCCTCGTAAAGTTGCAGCTTATGGAGATGAGGGAGTAAGTTATAAGTTTAGTGGAACAACGATACCAGCGAAACCATGGATCCCCTCATTGCTCGAAATCAAAAGGAAGGTTGAATTTATATGCAAGGTTTCATTCAATTTCGTGTTAATAAATCGTTATGAAGATGGTTCCGATTGCATTGGTGCTCATAAAGATGATGAAAAGGAGTTGAACTTAAACGCTCCAATAGCAGCTGTTTCTTTGGGTCAGAGAAGACAATTTATATTTTCAAGGAAACATTTCCAGACTAAAACTTTATGTTTAGAAAATGGAAGTTTGTTACTAATGCATTCGCCTACAAACTCATTTTGGTATCATTCTATTCCTAGAGAGAAAGTTTCGTGTGCTAGAATCAGTTTGACTTTCCGTAGTATACTTAACTGAGTAATATAATTTGAACAATGCTAGTGGAAGGACTTACAAAGATGATAAATGTTACATATTTATTTGAAACTAACATGTGATAGTAAGTTATCAGCTATTTTCTCGAAATCACTTGGCTCAGCTGCTCACTATATTGAAAACTAACTTTCAATTTAGATTAATATGAATTCAAGAGAAACTTTCGTCAAGGATCAGCCTCCTCCATTAAATCTACAATCTATCAATCACACAATCTTTAAAAAAAAGAAGGGGATCTCAGAAGATGTAAGTTGTTTTTCATTCAACATTATCATTTTAAGATGTGTCCTATAACGTACGTATGTATGTTACCATTACATTTACTTGTTTGATTTCAAATTTAGAAGGTATTTTTCTTTCAGGATGTCAGTGAAGTTTCTTGTGTTGAAGAATTTAGAAAAGACATTCTTTATTGCTCTATTACCCCCTCCTATACAACTTATGATTCTACTAATCAGATACGAGATGAAAAGAATAATCAGAATTCATTAGAAGTATGTTATTTTTCTACATGAAAAATTTTCACAATCCTTACAACGTTTGCTTTTTTTTTCTTCATCATCAAATCCTATTACATGAAAATATCTTAGTAACTATTTAAAGAAACTTATTATCTAATTTCAGTTGAAATCCTTAATTTTATATTAATTTTATGATGTTTCTTTATTTCTTAATATTAGAACACTAATTTGTTTCGTTCTTTCAGAGTACAAGGGGTTCATTCTTAGTACGAGAGATTCCTGAAAACGTATTTTCTGTTGGTAATGACATTTTTTTAAGCTGCAACAAATTCTGTGAAAGAGTTTTGATAGACATAAGAAAGTATAGAAAGAACTCCGAAACCTTCCACCCTTCACGTGATGGAGTGACAATATCTCCACTCCAGTTTATAACACTGATTGAAAACTCCCAACTCAAGAAAAAGCAACTGGATAATGAAGAGGATAAAGGTGACTTTCGGGAACTTCTGACTACAACGAATTCTTTTCCTAAGCGAAGGGACGCTATCACCATTTATTCATGCACTTTAGCTGGAATTTTTGACGAGGAGATGGAGGAGGAACTGATCATTGACTTTGAAAACTCTAGTTGTGTTACTCTTAAAAGAGGGTGGAAAAGTGCAAGAAAACATAGTACAAGTAGCGTTACTTTAAGTATCCAACAATGGGAAAATATTTTTACATTGAAAAGAAAATTAATTTCTTGCATATTAAATGTAAAGTTTGAAAATTTCTGCATCTACCCTTTCATTGATTATTTGGAATTCCGTTTAGGGTGCAAACTTCATGAAACCATACCAACTCCACAAGGAGTGGACGAGGATATTATTTTTGCACTCTTACGTTATACTTTCAAAGCAGCTATAATAGAGGCTATTTGTGAATATGGAGAGTTGCATAACCCTCTCATTGAGCCAGAAAGTTTGCTTAGACGCAATTCATCTAAGAGACTCTATGAGTTTTCAGTTTTCAGATGCTTATTTGACAGTATGATTAGTGAATCTGTACATCCTCTTTTAAAGTCTAAACTCATAAATTTTCTTTCCAAGAACTTTTTCTTTAACATCAATTTTGTAAAATGTGTTGAAAATGCTGTAATAGAATTTGAACAATACTGGTAAAAAATAAATTAATTTTTTTATACTTTTATGTGTTGTGTTTTTTCATGTAAATTTATTACAACTTAAATTATTCACCATGTATTAATCAATCAACTAGTTGGATTAGACTTTGACTAAACACAATCATGGCCATTCAAGTTTTAAATATGCGACAATCATTTACCTACAACTATTTTAAGTTCCTTTAAAGCAGAAAAGACAAATACTTGAAGAATTTCATATAATCTTAATTGAAAATTGGAAAAATAATGATATCAATGTTTAGTTTGAAGTACACAATTACAATTTAGAAATCATTTGTGGGAGAGAAATGTATTCAAGAAAGGGGTTTCTTTAAAAATACTTTGTGACTAAATACGAAAGGTTAAATCTTAGTACATGAAAGTAGATTTTGAGGTTGTTAGATACAATTGAGGAGAAAATTTAGAATTTGTAAAAGTCGTGAAATTCATCTTATGGTCTAAACGTATTCAGATTATATTTCGGGCAAGTAGTTATTGAAAATGAAAAAAAAAATTCCCAATTCATGCATTAAAAGAAATTTTAAAGAAGTTGAAAAATAATAATATTTATGATTTAGGCATTAAGGTTTAAATAATTTTTATTAAAAACTCATGCCTTTAATAAGCCCTTCACACTTCTTTCACAAAAGTAATTCAGAGTAACATGTATGTAAATGGAACGCCTATTCTTAGAGTTTGTTGTAGAATAGCTATTTTTGTGAGAATTCCTTGATTTTGACTCTAATTCTGGGGAGGGCCGCGGGTATGCTTCCTGCATACCCAGGGTGCCCTCTTGGGCACCCGCGGCCCTCCCCAGAATTAGAGTCAAAATCAAGGAATTCTCACAAAAATAGCTATTCTACAACAAACTCTAAGAATAGGCGTTCCATTTACATACATGTTACTCTGAATTACTTTTGTGAAAGAAGTGTGAAGGGCTTATTAAAGGCATGAGTTTTTAATAAAAATTATTTAAACCTTAATGCCTAAATCATAAATATTATTATTTTTCAACTTCTTTAAAATTTCTTTTAATGCATGAATTGGGAATTTTTTTTTTCATTTTCAATAACTACTTGCCCGAAATATAATCTGAATACGTTTAGACCATAAGATGAATTTCACGACTTTTACAAATTCTAAATTTTCTCCTCAATTGTATCTAACAACCTCAAAATCTACTTTCATGTACTAAGATTTAACCTTTCGTATTTAGTCACAAAGTATTTTTAAAGAAACCCCTTTCTTGAATACATTTCTCTCCCACAAATGATTTCTAAATTGTAATTGTGTACTTCAAACTAAACATTGATATCATTATTTTTCCAATTTTCAATTAAGATTATATGAAATTCTTCAAGTATTTGTCTTTTCTGCTTTAAAGGAACTTAAAATAGTTGTAGGTAAATGATTGTCGCATATTTAAAACTTGAATGGCCATGATTGTGTTTAGTCAAAGTCTAATCCAACTAGTTGATTGATTAATACATGGTGAATAATTTAAGTTGTAATAAATTTACATGAAAAAACACAACACATAAAAGTATAAAAAAATTAATTTATTTTTTACCAGTATTGTTCAAATTCTATTACAGCATTTTCAACACATTTTACAAAATTGATGTTAAAGAAAAAGTTCTTGGAAAGAAAATTTATGAGTTTAGACTTTAAAAGAGGATGTACAGATTCACTAATCATACTGTCAAATAAGCATCTGAAAACTGAAAATGGGTTCATCTTTATCAAAGACTCATAGAGTCTCTTAGATGAATTGCGTCTAAGCAAACTTTCTGGCTCAATGAGAGGGTTATGCAACTCTCCATATTCACAAATAGCCTCTATTATAGCTGCTTTGAAAGTATAACGTAAGAGTGCAAAAATAATATCCTCGTCCACTCCTTGTGGAGTTGGTATGGTTTCATGAAGTTTGCACCCTAAACGGAATTCCAAATAATCAATGAAAGGGTAGATGCAGAAATTTTCAAACTTTACATTTAATATGCAAGAAATTAATTTTCTTTTCAATGTAAAAATATTTTCCCATTGTTGGATACTTAAAGTAACGCTACTTGTACTATGTTTTCTTGCACTTTTCCACCCTCTTTTAAGAGTAACACAACTAGAGTTTTCAAAGTCAATGATCAGTTCCTCCTCCATCTCCTCGTCAAAAATTCCAGCTAAAGTGCATGAATAAATGGTGATAGCGTCCCTTCGCTTAGGAAAAGAATTCGTTGTAGTCAGAAGTTCCCGAAAGTCACCTTTATCCTCTTCATTATCCAGTTGCTTTTTCTTGAGTTGGGAGTTTTCAATCAGTGTTATAAACTGGAGTGGAGATATTGTCACTCCATCACGTGAAGGGTGGAAGGTTTCGGAGTTCTTTCTATACTTTCTTATGTCTATCAAAACTCTTTCACAGAATTTGTTGCAGCTTAAAAAAATGTCATTACCAACAGAAAATACGTTTTCAGGAATCTCTCGTACTAAGAATGAACCCCTTGTACTCTGAAAGAACGAAACAAATTAGTGTTCTAATATTAAGAAATAAAGAAACATCATAAAATTAATATAAAATTAAGGATTTCAACTGAAATTAGATAATAAGTTTCTTTAAATAGTTACTAAGATATTTTCATGTAATAGGATTTGATGATGAAGAAAAAAAAAGCAAACGTTGTAAGGATTGTGAAAATTTTTCATGTAGAAAAATAACATACTTCTAATGAATTCTGATTATTCTTTTCATCTCGTATCTGATTAGTAGAATCATAAGTTGTATAGGAGGGGGTAATAGAGCAATAAAGAATGTCTTTTCTAAATTCTTCAACACAAGAAACTTCACTGACATCCTGAAAGAAAAATACCTTCTAAATTTGAAATCAAACAAGTAAATGTAATGGTAACATACATACGTACGTTATAGGACACATCTTAAAATGATAATGTTGAATGAAAAACAACTTACATCTTCTGAGATCCCCTTCTTTTTTTTAAAGATTGTGTGATTGATAGATTGTAGATTTAATGGAGGAGGCTGATCCTTGACGAAAGTTTCTCTTGAATTCATATTAATCTAAATTGAAAGTTAGTTTTCAATATAGTGAGCAGCTGAGCCAAGTGATTTCGAGAAAATAGCTGATAACTTACTATCACATGTTAGTTTCAAATAAATATGTAACATTTATCATCTTTGTAAGTCCTTCCACTAGCATTGTTCAAATTATATTACTCAGTTAAGTATACTACGGAAAGTCAAACTGATTCTAGCACACGAAACTTTCTCTCTAGGAATAGAATGATACCAAAATGAGTTTGTAGGCGAATGCATTAGTAACAAACTTCCATTTTCTAAACATAAAGTTTTAGTCTGGAAATGTTTCCTTGAAAATATAAATTGTCTTCTCTGACCCAAAGAAACAGCTGCTATTGGAGCGTTTAAGTTCAACTCCTTTTCATCATCTTTATGAGCACCAATGCAATCGGAACCATCTTCATAACGATTTATTAACACGAAATTGAATGAAACCTTGCATATAAATTCAACCTTCCTTTTGATTTCGAGCAATGAGGGGATCCATGGTTTCGCTGGTATCGTTGTTCCACTAAACTTATAACTTACTCCCTCATCTCCATAAGCTGCAACTTTACGAGGAATGAAATATTTTTTATTATAAATTTTAATCATCGCATCTTCTTTCTTTAAATAAATTAATTCTTTTTCTAACAAGCAAAAATATTTCCACCCTTCACAATCCGAATACAATTTACCGTATTCATAAAATAAAGAGTCCTTGCAATACTTTTCTAAAACAATATTTTCAACATGCATTTTCTTTGAGGGATTTAAATCACTTTGTTTAGATGAATTATGTTTTTCCTAAAAATAAAAATTTAATATTTTAAAAATAGAAAACATTAACCGCAGCAGATTAAGAAAATAAAAATTTTACTATACAAAAAATATCTTACCTCAAGGAAGTTAAATCCACGCTTCATTCCAGACATACTAAGAGTATAAATTGAAACAAAGATAAAATAATAGATTTTGATAGTTATTTTACTAGTGCTGGGATATTTGTATAAAAAATACTAGAATTATATTACTAGCTAACTCTTCAGAGAAGCAGCAGTGCACGTTTTGTACTAAATGAATATCGTTGCGATCCCTTATATGTGGTCTTGAAAACAAATGATAACATTTCTAAGCATGTGATTGTTAGTTGATAATGTATGGCTAGACTAAAAGTCTTCGAGAAGTTTGTTTACCAAAAATGTTGTTTAACCATTATCAATCGTAACATACTATTCTAATCTTATCAAAGCATAGAACGATTAACATTCCATAACCCCTGTCTCCAAATCATGTCGTTTTCCCATCTGACTATCTATATATCCTTTGTCCAAGTACTACTATGATAACTTAAGTCCATAAGAAATTTATAATCATATGTTGAAAATAAAAGTAAAATCTTAATTTTTGTTTTCAGTGAAAATATATTTCTGTATTTTATTTTTCTACTTTCATCTACACAGAACATAGCTTCTATGAGAAAATTTTACCTTTAAGATATTTTTTTAAATTGGAGTTTGATTTTCTAACACTTGAAATGTTATTTATTTTTCAAGCATACATATAACTCAGGAAAAAATATTTCGTGTTTTCAATGAAATTTATTTTAACTTATAAAAGTTACTATCTTCGAAGAAATTACCCTGCGACAAACAGGGCAGTTACATAATTCTTTCACACATTCTTTACATGCAACAAGATGACCACAAGGTTGAAATACAATACACATTTCTCGATCCAAGCAAATCTTACATAAAAATGAATTTTCCTTTTGAAATTCACTCTCACTTTTATGAAAGTTACTTTTTGAAAATTTTACAACAGGTTGATTTTTTATTTTACTACTAGTATGCTCATCTTCTACAAAACCAAAAGTCTTCGGAACACTTTTCTTTGTCTCATACTTGGGAGAGATTTTCCTTGTTTGAAGGAGAAAACTACCTTTGTTCTTCATCAGAAAATAAATATATTCACAATCGGGAAAAAACTTTTTATGTTCAACGATTGGATCATCATCATGCTTCCAATTTCCCAATAATCCACCACAAGTAAAACAAGCTACAATATCTTCAACGCCAATATAATATAATCCAGAATCCGCCATATTCTTAATATTTGGGTTTTCTTTAGGCCATTTTCTCAAAGTCTCAAGGCGTTTTTCTACATCACACATCTCTGGGTGTTTTGGGATGATATCTTCCATTTGCGAAGAAATTCCTATCATGAAGGAGGGGAAAAAAAGAAATTGTTCGATTATGATAGTGTAATTTTAAATGTAACTCCAACTTCATTGAAAAAGCAGGCTAGCTCTTGGTTACAACTAATTAAAAAAAAGTTCTTTAAAGCTTTAATTCGAATGAAAAGGGAGAAGTATCAATTAAAGGACTATCTTTATCTAATTCTAGCCTAGCCGATTTATTTAATTTAATTTTCACAAAATTTTGTAACTCAAAGGCGAGGAGGAATTTTTAAAGACAATAGTAATAAGAATATTCCTCATTATTAAAAATAAAAATATTAGACAGTTACCAGCTGTAATTAAGGATCAAAATCCTCCCGCAAAACGTAGCAGGAAAAAATCCACAAAATGATTATCGATTAAATAAAGATGATTTCAAAGTTAACACTATGTGTTTCACTATAAATTAATTATGTATTACTTGTATGCAAAATAAAAAATATTTTTCTGGTTAAACTGTTGTTATTAGTTTTTTTTTTACACACTGAGTTTTTTGAATACATTTTAACTAAAACATTAAAAAAAAATTTTTTTACATAATTTTTTCAAACTTCTATTCCTCACGAAAAAATTCATGAACCACTTTTATGATTAATGGTAGAATTTGATATTTAGGAGTTTTTTACACATAAAATTATAGAATGAAATATATAAATATAATTTTATTATAAACTCTTAAATAATTAATTTTATTTACCCTTTACAGGGAAATATTTCCTTCTTGAGAACTTATACTACATGCTAACGAATCAGGTGGTCTTGGCCGAACGGTTAGTGTCGTAAAATCGGTTGGCCAAGATTACCTTTTGCTAGATCGCAGGTTCAAATCCCACTCTTAAAATAAAATCTTTTAAATAATATCATTAAAAACAATTATCGTGATAACATGATTGCAAATGGCAGTCACCTCTAACGGCCTTGCTTTAAATCCCCTCTTCACTAAACAACTAGCCAAACTGAAATGTAGCCTCGGTTCAGTTGATAAACGCGCGTATCAACGAGCCCAGGTTATATTTCGGCATCCGCTGATCACGGGTTCGAGCCCCAACTTTTACTGTTTCTTTTAAAAATTATCTTTAAAAACAATTATTTAAATATATTCTAACAAATAACTTAAACTATCACCGCTAGATGGCTGCATCAGTCTTTTTAGCGGTTAAATATTACATTTCTTAACTGTTTCCATAATCATCAGCGCCCCCTATACAGCAAAACATCAACAGCGCCCCCTATGCAGTAAAATAAAACATCTCAACTCCAATCCTTATCACAACGCATAACTTCAAGCTCTCGCCCCTCACCCCAATAATCCCTAGCTCTCAAAAACACAATCCCATTCTGAAAATATTTTAAATATTATCTCTTTAAAAATAATTATTCAATCCTATAAATAACTTAAACTATCACTGCTAGATGGCTGTATGAGTCTTTAAAAATATAACACAACTCCTATCTCAACTCCAAACCATATAACCTCATGCGATAAGGCTCAATCCATATCCACCTGATCCACCTAGTGGCGCAGAAGCCCCCTTTCGCATCTACTAAGAGCAAATGAGATATTGACATTCTAAAATAATTTCAATGAAATTAAAAGAAATGATTGAATCAATACTTACATTTAGGGGGAGGGATGTCCAACTTCAGGGATATGGTCTCCTCTTCTGAAAGCCCTTCAAGTGGACGATCCCCTTCCAATGACATGAGAAATATGTAGATCGAGGAACAAGTCCCAGTCGTTGAACCTGAGAGATTCTCGAATTTCTCAAGCATATTCTAAGCCCCCTGAAAGAATTAAAGAGCAAATGAGATATTGACATTCTAAAATAATTTCAATGAAATTAAAAGAAATGATTGAATCAATACTTACATTTAGGGGGAGGGATGTCCAACTTCAGGGATATGGTCTCCTCTTCTGAAAGCCCTTCAAGTGGACGATCCCCTTCCAATGACATGAGAAATATGTAGATCGAGGAACAAGTCCCAGTCGTTGAACCTGAGAGATTCTCGAATTTCTCAAGCATCTTCTAAGCCCCCTGAAAGAATTAAAGAGCAAATGAGATATTGACATTCTAAAATAATTTCAATGAAATTAAAAGAAATGATTGAATCAATACTTACATTTAGGGGGAGGGATGTCCAACTTCAGGGATATGGTCTCCTCTTCTGAAAGCCCTTCAAGTGGACGATCCCCTTCCAATGACATGAGAAATATGTAGATCGAGGAACAAGTCCCAGTCGTTGAACCTGAGAGATTCTCGAATTTCTCTAGCATCTTCTAAGCCCCCTGAAAGAATTAAAGAGCAAATGAGATATTGACATTCTAAAATAATTTCAATGAAATTAAAAGAAATGATTGGATCAATACTTACATTAAGGGGGAGGGATGTCCAACTTCAGGGATATGGTCTGATGGTCTCCTCTTCTGAAAGCCCTTCAAGTGGACGATCCCCTTCCAATGACATGAGAAATATGTAGATCGAGAAACAAGTCGCAGTCGTTGAACCTAAGAGAGATCCTCGAATTTCTCAAACATCTTCTAAACCCCCTGAAAGAATTAAAGAGCAAATGAGATATTGACATTCTAAAATAATTTCAATGAAATTAAAAGAAATGATTGAATCAATACTTACATTTAGAGGGAGGGATGTCCAACTTCAGGGATATGGTCTCCTTTTCTGAAAGCCCTTCAAGTGGACGATCCCCTTCCAATGACATGAGAAATATGTAGATCGAGGAACAAGTCCCAGTCGTTGAACCTAAGAGAGATCCTCGAATTTCTCAAACATCTTCTAAGCCCCCTGAAAGAATTAAAGAGCAAATGAGATATTGACATTCTAAAATAATTTCAATGAAATTAAAAGAAATGATTGAATTAATAATTAATACTTACATTTTGGGGGAGGGATGTCCAACTTCATTGATATGGTCTCCTCTTCTGAAAGTCCTGTCGTGTTATATAATTCTGCATTGAAAAACATTTTTTTGGAGAGAAATTTTTTGAGGATCTTCCTTTTCAAAAGTGATATTTATTTAATATAAAAATTTCAGTAGAAAAATTATTATTATTCGATTTCAGTGGGATGCCATGCATTTCTTTAAGGAAAGTCTTTGTTAAAAATTCAAAGCGTGAAAATACGCATGGCTAGTTTTTAAAGGCGTGTTTCCTATTTTCAGTGCGTGAAATACGCTCTTAGAGGCGTTAAAAATATCCCTGTCTACCTTAAACCTTAATACCTAAACTAAGTATTAAATTTTATAAATCATGATGAATGAAAACTTTGTAAATAATGTTTAACGTAAAACCCTAATTATTTTGTGATAAAAGGTAGAAGATACATTGAAAGCTTAAAAGTATTATACTTATTTGTTTTTGTTGCTTTCAAAATCGATATTTCTTAAAATCCTCTTCAGTTTCTTGATTTTTGCATTGAAAAAGGATTTTTTTAGGTGAAAACTTTGTGAGACGTTTCTTTGAAAGTTAAGAGATAAACTGGCAAAAATATCTGTTGCAAATCGAATTTTTGTGTATTACTTTGCATTGTTGTCTTAAACTACATTGTTGTCTCTAACAAACCTGAAAAATCCGCATTAATGCAAATATAGAATTTCCTCCATTTTGTAGGAAATTTACATTCTGTCTTAATTTATCATTTTATTTTCAATTATAATATGTAAAAATGTAGTTTTTAAAGAGATTTTCTAGAGCAGTTTTAAAACTTTTGTGTCCATTGAAATTATCCTGATTGCAACTCGCTCCCACATGAAAAACGGAAAGAATGATAATTTTATTTAAAATAATGTAATTATATTTTTAAGCTTCTTTAGATATTTTTTACGCTGTCATCAAGTGGGATATATTTTTATTCAGGATCAAGTGGGATACTGGTTTCTACAAAATTACTTCTTGTCTTTTACCCATTAGCACCCAGTGATCTATTTCTAGATCGCTGAATATAAGGTCTTAAATTCTCTCTTAAATTACCTTAAATTCACCCAACAGTAACGAAACTGCACATATGGCAAGAAAAAACATCCCTCAATTCTAATACCCTGTGTTTTTTGCGTTTGCTTCACTTATTTTGTAACAAGGATGGGTTAAAGTTCGAGTTTTCTTTGATCGAAAATAATTTGGGCGTTAATGGGTTAAAACACCTACCACTTAAAAGTGAATTAACATCAAAAGTAAGTTCCCTGGAACTAACACAAATTTATTGTCGTTGTTTCCTTTCCCTTGTGGTAAGATGAAATCAGACACAAGTTCCAATAGGTCGAAGAATTCAAGAATCAGGAAGGGATCAGATTCTCGAAAAAATCACAAACTCATCCCCTTTTTTTAACATCCTATATAAAAGAAAAGAAAATGTAATCGAAAAATACCAAGCATCTGCTTTTTTTAATACCTCGAAACCCTTGTTGCTCAGCTCAAACCAAATATGTCGTTTTCGTAAACGAAATTTGGCCATATGGCAAAGATTGGACGAAACTTGAACGGTTTTGTGCTGCTTTTGAATACAATCATATCAACTTTATTCGTAACAAAAGATACTTTTCCTAGTTAAAGCTAACTGGAGCCAACTCTCAAAATTCCGATGCCTTTTGACCACAAAACACGCTTCAGGTACCGGACTTCTAAACTCTGCATGGATAATAACCCGCGCGCACAGCTGTGTAGCCTCTTATAACATCCGTCCTTTTATTTGTCAAAGAGTGATCAAACACAGTCGTCTCAGCGTATTTCCGTATGGGATTTATTGCTTTAGATTAGCTCGTGAGAGCAAGCAGGAATAAAAGAGGCAGAGTTGAACGCCCTTTTTTATATCTCGCGAACATTGTGGTTATCCCGTCTTTCTTGCAATGCTGCTTACAGCTAATGACACTTTGAGAACTAATTGTCCAAGTTCAGAGCTCGACTTTAATCTACATATTAAATGCGGGGTTCTGGCTTTTCTGTAATGACTTCTCTCGGAACAAGAAAAGGGGTTTTAATTTGGGATTGGGGATGTTGTTTGATTTGATTCTGTAGCAGAAAAGAGCCCGAAAAGATCATTCGCTGCGGTTACTAGAATGAGAAGATGTATGTGGCAAGGAAGATAATTTGTGAGTGAATAACTGAGGTTTTTGAGGTATACCATAATTGTTCCTTTGAAGCTGTAGAGCGGTGTTTGACACGATTGGGTGAGGACAATTTGACTGATCTCTTCAAATTGGGTTCCTCCATTTTTAGCTTGATATTTTGCTTTTTTTGCCTTGTATGATACATAACAGTCTAATGTGATCCTTGTGCCGCTATAAAACTTCAAGCAACTTATAAAATAAAAACTAATAAGCTAATCAGCCTCTGCGTTTGGATTTGATTTGTTCTTTCTTAAGGTTTACCTTATATCTAAAGAAAGTTTAATATTTTAGTTTTTGTATAAAAGTGATATTTTTTCTTATCCTTCTCTTTTATACAGGGTGTCCAGTGCTCAGTTTAAATATACCAGATAGTATAACCTGTTTCGCCGGATATAGAACTTTATTATTATGTATTGGCTGCAGGGCCAAGAGGACGTGCAATATTTTGGGAATATGAAAGTTTTCATTCATTTAATAAAATTATGTTAAGAGAATGAAACTTTCATAAACCAAACGAAAAAAACCTTTTTAATGGCTTTTTGCAAGAGTTCCATACAAAAATTGTTTCTCTTTGTTGAAAGTAAATACACATTTAATATAAAATAAGGGATGTAAAAATAACATATATAAAAATAAGATATATTTACGAACGTATAAAAAGTTATAAATGTTTTTAAAAGGTATGGATTTATATTATACAGCCAAGAGATAATAGTAAAATCTTCAGCAATACCTGCTATTGTTATAATAATAGCGAAAACACGTTAAAAAAGTTATGAAACTCATGTATATTTTCAGCACCTTTTAAATTTTATTTTTTCAACGATCTATGTCCCATCCTTTTGATATCACAAGGAAAGGTAAAACTCTCTACTCGGAGAAAATTCTCGCAGCATCCTCAAGAATCTCATTGATGTGTTGCTATTTTTGGAAACTCCCTGAACTTTCTTCTTCTAACAAAATCAATTACATTTTATGAAGTCTTGTGACTAGTCTCCAGTTTCATCCCATAAACATTATTGATTTAATTCATGACATGACTAAAAGTATGAAAGTTCCGCTTCACTAAAGCTAGATTAAGCTATTCATTCAGAAACGCTTTTTCTTGGAACATTTTCGAAGTAATATAGAGGTTCTTTTAAATATTATATATAACAAATGTTTAATAGATTTAGTATAAAGTAAAATACGAATTAGTAGTTAATAATAGAAAATGTTTTTTGTCTTCTTGCTTGTTAATCGATATCCCTTGGATCCATTCAAATATTACGTAAGCACCTAAGGGGGGAGGGATTTGCTTATTTTTCTTGACAAGGGGGGAGGGGTGTATGAACGATGCTTACGTAAGATGTTAAAAACACTGCATTTTTAAAAATATCTTGTTTCTTGCCTAAATAATTTCAAAAATTAACCAAAACTAAATTGTACTAGAAATTTTGAATTAGGAAAATTTTTGAACCATTTTTATTTATTTTTTTGGGGGGGATCGGGCAGTTTTCTTACGTAATTATGGAAAATGGGTTTGCTCATCTTAACTGACAAGGGGGGAGAGGGGGTAAAAATGACCATACTTAAAACTGAGGTTTTCCAGGCTTGTTGACCGTAATCTTTTAGATGAAATACTAAACGTTTCGACTCCTTCAACGGGAGTCATCTTCAGTAGGATAAAAAAGTTCTAAGTTATAATTAAATTCAAACGACGTTTGAATTGAATTATAACTCCGACAGAAGAACTTTCACAGTTTTATCATGCTTACTTAATATTTGAACGGTCGCTTATAAATAAAGTTCAATTGCAGTAAAAAAACTTACGGTCTAATTTTTGTTATACTTATCAATTATCATTATCCTTTAAATTAAAATATTAAGTGAGAAAACATTAAAAATAATTTACTTTTGGGTTCAATTCCGTTAGAGTCCCCGCTAAATATCGCCTATCTCTTTTGAACGCTTAATTTTCAAATATAAACAATTTTTTAAAATTTTTAATGATAAACTGAACAGTTATACATCTAATTAAATATATTAATCCATGAATTTAAAATTATTTAGCAATATTTATTCTTTTTGGTGTCCAATAGAGATAGGCGATATTTAGCGGGGTCTCTAACGGAATTGAACCTACTTTTGTAATAAATAATTCGTACCGAGGAACAAACCACCAAGAGATTTTAGGGGTTAAAAAATTTAATTTTGAGCGCGTTGCTCTCCTATGGTCATTGGTCATACCTAAATCAGAGGCACTTCCTTATGACACAACAAACTTCCTTCTGATGAAGATTCTTCTATATTGACACAAGTGTCTCATTTCGCTCATGAAATGAAATACAGTTTTGATTTAGGGTTTACTCAACTGTAGTTCTTCCGCCATCATCATAAGAGACCTGAATAAATAAATATCCGTTGCATAGTTTGAATTACTTTCTCATTTCTGATTAAACATTCCATTTCCTAGTTGTTCTGTTTAATTTTGCTAGTTTTAGAAAAATCTTTCTAATGGGCTTATTTTTTTCCTTGAAACTTGAAAGGAAGTAAATTTTTCGCGCTATTAAGTAGGGTTGCCTCGAATCTTGGAGAGGGGAATGCTCGGAGATTTTGTCGCCAAGTTTCAATTTTAGGTTTCGGTTTATACCTCTTTTCAAAAGCTGTTTTCTTTTAAAACTTAAGAGAGAAACAGGTGATAATGTATTCAAAGACTTTTTTTTAAATGTTTTTGGTTCAGTTCCTTATCCCGTTAAATATCGCCAAGTTGTTTCATATGAAAAATATTCAAATATGGTTTTTATTGAAATAACTTGGTTATATTTCTAATACTTGGTATCTAAAACAGCTTGGCGATATTCAGCTGGACAGATAACGGAATTGAAAGATGCATTTAAAAAGCTATAACACTTTTCATTGCCTTTTGACAATTTTTATTTATTTTATGGCGCAAGTTCAGAGTTGCACCTGCTTGGCGATTTTTGGCTGTTTAACGGCACATTTAGAAGCCAAATGACTCTTTTAACATGAGTTAGGGTTACCATATTAGTCATCTTTAACGCTAAAAACTTGGCGCAGGTGCAACTCTGAACTTGCGCCTATTTTATTATACTATTCAATAGCAAAAAGTGAATAATAGGATGTACTAATAAAATATTGAATAAACAAAATTGACAAAAAGTATCTTATGCCAGATCACATGTTTTTCATATTTTTACATGGCATAAAAATAACGCAATGCATGAAATACCCTTCCCTACGGTGCTATCCACATCCGAATTCTCCTATTGGTGAAGTAAGAAGCTTGTAACATTATTCCTAGTTCAAACCATGTCATAAAATTCGCATCCAATATAAACAAAATCCTTTTTAAATCCTCCACGTTTAAGATGAGAAGTTTTGAGAATTTCTTTGTGAATGTAGTTTTTTTTCCATTTCAATGGGGAGATCCTATCTAATATTTCAATAACTTACGTAAAATAAAATCAGTATGACACAGAAATACGTACCCATATGTCCCTATCTAATTGAAAACGGCTGACGTGATAAATTAACGAGGTCACTTGCGATTGATGGAATAGTTAAAGATGGCAATTAGTAGCATTATGCTCGGATAATGGATATTAATAATAGCAGTGTGTGTGTGAGTCGCCACGATCAAGGCAATAATCACCGAGTACGTTTATATTCATTGTGATGCATGATCCCACCAGAAGGCCTTTTGAGGCACATCTGATACGCTCGGATAGAAGAGTTTTTCCATCTTCCTAAAACTGCAAAACATGAGGGGTTTATTAGATGGCCCTTAGACTAGTGAAACGGAGAAAGGCCCCTCCTGATAGCCCACTAGGTCTGGGCAGAACTAGATTTGATTGGTATGGTCCTTACCACTATTATCACAATAATTAAGGTTCTTATTTCAGATCTTTCCTCTTTTATCTTCTTTGTGTAGAAAACATGCGTTACTGCGTCAGAATTTTGGTAATGATGGTTAATTCCTAATCGGTTGAACTAATTTTCAAAATTCGCATTTTTCTTGGGTTCTTATCTCACTTCAGTCAATTCATGTTCATCCTTTCTTAGGTTTACCACTCTAAAAAATGTCTACTCCCTTTCTTATAGTTAAAGGTTTCGTGTTACATTTGGGTAGGCGAAAAATTAATTAACTTATGAATACTACTATATTGAAAAGTTTTATTCGACGTTTTAAAAATTTCCTTCTGCCAAATTTTGCTATTAGAAAAGTTTTACGTTAATTTTTCTAAAAATCCTTTTTCAAAACGCCCGGTAAAACTAAAAGTTGTTGTTGTTGTTGTTGCCAATCTCCGGTGTTTAGCAACGCTAAACCAAGTCTATGAAGCCCATCACTCTCAAAAAATCCAAAACCATAATAGGGTCCGTCGAAAGATCAAGTCTGGAAAGTCCCAGACAGTCATTGTGATGCATGTAGTAATATAATGATTATAATATTATTATTATTATTAATATTATTATTATTATATTATTATTAATATTATTATTATTATAATTAATATTATTATATTATTATAATAATATTATATTATAATTAATATTATTATTATTATTATTATTATTATTATTATTATTATTATTATTATTATTATTATTATTATTATTATTATTATTATTATTATTATTATTATTATTATTATTATTATTATTATTATTATTATTATTATTATTATTATTATTATTATTATTATTATTATTATTATTATTATTATTATTATTATTATTATTATTATTATTATTATTATTATTATTATATAATATAATGATTATAATATTATGATTATAATATTATAATAACGCTAAAAGTAAAATAATGATTTGAAAAATACGACACGTAACTGATAGAACTGACAAATCATGATTTCGATCATATTTATCCGTAATTCCTTAAGAATAAATTTAATGTCATTTAAACAACCTCTAAAACAGAATTATTTCATTAAATCTATAACTCGAATGCAAGGTTATTACTTTGTAACTAGTAATTTTGTCATTTTAGTAAAACAAAAAATTCCAATACCTATTTTAAATAAGAATCAGATATTTTTTTAAATTTTCAATTTGTTAATATCCAGGAACCATCTTTGTTTTGATATTTTCAATGACATTTGAGGCTAATTGTTCATCTGAACAGTTTCACAAAAGAAAATACAAAGTGTAACCTCTATATCTTCTAAAAATATCTTCCAAAAGGAAACACCCTAATAGTAATAAAAGTATTTTATCATCATAATTTACGAATTTTTCATTGGCACATAGGATATCTTAGACTTAGACTATCAAATTCATTCCTTTTCCTAGGCAAAATCGGGAAAAATCAATAGAAAAAACCGTCAGAGGATTCCCAAGCGCCTCTTCATCAATGAGGATCAAATGTTTCAGAATCAAACAAAAGGAGTGAGTTTTCCCTGTTTTCGAATTCACTGCGAGTTTTTCGGATCCTTTCGGAGCCCCGAAATAGAATGCCTTTCGAGTTGATGAAAATAGAGAGAGGGCCTAGAGAAGGGGGAGGTAAATACAAAAGAGAAGAGAGCACTTCAGATCAATTCAGAAAAGCTAGAGAGGAGAGCACCTCAGTCACTTCTGAGCGTACTCGAGGGGACCCCTTAAAAGTGAGAAATATTTACCCAAGCGTTCAGTGAATAGCGGGAGTTTTTATTCGATTGAACGGAATCCACCCTTCAATCAAAAGTTCGCTTTGTTTGCGTTCGAATCCCCCCCCTCTCACTCGGATGAGCAACAGAATGATGGACTAAAAAGAACAGTAAATATAAATGTTATGGAGAAAGCAAAGGGGAAAGAATATTATGTGTGCTTAATGCTTCATCACGAGCTTTTGAAGGAAATTGTTCCCGTAAAAAACTGCGGAAAATATTGCCAATGTATTAGCTTAATGGGGTTGATTCAGAACAAGGATGAATCATGTGTTTAACCCCTAAGGATTATTGGATGGAAAGTATTATGATGATTTCGACCCTGTCGGGATTTTGGGGTGTCGTGATTTCGGCTCTGTCTGGATTATGGCTGTCGGGCAAGTGGCTTGTCGGGATTTAGGGGTACAAGCGTATAAGTTCTACTAAAAATGAATTTCAGTAGATAGAAAAGGCCGGTTCTGCCACATTGCGGCTCTGCGGCTCGATTGCGGCTCCCTTCCCAATCTACTAGTTTGGGGCTCCCAATCTACCAAATTGCGGCTCCCTGTGCATTTTACTGATTAGGACTTCCTGCGCATTCTACCAAATTGCGATTCCCTTCCCATTCTACTGATTACGGAGTGTCTGCTACTTTACGGTTCTACCAATAAAATGGGGCTCTACCAATAAATTAGGGCTCTGCTACTAAATTGCGGCTCCAACAACAGCAAGAAGCTAAAATTAAAGTTATTTAACATCAATATATCTCCCAGGAGAGTTAGCCCAAGATATTCTTGGTTACCGAAGTACGCTTGGCAGAGCTTAACGCAAATCCAGGATCAGTTTGATTTGGTAAGTTACCGGAAGCCTCTCCTTTGTACTTCATCCCCCCCCAACCCCCTAATTAAATATTTTAAAGTATTTTAAATTGAGGTCCCACCAACCACCCGACTTTCTCAATTAACAGTTACTATTTCAGTTACTATTAAATTTATTTACTATTAACAAACTGTAACTGCTGTTTAACTGTAATATGGATGAAATTAGCAAATTGCAGCTCTTCCACTATATTGGGGCTTTACCACTATGACACCGCAGGAAGTTAAAGTTATTTTACTATTAACAGTTACTATTTAAGTTATTTACTAATAACAAACTGTAACCGCTATTTAACTATAATATGGATAAAATTAGCAAATTGCAACTTATTGGGACTTTACCACTAAGACACAACAGGAAGTTATTTTACAATTAACAGTTACTACTAAAGGTATTTAATATTAACAAACTGTTTAACTGTAATATGGACAAATTGCAGCTCTTCCACTATATTGTGGATCTAGAACACATGCAACAAAAAGAAGCTAAATTGTGACTTTCTAAATTATTTTAAGATAACATTAATTGATAGTTAAAGTTATTAACAAAGGTTAATTAAATTTTTGTTAAAAAATAAAAACTGAACTGAAAATTTTGTTAAAAATTAAGATACATGCAGAAAAATAACTTAATACTTTGCTAAAAATAAAACGAACACAGAAAAACTTTCACTGAAAAACTAAAATCTTTGTTAAATATAAAAACTTATTCACTTCGAAACTAAAAACTTAACTAAAAATTTTGTTAAAAATAAAAACTTAACTGAAAATTTTGTTAAAAATTAAGACATGTAGAAAAATAACTTAATACTTTGTTAAAAATAAAAACGAACACAGAAAAACTTTCACTGAAAAACTAAAATCTTTGTTAAATATAAAAACTTATTCACTTCGAAACTTAAAACTTAACTAAAAATTTTGGTAAAAATAAAAACTTAACTGAAAATTTTGTTAAAAATTAAGATACATGCAGAAAATAACTTAATACTTTGTTAAAAATAAAAACGAACACAGAAAAAACTTTACAAGAAATGAAAACTTATACACTGAAAAATTAAAATCTTTGTTAAATATAAAAACTTAACTGAAAATTTTGTTAAAAAATAAAAACTTAACTGAAAATTTTGTTAAAAATAAAAACTTAACTGAAAATTTTGTTAAAAATTAAGACAAATGCTGAAAAATAACTCATTACTTTGCTAAAAGTAAATATGAACACAGAAAAAACTTTACAAGAAATGAAAACTTATACACTGAAAAACTAGTCTTTGTTAAATATAAAAACTTATTCACTACGAAACTGAAAACTTTGTTTGAAATGAACTAGAAAACGAAAAACTTTACACAAGAAATGAAAACTTATACACTAAAAAACTAAAATCTTTGTTAAAAATAAAAGCGTAACTATAAATTTTGTTAAAATTAAGACAAATGCAGAAAAATAACTTAATACTTTGTTAAATGTAAAAACTTTTAAGCTACAAAACTAAAATATCTGTTTAAAATAAATAAAAACTTTGAAAACATTTTACAAAAAAAATAAAAAATTACACTAAAAACTTTACCAAAAAGAAATTATTACGAAAAACTTTAACAGAAAGAAAAACTTAAAAACCATAAAAATAAAACCTTTGTTAAAAAATAAAGGCAAATGCAGAAAATAACTTAATACTTTGTTAAATATTAAACCTTAGAAACTATGAAACGAAAAACTTAACCATAAAAAAAACTTATACACTACAAAAATAAAATATTTGTTAAAAATAAAATAAAAACTTTGAAAAAATTTTACCAGAAATAAAAAGTTACACTAAAAACTTAATCAAAAAGAAATACTTCGTGTTAAAAATAAATAAAAACTTTGAAAAATTTTTACAAGAAATAAAAATTTACACTAAAAACTTTACCAAAAAGAAATTATTTCGAAAAACTTTAACAAAAGAAAAACCTAAAAACTATAAAACTAAAAACTTTGTTAAAAATCAAGACAAACGCAGAAAAACAACTTAATACTTTGTTCAATATAAAAATTTAGAACTTATAAAACTAAAAACTTTGCTAAAAAATAAAACTTTAGGAAAACTTTGTTAAAAATAAAGAAACCAATACAGAAAATTTCAAAAATAAATAAAAACCTCGAAAAAATATTACAAGAAATAAAAAATAACTCTAAAAACTTTATCAAAAAGAGATACTTACAAATTATAAAACAAAAAAAACTTTGTTAAAAATAAAATGAAATTGAAAAGTTACACTAAAAACTTTATCGAAATACTTCTTGTTAAAAAAATTATATACAAGAAATAAACTAAAAACTTTACCAATACCGCCCATACTTTGTTAAAATTAGAAGACAGATAGATTCACATCCTCCTTTCGTTGAGACCCTTTTTTTATTATGAAAACTAGGTGGGCTGAAAACTCCTTCTTAATGAAGGAAATTTAAAAATAGTACTTCTAAATTTTTCAGCCCACGTTTTACATAATAATTAAAAAAAGGGTCCCAATGAAAGGAGGATGTGAATCTATCTGTCTTCTAATTTTAACAAAGTATGAGTGTTATTGGTAAAGTTTTTAGTTTATTTCTTGTACAAATTTTTCAAAGTATAATTTTTTTAACAAGAAGTATTTCGATAAAGTTTTTAGTGTAACTTTTCAATTTCATTTTATTTTTAACAAAGTTTTTTTTGTTTTATAATTTGTAAGTATCTCTTTTTGATAAAGTTTTTAGAGTTATTTTTTATTTCTTGTAATATTTTTTCGAAGTTTTTATTTATTTTTGAAATTTTCTGTATTGGTTTCTTTATTTTTAACAAAGTTTTCCTAAAGTTTTATTTTTTAGCAAAGTTTTTAGTTTTATAAGTTCTAAATTTTTATATTGAACAAAGTATTAAGTTGTTTTTCTGCGTTTGTCTTGATTTTTAACAAAGTTTTTAGTTTTATAGTTTTTAGGTTTTTCTTTTGTTAAAGTTTTTCGTAATAATTTCTTTTTGGTAAAGTTTTTAGTGTAAATTTTTATTTCTTGTAAAAATTTTTCAAAGTTTTTATTTATTTTTAACACGAAGTATTTCTTTTTGATTAAGTTTTTAGTGTAACTTTTTATTTCTGGTAAAATTTTTTCAAAGTTTTTATTTTATTTTTAACAAATATTTTATTTTTGTAGTGTATAAGTTTTTTTTATGGTTAAGTTTTTCGTTTCATAGTTTCTAAGGTTTAATATTTAACAAAGTATTAAGTTATTTTCTGCATTTGCCTTTATTTTTTAACAAAGGTTTTATTTTTATGGTTTTTAAGTTTTTCTTTCTGTTAAAGTTTTTCGTAATAATTTCTTTTTGGTAAAGTTTTTAGTGTAATTTTTTATTTTTTTTGTAAAATGTTTTCAAAGTTTTTATTTATTTTAAACAGATATTTTAGTTTTGTAGCTTAAAAGTTTTTACATTTAACAAAGTATTAAGTTATTTTTCTGCATTTGTCTTAATTTTAACAAAATTTATAGTTACGCTTTTATTTTTAACAAAGATTTTAGTTTTTTAGTGTATAAGTTTTCATTTCTTGTGTAAAGTTTTTCGTTTTCTAGTTCATTTCAAACAAAGTTTTCAGTTTCGTAGTGAATAAGTTTTTATATTTAACAAAGACTAGTTTTTCAGTGTATAAGTTTTCATTTCTTGTAAAGTTTTTTCTGTGTTCATATTTACTTTTAGCAAAGTAATGAGTTATTTTTCAGCATTTGTCTTAATTTTTAACAAAATTTTCAGTTAAGTTTTTATTTTTAACAAAATTTTCAGTTAAGTTTTTATTTTTTAACAAAATTTTCAGTTAAGTTTTTATATTTAACAAAGATTTTAATTTTTCAGTGTATAAGTTTTCATTTCTTGTAAAGTTTTTTCTGTGTTCGTTTTTATTTTTAACAAAGTATTAAGTTATTTTCTGCATGTATCTTAATTTTTAACAAAATTTTCAGTTAAGTCTTTATTTTTACCAAAATTTTTAGTTAAGTTTTAAGTTTCGAAGTGAATAAGTTTTTATATTTAACAAAGATTTTAGTTTTTCAGTGAAAGTTTTTCTGTGTTCGTTTTTATTTTTAACAAAGTATTAAGTTATTTTTCTACATGTCTTAATTTTTAACAAAATTTTCAGTTAAGTTTTTATTTTTAACAAAATTTTTAGTTAAGTTTTTAGTTTCGAAGTGAATAAGTTTTTATATTTAACAAAGATTTTAGTTTTTCAGTGAAAGTTTTTCTGTGTTCGTTTTATTTTTAGCAAAGTATTAAGTTATTTTTCTGCATGTATCTTAATTTTTAACAAAATTTTCAGTTCAGTTTTTATTTTTTAACAAAATTTTTAGTTAAGTTTTTATTTTTAACAAAATTTTTAGTTAAGTTTTTAGTTTCGAAGTGAATAAGTTTTTATATTTAACAAAGATTTTAGTTTTTCAGTGAAAGTTTTTCTGTGTTCGTTTTATTTTTAGCAAAGTATTAAGTTATTTTTCTGCATGTATCTTAATTTTTAACAAAATTTTCAGTTAAGTTTTTATTTTTTAACAAAATTTTTAGTTAAGTTTTTTATTTTTAACAAAATTTTTAGTTAAGTTTTTAGTTTCGAAGTGAATAAGTTTTTATATTTAACAAAGATTTTAGTTTTTCAGTGAAAGTTTTTCTGTGTTCGTTTTTATTTTTAGCAAAGTATTAAGTTATTTTTCTGCATGTATCTTAATTTTTAACAAAATTTTCAGTTAAGTTTTTATTTTTTAACAAAATTTTTAGTTAAGTTTTTTATTTTTAACAAAATTTTTAGTTTTTCAGTGAAAGTTTTTCTGTGTTCGTTTTTATTTTTCACAAAGTATTAAGTTATTTTTCTGCATGTGTCTTAATTTTTAACGAAATTTTCAGTTAAGTTTTTATTTTTAGCAGAGTTTTTAGTTTTTCTTTTAGATTCTGTAATAATTTTCTTGGTTTTTATAATGTATGTTTCCTTTTAAGTCTTGTTTCCCCTTTAATTTTTATTAGAATAGTTTAATTTTCTATATGGATTATAGATGAAAGAAGGCTTTAGGTAAGAGAAAACATTATATCCATAAAGGATTTCTTTCATAAGTTAGTTTATATGTATTATATTGTTTGCTTTTGTGAATAATATAAATTGATAGTAAAAATGTACAGCAGAGGGTAAAATTCTTGTAGAGCAAGTATAGCCGATGGGTTAAAAAAGTTATTATTTTCAAAAAAAAGGTTGAAAATGATCAACGTAACCATTCCACGAATTGAAAAATAACCAAAGCAGTTCTCTTTAGTATAGAAAAAATATAACATGTTCAATAAATATAGTAAAAGTTATGAATAAAATGAATGTATATAGTGTATGTTCTGTAGTGGTAGCCTAATAACGTACTTTAAATAAAAGGTTAATGATTGAAATTTTTTCAACTGTTGGGAAAATCGTATATATTTTTCAATTTTTGTATAAAAATTTAAAAATTCTCTCATTTATACAATGATTTCAGAAAAAAGAGTAATGGAATAGTTTTTGTTTAGGTGATTAATCATATATTCTCACGTTTAAATCTAGAAAAAGGTACTATGCGAATAAAATAAGTAATATCTTCAATTGAACTATAGTAAAATTAATGGATTTATCATTTTTAACTTGAATGATTCTAACATTCTATGAAAAAAAAAATCAACTCCTCGAACAGAATTCGTAATAAAAGTATATTTTATTTAAAAAAAAATGCTTAAAATATTGAAGATCTTATCCAATATGAACATAATTAGTAATTTTTAATCGAAGTTGTAAAATAATTCCTCCAATAGGATAATGTATTATATGTCAAGTGGTCTGGAAATGCTTGCACTGAAAATGCATTCTCAATTTTTCAAAGTATCCTTTCCTGATCAAAGTAAAGTAAAAATAATTCCACCAATAGGATAACGTATTAGATGTCTGGTTGTCTGAAAATGTTCAATCATTCTCAATTTTTCAAAGCATCCTTTCTGGTGAAAATACTGTATTTTCAAAGTTAAGGATTGTGATAGGATAAGCATTTTGTGTCAAACTGTAACTAAAGTGAATATTGAACTGTAAATTTAACGAAATAGAAATGATTGTAATGAAAAAATATATATCTTTTAAAAACCCTCTCCCCTTGGTATTGCGGGAAAAGATGCAATCACTGTCAATCCCAATGGAGGTTACCCCGTTATCGCCACACATATTGCTCTGTGAAAGGTAAGAGGGGCGGTTCGCCGGTGCATTGTTAAAGGGAGTCTCAATGACAGGTGAGTAGTGCAGTCTACATTTTTTGAATTTGTGATTGTCTTGGTCTTTTATTCCAGTATGGGCATTCAATAGGTAATGCATTACAGCGGTTAGTTTGTTCATTAACCTTATAATTTTATGTAAAATAACTTAAACTGTTAATTAACCTTTGTTAATAACTTTAACTATCAATTAATGTTATCTTAAAATAATTTAGAAAGTCACAATTTAGCTTCTTTTTGTTGCATGTGTTCTAGATCCACAATATAGTGGAAGAGCTGCAATTTGTCCATATTACAGTTAAACAGTTTGTTAATATTAAATACCTTTAGTAGTAACTGTTAATTGTAAAATAACTTCCTGTTGTGTCTTAGTGGTAAAGTCCCAATAAGTTGCAATTTGCTAATTTTATCCATATTATAGTTAAATAGCGGTTACAGTTTGTTATTAGTAAATAACTTAAATAGTAACTGTTAATAGTAAAATAACTTTAACTTCCTGCGGTGTCATAGTGGTAAAGCCCCAATATAGTGGAAGAGCTGCAATTTGCTAATTTCATCCATATTACAGTTAAACAGCAGTTACAGTTTGTTAATAGTAAATAAATTTAATAGTAACTGAAATAGTAACTGTTAATTGAGAAAGTCGGGTGGTTGGTGGGACCTCAATTTAAAATACTTTAAAATATTTAATTAGGGGGTTGGGGGGGGATGAAGTACAAAGGAGAGGCTTCCGGTAACTTACCAAATCAAACTGATCCTGGATTTGCGTTAAGCTCTGCCAAGCGTACTTCGGTAACCAAGAATATCTTGGGCTAACTCTCCTGGGAGATATATTGATGTTAAATAACTTTAATTTTAGCTTCTTGCTGTTGTTGGAGCCGCAATTTAGTAGCAGAGCCCTAATTTATTGGTAGAGCCCCATTTTATTGGTAGAACCGTAAAGTAGCAGACACTCCGTAATCAGTAGAATGGGAAGGGAATCGCAATTTGGTAGAATGCGCAGGAAGTCCTAATCAGTAAAATGCACAGGGAGCCGCAATTTGGTAGATTGGGAGCCCCAAACTAGTAGATTGGGAAGGGAGCCGCAATCGAGCCGCAGAGCCGCAATGTGGCAGAACCGGCCTTTTCTATCTACTAATTTCAGTGGAACCATTCTTAAGCTTTGGATTTGTTTTTGAGAAAACGATGAACAAAAAAAGGAATTAAATTGTTAGCAATGGGCTTTAGAAACAACCACTTATTTAAAAACCACTAATTAGAAGTAAAATAAAAAAATTTTTTTGGAGAGTAAGATAAAATTGGAAGAAAAAACTTCCTCGTATTTTTTTTCTAAAAAAATCAATTTCGGCAAAAAAAAAAAAAGTGTGAATGTTGAAGAATATGAGTTGTTGAATATGAATATGAGTTATGAGAATATGAGTTATGAAATAAACTAGGTAAATATACAAATTATGTGTAAAAGAGGCGAAAGCCATAATTGTACACAGCAAGATCAGTATTTTTTTTAAATAAATAAACTTTCAATAAATAAATGTAGTTGATAAAGCGTAAAAGACTTAAAATGCTTTAGAATTTCTGCATCGTTCCCAATTCCTATTCAAAATGAAAATATTATTAGTTTCATTCATTTTCCTGTTTCACTCACAAGGCTGTTATAGTTCTGAAATGAGCGTTGAAGGAAAATTGCTAGCTTGTGACAAAAATTCGGATGTTCTATCTGGGCCTCCTTACCATACCATAAATGACTGTCATCGAAAAATCCGTCTCACAGTAAACATTACTAATGAGAAAAAGGTACAACTATTTTCGGTTCAATTCCGTTAAGATTTCCCGCTAAATATCGCCTATCTCTTTTGGACGCTTTATTTTCAAATATAAACAATTTTTTTTAATTTTTAATGATAAACTGAACAGTTATACATCTAATTAAACATATTAATCTATGAATTTAAAATTATTTATGAATATTTATACTTTTTGGTGTCCAAAAGAGATAGGCGATATTTAGTGGGAGGTAACTCTAACGGAATTGAACCCTATTTTTATTCCTCTACTAAACTAAGCATATCATGGAAATTATTTTATCAGATAAATAACTTTATGTTCTCCAAAGTAATTCCGGCTGACCAACCACCCTTACGTTTTAGCGCCACCGCAGCTACAGATTTGGCGGTTTTAATTAATGTTAATGTTATAAGATAACATTTTAAGATTATTATAGGACAAGATTATAAGGTTTTATTATTATTATTAGGTTAGGTTATAAGGCAGGGATGGCGAACCTTTTTCGATCAGCAGTGGCGGGTCTAGAATGTGAGAAAGGAGGGGGCTAACATAATCTTGTTGAAGTTGATACTTATATGAAGTATCTCTACCCTTGTGCGTTTTTACCATTAAAATGTCTTAAATAATAAGAGTAGTTATGCATACTAACTAGTTTAGTTAAATATAACTAATTAATTTATTAGTAATTAAATTGATTAATAATTAAATTTGAAATATTCTTATTCGATTATATTTACTATATGTAAAATGTGAACCTTCATGGCATTTGAATTTTGAGTTTAGCAATTAATGTCTAACCCCAAGCATAACGGGGGGTCTGAGGGTCCTCCCCCAGAAATTTTTTTGATATTTGATCTTAAAAAGTAGCTTTTTGACTTAGTTTTGTTCATTCAGCACCCTTTGAATGGTACCCGAAAAAAATGATTTCTTGGACTCTTTTCAAGAAATAAATAGGATATAAATATAGTTGTGATAATTTATTTCAAAGGGGGTGGTTTGAACTTCGACTCCGTATATTACTTCTCAAAATAGATTTGTAGATGTGCAGCATAGAAGTAGCTAAAATTGTTTGCCTATCATTCCAAAAAAAGTAATTTTCTAGTTGGAGCTAAATGGACCATTTCAATTGTGAAAACGACCTGTTAAAAGCCAGGGGACTAAAAATTCTGGAGAGCTTTGTAAGAGAGTTATTACCATCGGACCATTTAAAAAGTGAGTCTTGTAAACCCCAGGTGGATGATGATAAAGATTTTGGAGAGGAGGAGATGGGCTAAATATCATTGGCAATTTTAAATTTTGAATCGGATCTATAAAAAATGTAGGGTGCTTAAAGATTTCGGAGGGAGCTTATGCGTTCTGTAGTGGTTAAAGCTCTTTCTGGAATCTTTATTTTGTGTTATATAAAAATGCAGGGGGACTAATGCTTTGTAGAGGCTAAAGCTCATTTGCCCCTTTAAATTGTGAATTGAATCTTCCAGAAACTTAAGCGCTTTTAAATAAACTATATAAAAAGCAAGTAGGCTAAAGCTCATCTATCCCTTTATATTGTGAATCGAATCTATAAAAATGTAGGGGCTAAAGATTTTGTAGTGGTTAAAGCTCATGGGAACCTTTATATTTAGTTATGAATTCCATTTTTATAAAAGAGCAGAGAAATGAAAAAAAATTCAACTTTTCGAAAAAAAATTTGAAAATTTTTAATTTTATCTAGTGTAAACCTAAGTCCCAAGGGGGGGCTTAAAGATCCCTATAGCCCCCCCATAGATCCGCCACTGTCGATCAGTGTGCCATTTATATTACGGTTTATGATTTTCAGTTGTCAAGTGTGCCACTTGTTATTTTTTTAATAAATTATCTTTAAACCCTTGGAAAATGAAATCCTCCTTTGAGGATCGATAGTTTAGAACAGGAGTTTCTAATTTAAAGTGCTTAAGTGGTGAATGGTGGGCCGTAAAGTCTGTGGTGTATATAGAAATTTATTTCGGGAGGGACCAAAAATTATTCCTCAGTCCCTCCCATGCATCAATAGGTTTAATGCAGATTTTTAATACATTTTTGGTAGAATTTGCATTTTCTAGAATTTAATCTCAGAAAAAATGTTTGAAGTTCCAGGTAAAGGGGGTCTGGGGGGTCCTCCCCAGATAATTTTTGGAAATTTGAACCTAAAAACAGGGTTTTGAACAAGTTTTTGGTGCATCTAAGTCCGAATTTCGGACATTTTTAGGTAGGATTTTGATTTTCATAAGTTTTATAAAAAAAGTTTGAAGTAGAAAAGGGGGGTTTGGGGGCACTCCCCCAAAAAATATTTGAAAATTTTACCCGAAGAAACTGGGTTTTAACTTGTTTTGGTATACCGTGTCCAAATTTCGGAGGGGGGCAGGGCCCCTTCGCCCCCCCTTATATGCCCTTTTTTGCGTAAAGTAATCAGGCTCCTTTTGCATCCATGATTTTGTTTTTTAACGGCTTAATGTCAGTTTCCTTACGTAATTATTATAAGGGCGGTTGGGATTTGTTTACCTTGCTGACAAAAGGGGAGGAGGGAGTCCAAAATGACCAAGAAAATGTTGTTGCGTAATATTTGAATGGCCGGGGGGTTCGGGGGTCCTCCCCCGAAAATGTTTTGAAATTCAGCTAGCTAAAAAGTATTCTGAATCTGGTTTTGGAGAGTTTTCTCAGGTAGTAGGAAATATCTGGTTTAGTACTAAAGTTTTTTTGTGTTATTTTTAGTGAATGTCGCGTGCCACCGAAATACCGGTCGCGTGCCACCCAGTGGCACGCGTGCCATATAGGTTCGCCATCACTGTTATAAGGCATTTTTAAGGTCAAATCTGTAGCTGCGGTGGCGTTAATCCGTAAGTACCGAAATAGCTCTAAAAACTCTAATAATGTATTTTACAAAACCAGAAAATTAATGAAGTATTCTCACGTGTTGAGATTAAATTTTATAAAAATAGTAGGTAAAAAATCATGAAGAATGACGTTTACATCAAGTATTTTCGTAGCCTAGTTTCTGAGATATAAATTTTTGAAATTTCGTTTTTTATTTGGGCACTTTCGAACTTTCGAATGGTGTCCAATAGGGTGGAGCGAAAAACTTTTTTTTTGAAATTTAAAACGCCTGAGGTGTGAATAGGTGACATTTACGATAAAACTTAAAAATTCAAAACTTGAGTTCGATCAATTAATATCTTCAGGTTCCACATTCACGTTAAAGTTTCGAAGTTTCATCAAATTTTACGTAAAAATGGTTATAAATGATTCCCACACAATTTTAGCTCCTTTTTCAAACCATAACTGGTTGAGTTTATATTCTTAGGATGTCAAACAACATTTTAAGACCTTCTACGGATCTGAAAGGTGGGGAATTTCCGATTTTTCAAGCCCGAAATAAGGGCGCATGCCATTAAAATAGTCTAGTGACCGAAAAACAAATTTTTGAATATCGGTACCAAATAGAGCTCAAAAGTTGCGTTTTACCCGCTTTATTCATGGAAAAATAATAAAAAAATTTGTAAAAAATAATTTAGGTGTGTTTTGGCCCTAGAACATGATAAAATGGATCTTTTGCATAGCGTATAATGGGAAAAGTCTTGAATGTAATAGAAACTTATAGTTGCCTTAATTAGGTGTTTTAATCGTCAAAAAGTATTTAAAAGGGTATTTCATTGTAATTTGAGCTAAGTAGATAAGGCATACAGCCTAGAATCGCCAAATGAGAGAAAAATTCATTTTTATACTTATTGATATTTATTTTTTCAGATCAGAGCATTAAAATTACTTATAATATATCCTAAATTTTTCCTTTTTATATATAACACAAATCATAACCTTTTATTTGATATTTCGTCACTTAAATTTGAAGACTTGTTACAAAAAGTGGTAGTTTAGGTTAAAGTTAGGATTAAAATGCCTGAGTGCAATATAACGCTTTTTTCGTCTGTTTTCTGTAAAAATATCAACCTTAATGTTTTAAAAGCATTTTATGTAAACAAGAATGTGTATTACAGACTACATAAAATATTTGAACTTAAAGTTTATGAATTTTGGGATTTTTAAATTTTTTCATCCACATTTCCAATTTTAGGCTGTTAACTTGATTTTTAAAAAATTAAATAATGAATTAAAAAGTATTATTGACTATTAATACACTAAACTAAGGTAACTATAAGCTTTTACAACATTTAAAACTTTAATTTGATTAATTAAGACTTTTCCCATTATACGCTATGCAAAAGATCCATTTTTTCAAATTTTATGGCCGAAACACACCTAAATTATTTTTAACGAATTTTTTTATTAATTTTCCATGAATAAGGAGGGCAAAACGCAACTTTTGAGCTCTATTTGGTACCGATATTCAAAAATTTGTTTTTCGGTCGCTAGACTATTTTAATGGCATGCGCACTTATTTCGGGCTTGAAAAATCGGAAATTCCCCCCATTTCAGGTTCATAGAAGGTCTTAAAATGTTGTTTGACATCCTAAGAATATAAACTCAACCAGTTATGGTTTGAAAAAGGAGCTAAAATTGTGTAGGAATCATTTATAACCATTTTTACGTAAAATTTGATGAAACTTCGAAACTTTAACGTGAATGTGGAACCTGAAGATATTAATTGATCAAACTCAAGTTTTGAATTTTTAAGTTTTATCGTAAATGGCACCTATTCCCACCTCAGGCGTTTTTAATTTCCAAAGTTTGTCATTTTTGGCCAGTTTCACTCCACCCTAGTGTCCAAAAGACCATGGCGGCATTTCGCAAGAGTGTTAACGGAGAATTGAACTTAAATAATAATAACGAGAAACGGTGTAGGAAAAATAGGATTTTTGAGAATCTCAATGAACGTTTGAACTGCTATTATATTACGTCCATAGACTGTAAAAAAGTAAAAAAAAATAAAGATATTTTTCGTCCCATTTAATCATTTTCTACATCGTACAACACACAGAGTACTAGAACAGAGAGTCCGTCACCGTAAGCGCTAATGGAAATCGAAAAGTTGGATGGATGTGGGGCTATTTTGGTGCTGCGATCGCATCTACGTCACGAGAGGCGGGAGAAAAAGCCTGATTGGTTGAGAAAAACTTTTTCCTTCTCCTTCGAAAATAGAAGATTGAGGGACAGCCAATCACAGGTTTGGTCACCCAAATGTACTGCCGATCGGTCTGTCAATCATTTATAGTTCCTCGTGGCGCCCTCATATCCATCCAACTTTTGAATATATCGTTTTGGACCCTCTGTTAGGATTTTTCTCTGCGGTACAACATAAACAAAAACGTGCAAGTTTCATATTAAAGAGAAATAGTACAAATAAATCTTTTAAAAATTAGTTCAAGGAACGTTTATTGGATCACTCCAAACGCTTTCTTAACTAGCTCCACCAAGACCCTCTATATACATGGCCACCCAACTCCGCACGATGACGTCAAACGTGAGTGAAAATTGCCATGTTAAGTCTATGGAGTGACGTCAAAGATGAGTGAAAGTTATGACGTTGCACGGCCGAGTTGGGAGGCCTTTGCTCCACCCCCAAAACGATCTATATATGGCACTGTATATTTGCACGGCCATTTTTCAACTAAACTCTACTCTAACTTCCACGGCTAGGCGTACCATTGGTTCCATCACTAAGCGCCAAGACTGCTACGTCATCACGAGACCTACAGCGCATGCGCCCCTGGCCGTTTTGGCCGTCCAAATATACACTTCGTCTATATTTATTATATACTCTCTATGTATATACTACTTATCTGTGTCTATAATTTCCGGATGTGCGTTTACGTTTTACTGTTGGCAACAGTTTTTATTTTGTCGTCTGCATTTGTTTATTTACTAATTTGAAATTTGAATGCGAGTTTTTCCGCGGATCCTTGAGACTGAAACAAATTTGAAAAAAGACTGACTGAGGTTTGTACAAACCTGAAAATGTATCACCAAATAAGAGTTGTTCCTGATTTCCTCGTATATGTCAGTGAAATGAAATCCGAATTTGTAGAATGGTGTTGCAGAAAAGCATTGATCTAGCCTAGCTTGGCGCAAAATGATCTTTCGTAGTCCTTGCGTCATAAAAAAAACCTAATCAAACCGTTAATGATGTAACTTTTATAAGTATCTAAACTATATAATCACTGGTAAGAATAAATTCCAAGATGAGGAAGACTTGTCTTATAAAAAACAGACTTTACTGATATTTACAATGAGAGTTTCCTGCATTTTTTCAAAAATCTTTTTTCTCTTCTATTTACATTAATCATAATTCTAAGAATATTACACAATGATGCCACTCACTTTGTTCTTGACAATAAAATAAATATTAATAAATTAAATTAAACAAAGTCTCTGTTCAGTTCACTAGTATTTCCAAAAGTTCACTAGGGCACAGCTGGGATATAGGTCTATATGCCAAATGGAAGCTGAGGTCGCCAAATGGAAGACTAGTTGGCGCTGTATCACAGCCGAGATGCAGGTCGCCCGTTCCGACCGCCATGTGTAACCACAGGTTCCACAGCAACATATCATTTGAGCTGCGGGAAAACATGGTACCTGGAGGCCTCTTTCTAAAGCTTTTCCCGCACTTTTTTGTACCATGTAACCCCTTACTCCCCTATGTCACAAAGTTTCACACTACACCATACCCCCTCACCCTATATGTCAGTACATGAAATGCTCTCCTACTGGCTATATATATCTAGCACAAGGTTGGCTTGGAAAAAGACACCTGGGGCCTTACCATATTATTGAAACTGTTGTGTATCCTATCTTAATTTCAAAGGGAGCTCTAATTTGGTTAGCATAATTTTTGTTTAGTGCCATTTATACCCCTGTGTAACTTACTTTTTTCAGAAAAGTTGTGGGTTTTTTTATGAATTTACAGTGTGTGAATACTGTGAAGCGTGCCATGTGGATAATTCACAAATGCCAAAATCATAATACATAGTTGTGATTAGAGTTGTGATAGAGTTTACTAGAAAATTAATACCTACTTAAAAACTCTATTACTTGAATATTTTAAGCATTAACAATCAATACATCACTAATTTCTTTCCTTTTTTAGACCCCTGAAGGGTTTCTGTACATGTATGTCAAAGAGATCAAAGATCCAGAGACAGGAGTCAAAATGCAGCTGTTAAATCCTATAGTTATTCAAATTCGTCAGAGTCAAGTGATTCTTGCATACCCATTTAAGTATATAAGCGTGAGTCATTTTAATTATGCTAATTTAGTATCCTTTCCATTATTGTTTTCTCATTTATTTTTGCTTTTTTTCTTCATCATTAGCTACATATATTTTTATTGACTAACTAAGCTGTGTCATTTCAAACCTAGTGTGTCCATGTGTCCCCTTCCTCCCTACTTCATACTGTCCCACTCCTCCTTCAACAGGCTATTTTTTAGCTTATTTCTTTTAACTTTCTTGTTAAATATTGTCAAGTTGTTTTTGTTGTTAAAATTTAGAGATAATGCCAAAATTTGCAAATTAATGGATAAAAATGTATGCTGGTTATACCAATTAGCAATTCCAACATTTTGAGGAATTGTTTTTGAGAACCTGAAACACAGCTATTACTATTTTTACTGATTTTAAGTTAGTTTTTTTTTAAAGTTTTGGTTTATTCTGTTTATAAGTGCAGGGCTTAAATTGCACAGGAGTAAAGCTCCTGTACTTCTTTGTTTTCAGTAAATATTTACATTTAATGAATAGTTCTGGAAATTTTACTCTACTCTGTAAGTTATTATTCGACTTCACCTTATATGGGAATAGATTTAATAGGTAGTACAAAATGTCCCGGTCCCATTCTGTCCCTATTAAGTGGAGATGTCCCACTCCCAATTAAGCAGAATGCTGAAAAAGTAGTGATCCGGTACTTCTTTGGTTAGAATTTAAGCCCTGTATAAGTGTAGACATTTTTCTTACTATAAATTATGAATGTAAACAAACTATGATAAAATACTGTCTATACTGCTTAACTTTTCTAGGCTGTGAATGGCAAAGCTTCAGAAATTGTAATTAATGATGAAAACAGGAAGAACTACACTGGTTGTGATGATTCAAGTTTAATCAGCCCAACCTGTGGAATCAAGTATGAAAAAGGTGTTCCCATTCCTTTCAGTGAAGTAAGGAGTTGTTACACAAAATATGGGTACTTAAGTATTGTCTCATAGACTGTGCCACTGAGTCTGACAGTCACTATAGGGTCAATGGGATGATACGTGAGAACCGAAATATGTAGTTCCCCCTTCACTGTTATAATTTTAAATATGGCTATCCTTTTGGAAAAGAATGTGCTGTAAAATGGGGTGAATCGGATCATTTTTGAACTTTGAACTGCTGCCAAAAATTTACTACTTAAGATTCTGGAATGCTTTGAAAATAATATTTCGAGTCCCAATCAATAATTCAATTACCTTGAACGGTTGATTTTATACATAATTTTTAAGTGCCTTGATCCGATTTACCCTCAATGCGGGATGAATCGGATCACTGCTAGTTTTTGTCGAAACAATGCAATTTTGACATTGTTAGGTTATACAGGATCCTTAAATTAGGCTTTAAATAGTCTAATAAGGTAAAATGAATTAATTTTACTAACATTAATTAACATTTTAAAAATAAAATACATGAATCATAAGAACGATGTTTCTCCTATACAAAATACGAAATAATTTGGGTAAAGATATTAATGAGGGGAATTATACTCTCTCATGGCTCTTATTATATCAAATCATGACTTTGGGGGTTGATAAAAACCAGAAAAATGAAAGGTAGAAAACCTAGCATTTTTATAACTCATCCAATTCACCCCACTTCAGTAGTCAGAATAGACTTGTTTTACTAGAAAATTCAGCAAAAATCGGAATTACTATTTGATTGCAAAGAAATCTTTGGAAGAATTGGGAGCACACAGGAGATACCAAAAATTGAGGAAATAGTTATTTTATTCGTGTAATTAGCAAAGTTTTGACAGCCAAGTTATTGTAACCTTTTTTGTATTCTACTTCAATGGTGGACCTTAAATATTGTCGGAAAATAATTTTGATGGCTGAAACAACTTCTAAACAATTTGTAGAATAATAAATAAATAGATGGCGCATGTATTTCTTAAATTGCAGACTTAATAGAGTTAGAATTTTAGGAAAGTGATGGTTCTTTTCCCTGCTTCAATAGTCAGTAGATTACTTTTGACCAATGGCTAATCCATTCTCCAAAAACAGGTAGATAAAAGCATATATTCTTTTGATGTGTGTTTAAACTCTGAAGTCCAACATCAATACAGAAATAATTTTGCTAGTCTTTCAGACGATGTTAATTTAAATAATATTGCTTATTTATGAATTATTCAAAAAAAAAGTTAAACATTTTACTAATTTAATAAATGAACATCAAAGGGGAAGAATCGTGAAAGGGTGGTCGTAAAAACTTGGTGATATTTAGCTGGACCTTTAACGGAATTGAACCGTAGTCAGACACTCTAACCATTAGACCAGTATGCCTGGTCAAAAGTTTTATCTGTGGTCAAACATAGCTGCTGAAAACCTAAACAAAAGATGTGCCTAAATGGATAAAAACCATTCTTCCCCTTTGATCATCATGTATTTTCAATTTCTGAAATTATTATTATTATTGGGATATAATTGTATTTTCTCCATTAGGGTTTCTGCTGTTTTTGTCCAGAAAAAGCTGTCAAAATGACCCAAACCAGAGGGGGTCAAGATTGTTCAAAAGAGGTGGATCTCAATGACATTGATTTGCAGAAAAAGAAAGCTAGTGCTCACTGCCTTCATTTTAGTGATATTTGGTAAGTTTATGTTTGGAATATGAACCATATCTACTGTTGAACCAACGATAGTATAAGGGTCACGTGATTTTGACTGACTTGGAGGTGAGAAAGGAAGAAGCTGAGGGGCAGTTGATAGAAAGAGGAAGATACATTTACTCCCTCTAACCTTAGTTAGACCCTCTATATACATAAAAAATCAATACATTTTAAATAAAATAGCAAATACTAAAACAAAAAATCATGTGACCCTTTTACTATCCTTGGTTCAGCAGTAGGTATATCCCATTCAACTTGGGTTGCTAAAATGCCTTTAATTCAAAGTTTTCTCTTGGCCCCATGGACTTCCTATTAAACCAATGTGCTGCCACATGTGTGACTGCAACTGTACCCCTCTTCTTGCTTGCCATAAATAATAATTTCACTATTTATAGGTTTAATGTACCTTTGTAAAATATTTTTAGGTAGGATTCTCATTTTGATTTACTTAACTTGAAAATTTTTATTAATTGTGTTGAAAGGAAAAAAAGAAGGGTCTGGGGGGTTCTCCCTCAAAAAGCCTAAAATTTTTTGAAATTTGACCAACAAAAACACGTTTTTAACTCATTTTGGTATCCTTATCAGAATTTCGGGGGATCTTGGATCATTTAGTACACTATATATCCATAATTTTTTTCGTAGATAGAAAGGTATCCATGGAGATCGAAGGTATCGATGAAAGGGCCTCACAAGCTGTAGTTTGGAGACCCCTGAGTTACAGTCATAGACTATGAAATATAAGACAAGGAATGCATGCATGCCCATAGTGAAAGCCATTTTGTTTTGAAGAATTTCTTTATTCGGTCATTTTTTTATGTCTGAAAATGAACTAAAATGTGCATGTTATTAGAATAACATAACCATATTTCAATTAATATTAAATAAAAAATCTGTAAATTTGGATCCTTTGATTGACCCCTGAAAAGGCCCCTTATGCCCTTATGACAACACATTTTTTCTTGAGTGGGGATTTGAACCCCTAACCCTCAATAATCCCTTTATCCTACCTTGGTTGCAAGAAGTAAGGTGCATCTTGTTTAAAACTAAACATACTTAAAAAATACCCTATATTTGGTGTATGGAGTTAATCTAAAAACAAGTTTCAAATTCATAGGTTTTGTTAACTTTTCTATGCTTTTAGGTATTCCGTTAATGCTTTATCTGATCCTCTTATTTTCCATGATGTTTCTGTTCAAGTGTTCAATGAACGCTACCTTCAAAATGGAACAGCAGCATGGGTGTCTTTGACCAACTTTGAAAAGTTTGAACTTGGGTTTAAAAATCCTTCTCAGTTTGATCAGAATAAAACAGTAAGTTTATTTTTTAACTATTTACTTTTCAGACAAATTATATCTCATGCTCGACTCTTTTTTTCATTTTTTACTCTCAATTCTTAAGAGAAGTTTGAAGTTTTAATAAAATGTAACTCTTCTACCATCTTAATTTTTAGTGTGGTAAATTTTGTGGCTACAAAAAAATAACTTTTTGCCATTTTAAGAACTTGAGTTGTATTCCCCCGACCCATTTTATATCTCCTTTTAAAGATATAATTATTACTTATGGTGCCATCAGTACATAACTTTATTTTCCCAACTTCAAATGGGATGGAAAAAAAACTAGCTCACTTAGTCAATCCCATGTTGTCACGGTAGATGCATTCTCCCCAATAATGAAAATTTAATTTTTAATTCTGGCCGGGACCTAAATTTCTAGGGAAACCCCCTCCCCCCTCTAGACTTTCCCTTTTTCATATACAGCTAATTATTCAAAAAATGTAGATACAAGTTAATCCAATGATTTTGAATGATAACATTATTTGGAAAAGATTATTTCTTAGGTAACAAATCAAGGTTTTTAAAATAACTCCAAGAGGAATTCACTGGGATTGTCCCCCCAATATTTTATGGTTTACAACTCCTCTGACTTTAACCTGCTCTGATATGAATTATTAAAAAAAATTACTTACATATTTATAAAGCAATCTGAGGGTGTTTTCTAAACCATTTATTTCAAGTGTTTCACCTTTGTTTTTTGAATGAAAATTGATGGATAACCCAAAGTAAACAATAGTTAAGTCGTGTGTGATGTGCCTTAATCGGCAATATCTTAAAGCGAAATTTATTGTTTAAAAATTACTTTTTCAAAATCTAATTGTAATGATGTCCCTGTACTTATAATGAAAATATGTTAATTTTTTTGTCTAATGATAAATTACCCTTTAGAAATTGCCTTTTTCAACAGTAAGTTGTATGTGTTTGTACTTAAGCCTCATGTTTTAAAATATTTATTCTTCTAAATCTTAAATTGTTCTCTTTTGTTTTTAAGATAGTGATCACATACTACACAGAAATTCCACGTAATGATACCCTTGTGCTCTCTGCAGATAATAACAGATTACTAATTCCTCAGCCAATGCCCGGTCTTGATTATGACAAATTGCCTCCACCTGTTAAAGTATGTGAAAACTTTAAAAGGTTCAAAATATCGTATTTTTTAATTTAATTTGATATATTTAACAAGAGTTACTACTTTTGTTGTCTTTTGAAATATTTCCACATTGTAACAGGAACTAAACATGAATAAAAATTAGTTTCTAATGATTTCTAATTTTTTATAAATGTTTATGTTATTGTTAGACGTGGAAAAAGGTTTTTTAATATTCTAGAATGCATTGTACTTTTATAGTGTTCTGATTTAGTATATTTAAATTCCACATAATGAATCATGCCTGATGTACTTGACGTCTTTTTTGTAATATAGCTAGTAGGTTTAGGATTAGACTGGATGCTTTGCAGGCATGTTTAAATATCATATTTCTTTTTCAGCTTTTTATTCTGTTAATTTAAAGTCTTAAATGACTCCAAAAGTTTTAAATGTTAAGAAAGATTCAATAAAGTAGTTAATTTTGTACTTTTATTTGTAGAATGGGGCCCCAGATTACCTCCTGATTTCAAAGTCAGTTATTGCACCTAATGGAAAAGTATGTGATACTGCGGGTATTGCGTATGAAGGATTTGCAAGACAGGAAGACCGATGCAACATTCCCAAAAACAGGTGTTGTTTAATTTACTTTCTCTATCCTCCCAACCAATGTAGAGATTGGTTTCAGGTTAACATTTTATAATTGAGTAACTAATTTTAAAATATGACTTAGATAAATAGAATATTTGTTAGGGCTCGACCGATGCATCGGCGCCGATTGTTTGAAAAAATAGCCATCGGCCAAGACATCGGCGGCCGATGTTAACTTGAGAAAAAATCGGCCCATCGGCCTAAAAAAACATCTAAAAGCCGATGTTTGGCCGATGTTTTTCGCAAAAAACATAATAACATCAAGCGATAGACAAAAAAGTGTGATTCTGCTCCATCTTGCTCCAAATTTAGTTTTAAGTTGAACTTGCACCAGCATGGGTGTCATTTAGGGGGAACGGGGGGGGCGTTAGCCCCCTCCAAGGCTATTAGTATTTTTATGTGAAAACTAGTAAAAATAGTTTCAAGTCCCTTGAAAATTTTGTAGATCGAGAAAGGTCATCCGGGTGTAACTTAAAAAAGTCTCAAAATGGGTTAAAACACTACTTTTGAGGGTAAAATTTTAAAAAATATCTGGAAGTGAGGCCCCAAACCCTGGCAAAAAGTAGTGCCTCCTGGAGGATGCAGACGGAGAAAGCCTTGGCCTGCACCAGGCTGTAATGCTGCTGAAGAAGAAGAACCTCCAAACCACCCCATCTAAAAGCTTGACTTCTGATACCAGTATTTTCTCCGGAACTGTTCTTTTAAGATGTATCTTTCAAAATAAGCTGAAACTACTTCAGAAGGCAAATTTTCAAAAATTTTATGGGGGTGCAATCAAGACCCCCCCTTTTTTTTAACTGGAGCTTACGTTGTAAAAGAACTCACGTTAGGCCAGGAGCGATCCTATTAATTTCCACAATAGTCCATACAATGAATGAACCGGACATTTACTATCAAACTTTTTAAATAAGGCCAACTCTTTAGGGGCGTAGCCAGAGGAGAGGATTTGGTGAATAGCCCCTCCCGAAATCCAGAAAATTTTCTTTTTTTGACTAGAAATGAACGAAATTTATCCCATACCCCCAAAATTCCAATCTCCCTAGGCACCAAAACAGTATCCAAGTTAAAGGGAGTTTTGAGGGGAGCTATTGCTTTGAGCTATAATTGTTTATAAATTTTCTACTTTTAAGCTAGTGTTTTATCTTATTTTGAAGCACATCTGGAGATCCCCCAAGCAACCGGATTGCTCCTTGTAAGTAAAAAAGTTTTCAAGGAAAGAAAATGCCCAAAAATTTGTACAAAAAAGTATTTCATTTCTGGCTCTGTGATAGGTTTTAATGCTTTTCTAAAAAAAGTAAGGCCAAATGGTTTGCATTTTTTTCCATCGGCCTTAAGCATCGGCCATTGGCATCGGCAATCGGCCAAATAATTACCATCGGCCATCGGCCTGCCGATGGAAATTTTCAAACAATCGGCATCGGCCCATCGGCCAAAAAAATGCCATCGGTCGAGCCCTAATATTTGTTTAGCACATGATTGCAGTTAAGTATATTAACTTGATTAATATCAGTAGGGCTGAATTTATTTAAAAAGTTAATTTTCTTTGTAGCTGTCTTAAAAACCAACCTTTGGATCTTTGGGAAACTGATAATGTAAGATACATTTTGTACATTAGATATTTAGTTCAGATATTGTTAGCTTAGTGTAAAAATTTAGGTAGTTAAACTATTGAATATAGTATTTAAAAGTTGTAATGCTTAAACTTCTTACTGAGGTAAATTATTTTAAAATTTTCAAAACTTTATTTATATTTTAAAGTTATGAACTGTTATTGCTTGGTTGGGAATTCAGACATAGCCAACTGGATTTAAAAGGACAGAAAAGCTTGAAATTGTGATGCTCAATATCATTTTTGATTGCTCCTTTGTTACAATTCAACTTCACTCTCAAATTATTAAAATTTATTTAATGAAACTTAGTATTTCAAATAATATTTGACAGGTGTTTTTTGTTAAATTGTACTAAGTAACCAATTACAATTAAAGTAGCAATGATTTGTTACTTTCGTTGATTGAAAATCCTCTTGCTAATATTTAAAATCCCACAAAAGTTTCTTAATATGAAATTTATATATTCTTTACCTTGGTGAAAAAAATACCGGTTTGTATTTGGCTTAGTTTCTCCAGGACTGAAGTAAAACCAAGTAGAAAACTGATAAAACCTGTTGGTTACAAAATTTAACTTAGAGTGAAGTTGAGCTACTAGAAAGTTATGATAAATGACATCAGGATCATGTCTCACAATTTTAATATATTCTCTGGCCTTATGAGTCTAGTTGGCCATTGTTCAGGGATCTGTATCTCTTTGTCAAAACTACATGCACAGGTACGGATAGTGGGAATCCAAAATACTATTATATTAATTTATTTAGTTGCTTTTATTATAAATTAACAAAATATAAAATCAATGTTATCTTGCAGGAAAAAAGAAAAGCTAAACAGAAAGGAAAATACTTATTAGAAAACTATGGTACCCCACGCAAAAATTCAATTGTCATTGACAGAGAAACAAATGAACACTGGTTAGCTCTGGAATACTATGAAAAGCAAAAAACAATCTTAAATATTGAGTTTAGTGCTGACAGGATTGTTGCCTTGACACCTGGGTGAGCAATATTTCTTCTTGCTTTTCTTATCATCATTTAAGAAAGTCACAAAATGCTCTATCTTGAAGTTAGGTTGCATGGAAGTTGGAAATTAGGTGTTAAAAACTAACTATTATAAATAAAATAAATTTAATTAATGTCATTAATTGAGAAAATTTTATAACTAGACTGATTAAAAAGGTTGTAAACATTGTTATACTGTAGTAATTTTAAGACATAGCCAGCGGCTCAAAGGAGCAACCATATGCCTCTATAAACCAACCTAAGTTGATTAACTCAGAACTCGGAAGACATAGCCTTATTGAGACACTTTTAATTGTACTTAACATGAGGGTTTAACTTAACATTATATCTTTCTCCACTATTTTAAGGTGTAATTTTAAAAATGTTTAATTGTGCAAGTTGTCTTAATTTGTGTTTTATGTTTCTTTTCTTTTTGTTAGCCCTTCTTTCACTTTTGTAAAAAATACTGTAAAAGCCTTGAATTCATACAACAACAAAAAAGACTAAAACCCCTCTAATATCTTAAAAGTTGATACCTTCTCAAATCATAGTAAAGTTGCCTTTTGTGATTTGTGAACTTTTATTAGTGTAAAATAGATAAGCGCCTGAAACAGTTCTCTTTTTTTGTGGAAATTAACTGTAGGAAGCATGCCCAGATATCTTCTGTCACTTCTGCCAGTGTTGAGAAAAAAATTCTCTTCTATGTGATTGTTTCCAATAAGGATCTTTCTCCTGCAACATTCTCTGTGAAAGTCAGTGCTTGCGAATATGAAGTACCAGATTCAAATAATGTATCTAAAGTCGTTCCACCTCAGCGCCGGGAAACATTTGAAGTTCAAACAGTACAAGGGAAATTCGTGTTAGCAGAAAAGTTCTCATGCACTGGTTTGTAATTTGTGTGTTTAGGACTTAATTTCATAGTTATGAATATGTAAGAATTTGATAAATTTATAGAATAAGAATTCAAACATATAACTTCTCATTTGATTTATTAGAGATGAAGAAATGTTTCAAAGTTACAAGGTGCTTGAAGACCACAATAAAAAAATAACTCAATATTATTTGCCCAAAACCTAAAAAATAATCAATTTTTAATGTTTGCCTATCAATTTCGGCTCTAGAATGTAAAAAAACCCTGTTTATTGAAAATATATGTTCAAAAAAGCCATAAAATATTCTAAAAATGTCTTGAATTGCTAGTTTTTTCACCGAAAAATATTCAAAGTTCACCTGGAAAAGTCAGGGAATTTTGTTTCTGAAATTGAGTGAAAACCCTATTTTCATTTTCTTATCACTCCGAGTTACGAATAAATTTTGTTTTATTGCAGTTGTTGTGGATAATATAAATTATGGCACTGTGGCTGAGCGTAGAGTTCTGATTAAGCCCATGGAGCGATGCATTTGTAATATGCACTGTCGATGTGCAGTAAGGAGGATTTTATCTTACTTCCTAAAATACTTGAATGCATTTTCTTACTTAAATTTGTTTTACTTAATGTATCAATATTATCTCTAATTGGGGCTGAAAAATTTGATGTTTGATCCATATTTTCCTTTGTAAATATTTGAGGGTAATACTAATTGAGGAAAATTTTCCCTGCAAGTGAAGACTCAAGGTTTTTCAGAGACAAAAAAAACACATTTTAACCTTATGCTTAGGCCTTAGAATTTGTGTGAACCTAATTACAAATACCCTTTGTAAATGGTGATATTTTAATAAGCTTTATTTTTAAAAAATGGATTTTAGTTATTGCTAGGTACTAGTTTAAATTTGTCCTGTTGTGTTTATTTGTGTCCATTCAATCATTAAGAGGCAGATTTTATAAGGAGCGGGCAGAAATGCGGGGGTCATTATTGTGACCATTTTTGATTTTGATGAAATTTTTATGATGGATACTTCTAATGATTTTAGAATACCCCTATTTTTTCTTTTTCCCGAAAAAAAATTTTTTCGGCCTACAAAAATTCTCAAAGTTGGTCGCGACCCGGTATTTTTTTCGAATCGACATATCTTTGTACAACATTTTCTCAGTGCATTGAGGGTCAACCAAAGTAATTCTTGCGGTAACAACATGTCCTTAGATAGCTTAATCAAATTCTTTTGTGAATTTCATGGTTCACCTTCCCTGCAAACTGGAAGGGTTCGCCAAACTTTGTCGAAAAAAATGAAAAAATGCCAAATTCGAGCCTTTATTGACCCCAGCATTGAGGGTCAATCACAGTTTTGAGGGTTAAAGTGTGTAGTACTGCTCAGTATTAACTTAATCAGCCCATTGGTTGTATGGTTAACCCTCATGGCAGCAGAAAAATGGCTACTTTCGTAGCTATCAAAACAAAAAGAGGTCATTTTGGTGACCCCGTATTTCAGAGCATTGAGGGTCAATCAATAATTCGAAATATACGTTTCTTAGTACAATACCTCTACTTTAAGAATCAGTTGACAAACCTATGGCGTCTCGATCTGTGATCACGTGAGATTGATTTTTGTGACTACAAAAACGGAAAAAAGGTAATTTTTGGGACCCTGTATTTCAGAGCATTGAGGGTCAATGACGAACTGGAAATATGCATTTCGTAGTATGAGACCTACCCTTTAAGAAACAATTGACAGAATTATGGAGTCTTGACCTGCGATCACGTGAGATTTATTTTTGTGACTACAAAAATGGAAAAAAGGTAATTTTTGGGATCCTGTATTTCAGAGCAATGAGGGTCAACGACGAACTGGAAATATGCATTTCGTAGTATGAGACCTACCCTTTAAGAAACAATTGACAGAATTATGGAGTCTTGACCTGCGATCACGTGAGATTTATTTTTGTGACTACAAAAATGGAAAAAAGGTAATTTTTGGGATCCTGTATTTCAGAGCAATGAGGGTCAATGACGAACTGGAAATATGCATTTCGTAGTATGAGACCTACCCTTTTAAGAGACAATTGACAGAACTTTGGTATTTTGCCCAGCGGGCACGCCTAAGACTTACTTTGCTACATAGCGAACACATAAAATATGCGATGCTTACAATTAGCTTTGTAGGTTATTTTCAAAAATTATTTTCAAATTACATTTGGTCTTCCAAAGGAAAGACCTCCAAAAAATAAACCATAAAATGAGATTAAATTTTTATTTGAGCAGTGATTTGTGATTTAAGACAATTTGAAAAACATTAGCCTTGAACATATAAAACAGTAAAATATTTCAAAGAATAAGCGTTAACGAATATAAACACAAAAAAGGTTATTTCTCCCAAGTTATTTCATCTTCTTTAATCTTTGAAATTTTATCTTTTTGATTTCCCCAATAGCTTCAATACCGAAATACTGCTAATATAATAAGGCTTAGCTGGGCCACAGACGGAAAAAGGTTGGGAACCATTGCTCTACTGAAATTTTTTCTTTTATCATCTGCAAATCTAAGGTTCATTTATATTTTTATTTTATTTCAGTATTTCGGTATTGAAGCTATTGGGGAAATCAAAAAGATAATTTCAAAGATTAAAGAAGATGAAATAACTTGGGAGAAATAACCTTTTTTGTGTTTATATTTGTTAAAACTTATTCTTTGAAATATTTTACTGTTTTATATGTTCAAGGCTAATGTTTTTCAAATTGTCTTAAATCACTGCTCAAATAAAAATTTAATCTCATTTTATGGTTTATTTTTTGGAGGTCTTTCCTTTGGAAGACCAAATGTAATTTGAAATTAATTTTTGAAAATAACCTACAAAGCTAATTGTAAGCATCGCATATTTTATGTGTTCGCTATGTAGCAAAGTAAGTCTTAGGCGTGCCCGCTGGGCAAAATACCAAAGTTCTGTCAATTGTCTCTTAAAAGGGTAGGTCTCATACTACGAAATGCATATTTCCAGTTCGTCATTGACCCTCATTGCTCTGAAATACAGGATCCCAAAAATTACCTTTTTTCCATTTTTGTAGTCACAAAAATAAATCTCACGTGATCGCAGGTCAAGACTGCATAATTCTGTCAATTGTTTCTTAAAGGGTAGGTCTCATACTACGAAATGCATATTTCCAGTTCGTCATTGACCCTCAATGCTCTGAAATACAGGGCCCCAAAAATGACCTTTTTTCCGTTTTTTAAGTTACAAAAATCAATCTCACGTGATCACAGATCGAGACGCCATAGGTTTGTCAACTGATTCTTAAAGTAGAGGTATTGTACTAAGAAACGTATATTTCGAATTATTGATTGACCCTCAATGCTCTGAAATACGGGGTCACCAAAATGACCTCTTTTTGTTTTGATAGCTACGAAAGTAGCCATTTTTCTGCTGCCATGAGGGTTAACCATACAACCAATGGGCTGATTAAGTTAATACTGAGCAGTACTACACACTTTAACCCTCAAAACTGTGATTGACCCTCAATGCTGGGGTCAATAAAGGCTCGAATTTGGCATTTTTTCATTTTTTTCGACAAAGTTTGGCGAACCCTTCCAGTTTGCAGGGAAGGTGAACCATGAAATTCACAAAAGAATTTGATTAAGCTATCTAAGGACATGTTGTTACCGCAAGAATTACTTTGGTTGACCCTCAATGCACTGAGAAAATGTTGTACAAAGATATGTCGATTCGAAAAAAATACCGGGTCGCGACCAACTTTGAGAATTTTTGTAGGCCGAAAAATTTTTTTTTCGGGAAAAAGAAAAAATATGGGTATTCTAAAATCATTAGAAGTATCCATCATAAAAATTTCATCAAAATCAAAAATGGTCACTATAGTGACCTGCCCGCTCCTTATAAAATCTGCCTCTTAATCAGGGGTCTGTTTAGAAATTTGTGTCTGTTTTTGTACCCTTCACAAAATATTTTACCTTAAAAACGAACCCTTCACAAAGTATTTTAGCCTTATAATGTATACTGTTTTTCACATTTCTACAAATATGGGATCCGATCCTATTTTCACAAATTCACAAAAACAGGCTCCTGGGTAAAAAAAACAAAACTAATTTTAATAACAAACTATGAGTAATTTTCACAGTTTTTACGAAAACCAGACCCCTTACAAAAAGTCTGGATAGACCCCTGTTAATTTTACATGCATTAAGATGTAGTCAAGTAACATTAGGATAGTCCTCATTTATATGGTAATTTAAAAATATTAGTTAGCCCCTAGTTTTGTGTCACTATAGAAAAAAAAACTGTATGCAACATTTTATTAGTATTATACAAAATTTACAATAGTTATAAATCATAAGAAATCAAAAAACCAAAAGCACATTATAAGCGAAAAAAACTGATATTTTATCTGAATTCTGTTATATTAAGCTATATTTTTCACTTTTAAATTGTATTCTTTTAGTGTGTTGGGGAAAGTCTTGTATGTGTTCCTATGAAGCAAGAAGATTATCTAGGTTCTGGTTTCAGAGGATCATTACCTGTTTTGACAGCTCAGCCAAAACACAAAGCATGGGTTGTGCATCACCCTTTCTTATTTATATTTGCCTTATTTCTGATCTTACTCTTGCTTGGTAAGTTTAGTAGATTATTTTATTTTGATAGATTCATAATTTTTTTTACGTTGTTGAAACCTGCTATAGTGAGCTTTTAGATAGTCTTGACTATAAACTTACAGTTTCAATTGACCAAAATGGGAGTCTGGTTATTAATGAACTGAAATTCTTTTTATCCAGGGTCTTTTTCATACATTTTCAAAGTTACAGCTAACCGGCTGGTGGTGAACTTGCAGTCAAATTTCTGATTCACAGATAAAGAAGGAAAACTGGTTTTCCTCCAATCAGAGGTTTGACTCCCAGTTAACCATTAGTCAGGTTAGCGGTTAATATGGCCGTAAATAAACAACAAAAAAACTGATAGTATCATATATTCGTTCTCCAGTAAAATTATTTACCATGCTATGAAATTCCAGGGGGATATCGGTCAACATTCCAAAATTTTTCTGGAGTAGGACCCTTAAACCCCCCTCAAAATTTTGCCATCTATACTGCTATACTGTTTTTTTTTAAATTTTGCCACTTACAATGAAAACTGCGTTTTGGCTGTAATCTGAAGGGTCTCAGAATTCGCTAGAACACTAATTAAAGGGAGAAATTTCAAAAAAATTTTTAGGGGAGGTAAAAAAACTCCAAACCCACAAATTTACAGTGTTCACACAGTTTGATTGGTTGGAGAGGATTTTTTCTTCAGATTCCAGGTCACCACTTCTTCCAGGTTTCCTTTGATAGAACTTTCAAAGTTGTTTTATTCCACGGATGATAGATGCCGCCACCATCTATAGCCACCTCCTGGAAATTTTGCTATTTATTATACTACTGTTTTTCCTAGAAAATTCTCTCACTTACATGAGCACTGCTCTTTGGGTGCAATCTTCAGGGTCTCAGAACACTATTTTGAGGGGAAAATTTTCAAACATTTCTGAAAGAGGGAATAAACCCCAGACCCCCAAATTTACTGTGTATCCACATTGCATTCACTAGTTGAAATTTAGTGTGCCAAAATTAAAAGTATTTTTGAAAGTCATCTAAACCTCATCAAATCATATAGAAGTACTCCTACGGAGGTGCATCAGAAATACTGCTGAGTTGAGTTGAAATCCCCTCAGAAACGAAATCCTTGTTCTGGCTATGATCGAAAGTATTAATATTTTGAACTGTAGTATGTTTATTCTCTCTTTTAATATTGTATCATCAAAGCTGTTAATTTTGTGCAATAATGGTCTTTAACAGCAATTAATTGTTATTTACATGAAATTAATTTTGCATAGGTATGGTTAAAGGAATACTAGGTGTGATGGGATTTTCTAGAATCCGAGATATGGGTCTTGAGTTACTTATTTATGGGAAAAGGCAACTCAAATTCTATATAGAGGTTGAAATTCAAGACTTCCCTGTTATCACTGACTTACAAGGATACCCAGTCCATCCTATCACGTAATATATTTTTCAGTCATCTTTTAATAAACTTTTCATTTACTTTAACTCTTGTTTTAGTTGAATTTTATGTTTTCTGTCTTTTTTTTTAGGAAAGAACCCGTTAGAGTACTTAAAGAAAAGGAAGTATTTTGTCTAAATATAGTATTTTTCATCATATATCCTTTTTTGAGGTTAATTGAGAAAATGAATTTGCTGAATGCAGGAAAGCCTCCACCTGTACCGGTATGTTATTTATTGATTAATAAATTTAACTTAATAGTAGTCGATATGCTAGACCAGGGGTTCTCAAACTTATGAACTTACGACCCACCTCGTATTCAGTAAATTTTCCCATCCCCCAGCAAGACATGGGGGATGAAAAAAACTATCTTTAATCTGATCACATTTTAGACAACATTGAAATTCCTTATTAGTTCAATTTTTACTCACTTGTTGAGACTTATGTTTTTAAGATTTATTGACCTCATTAAAAACTTGAAAGAACTTAATGAAACTGTGTTTTTGTAATGGATGGTAATAAATATCCTAATATTTAAATTACTGTCATTTCGGTATATACCCTACATACTTCACAATGCAAAGAAAATAAACATTTATCTTCAATTCTGTAACTGAATAGTTCTTCAATTTCATTTTCTTTTGTTATTTCATCTGTGATATTTTTATTTTAGCCTGTTGATTTTTCTAATAGTGATGAAACTTTTGATGATTGTAAGTATACCTTTTAAGTTTTTAGATGCTTTTAAATTTCTACAGCTCATTACCTTTTTAAGATGTTCTATGAAAATTATGCTTACTGTCTATGGGATTTTTAGTGTCTTTTTTTTTAGAATATAAAATCAAAGTTAGAAGCTGCCTTAGAGAACATGTCTTGTATTGTGTTAAGTATTAAGATTGCCTCTTACAGACAAATGTTCCAAAATAATTTTCAAAAGCTTGTTAAGTCATGAAAATTGAAATTTAATGTATCCTTCTAACCCACGGGTCAGCAACTGGCAGACTGCGGTATGCATCCGGACCGTGAGATATTATATCCTGGACTTCCAACCATTTTTAATTAAAATGAATATTTTATTAATGTTCACATTTGAAAATCATTATGTAATTCCTGGCACACCAAAAAAAAGGTTGACCTTTTTACGAGTCAAATTTCTTGGGGAGAATTCCCAAACCCCTTTTAAATTAAAAGCAAAAAAAATTTAAAAGCACTTTAGACCAAAGTTATTTTAATGGTTTTGAATTTAATAATTTAAGAGGGCTGCTGAAATGTAAAAAGTTTATTCATTTGAACATTTCCTTGCTAACGATGCCTATTCGTTTGAGTAATAGCCATATCACATAATTTTAACAGGTAATATATTTTTTTCAATAATTTATAAGTAATTTGATAATTTAAATAGTGTTGTTGTGATACAAAATGGTTTTAACCTTAATCAAATATTTTTTTAATTTAACAAAATTTAATTGAAGAGGTAACATACACAAATTGCATGAAGTATGTAAATCCGAAGATGGCAATTTGAAAGTATAAAAAAGTATTTTTTGTTGGACCTCGATAAAATTTTTTAAAATTATTTGGACCCTGAGTAAACTTGTCGACCTCTGTTCTAACCCTAGATTTTCACAGGGTTCGTACGGGGCCTTGAAAACCTTGAAAGTCCTGGAATTTCAAATTTAATTTTCAAGGCCTGGAATGTCCTGGAAAAAGCAAAATTTTGTACTAAAGTCCTGGAAAATCCTTGAATTTTAATTTCTAAAAGGCTGAAAAGATTTCAGGGTATTAACTTATTATGTTAAAGTCCGAAAATCCTACGACTGTCCGGAATTTCAATGAAAAACCTCAAATTTTCATAAGTTTCCAGACGTTTGCCTGTAAAGTTGGCATTTTGACGGCGTGGACTAGTGCAGGAAAAACAACTTGACAGTCGGTTCATGATCGCGTTTTTCTTACTTCGCGTCAAAATCCTTGGTTTTAAATGCTTGTTTTTGGAGAAAGAGTTCATTTATTGTAGTTTAAATGTTACACCAATATTTAGCTGGAAAATTAAGAGGTTAATTATAGGAATTTCTTGTTTTTGAAAGATGGCAAATAGAAAATTATAGTTTGAACTTTTGAGTCTTAATATCAAAGAATTACAAGGTGTGTAGGATAATAGGGTATATGAAAATTGTAAGGCAAATTATATTATTTAGGCATTATTAAATTTTTTTCAGAAGGAAAGTCTCAAAAAATCTTACATAAAAATAATTTTCAGGGGGGTGAAATAAAACTTCTTGAATTAAAAATTTTTATGTCAGATAGTTTTAATTTTTCATTATCTGCAATTCACACATTTTTTCAATGCATTAGAATGGCTATTGATAATTACTCAAAGTTTTATCGAACATACTATATATGGTAGTTTTTTATCTTTGAGATTAAATCAGTCATAATAGGGGTTCATGTATTTAAAAATTACTTGAAAATATTTTTCTAATATTCTATATCTTAATTAAATTTTTATTCAAACCCCTTTTTTTGTAACTAGGAACTTGTATAAAATTTGCTTTTATTAAACACTAAAAGATCAAATTGTACAAAATAAAACAGAAGTACTACTTAAAAAAATGGTTGCAAACCGTATCGGCAAGCCTTGAATTTTTAATCTGGTAGCCTGGAAAAGTCCTTGAAAATCCTTGAATTTTTTTCCTCAAAGTGTGTACGAACCCTGTTTTCACCCACAATGTTCATTGTAACGTGTTTCCCCCCTGACACTGTACTGTAATACTAATAGCTCCCTATTTTCGAAACTCTTTAAAAATACCCATTTATGGTTTTTATGAAATATTTTTTTAAACTGTCCTACTTATATCCAAGTTTAAATGTTATTGTTCCTGAATGCTTTGCAATCATAATTACAATGTAGACTCATTGTGTTAAGTTACAAAGTAATAAAAAATACAGTATGTTTATCTTTTTTTCTATAAATACATTTCTATAACATGATGATATTGCCTCTTCATGTTATGATGTGTTTTCTACCTGATGTTAAATTTGTAACTTTCATGTTAAAATTTATCTCTACCATACTAGACTGCAACGTTGCTTAACCCCGGAGAAACAAGCTGAGAGCAAACAAAGAAAATAGTTCCGATGTGTCTAAATTTTGTGTGAAATTAAGAACTTTAATTTAGAAGTATGATTAGTTTGTTAAACTCATGTGCATGTCTTTTTATCATGATTTAGCATACTAAAACTCCTCCTAGCAACCCAACATGATTTTTGTTTACTCATTTTTTCCATCCATGTAGTGACTCCATAGGATCAAGAAATATTGCAACCAAGTATAGAGTGGTATGATTGTTGACATAGCATCAATGCAATTATTTCATGAACACTTTTTTTTCAGTTTCAGATGAAGATCAAGATGATGATTTCGGTAATATTTTCAATTATTTTTATTTTAGTAAATATAATGTCTTAATAATGTCTAACGTCTTCAAATTTTAGTTTTATAAAAATAGGATTAATATTTTGAAAAATTAGCAGAAAAATATTTTTCTTATAGTGAACAAAGTTAACCATATGATTCTAAAACTATAGATAAGAATATTATTGTTTTATAGAGTTAGTTTTTGTTGAATAGAATTACCATGAATAATTTCAAATAAAACTCTAAAAACTTGCTTCTAATTTATTTTATCCAATATCCAAGTAGTCATTTAGTTTTGGTTTCTTTGTGTTTTTGCAAAATCAAATTTAACTTGATAATTTTTTTAAACAACATCTTGCATTCACAAAACTCTTATTGCTGTCATTCTGTAGTTCTGCATTCTGCAGATGACATAAAACTGAATTTTTTGCAGATTTCATTCTCACCAAGGAGTCTTAATGATACTAAAATGTCCTTCAAGCTTTAAAAACACACCTAAGGATTAAATCTAAAAGGGTTTCCTTATAATCCTCATTATTAAGTTAGTTTCAAATCTACCTATACATGTTCTAAAAAGCTAAATTTAGTCTATAATGTATGCAAAGAGCTAGGGCTTGAAAGTAGAAACCTTAAAAACGTTTATAAAAACCTGTGATTGTCAAAAATATAGAAGCCTCCTTGACATTTTTCTAAACACAAGTGCAATATGTTCGAACATACTTAACAGTAATTTTTCTTTATTCGATTTTTTATAACTCACAATTTTCTCAGTTTCAAACAAACAATTGAGATGCTTGCAGCTACAATGAGCTAACTCCAGCAGCTTTATGTTGGAGTTAGCTCATTGATGCTGCAAGCACTTCCATTGTGAATTTCAGTTTATCTTTTTGCCTTGTAAGGCTAAGCGCGCACTAAGAGACTTCTGTCTCGGCGACTTAAAACACTAGTCACTCGAGAGCAATGCATTTCTGTGAGGAAATTCTTGGCCTAGTGATCTTGGTCTCGTCGCCATGTGCGCGCACTCTAGCTTCTTGCAATAGCCAGGGAAGCAATTTTGTCTTTGTCTCCGAGAGCAATTTTGTCTTTGTCTCCTAGTGCGCGCTTAGCCTAAAATCGGTCCATAAACATTTTTAGCCGACAGTTATGATGGCATATTCTGCTTGCATCGCCATTAAAATTGTGAAGGCCTGTTCAAAATAAATATAAAACTCTTCAGACTTTATTAGAGATTCTCAGACTTTTACTTTTTACCAGGTGCCTACCCTAAACGATCTGACTCCAAAGTCTCCTTAGACTTCCACTGGTTAGAAAAATCTAACTCGAAGAAAAAAACCTCTAAGGAAAATGCGAAATACGAACCAGGGAGGCCCTCATTTACAAAAGAAACTATGGATACAATGTATGAAAATGTGGAAACAAAAACTTCAAAAAGGAGATCAACTATCACACAAGGAGGAAGGGATCCGAATGAGGGGGCAGTGTATGAAAGTACAGATACAAAAGTTTACAAAAGGAGATCAACTGTTGCTCAAGGAGAAAGGGATGGTCCAAGTGAGGGAGCAGTGTATGAAAAGGAAGATTCAAAAGTTTACAAAAGGAGATCAACTATTGCTCAAGAAGAAATGGATGGTCCAAGTGAGGGAGCAGTGTATGAAAATGAAGATTCAAAAGTTTATAAAAGGAGATCAACTATTGCTCAAGAAGAAAGGGATCTTGAGTATTCTAAAGAAGATTCAGTGTCTACAGATGCAGATACAAAAATTTACAAAAGAAGATCAACTGTTGAACAAGAAGGAAAAGATCCTGAATTTTCAAATGAGGATTCATTGTATCCAAATGCAGGTTCAAAAATTTACAAAAGGAGATCAACTATTGAACAAGATAGAAGGGATTCAGAGTATTCAAATTTACAGACTAGGGGATCTAAGAGCGACACTGTTGTGACCAAGGAAAAAGATAAAAACCCAGATCCTGTTAATAAGGAACTTGAGCGATGGCAAAAAGGAAAGGATCGGATTCAAGCCGTTGGAAAACCTACTTGATTTAGCCAAAGGAATCTTGATTCTAAAGAATTATATTTAAGTTTGTCTAAATTTGGGGCATCTGTCAGATTCTTGTTTTGTAAAATATGTGGACTTTAGTGGACTAGTCAATAAACTTCTTTAAGTGTCTAATGTTTGTTTACGTCACTTCTTTTCCCTTCAAATCAAATCAAAGTCTGCCCGGGCCTAGTGGCCCATCAGGTGGTGCCCATCTCCGTTTCTGTAGCCTTTTGGGCCTGGGGTGCTAATTACTAGCGTGTGTCCAGGCCGAGTGGCTAGCCCGACGCTGGACCCCCAGTTGATTCCCCAAGCAAGCTTGGTCCTCATTTATCGACCCCGGAAGGATGAAGGGCTGAGTTGACCCATGACCAGCTACCCAAGCAGGAGCCGCGAGGCATCGAACCTGGGTCGGTAATGCTCGTAGTCAGACACGCTAACCACTGCATCACCGCGGCCACTTCTTTTCCCTTGCTTTGTTTTAATTTAGAATTTTAGCTGGGGTTATGTCTTTCTATTTCCAGATTTCATTGTTGTCGTATAACCCCTCGCACGCTAAATGTGCAGCATTGACAGGCGCGGATCCAAGCGGGGGGGCACTTTTCCAGACTAGATCCCCTTGTGGTACCTGTCGTGACCACTTACTAGTAACTATCTTTTTGTGAATGTTTTATCAAAGAATGGCAACAAAGGAGTTGCTGTCGCGAGATTGTAAATATTATTGTTAGTTTTTAAATTGAAAAGAAAAATAGTTTTCCTGTTTGTATATAGCACTTTGAACCACAATTAAATTCTATCTCAATATCTCCTCTCGACTTGAATATTTCCTCATCTTACCCTCATCTGTTCAGGACAGCAGTCCATAAACTTAAAGAAACGAAACATCTGGCGCCCCCGGGTGGGCTGGCATTGTCCTGAACGTTGAACTTATACTTGCGCGAAAAAGAACCAATTTCCATCTTGAAGATTTTAAAGTATGTTTTGATTAATTATACGAAGAACCTATTAGTATTTTGCTCTATATTTTGATTTTAAGAAGATAGTAAAGATGGAAATAATCAAACGAAATAAAACAGCGCAACGAACGGCTTTTAGCAAGGCATATATCAAGCTAGGAAAAACTTGAACGATCTGAAACTACTGCGTAGTTGGTTGGTAGCCTGCTTCCGTGAACGTTATTTCCTTTTTGCGATTTTGATAACTAAGCATCGTTTACTTTGATCTCGGAGAACTGGAAAATGAGCTCAACTAGTAAAGATAGTGATAAAACCGGAACTCCGCTCTCCCATTCTTTCTCCCCGATGCACCGTCTGCAGAGAACGCCCCCTCCGGATCTCAATCCTCCCAAAAGAGTACGATCGAATTCCCTTCCCGACGTACCAGGCAACTGCGTGCAGCTAGATGACCTGCATGATTTTTTGAGCTCTGATTTCGACGTCCGAGAGGGCATTAGGAAAATTATTGCATTATTATCTCAATCAACGATGCAAATAAACTCCAGATTGGACAGATTTGCTAGTGAAATTGCGGACTTCAAGGATTGGAAAGGATCTGTGGAGACTAAGTTTTCAGATATTGACAAGAAGCACGAAGATCTTATTTGTGAATTGGATGGTGCAAACCAGCAGCTGGTCCACCTGGAGGAAGTAGTGGATTCACAGTCTGCCGAGATCTCTAATTTAAAATCTGAGATCGATGCGCTGGAAAACCGGCAACGTAGGGATAACTTGGTGTTCTTCAACGTCCCATTTGAAAACATTGCAGAAACGTGGGATCAGAGTAAGAAAATTATTCACGATTTATGCCAAAGGGTGGGGCTAAACGACATAAACATCGATCGTGCTCACAGAACTGGTCGAAATTCCAACACCAGGATGGCCCCCATAGTAGCAAGAATCACTAGCACTGATCACAGAAACGCTTTGCTCTCCAGGTGGAAAGAGCTTGGAGAACTATCCATAGGAATCTCTGAGGATTACTCGCTATCTCTCCGTCAAAAGCGTAAATTTCTGAACACGGAGCGGAAGAAAGCCTTGGCCGAGGGTAAGAATGCTAAGCTGAGGTTTGATAGACTCATTATAGACAATGAAACTTTTATCTGTAATGAATTATGCACTGAGCTTGTAAAACCTAAGAATAGAAAATTATAGCAAATGTAGTATCGCAGGATTATCTAAATAGAAAAAAATTTACTAGGCTAACTGATCCTTGTTGTAAAACCCAACATATAATTAAACCAATCAGCACTTCTAATCAGTCTATTACTAACACTATATTGCATTACAATGTTTCAGGTCTTCTCAATAAGAATATATTTCCTAACTTTTGGGGTATATTTGAAAATGTTGACCTCTTTTCTTTAGTGGAAACTTGGTGTTAGTCTGAATTTGATTTACCCTCTAATCTCTCTAATTTTAAAACTATTCAAAATTTTGCAATTAAAACATCAAAATATGGTAGGCCCAGTGGCGGTATCATTCTGGCCTACGACCCAAAGAAAATAAGTAATGTTAAAATACTATCCCAAAATCGTTTCTTTGTTATTATTGCTGCTGATTACCTATCCTTAAAAAATGTCTTGTTTTCTTGTTGTTATTTCCCACCTGATGCAAAATATGATTCTGAGTTAACATTGTTCTTCCAAATGATACAGAACTTTGAGCTCAGTAACTGTATGATACTAGGTGATCTTAACGCAAGAGTTGGGGGTCTGGAAGATGGTTTGATGATCTCGAATTATCTTTGTTGTGACTCTAGTATTTGTCGTGTTATGAAGGACTCGACCTCAAACTATAGGGGTAAACTTTTGAATAAATTTTGCACAGAATGTAATTTAACTTATTTAAATGGTATCTTGCCCAGCGACCAAATTGGAAATTTTACATATTTTTCTACAAACGGCAATAGCACTGTGGATTACATAATTGTCTCTAGTACACTATTCTTTGAACATATAACAGATTTTAATGTAAATACCCACTTAGGATCTGACTATCTTCCTATAACAGCACACTTAAATTTTGAGAATTCTCACAGCAATTGTAAAACTACTGATTTTCATCTCCCTCAATCAGTTTTAGTATCAAATTGGTCGGAGGCTGAAGGCTCAGAATTTGTTAGACAGCTAGAAATTTACTTTGCAACAAATCCAAATATTGTACCGGAGGATTTAATACCTATTATCTCTAAAGTAGCTGAAAATGCAAATTTACTTCGAACTAAAAACCAATCTAAAACCAAATTTAAATCTCTCTCTTATGCAAAAGCCAAATGGTTCGATCGGGAATGTCAATTAGCAAAATTAGAACTTAGGAAAAACTTAAGAAATTTGAAAAAAAATAGCAGCGACGATAACTTCAATGTTTACAAAATTTGCCTTAAAGAATATAAAAAGATGTGTACCCTGAAAAAAAATGCCTACTTTAAAAAATTGAATTCTGAGTTGTCTGATTGCCATGACTCTCGTACCTTTTGGCGTGTTATAGAAAATTTTAAGAGGAGACGGTACAATCAAAACTTTATAGAACCCAATGTGTGGTTTGATTATTTTTCTTCCATCTTTAAATCAAATGGTCTTACTGGTGAAATCGCTTATTCAAGCTTTTATTCTAATAACTATTTCTCATCTTTTGATCCGATTTTGGATCCTGACATAACTGTGAAGGAATTACATTGCGCTATAAATAAACTTAAGTGTGGCAAGGCACCGGGCGGTGATCTACTGAAACCCGAGTTTTTTAAATACCTCGGTAATAATTCATTAACTACTATTTGTAAAGTTTTTAACAAGGTCTTTTCCAGTGGTACGATACCTCCCCAATGGATATTAATAACCATAAACCCAATTTACAAAAAGGGAGATGCCTCTAATCCTGCAAACTATAGGCCTATATCTTTAATCCCGATTATCACTAAAATCTTTACCTCTATCTTAAATTCTAGACTCATAGATTGGTTAAATGCGCAAAACTTATTACTGGAGGAACAAGCTGGATTCAGAAGGCACTACTGTTGTTTGGACCAGATTTTTGTATTGAATAGCTTAATAAACTCTAAATTGAAGAAAAAACGTGGAAAACTATATTCAGTTTTTGTTGATTTTAAGGGTGCGTTCGATAATGTAAATCATTTGTTACTTTGGTCAGAATTGCAAAAAATTAACATCAGCCCAAAATTTATTCAAATCCTAGTTAATATTTATAGTTCGGCATGCGCTAAAATTCGTTCATCTTCTGGACTGACGGACCCATTTAAGATTAATTCCGGTGTTTTGCAGGGGGAGGTGTTGAGTCCTACATTATTTTGTCTTTTTCTGAATGAACTTATTGTTCGGCTAAATAATTCTGGCATCTCAGATATTGAGTTAAACAATGGATCACCTGTTAATATTTTATTATATGCCGATGATGCAATCATCTTAGCAGATTCTCCAATAAATTTAAATAAAAAACTTAGAGTTCTGGAAAAATTTTGCGCAGACTTCAAGCTTACAGTCAATATTGCCAAAACAAAAGCTATGGTTTTCCGGAAGGGGGGTAGGTTGTCTAAACATGATAATTTCTATCTTCAAAACTGTAGACTTGAAATAGTTAGCAATTATATCTATCTCGGTGTACCTTTCTCCTCTACGGGTTCCTTCTCTACAGCAAAAACGCATTTCTGTAATAAATCAATTTCTGCTTTGCATGCCATGTGGCCAATTCTTTCTAGTGCAAGAATAAACTCTCCGGGGGCCTGGTTTAAACTGTTTAACTCACTTGTGTTATCTGTTCTAAGTTACGGTTCACCTGTCTGGGCAATCTCCTTCATCGATCAATTAGAACATATTCAGAATCTGTTTATTCGAAAATTATTTAATTTATCAAGATATACTCCGGGTTACATCTTAAGATTAGAACTTGGTCAACCTAACCTCTCAATAACAATAATTAAACTGCTAATTAAATTTTGGATCCGAATCCTCAAAATGCCTGAGCATAGGCTTACTAAAATTGCATACTTACAATATTATTACAACCAATCAGTTCCACTAAAATTTAATTGGGCATTAAATATCAAATCCATAATTGATAACTCGGGTTATTCTTTTGTTTGGCTTTCACAAGATCCAGAAGTTGCTGTGAAATATTTACCAAAAATTCTCTTAAGCTATGTTAACCAATATGCCCAGATGGATATGATTAGTATGAATAACAGTTTACATAACCCTCACTATAAACATATAAAATTTAATCCTTTCATTGAAGATTATATTGTATCAATAGTGGATTACTCATTTAAGAAAATTTTATTCCAACTAAGATTATATCAAGAATCGATTTTTTTTCGAAGGTAAAATCTTTAAAATTCATCCAGACCTGATTTGTAAGTACTGCAATCTTGAGAAATATGAAACTTGGGAACATGTATTTTTTGAATGCCCTGTATATAATTTTTATCGTTCCAAATATCTTTCATCGTTGGTTAATCTCCACAATAATTTTTACAATTTTCTAACATACACTCATGGTAAATATAAATTAATAGCATACTTCATTAAAGCAGCACAGAAAATGAACCAGTTCCTGCTGGAGAGTTTTTCTTTGGAAGCATAAGTAGATTATGGATGTATATATATGTGTTTATGTGTACATATGTATTTGTATATGTTGGTATGTTCCCCCTTTGAAGTTCTTAGAATTTTTTTTTGTTTTGTGTGGGTATATATGTATGTGTGCATATATTTATTTTAAATTTAAATGTATTACTTTATATTAAATGTATTTACAATTCGTAAATTTCAATTTGTGATTTTGTATCTTACATTAGGGTGGTCCTAATTTTTCAAACTCGGAATTTCTTCGGTCGCACCCCCCAACTTTTTTACTCAAGGTATGAAATGAATGTATACCAAATATTTTTCAAATATTTTAATATTAACACGTGCCGCAACGCGATTGAAGTTAGAGTACGGTAGATTCGCAGGACTCCGTAACACTGACACGAGGAATGCCGGCTCGATGCGCGCTTTCCGCCGCAACAGTGGACGCTACGCACGCTTTTTCAAAAAAGCACTTTCAAAAGCGGTATCTTCATGTATTTTATGATAAACTTGAAAACATCCTACTCTATGATTATTGCACATATTTTAGGGTGAAACTCATTATTATAAGTGGATTCCAATGGAGGATTTAAGGTAAAGTGGAGGATTTTCCAATGAGGGTTGGGACATAAAACAAAACTTTAATGTAATGTTCAAAACAATGTAAATTAGATTTTAAATGTAATGGACCATATCCGACTGACGTCACATTTTCTCCATCATGGGACCTACTGAGCTTGCAATTGGTTACCACAGATCCTACACAAGTAGAGTTTGTGAGATATGATGATAGTGAGGTATGATTTGATAGTGAGTTTGTTTTCCCCGATCACGTGATTAATATGGGCGTGGCTGAATATGGTCCATTCATCATCATAGTTAAAGGTTTGATTTGAAATTTACCCTGAATTTTATAAGCCAAAGCTCATATAATACATTTTAATGTTCTTAAAATAGTGTTAAAAGCGGCGTTTGGAACTTGCGTTACTGCATCCCATGGACCTACATTTTTATTTAAACGTTTTGAAAATCTTGGGATGTAATCTATAAATCAAAGTACCCATCAGGTATTAAAAATGAAGTTGTAAAAAACACCATTGAGGGAAAAGACAAAGGAGAAATTCACAAGTTGGCTAAAACAAGCTTGAACACCAATCGAGAGATGACTACCAAAAGTTTCTATGGTTGACAATAGCACTTTTAGATTATTATAAAGCTAAAATGATTAAATTTAAACAACCTGGTACTATCCATCATTCTAGATGGATGTCTTAAGTAATTTATTGCTTGAAGATATCTATATTTAGAAGTGTGAGGGTTAATTTGGATAATCCATTACTACAAGGTATGAATATTATTGTTAAGCTATACATTAAGGCCTGGTTTGATGTGCAAATGGATCACAAAGCCACATTTCAAGAATTGAATTTCATGAGGGACCTGTTTTTCTACGGAGGAATTAATGAAAATATAATCTAAGGCAGCATCAAAGAAAATGATTAGTCATGGATATGGTTTCTTGGAGGAGACAGTTGCCTTAGCCTTTTTTGATGAACCTGTCCCCACACAGCAATCATTTCCAAAGTGTTTAGAGGGAAAGAATCTACCCTTGTGTAAGGGTGGTTGCAAATTAGTTTTGTAGAACGGGAAGGACTCTAAGAAAAATCAAGCCAATTTCGTGTCAAAATGAACCGCAAACTGTTTTCAAAGGTTTTTAAGTTTTCTTCAAAATTTATTTCCAGGGATCCTTTAAAACGTGTGAAGATTATTCGAGGTTATCAGGAAGGGTTTAAAGTCGTCAGTAACTTATCTGTTGTAAATAATGCTACAGAAAGAGAAATCAAGCTTATTGAAGAATATAACGATATTTTAACGCATAATGAGGAGAAATTACAATACCTTTAAAAATTGTCAAAGGATATAAAGGCCAATATTCTTCATGTTTAAGCATTTTATGTTAAAAAAAGTACTGAAATGTATTGAATTATATATTTTAAATAAATTTTATGATTTTTCAAAGTTTTGAGAATTTTGTTGTTTTTTCAGATTTTCATCCCTTTTGCGGCACGTGTTAATATTAACCGATTCGGATAAAATTTTTACCAGTTATTTATTACCCCATAAGGAAAAAATTTAGGGGGTGCGACTTGAAAAATTCCGAAAAAAATTTTTTACCATTATACTTAGGACCACCCTAATCTTACATGTATGTAGTTTTTGTAGTTTTTTGCAGCGGGTTTCGACCTGAGCCAAAATAAAAATTTCTTCTTCTTCTTCTTCTTCTTCTTCTATATCAAGCTAGAAAATTTATTGATTGAGGATGTTGTGGATGTAGAGGAAATCGAAACTTGTTTGCAATTGTTTAAACAAAAGGCAGAATCTCTGGAATTGGCACATACCGCATATTTGAATGCTCTAATCAAGGAAGAAGACTATATGAATGAATTCGACGTTGTTGAAGATTACAGAGAAAAAGCTCTAAGAATAGAACTAAAATCCAAAAGAATATTGAATGACGCTTCGGCAAAACGAAATATTAGCAGTTCTTGCCCTAGTAACGATAATTTGAATAATAATAGCAGTAGTCAAACAGCTTCACCACGACTTCCGGAAATAGAAATTTATAAATTTAGCGGGGATTTAAAAAACTGGCTTACATTTTGGAACCAATTTCAAACCATTCATGAAAACAAAAACATAACGAACCTTGATAAATTTCATTACCTCATTCAATCAACAACCCATAAATCTGAAGCAAGGGAGCTGATAGAATCCTTTCCAATAACAAGAGAAAATTATCCTTTAGCAATAGAGAGTTTGATTGAAAGATATGGACGGAAAGATTTGTTAGTTGATTTTTATGTGCGGGAATTATTGAAACTTGTTTTAAATAGTGCTATGAAAAATAAGCCGGATTCTTTGAGTGGTTTGTACAACAAGCTTTCTACCCAGCTTAGAGCTTTAAGCAGTCTGGGAGTAACAACAGATCAGTGTGGCACTATTTTATATCCTTTAGTAGAAAGTTCATTGCCAATTACTTTATTACGATCTTTTGAAAGGCAAAGAAAACATATTGAATGCGAACAAAAAGTGTCAAGTCTGGATGCCATACTTTTATTTTTGAAAAGTGAAGTAGAATCGGAAGAGAGAATAAAATTGAGCCGATCAGACATTTATTCGCACTCAGAGAAAAAGAAGCACTTGGGGACAGAGGGCCAACGGTCACCCCCCTCCGCCACAGAGGTGATTATGCAAGAAGCAAAAGGGAAGTGTTGGTTTTGTTTAAAAGATCATGAGACTAGATTTTGCAGAAAAGCTTTTTACATTCCTATAGAAGAAAAACTAGAAATAATAAAGAAGAAAGGACTGTGTCGGGTTTGCATGGGGAAGGGTCACCTCGCTTCCACATGTCCAGCTTACATTACATGTCAAGCTTGTTCGAAAAGACATTTGAAGTTTATGTGCCCGAATCTTGAATGCAACAAGTCTGACACTTCAAAACGAGGTCAAAGCTACAAGAACACTGATGGATGTACAGTTGATACCTTGCATTCTCAGGCAACAAATGAAGTTATTTTACAAACGCTTGTTGTAAAAGTGCAAGGCACGAAGAAAGAACGAAGAGCCCGAATCATCATCGATACAGGGTCCCAAAAATCTTATATCTTAAAATCTACTGCGGAAGAGTTGGGTTTTAATTTACAGAGAAAAGAAGAATTTTGCCATTCCTTATTTGGTGGGACGAAAACAAAGATGTATACACATAATTGCTATAAAATTTATTTGAGCAATATGAATGGTAATTATACTTGTAACTTAGATGCCTTAGATCATGATGTCATTTGCAATGATATTCCTAGTGTGAAGAATGGTTCTTGGATTAATGAACTGAAAACTAAGAAGATATATCTGACTGACGTTAAAGAAAACACAGGTCCTATTGAAATACTGCTGGGCGCTGACGTTGCTGGTAAATTAATTACTGGTAAACGAGAAGAGTTAACTACTGGCTTAGTTGCTCTAGAAACCAAATTAGGCTGGACTCTGATGGGGAAAGTACCCCAATATACCGATAAAAAGAGTACAAGTATGAATATTGTTACTATGTTATCACAGCCAGAAGTCCCAGTTTCTTCCCTGTGGGATCTAGAACTTCTTGGAATCCGAGATCCAATTGAACAAAATTCGAAAGAAGAAACAAGCAAAGCTGTTATGATCCATTTTCAAGAAACAGTCCGACAAAAGGAAGATGGAAGATATGAAGTACATATGCCTTGGAAAGAAAACCACACATTACTAACAGATAACTACGAGCTTTGCTTGAAAAGATTAGACTCTACTACTAGAAAATTAGAGAAGAATGGTTTTAGAGAAAAGTATGATGAAGTCTTTGCAGAATGGTTGGAGGAAGGAGTTATTGAAAAGGTATCTGAAGAAGAGTTAGCATTACCTGCTGAAGTTCATTACCTTCCACACCGTCCTGTCATCAAAGAAACACTTGCGACTTCTTCGATGAAGATAAGACCGGTCTTCGATGCCTCCGCTAAGATTCACAATCACCCTTCATTAAATGACTGTTTGGAGACGGGAATAAATCTAATCGAAACAATTCCCGCTACTTTAGCAAGATTTCGACTGAATCAAATTGGTGTCATCTCAGACATTCGAAGAGCTTTTCTACAAATCTCCTTAAATGAAAAGGAACGTAATTTTGTAAGATTTCTGTGGTATGACCATGAAGGTAGAAGGCAGGTTTTTAGGCACACTCGTGTTGTTTTTGGGATCACCTGCAGCCCCTTCCTATTGATGGCAGTTATTAATTACCATCTATCAAGAGAATCAATGAAAGAACGGTACTCGGAAGAATTACTGAAGAAACTAGAAGAAAGTTTTTATGTTGATAATTGTGTAACAAGTGTACAGAACGGTGATGAGCTGAACACCTTTATCGAATCTGCAACTAATATGATGAAAGAAGGAATGTTTGACCTTAGAGGATGGGAAAGTTCAGTGGATAAGGAATCTTCTAAAGATACTAAGTCACCAGTATTAGGATTGATATGGGATAAGCATTTAGATACACTAGAGATAGACTCAAAATCCTTAAAGTTTGATGAAACTGAGAAGATGACCAAAAGAAAATTACTCTCACTTGTTAGTAGTATTTTTGATCCCATAGGCTTCCTTTCACCTCTTATGATACAACCTAAGATTTTGCTTCAAGCTACCTGGAAAACAAAAGAATCATGGGATGATGAAGTGAATGAGGAGATACAGAAGAAGTTCCTGAAGTGGAGCAAACAGATGGAATGCATCAAAGATATAAGAATCCCAAGATGGTTAGGTGTGATGGAAGGATCCAAAATAAGTATTCATACCTTTGTCGATGCCAGTAAGACAGCCTATGCGGCATGCATCTTCTTAAGAAGTGAATCTGTTACGGGTTCAGTGACTGTTCAATTACTTCAAGCTAAGTCACGAATAACTCCAATGAAAGACGTTAGCATCCCACGTCTTGAATTAATGGCTGCTACCATCGGCGCAAGACTTTTTTATTCTGTGATGCAATCTCTGAAACTCTCTGATTTGGAGACCTATTTTTGGACTGATTCATCCACCGTACTTTCATGGATAACTCGCCAAGAGCAATGGACAGTATTTGTTGCCAACAGAATAAATGAAATTAGAAGATTGACAAATACTGAAGATTGGCTTCATATTCCAACTAATCAGAATCCGGCAGACGTTTTGTCGAGAGGTTGTGGAGCCAAGCAACTTCTACGATGCAAGTGGTGGCAAGGACCAGTTTGGTTACAAGAATCTAAAGAACAGTGGCCCAAGTCCGCGGTGAATTCTAACGAAAAAGAAGTTGAGAAGGAGAAACGAAAATCCGTCATCTCAGCTAGTAACACAGAGCTGGAGTCAATCCCATTACGATTGGCTACAAGATTCTCCAGTTTCTCAAAAATGATAAGAGTGCTGTGCTGGGTGCTGCGCTTTCAACCAAAGGCGAAAGATTTAAGAAAATGTATGGAACTAAAAAATGAGGAACAACTAGATACACAGAGAATTCTGTTTAGGTCCATACAAAAGGAATGTTACTATGATGAAAAGACACGAAAGAATTTAAAAGGTCTTCAAGTATTTGAAGATGAACAGGGAATTTTACGATTAAAATCCAGATTGATGAATGAAGAAGAGTCGGAAGATTTTAGAACTCCAATCATTCTACCTTCAGAACACCTTGCAGTGAGAAGATTTATATATCAAGAACATCTTTCTAACAAACATGCGGGAACATCAACGCTACTAAGCATTCTACGTGAAAGATTCTGGATCGTAAAAGGAAAAAAGACCATAAGAAGTGTTATTAAGGATTGTCTTCCTTGCACGAAACAAAGGGTAAAACACCTTGAAGTACCCTTTCCACCTCTTCCTAAGGACCGAACTGAATTAACAGCCGTTTTCCAAGTTTCCGGCGTGGACTTGGCTGGACCACTGTTGACTAGCTCCAAACAAAAAGTGTGGATAGTACTTTTCACATGTGCGGTATTTAGAGCGGTGCATTTAGAGCTAGTACCCTCACTGAGTACAAATGATTTCATTCTAGCCCTGCGTAGATTTATTTCTAGAAGAGGAAGAATATCCGTGTTGTATTCAGACAACGGAACAAATTTCACTGGACTGAGTAATGCTCTGAAGCTATTGGACTGGACTGAAATCGAAAAATGTTTCACAGTCAATGAAATTCGATTTAAATTCAACCCACCCTCCTCCCCATGGTGGGGAGGGTTCTGGGAGCGATTAATCGGCATTTTGAAAGATCTTTTGAGGAAAAATCTGGGACAATCGTCTCTTTCTTATGAAGAATTGCAGACTCTCATCTGTGAGTGTGAATCTGTCATGAATAATAGACCTTTAACGTACCTAAACGATGAACCAGAGTTGAGAACCTTGACACCTTCCATGTTTCTTCAAGATCTGCCTTCCAACGATGTTCCTGATTTAGATGAAATCCAGAAGATGAACATTTCTAAGAGATGGAAGCATATACAGAAGCTTCGTGAAAATATAAAGCAAAGGTTTAAAAGAGAGTATCTTGGCTTCCTTCGTTCTTCAGTTACCAAGAGAGAAGATAAAGTGAAAGTTGGTGACATTGTCCTAATTGGCAGTGATAATACGAAGCGCATCAATTGGCCACTTGGTAAGGTGGTTGAAACGATCCCTGGGAAGGATGGTGTTACAAGACTTGTTAAACTCAAGACTGCCAGGGGTGAGCTGCTGCGACCAGTGCAGCGTCTTTATCCTCTGGAGATCTCAGCAACCCAGTCTGCTGGGGAAGATCCTGAACGCAAGGAAAAAGAAGAGAAGACAGCTGTCTGCCAACCAGATAACTGAAAGTGCAATAGTGATTTTCTTGAGGAGACTAGAGAAACTAGAAGTATAGTTAGTTATTGAATTGAGCTCGAAGATATTAAATTAAGTGAACTTTAACCTTACATATATTTTTTTCTTTTGAGTTTATGTAACCAAAACTCAAAGTGGGGAGAATGTCGTGACCACTTACTAGTAACTATCTTTTTGTGAATGTTTTATCAAAGAATGGCAACAAAGGAGTTGCTGTCGCGAGATTGTAAATATTATTGTTAGTTTTTAAATTGAAAAGAAAAATAGTTTTCCTGTTTGTATATAGCACTTTGAACCACAATTAAATTCTATCTCAATATCTCCTCTCGACTTGAATATTTCCTCATCTTACCCTCATCTGTTCAGGACAGCAGTCCATAAACTTAAAGAAACGAAACATCACCATTGGGGGTATGGGGGTCCTCCCCCAGAAAAAAATTTGAAATTTGACGTGTAAAAGTAGGGTTTAACTCATTTTTAGAAACGTTTTGAGTCTAAGGGGGGCACTTTCCAACACTATTTTTTACCTTTCCTTTTTTACCCAAAATATTGGGAATTTCCTAAAATTTATCACTGAAGATCCCCTTGTGGTACTACTGGGGGGTATGAGGGTCCTCCCACAGAAAAAATTTTGAAATTTGACCTGTAAAAGTAGGGGTTTTACTCATTTTGAGAACCTTTTTGGGTTCCCAAGGGGGGGCACTGTCCAGAGTGCCTCCCCCCTGAATCCTGGATCCGTGCCTGAGCATTGATACCAATAATTTTCAAACTGGTTGAAGTGTTTCCCTCAAGTACAGCTGATGGCTGATGCCCTCCTAAATCCGACATGAACTCTAGCAAAATAGCGGGGTTTTTGTTGAATAAATTTTACTTAAGAAGTAATACAAACCACATACACCTTGTAAATTCTAGAAAATCCGCTATGCCTAATTTAGTACATAGTACTTCTATATTGTATTTTAAAGTACCCCAAGAAATGTGCTCATGGACAGATTTATGGGGCAATGCCCACCAACTTTTCCCAGGATATTCCATTTTTTAATAGCAGTAAAGGAGTAAAGAATGTTTTCAATGCGACCAGGGTGGCACAGATTCAGGGGAAGGGACCCTTGGGCTGACCTAAATGAGCTATTTAGGGTCAAATTTAAAAACATATTGCTTTTGGACTACCAGAGTGTATAGCTAATTTATGCAAAATATTTTTAAATAATTACTGTACCGTAAAAAGGGGAAACTTTGACCCTTAAGGGAAACTGGTGCAACCATTGGAAAATGAGATTCTGTGTGCATTATCTATATAAAAGAAAGTGATTATCACTTATCCAATGCTAGGGCAAACATGAAGAATGGGCAATTCCAGTATTTTGTTTTTTTATTCGATGAGGGTATCCAAGCGAGGATTACGCCCAAACAGTTTTTAAGTACAATGCACATTTATTTTTTAATTACGGTGCATATTTATTCTTTATTTGCCAAGCATATTTATTTTCAAATTTATTTTTAAAGTTTGGTTTTAAAAAAAGGGAGCGAAAACAGCATTTGACGTCATTCAATCCGAAACAATTTCAAAGGGATTGTCGATATCGCTCACTCCTTTCAACAGCACAGCGTCATATCTCAAAAATCAACGATATTTAGTTATAACTGTTTTTGGAAAGCTCTGAAGGAGTACTACAACCCTGCGTAACCCTCATATTTTTAAACTGAATAGTAAAGAAATCAACCAGATTCTTATTATTTGTTTTCAATGCAATTTTAAACTTTCAAATCCCTTTCCTGAAAATTTAGGTTTTCTGAGATATGACGTTATTGAAAGGAGTGAGCGATATTTATTTTAAAATATTAGATAAACTCATTTTTTTTAAACTTTTCATGTCGATTTTTGAATTCAGAACCATTTCTTTAACTGAAAAAATGCTGGTATTGCCCGTTGTTGCAGTGGTACGAACACCCTCAAAGTGGTGTCTTGAAATCCCTGAAATACTATCACTTAGGGGGTATCCACCATAGGTTAGTATCAAATGTCGATTTTTGTTATCCCTATAGTTTTTTCATTAGAAAGGTGATTAAGAGCATGATTCAAAACAGCTCTTCAACTATTTATTTTGTTCTCCTTAGTTGTTCGACAATTATAATTTTATTGTCCCATTAAAATTATTGTTAGGGCTAATTTAAACGTACGTGCTATATTTACCATCATTATAGATATTATGCTATGAATTTTGTCCATGATAATTTTTGTTAGGTGCAGTTCAGTCAAAACCGTTCGTTGCTTAATTTTAACCCAAAAGTGGCGGTGCAGGAACAAAGAGGGGCTAGATTTCGTGCTGGTTACTCTTGGATACTTAGATGAAATATTTCTGATGCTATACACAGAAAAAATTTCAACCCCTACAATTTAAGTTAGTCGAATAATGTCAGGTCTAAATGGGAAATGCGACATTTCGTCCAAAATTAAAATACGTGTCTCACAAAAAAACTTAGGGTAATGGCGAAAAACAACTTTCAAATTTGAATTCAGCTTAAAAAGTTCGATTAGGATCAGCCCTTTTTTGCTCTCTTGTTAATGCCCAGATAAAAGTTTAATTATGTTGACTGGTGTAATGTTTTAATTTATTCTTTAAATTCCTTTAAGCTGCTCTGTTTTAAGGTGTTAGAGGTAAAATAATTAGATATAAACATAACTAGAAGGAAAACTCCAAAGAATAACTCTAAGTAAACATAACTCTAAGGAATCTATGCCTATTTAATAGGGTGGGCCGAAAAAAACTTTTTATTTTATTTTGAAACGCTATACCGCGGAAAACTTGCCTCTGGGGTAGAGAAGTAAAATGCAACAAAAATTTTTAAAATCGGTTAAAAATTGCAATAGCGCATTGCACCTAAAGTTTGAAAAAATAGGCTATTTTCATTACTTTTCAAAAAAATCAAATTAAATCAAATAACTTTTATAAAAAGTATCTAAAGGCATATAATAGAATAAAAATGTGGAGAAAACATATTTAATTGAAATAAGGTGGTATTTAACAATTAATTGGTAGCATAATAACATCTAAAAATACACGTTTTTACCAGAAATCCACATATTTCGTATGAAACAAAAAAATTATGAAAAACAATTTTTCATTACTATACTACCTTTCTAGCTATCACTCAGTAACCCCCTTAACAGTCAAAACATATTTTACAGTTCGCTTCGCAATCGGAGCTCGCTCGTTGCACAACAAACCGCATCATTATCTCTCGCCGAAATAAAAACTTATTTTATATTTTGAAACGCTATACCACGGAAATCTTGCCTCTTGAGTAGAGAAGTAAAATTCAAAAAAAATTTTTAAAATCGGTTAAAAATTGCCTTAGTACATTGGTCCTAAAATTTGAAAAAATATGCTATTTTCATAACTCTTAAAAAATCAAATTAAATCAAATACCTTCTATAAAAAGTATCTAAAGGCATAAATTAGAAGAAAAATTTTAAGAAAAAATATATTTAGTGGAAAGAAAGAAAGTATTTTACAATATAAGGTTGCACTATAAGGTTAGACTTGGCATTTCGCCTTTTTTTTCAAAAATCGATTTTCATTCAAATTTTCATTCGAAAAATCGATTTCAAAAAGCATTTTTCGATTGAATTAAAAATTGAGTTTTCCTGATGGTGCATAGTTTGATTTGTAACAAAATGTAGTCCTTTACTGGTTATTTACTTCTTTTGGATATTTGAAAGAATCTTATATTCCTCTGTTGGATTATTTATCAGTACTATAACATAAACTGTATTTTAGTACTGATAATTCAACAGATGAACAGAAGATTTTAGTTTCTTTTATATTAAAATCAAATTAATTTGTCTGTATGATTCTTTATTTAGAAAAGTAAATGGTTCTAAATTTGACCTGGACACAAGTTTAAAGTGATAGAAACATCTAGATTTTTGCCAGAAAAGTTATTAGAAATCATTGATCCAATGATTAAACAAAATGCCTTTTTTGCTCATTCTAAAAACTTGCTTTTGGGCATGATCATAGATGAAAGGGATCATATATGAGGGAGTTCGGTTTAGAAGAACAATTAAGGCTAGAAAATCAGCTTCTAAAAGAAAGTCAGTTAGGAGTTTCCATCCCCCCAAACCTAATTTCCAAGCTACAGACAATATTGACCATATATAGAACATACTTAGACTACATATAGATTAGCTGGAATACTGCTTCTCTTTCTCCCCACCTATACTACGAATATTCACCGATCAAGAGATATAGTCTATGATAATGACTGGAACTTTGACAGATTCCCATGTCAAACACAAACAGTCGAACGTTGTGTAAAATTAGTAACACAGAGGGCATCACGAAAAGTCATCGGTATGAATGCCAGGAGATGGGTTTATAAGAACTATTAATCTTTCATGATCTTCAATGCCAAATTTTTCAATCAAGTCTTCGTTCAAAATACCAAAAGAAGTTAATAACCAGTAAAGGACTACATTTTATTACAAATCATACTATGCACCATCAGGAATAATAACTTTTTAATTCAATCGAAAAATGCGATTTTTGAAGAAAAAAAGGCGAAATGCTGTAACCTTATAGAGCAACCTTATATTGTAAAATAAGATCTTTTTCAATTAAATATATTTTTTCTGAACATTTTTCTTCTAATTTATGCCTTTAGATACTTTTTTAGAAGTTATTTGATTTTTTAAGAGTTATGAAAATAGCAAATTTTTTCAAATTTTAGGACCAATGTACAAATGCAATTTTTAACCGATTTTAAAAATTTTTGTTGCATTTTGCTTCTCTCCTCAAGAGGCAAGTTTTCTGTGGTATAGCGTTTCAAAATATAAAATAAGTTTTTATTTCGGCGAGAGATAGTGATGCGGTTTGTTGTGCAACGAGCGAGCTCCGATCGCGAAGCGAACTGTAAAAACGTTTTAACTGTTAAGGGGGATACTTAGTGAAAGCTAGAAAGGTAGTACAGTAATAAAAAATTGTTTTTCATAATTTTTTTGTTTCATACGAAATATGTGGATTTCTGGTAAAAACGTGTATTTTCAGATGTTATTATACTACCAATTAATTGTAAAATACCACCTTTTTTCAATTAAATATGTTTTCTATACATTTTTATTCTATTATATGCCTTTAGATACTTTTTATAAAAGTTATTTGATTTAATTTGATTTTTTGAAAAGTAATGAAAATAGCCTATTTTTTTTAAACTTTAGGTGCAATGCGCTATTGCAATTTTTAACCGATTTAAAAAATTTTTGTTGCATTTTACTTCTCTACCCCAGAGGCAAGTTTTCCGCGGTATAGCGTTTCAAAATAAAATAAAAAGTTTTTTTCGGCCCACCCTACTATTTACAGTAAACTCTCGTTAGTACGCCCCCGCTTAGTGCGACGTCCCGCATATTACGACGTTTTTCTCCGGTCCCTGGTACCAATAGGCCTTTTATCATTAAAAACTATCCGCTTATAGCGCCCCCGCTTATTACGACTTCCCGCATATTTCGACCCTTTTCTCCAGTCCCTCAAAGAAAAATCCCGGTTATTGCGTCGTCGAGTTACTTTCAAATAATGTATGAGCTACAGAACCGTTGAAAACGCGAGTAGAACTAGTTTTTCCCGACCGCTCCCCTTTTTCCCCGAATGGCCCCCCATGGCGCCTTAAAAAAAGGATGACCAGTGTCTTGCAGGGCACGTGGATTGTCCTGTGACAAATCAGAACACTCCCTGAATTTCTTGGAAATTCTCCCCCTCTCCTCCAATTCGACTTCCGCATTCCATGGCTGTGTTCAGTCCACTCCACTGTTGTGTAAGTTCAGATACCGTATTCAGTATCCATTCTTTCTCGGCATAAGTTTAAAATGGTAAGTTATTCTGGAAGTAAAAGGATAGCTTTGAGTTTCGATGATAAATTGAGGATAATCAAGCTTTATAACGAGAAGAAAGATGTTATGAATAAGCAGCAATTTGCAAATGAACAGGGGTTGCCTGTCTCTTCTATTTTAGTGATAAAATCCCGCTTCAAAAGGTTTTTAGGTAAGATTAGGTATAACGGGTTTTAGGTATATCGCCGAAACGGTGTTTTATGGAATTCCGCATATAGCGTCGTACCGCTTATTACGACGTTTTCACAAATCCCCTTGAACGGCGTACTAACGGGAGTTTACTGTAATTGACTTTTAACTTGGGAGATTACTCTGTAAGATTTTTCACGAAACAAGTTGTTAATTTTTTTGAAATTTATGTGAAATTATTGCATGTTTTGAATCATATGAACAACCTCAAAAATGTTCTTAATTATTGGACGGATGTGTCCACCCATCTGATCATATACTTTAAGAAACAAAGTTTCGCCGGAGGGTTTTTTTCTCAAATGAGGGACAAAACAAAGTATTAATCGTATTTTAAGGGGAGAGTAATCTCAAGACAGAGGGCAACTCACAATTTTACCCTTCTTGGGCCTAAGCTGTATCCGCCTTTGTATCAGTCCATGAGAAGTACAAAGCAGTCATTGAACACAGAGCCCCGCACACAATTTCCCATCTCCAATCCCACATCAATACCCATTCCCACACGAAGCTCTCCAAAAAAGAAACATACCCCCTCCAATGCAAAACTCCCGTGCGCGAATAAACGCCACAATCTTAACGATCCCACCTCCAAAGAAAGCATCAGCATCCCCTAATGAGCCACCAATCACACATTTTTTCCTCCACCACCACCGCAGCGCCCCGCTCAAGATCAAAGGGGCTGTCGGAGGCACGCGTCGCATCGCCGCCCCAATTAGGAGGATCCCGGCGGCCGGGGCGCATCTCGCTAATGGCTGCGCAGTCAAATGAGCGCCCCGCTCAAAGGGGCCGAACTGCTCGCTTTGCATCTGGGGGGACAACGAAGCCAATTTGGCGGCTGTCGGGAGCAGCTGACCCTCAGGGGGCGTCTTCTGATGCTCTTCTCGTCCCTCTGATGTTTTTGAGGGTTTTTTAGTGGTTGTTAAGGGATATTTTGGCGGGGTAAGCGGTTTTTCTCTCCAAAGGGGTGGTGGATCATATTGAAATGGAGGTTTTGGTACTGGGATGCATAGAGATGTTTTTTTAGGGGGGTTGATAGACGATGGATCGATTAAATATCATGCTTGTTAATGGTGGTTTGTATGTGTAGTTGGGATGAAATGGGCACTGAAGAGTGTCCTTCTAGTAAATAACAATTATCTCTCATTCAATCTTTCCCAACCTCATTATTCAATATCACCTTTTCTTTTCTTTCTAACCACTTCTTCTCATTTCGTACTCCATCATATTTTTTATCCTTATTAAATAGGCATATTAACTATCTGTGTCTGTATCATTCACACATAGTCGATACAATCTTTCAGTGTCATTCTCACTCTCTCATTCATTCTCTTTTTGTATCTCTCCTTCTCACTTACTCATTCAATCTCTTTCTGTATCATTCTCACTCACTCATTAAATCTCTTTTTGTATCCTTATCACTCGCTCATTCAATCTCTTTCTACATCATTCTCACTCACTCATTCAATCTTTTCTGTATCATTCTCACTCTTTCATTCAATCTTTTCTGTATCTCATTCTCACTCACTCATTCAATCTTTTCTGTATCATTCTCACCCTTTCATTCAATCTTTTCTGTATCTCATTCACTCATTCAATGTCTTTCTGTATCATTCTCACTATATCATTCAATCTCTTTCTGTATCTCCTTCTCATTAACTCATTCATTCTCTTTCTGTATCATCCCAACTTAGTCGATCCGATCTTTCTGTGCCATTTTCACTCACTCCTTCAATATTGTGACGCCGCTGTCGTCACGGTTCTAAATTAACAAGTTGTTAAGATTTAAATATTCTAATTTTAAGTGCAAACCAATAATGTGAACGTGACTTTCAAAGTCTTTAGATTAACTCTTTCAATAATGATTAACTAGTAGTGAGTGCCTTGACCTTCCAAGCGTTCTATCAAGGGGTGGCTGTTCATCAAACCCCTTTACTTCACGTCACGAGGTAGAATGTTCTGGAAGGATGGATAAGAGCCCTATAAAAACTAAAGTTTAGTAACAGTAGAGAAAGATTCACTCGGCTCCAGTTTAAGATCCAGATTTAGTAGAAGTCAAAGACTTGCAAAGACTTCGCACTTTGGGACACTGAACGGTAAGATACACTCGGTCGTCTTCTTTAAATTGTGGTCACTTCATTAATGTATAATAATTTTTTATTTTTATTTACACACACAACAGATAAATCCATTTACAGTGGTGAAAGGGGGAAAAACAAGAAATATTAATTGCATAAAACACTTTCACATAACCTTTTAAAAGCACTAAAAGACACTGAAAAAATATCAATTTCATTACATTGCATGTTAAAAATCATGTAAAATCTATTAGTAAGAGAATTGGCAATATAATTAAATCTAGAAAATGGACTAACGAAAAGATAATTATTGCGTAAATTATAATTATTAACAGAAAACTGAATTAAACACAAAATGTCAGGACAATCAAATAAATTACTAATAATTTTATAAAAGAATAATAAACAAGACGAGATTTCCCTACGAGAAGAATAATTCCCTACGAGATTTCAAAGATGGAATATTAAAGGACTTAGCAAGACTAGAAGGAGAAATATCATGAGGGTAATAATTAGTTTTTTTATAAAAAAGATAACGAAGGAAGTTATTTTGAACTCTTTCAATATAAATCATTTTGTTATTGTAATGGGGATTCCATATTATATTGCAATATTCTAGGGTTGAGCGTGAGCGTATCAATGAATAATAAAGAATTATTAAAGTTCGTTCATTAGAAAAATTAAATGTTTTGCGTTTTAAGTATCCAAGTTTTCTATATGCTTTAGAAACCATACTGTCAATATGAGAAGAAAAATCAAGATTAGATTGAAAAATGACACCCAGATCTGTAATAGTATTTACACGATTTAGAATTGAACTATTTATCTGATACATATACATAATAGGATTAGATAAGCGAGTATAAGAAATAACCGAGCATTTAGCTATATTGAGATCTAAGCTATTAATTGCACACCATTGTTGTAGATTATTTAGATCAAGTTGTAAATTTAAGGCATCAACAGTAGTTTTTACAGGTTTCATAATTTTTAAATCATCAGCAAAAAATAAATATTCAGAGTTTTTAAATACATTACAGAGATCATTAATAAATAAAATGGAGAGTAAGGGTCCAAGGTTAGAACCTTGGGGAACACCAGAAGTATTTGTGAACCTACCGGAAATAGCATTTTTAAAGTATACAAAGAACGATCGTTTAAATAGGAAAATAGCCATTCAATAAAATTTGCATGGAAACCATAATTATTTAATTTACTCAATAAAATACAATAATGTTTATCTTAACGTATAAGATGTCATTAATAGTAATTATAAGATCATGTTCCTAGTGTCTTTAAGGGCTAAAGCCCCTATTAATATTTGTATTGTTACCTTAATTTAGGTATTTTATAAATGAGTAATTTTAATTAAAACAGATAGATGTAGTTATTTTAGAACCATTAAGTGTATAATCATAAAGAAGCCAAGTAAATAACTAACCCAATGTAGACTAAAGTCTACGCAACAATATCTTGATGTATCTCTCATTCTCATTCACTCATTCTTTTTCTGTATCATTCCCATTAATTTCAAGTAATTAATCCATCAATTAATTAATATTAAAGTATAGATATTCATTTTTTCCGTAACTAAGGACACACATAAATTCGTCAGTAATTCCTAATAACACTAGTCGACAGTGGTTTCCTAACAACAACCAAATTACCATTTTTGTTACTAATTCATATAATTATTTAAATATCCCATCCAAGTAATTTATTTCTAGTATCCCAGTATGTAGACATTATTTTAGGCTATGGCTAAGTGTGGCTATGTTTTTATACTGCAGTTCATTTTGAAAATTGACGAGTTTTCAGTGTAGATTTTGCACATTTTTATGCACAATACATTTGCTAATTTTGGGTACGGTTATAATTACAATTCAACGGTAAAAGTTTTTTCCCACTGATTTGGGTCCAAATAGGTGACTAAAATGAAATCTGGGCTCCTCACGTGTGTTACAGAAGTTAGAATGTGGCTCTTTTTAAGAACGTAAGGGTCAACAGTAGTTCTATGCAAATTACTATCCCTATAGTATGGGGAGGACATTATAATAATCTTGGTTATTTAATATCAATGACAAACAGGGTTGCTGATTTTTTAAAAAAAATCAAAAAAATCGGATTTATTTGATTTAAATCGGACCTTTTTGATTTAAATCAGATTTTTTGATTTAAATGAATTACTAGTCCTGAACTTCCTGAAACTGGTTAATGATATACTGATATTGAAATTTCAATGTGATATAATAATTTAGCATTACTAAATATCTCAATTTTGATCTATTTTATGCATTAATTAATCAAATTAATTAAGAGAAACAGTTCACGGCCATCTCACCGACAATATGCCCATCCTAAAAGGGTGAATGAATAATTGTACCACCAGTTACTAAAATATTTATCCTTCTTTCTTAATATTAAGTTTGGAAAATAAATTGTGACTATGATTACTAAAACAATGCCTAATTTTTGTATAAAAATTAAAATCAATCGAAAATTACATTGATTCAGTTAAATTAATTTTACTCAAGGTCATATAGGTTTATTTCCTTAAAATAATAATTAGGGATAAAAAATAAAATTAAGGTAGCTACTTATTGACAGTCATGTACAGACCACAGAGAAAAGGGCTTTCTCTGGCTAAAATTCCATCTGGTTTTGTAATATAAGAAAAATTATTTCGGAAAACATGACTAAAATTATAAAAACAATCTTTCAATAAAAATCATCAACTTACTCGTACTTTAAAAATTTTATACTAGGTAAAAAATAATTTAATTCTTGTTTAGTTAATCACAATTATTGATTTCAAACCTTGCTATTTTCCCTTTTTTTCAAAAACATTTTTGTCATTGGTAGTAAAATTTTTTCTTGATATTGCAGGCTATTTTATGTAGAAGTAACTTAAACCTATCTCTCCCAGTTAATATCTAGAAGAGTTTTTAAAAAATGTAAGCAACTAATCTTGCAAACCATTTTTAAAGCATACAACTACTTCATTTTTTATTTAAATTGTGCTACTTTAAAATTTTTGATTTAAATCAATGATTTTTTTTTAAAAATCAAGTGATTTAAATCGTGCTTTAAATCAAGTTGATTTAAATCAAGAAACCCTGATGACAAATACAGAAAAAACTTTTCAAAAAGTATTTAAAAGGACTTTTTTCGCCATTAAGTGAAGGTGAACTCAAAGTCAATATGAACCTCGGTTAAAAAAAGATTTCAAGATCCTGCTTATGAAGGAAAATTTAATAAAAACGCATTATCAGCTAGGAAATGGTTTTTAGGAGAGTGGCAAGATGATTTTTAAAAAATAGGATTAAATTAGTCGGAAATACATAACCTCATTTTTGTTAGGGAAAAAAGTTTAATTTTGTCGAGAGACTAGTGTAATTAAGCAAAGAATAATATTTTAGTAAGTTAAAAACATTTTTAAGTTATAATACTAATAATAAATATTATGTGCAGTAATAAATACTAAAATATAAGCATCTATATATATATTTCTCTAACGTGACGCTCAAATTCGGCGGTATTTGTTTTCTACCGTTGGCAACGGTTGGTTTGTTTTGTTTAAGTTTCGTAAATTTAAAAGCAATCTAAAGATGAATTTAAGTAGAGCTAGAAATTATTTTTCCAATCTGTGACGGTTGTATCTCCAAGCAAGAGTATTTACAATTGTGTTTACAAAGAAGTTTCAGAGGAGTGATTAAATAATGGGGTAAGTAAAAGCACCTATATCAACTTTTAAGTATAACATATACATGTTAATACTACTCCATCTGATGTATTTGTTGGCTGATATATGGTGGCTTTTCTTGACTAATGCAACAGTACCCATGAATTTGATAAACACTGTATACATATTTTTCATACACATATTTAATGTTTCCCTGCTGCATATTACTATACAGGGTGTATCTGAAATGGTGCAACAAACTTTCAGGAATGATAGTACTCATCAAGACGAACAAGAATCGGTATAGAAAGGGGGTTCCAGACCAAACCCCAGGGAGTTAAAAATGGAGCGACACCCCAAAAAATCATTGAAAATTCAATTTGTTGAAGAACTACTATTGGTAAAAACTTAATTATGGTCTCAAAAATTGTGGTTTAATATGATCTTTAAAATTACCTCAAAAGTCTTCACTTTAAAATTTGTTTTATTATGGAAAAAGTTAAAAAACACAAAAAATGTAAAAGCTCTGCCAAAACCTTATTTTGTATTTCGAAATCCTTTCTTTTGATTTGATAATCTGAAAGATCATAGTTGAAAACCCTTAAATCCAAAGTTTCACGTAAATACAATCAATATTAAACGCTTGAGATCCTTTTAAAGTTTGTTTTTTGGGTGCGCAAGCAGTTTTTTAGAGCTGTTTCCAGAACAGCTGTTAGCGCACACAAAAAACAAACTTTAACAGGATCTCAAGCGTTTAATATTGATTGTATTTACGTGAAACTTTGGACTTCAGGGTTTTCAACTATGATCTTTCAGATTATCAAATCAAAAGAAAGGATTTGGAAATACAAAATAAGGTTTTGGCAGAGTTTTTACATTTTTTGTGTTTTTTAACTTTTTCCATAATAAAACAAATTTTAAAGTGAAGACTTTTGAGGTAATTTTAAATATCATATTAAACCACAATTTTGGAGACCATAATTAAGTTTTTACCGATAGTAGTTCTTCTACAAATTGAATTTTTCAATGATTTTTTTGGGGTGTCGCTCCTTTTTTAACTCCCTGGGATTTGGTCTGGGACCCCCCTTTCTATACCGATTCTTGTTCGTCTTGATGAGTACTATCATCCCTGAAAGTTTGTTGCACCATTTCAGATACACCCTGTATCTATAACTCTATTTTAACCAATAAATTTAGTTGGTAATGAAACACATCTAGGCTGTACCAGCGTATGGCAAGCGAGCGTAGCGAGCACAGGATTGCGAAGCAATCCTAGGGGAACTGCGTCAGCAGTTCCCGGGGGTTGGCGAGCGATAGCCCCCTAGTTTTAAGTATAATACTGATAATAAAAGTTACGAGTCTTGCGAAAAAAAAAGCATTTCCAATTGACAAAAGCTCATTATTATTTCATATAAATATAGAATTAGCCCACCATGACTTAAATAAATTCCAGTCCAATAAAAATGACCAACCAGTTGGTAAGTCTTTCCGTTAATACAATCTTAGCTGTTTTCTAAAGCAGGCGAAAAATTCTGAAACGCGCTCAAATCCTTTCCAAGTTGGTTTCTTTGCAATAGGGGTACATCCACTGGAAAACAACTTCTACAGGTGTGTCAAGGAAAAAACCCAAAACAGTAATACCGTCTTCAGTTTCGAATAGAAAATATATTGTAATTTTTTTATGTGCTAACGATTTTAGGTTTTTGGAATTGTTTCAAAATATTTTAGCTAATGGCAGCTATTTAACTTTGGTACCTAAGCGGTTCGCTTGATAACCTGAAAGTTATTGAAACTAATAATACACAGTTTAAAAGACTAAAATCGTGCAAATTTTCAAGGTACGACAAACTTAGTAAAGCTAACGAAAATATTTGAACTTTTAAGTCGTTAATTAATTATTAATCATTTAATAATTTACTCTTGAAACACTATTTTTACATCAATATTTTTATTTCATCGTTTTTTAAACGATATCAAGTATGGAATTTTTACGTAAATTCTCTAAGTTTTTAATAAAATATATTGAAAAACTATGACCATAAATTCACTTTTTGTGCTTTTCAAAAGTGTATTAACCCTATTATCAACTATTAACTATTATCAAGGTGCTACCAACGGCAGAATCCGAAATAAAAAAAAGAGGTGGTAGATAGTGAAAGAAGGTTTTTTTAATAATTAAAATTTTAGAACTATTTTAGGAAATGAGAAAAATAACAACACAAAAATATGGATATAGAGTTAGAGTGCCGTTCAACAACTGCCTCCAACTAAATTTCTAACATTTTGCAGAGTGTTCCTCTCTGTTTCCATCACAAGTACTTTCGTACTATCCCGTTGACTGCAGCTTAAAACGAAAATGGTCAAAGCCCACTAACTGTGCCGCTCAGACTGACGGTGGACGGGATAATAAGTAAGAACCTAATCACATAATCTACCCCGATTTTCTCTCCTGATTCCTAAAAGAATCCCACATTTCGTTTTGATCTTTTCCGATTTTTCAATCTTTTCCCGATTTTACGACCGGAAACTATATTCTCCCGGTTGTTCACATTTTTCACAGGAAAATTCCCTATTTTTGTGAAAGCTTTGCATACTTTTTGCTCAATTGAGTCTCAATAAACTCTGCATTTTCTTCAGATACTGATCCAAGGTGTGCGATTGTGGCAGAATTGTATAAAATCAAGGAAAAATCAAAAAGTTGAAATGATGAATGACATTGAGAATTTCATTGAATAAACATTAAGACTTTCCTCATTTCAGTTCAGAAAAGAGCGATTTTTTTATGAAATATCAATGCTTGCATGTTGTAGGTACATTAAAAATCTTTCGGTTTTTGAACTAACTCAGTTGGCAGCTATCCCCGAAGAACCACAAGATCGATCAATACTCAAAAGAGCATCAAACAAGTTCAAAAACTCATCTCCCTCCGTCTTACATCTCTTTCTCTACGAAATCCACATCTACGGCTCAATAAAGCATCGTCAAACTTCCAATAGATCACATCTAAAGAGACCGAAGACGCCCACCCCTTGCCGGGACATCCCGTCCCTTCCACCCTTTGGGCCCTAGACCGCGCCCCATTGGCCAGAAGTGCCCTTCTGCTGGCCAATGGCGTTGTCCTTGCGCCGCCCTGGGATCGATGGGGCCCTCCCCCCGGCAACCACCTGATGGATGCGGCGACAGGACGGGGAAAGGGGTCGCCGCATGTCGTCAGCCGGACGGACTAGGACTCGACCACCGGACACTGCCGGACCGACGGGAGGAGAAGGGCAGGTGGAGCGTTCGAGAAGGTGAGTTTTAATGGGGGACTGCGACTTTTGGGATTTGAGGGACCTAGTATCTAGGATAGTCGTTCAAGTTTTGAAAACCAAGTATACTTGCTAATGCTAAGTTGAAATACAGTATAAATATATAATACAGTATAAATATCCCCGTTCGGCAGGGATGTTAGTGTTACTGTCCTTGTGTGTGTTGAATTTACCTCTACGGGTCCATACCTTCAGGTGAATTTGTACAAATTTAAAAAAATAACCTCCATATTGAAGGGACCCGAAAAAATTTCCAGATATAAAGATTTTCGAGATAACGTGGTTATACTGTAGTTTATATTTTCGGATGGCTGTTGGAAAGTAAGAAATTCAATGTAATTAATAAAAGAGAAGTTTTTGGGTTACACTAACCGTCTTCCTTAAACAAACTCTAACCAAATCAAAGTCAATACAAGTCCAGGAGTGTCGGTGACTTTTGATGAAATCTTCTTAAAATTGCAGTTATGGAAATTCAGGTGTTTCCTTGAAGTACGAATACCCTTATTGTAACTCGAAGAATATTTATATATCCTTGTGACTCTTCTCTAAAAAGCCTAGTTTTCCATTTGCTTCATCAGAGGGATTGCATGTCTCAAATGCAAGTACCTTATCAAAATACTATTGAACACACGAAGATGGTTTTTGGTAGTGTTTCTTCCTTATTGTAAAAGTTAAAAGAATCAAAACCATAACCAAGGCCTTTCAGATACAAAGGTCAAACTTAACAAAATGAGGTTTTGAGGAAAAAAAGGTTTAAACTGGGGCTTATAGTTGTACGGATTCATTTTGAGTGTTATGGAAAGAGAGGTGATCTCAATATTAAAAGCATATCTGCTGTAGATTATCTGCAGTCTAAAGAATAAGGGTGTTTAAATTCTAATCGTGAAAAAAATGCGCTGCTTTTCAGTTGACAATGTTTTTGAAATGATAAACTGTGGCCTATTGCCCAATGTGGGCCTGTTGTTATAGGGAAGGCGATAAAAGTTGGTTGGAGGCACGGGCAGCGATCCCGGGGGGACGCGTTCCCCCCCCTAAATAATTGGGAACATGGTTTAAAAAACTTAATTTTTAACTTTTGAGGAAAGACCGAAAATTTTCTGAATGTGTTTTTCCAACTTTTCATCATAAAGGATGGCGCCAATTTACCAATGACACCTAACATAAGAGGAGGAAGGGATCTCTATGATTTAGAATACTTTTTCATTTAGAATCGGTTGACGCCAGTGCTGAGTTTGGGGCACATTATTTCAACAAAAAATTTTCTTTCAAGCAAAAAAAAGTAATAATAAGGCGAGCCCTTTTCCCAGAAAAAATACAGCTACATCACTGATAGAAGCAAAGAAATTTGATTTTGAAATTGTCTAATATAACACTAAAAATGGGTTTGTCCCTATTTTAAAAGATCAAAAATCAGAGAATTTTTTGGGAAGGACTCCCAGACCTCCTCTTTTCAGTTGAAAGCTAAAAACAATTCCCAAAAACTTGAAGTGAAAGTTTATTAATTGATCCACAAAGCCACATTAAAATCACTTTAGCGAAATTTTTTTCATGCAAGATTTTTTAAGGATAGATAATCATGGTTTTGTAAAATCCCTCGGGGGAGGAATCTCAAATCTTTGGGTCCCCCCCATTTTCAGGAGCCGGCGAAGTCAATGGTTGGAGGGGGGTAATACTGGTTTTTGCTTTTGACCAAAGTCTTCGCTTGTGCCAGTTTTCCCTTTACTTTCTTTATTTTTATGCCTTTTTTTTCTTTTAAACGATGCTCTTACTTAGTCTTAAATCCGATGTTGAATTTGAATTTACCCAAGATATCTAACTCAAGAATTCAAATCATTTTTTAAATTCATCTCCATCAAGCTTTTTCATTATTTTGCTGCCAGAGTAGTGCTGTAAGCCATCTCAATCAATGGATTTAGCATATTAACTTTTTAATATAGGTACATAGAACTTCCCTGAATTTATGAGACGTTGTTTCAATTCTAAAGGCTTTAAACGGAATTTATTGATAACTTATAAATAAATGTAAGATGTGGGTGGTCTAGTCTCCCTTAAAACCTAGTTATTATAAACTGCTTCATTGTTACTTTGTGTTTCATCTTTTGTCCTCATCATCCTTCCTTTTTGTTTTCATCCATCAATCGTTCTTTGCTGTACTGGGCTTCTCGTCGACTAATGACCGGGCATAGGATAAAAAAATCTTTTGTCCTGTTTTATTTACTTTTTTACAACGTTTTTATTAGGTCACTTTCAATCTTGTCTGTCCGTCTGTCTGTCTGTCTATCTGTCTGTTCGGGAAGAATTTAGTAATCAATTTTAAGCATACTTCCCCATGAGCTAGAGCAGGTGTTTCCAACTGGCGGCCCGCGGGCGGCATGCGGCCCGCCAGGTCATTTTGTGCGGCCCGCGAAGCTCTCTGAAAACCCTCCAAAAAGTAGCTTCAAAACACTTTATAGCACACTAAAAATCAATTTTTTTTCGGGGGAGAACCCCCGACCCCCCTTCAATATACCTCTTATATTATGTGGACTAGCTTAGATCCTTTTCTATGGTGCAAGAATTAAAAGTTTGAAGTTTCGAGAGGTCGTTTGTAAAACCTGAAATTCCCCCTGAGCGTAGCAAGGGAGTATGAAGGCTTTTATAACCATTATCATGAGGATGGACAAAATGGAGTATCCAAAAATTAGGTAAAACAATCCTCTAAGGAAAATTTACAAATATTTTCTTCAGGAAGACCTTTTCATTTAAGTAATATTCAGAATACTAAATATATTCAGTATTCCTACGAGTTGTATAAGAGAAAAAAATTCATATATCCTCTGGAATCGTCCCTCTTTTGCTGGAAAAGTTTCAGATTGAAGACTCTCACCCCAAAAAAATATCATCGTTAAAAAGGAGCCAGATTATACTTTGCGGCCCGCCACTTGACTTGTGATTTCGATTGCGGCCCACGAGTACTTAGAAGTTGGAAACCCCTGAGCTAGAGACTTGAAATTTTGAACGTAGTTCAGATCTGGATGACAATACGATAGTATCTCGTTAGTTCGGTTCAATTTGCTGTCCCTGAACCCCCAGGGGGACTTAAAGTTTAGAAGTTCAACTATAGGACCTTATTGTTAAAAAATCATTGTTGTGCAGTTTGCCTCCTCTCGTTATCAAGATGGCTTTAGAAGTGTTGTATAAAATATTAGTAAAATGAAAATTTGTAAGAATAAAAGTAATACACAATACATGCAGTACTTCATGCAAGTTTTGCATTTGTAATACATCTAAGGGACTGACTTTATTAATTAGTTACTGAAAAGTTTGTCACCAATATACTTTTTAAAACACTTTTTATATTATAGTGTTTCAAAAATTTCCAACGTCATCTGAATAATAGCTAGAGGCAAAAACTGTGCAATGATTTTAACAAAACAGAGGAAAGCCATGTGTTATAGTTAAAGTTCAGAAAAAAACACTTTTTAGTTTTATTAAAAAGAGAAAGGAATCAAATTCTTGGAAGGCGTTCAGGTCACGAATTCTAAACTTTACACAACAAAACTAAAAACCAGAAAATAATTAATGAAAAAAAACCTTTTTAAAGAACAACGTTTTTAAAATGCACTAAAAAGTATAAAATAATTTTTTGCAACTCCTTGTAAAACGAAAAACGTGGGGATCATGCATTAGGTATTTAATCCAACTTAATTTCATCATTCATTTAAATATTTTTTAACTGTGGATATAATGGTAAATAGAGTGACAAGAGTAGTGGCTGTAAATATTATTGCATGATCCCCACGTTTTTCGTTTTACAAGGAGTTGCAAAAAATTATTTTATACTTTTTAGTGCATTTTAAAAACGTTGTTCTTTAAAAAGGTTTTCTTTCATTAATTATTTTTATATAAAACTTACATTGAATATATTATTCAGTTTACTATTATATAAAAAAATGGATAAACGCATGCTCTTAAAAAAATCCACCTGAAGCTATGAACCATAGCACTTACTTTACCCCATCCCCGTATTTACAATGTAAATGCCCTCAAATGAAATAATAGTACAACAATAAAAGCAATTACACGCAATCCCACCTATTATAAAAGCCCATCTTCTCACAACTCTCTTCAGAAAACTCATACTTTGAACTCAATTGTGACACAATAAAAAGAATACTTCCCGTTTATTTATTTATTGCTTTACCGTATTTCAATACTACATCCCTTCTATACACAGCTGAACAAGCCCTCTTTAATAGAAGAGGTGGTCACCTCAATGTGGGTGTGAATGGTCAAGATTAATACACCTTTTAACGGCTCACCTAAAAAGTCGCTTTTACCAGCCACTTTCACGCATCAACTTGACCGAGGAATCCAGTCTCGGTTATTATCGTTCTAAATGGTAGCCGAACCCACTTTCGAGAAAGGTTTAGACAAGCGCCATTTTATAAATGGTTGGTTGGCGAGAACAAAAAATAAACGACGGTCTTGTTGCCAGATTGCATTTTGCTAAATGAAATGCAAACGATTTTTTATCGTGCATCACGATGAATGAATGGATCTTGACCGTTTTATGTACTTATTTCTTTTGTCGGTCGAGAGTGGAAATTAATGCGAAACAATTTTCGAACAATTGCTCTTTTGAATAATTGTTCTATTTATTTCAATTTTTTAAAGATTGGTTTCTTTGTTTCTTATAAACGTTTGACACTTCTCATGCATTGAGTAAATACGGTTCAGTCAGCCAACATTATGCTGTGATGAAATGCCAATTTTTCACTTAGCTTTTAATGAATTTTTATAATGAAAGTGGTAACATGGGTATGGCAACAAAAGAATAATAAAATCATATTTTAAATTTTCATTTTTAGACGCAATCCTGTACAGCTGAATTTTGATTTATGAAACGAAAAAACGAAGAATATTTAGGGTAAGAGTCTTGAACAAACTGTTGTGTTAAGGATTTTAATTTTTTTTTTAAATTCCAAAAATTTCAATAGCTTCAAACGCATGCTTTTTATTACTTAAATGCAAACATTAAAAAACTACTAAAAAGTGTTAGCAATTCACAAAATAAATAAGAAGGATAACCTAAAACACACACGATGAAATGAAACTTGAGTCACAATGTCATCTTTTAAGATTCTATCCTCGTATCAAGTGAGATTGATTATTCCTGTAAAGCAGCAGTTCTCAAAATTTTTCGGAAAGTGGCGCCCAGTTATGGAAAAAATATTTTTCCAAGTCACAAAAATTTAAAAAAAATCAAGGTGCATTATTAAACAAAGTTTCCAAATTTTTAACTTTCATATGAAATTAATATAACTTTTCAGGTAAATAACTGCTTTTTTTTTCTTAAATTCTTCTGCAGTATTTCTTCCTATTAGTAAATAATAGTTTCATTAATTTAAAAAATAATAATTAATTCAACCCAATATTATCAATTCCAAATTATTAAATTTTTTTAGTCAAAACTCGAATAATCATTCTTTAATAATGCCATTTTTTAATAAGATTGATGGATAGAAAAGGGAAAATTTTAAAGAAAAATCCCACTAGGCAAACTGAATGAAACATTGCGATACAAATCCAGATGTTGACCAAAATGGGCATGATTACCTTAAAATATGAAAAAACTATCTTGGGGCTTTTTTACACATTTTTAGTAATAAAAAAATTACTGAATTTAGAGGAACATAGTTGTTAAAAAAAAGAAAGGAAATTAAAATTTGTTTACGGCGCACCAGTTGGGGAATCACTGCGGTGAGCAGGCGTTGATCCAGAGGGGGGCACTCTGGACAGTGCCCAGAGGCGTAACTAGGCGTCGGCGACGTCGGCCCCCGCCGACGGCCTCGCACTTTAAGGGCCTCGCAAGAATTTAAACTATTTGAATCCCTGTTTAACTACAAAGATATAATGTGTGTTCAATAACGTTTTTTCATGTCTTCATATTTCTGGAGCCCGTGTGCGAGGCCTTATGGGGAGCCCAGGTGCGAAGTTTTTTTTTTAGAGCTTCAGCGCGAGGCCTTTTTAGAGTCCAATCGTTAGGCCTCTTTTAGTACATTATACAAGGGTACCAAAACAGACTAAAACCTAAAACCCTGTTTTTTAGGGTCAAATTTCAAAAAATTTTCTGGGGGAGGACCCCCAAACCCCCTTTGTACTTAAAACTTTATTGTATAAAACTTTTAAGTTCATCAAAAAAATCATAATCCTACTTAAAAATATACGTTCAAAATTAGGTCAAGGTATCAAAACCAAGTTGAAACCCTGTTTTAAGGGTAAATTTCCAAAAAATTTTTAGAGGAGGACCCCAAAATCCCGTTTTCTACTTTGATTTCTTTTTTTACAATAAGTTCACCCAAATGCAAATCCTATCTAAAAATTTAAATCCAAAGTTCGGATTAGGTGTGTAAAAACTAGTTAAAAACCAGTTTTTTATAGTCTAAATTTTGAAAATTTTCTGGGGGAGGACCCCCAGACCCCCCTTTGGTCCTAGGGACTAAATCATTCATAACTTTTTTAGATGAAGCTCTTTTATATGTTAAATTCTAACAACATATGTATAAAGAACTGAATTGGAGGTAATAAATTTATCTATGGAGGGGGCTGAAAAATAATATTGGGCCCCTCCCGAAATAAATTTCTCTATTCACCAATGTATTTTGTTAGTACATTATTATTTACTGGCGTTTGGAAGTTTTTGTTGTAAATAAAATATTTAGTTCAATACTGGCTTGATTTTGATCCTACTTATCGGACTAACGTAGGCCATGGACTAACTCGTAAATTTCAAAACTTTGAAATTACATTTAAAGTAATAAAAAGTTAAAAAAAGCAATAATAAATCAGTTTAAATATTCATTTCTGAAATTAATAGTATAATTTTACGAGATTTGTGAAAAAAATTGCCATTTGCTCAGATTATCCTAAAGTACTACATTTTATAATTAAATTAATTAAAATTATAATTAATCTTAATTAAAATTAAGTTTTTAATTAATTAAGCTATTAATAATACTATTAATTATAAAAAATGTCAATTATTTTACAATAATTCATTAAATCTGGTATTAGGGCCTCGCAAACCAGTTTCGCCGACACTGCTTGGGGTACTAGGAACGCCACTGACAGTGCCCCCCCTTGGGAACCCAAAATGGTGTTCAAAATAAGTAAAAACCCTACTTTTTCAGGTTATATTTCAAAATTTTTTCAGGGGGAGGACCCCTATATCCCCCATTAGTTCCACAACGGGATCTTCAGTGATATTTTTTTAAATATCCCCAATATTTTGACCTTTTTGGTCAAAAAGTAAAGGGGTTGGTGATGAAAAGTGCCCCTCTTAGACCCAGAAGGTTTCTCAAAATGAGTTAAAACCCTACTTTTACTTGTCAAATTTCAAAATTTTTTTACGGGGAACCCCCATAGAACCCCCATACCCCCCATTAGTAACACATGGGGATCTAGAGTGATACTTTGTAGGAAATCCACAATATTTTGACATTTTGGGTCAAAAAGTAAAGGTGATGGTCTGGAAAAGTCCCCCCCTTGGACCCAAAAAGGTTCTCCAAAATAATTAAAACCTTAGTTTTATACGTCAAATTTCAAAATTTTTTACGGGGGAGAACCCCCATACCCCCCATTAGTAACACATGGGGATCTAGAGTGATACTTTGTAGGAAATCCACAATATTTTGACATTTTGGGTCAAAAAGTAAAGGTGATGGTCTTGAAAAGTGCCCCCCTTGGACCCAAAAAGGTTCTCCAAATTCGTTAAAACCCTAGTTTTACACGTCAAATTTCAAATTTTTTTAAGGAGAGGACCCCCATACCCCCAATAGTCCCACGAGGGGATCTTGTCTGGAAAAGGGCCCCCCTTGGAGCAGTACTGGATATGCTTCTGTACTGGAGTATGCTAATGTACTGGAGGGCTTCCAAAGTGAGTGCTATGAAGGGTTAATGATTTGGAAAATGGTACAGCATTTCCTTATCTCCGGGATTTTCATTTTTTAATATTGGCACGTATGGCATTGACTCACATGGTTAAAGCGACAAGTTTTCATATTGAAGAGACAACTGAAAGAATTTCACCTCGAACTCTTTCATAAAACTAAGCATAACATCGATTAAAAGTAATATAAAATGTAAATTCCTCCAAAAACATACCAAAATTTTAATTACATCCCTCTGACCTCATCCCATACACACTTCCCCATTCTTTTCCACTCATCTCCCCATCTCCCTTCAAAAAACTAAACCAACCACCGCAAAAAAATACTCCCCTTACTTTGCATACACACAGAGAGAGAAAAAAATCCACAACAAGAAAACCAAGCAATCAAAAGCGGCCGTAACAATGGCCGGGGTCGCGTGGGATCAAAGCGGCCGAGGGAGATGGTATCGGATGCGGCGGAGGGTACGGCACGCCTACCGCCGGGCGCGCGCCAGGCCGAATTGCCGTGCGGGAGATCGGAACGATGAAATATATCGTTTGTGGAAATTCTGATTAACTTGTGAGAGAATCGTTTTTAGGGGCAGAGGTGTTCGATTGGTGTGATTTAAGTTTTTTGCAGTCGTTTGTAGCTATTTGATATTTTTTATGATTTTTTTTTCGTATTTTGATGTCGTTTTGAAAAGGCATCATGGGGTAACTCAATTTTGTGCCATTTTGAGCTCAGTAATCAGTGGCGTAAATATAATTTTTTTTTTGGGGGGGGCAAATATCCATCCCCCATAGTTAGGCCCGCAGCTAGATCTTCGCTCCACCGGAGATGACCAACACACTGACCAAGACCACCTAAAAGTCTCCTCAAGCCCATTCATGCATTCATTTATTAAAAAAATGTAGTTTTGATGTGTGAATAAGATTGATGAGTTATCTTTGATAAAAAACATTTTCCACTTTGGGGATTCATAAATTTAATAACCTTTATTCTCTGCGAATTTTCTAAAAAAAAGTTTTTTCTTTCCCGAATTTAATCTCGTTTAAGAAAGATTTTTAACTCACTTTAGAGACATCCCAAAGAACTCCCATTTCCTGAACCACCAACGCCTTCCCATAACCCTCACCAAGTCCAACTTGAGGGAAACAGAGGCATGTGCCCAGACCCTTGCTCTTAAAAATCCACTTAGTTTTCTTATTTTTTATTAATAAAGGTGACCCTCATCAAAACTTAAACAATAATAAAAACAAACTACTCACCTAACTACACTTCACGCTTCTCACAGTTGACGACCCTCCAGAAAAAAAACTCACCTTCCCCACAACCTAACTGTAACCGCCACATCGAAAAGAATCCTTCCCGACAGCCCCGGCTTACTTAATCTCTCAAAAGCGCGACCTTATCTAGCACCACACAAAAAACCCCACTCGAATAAAACGAAAACCTTCTCCCTCGGGTCAGAAAAACACTTTTCTCGAATATCTCCCTCCAAACGTGCCCCCACTCGACAAAGACAGGTCTCTTTTGGACCGAATGAATCCAACCATCTAATGGGGCAGTGCACCCTCCATAAGGGACGGTCAATGTTGCCCATTAGCCGGCCTCTCACTCGCAAATCTCGAGCCTCCCCATTCAGCCGGACGATAAGGCCATTGTCCGGCCGCCCGGACTTTTTGTCCGGAGTCCACCTGGGGAGAAATCATCAGCGATGCCTCGGACGTTTTCGGATTTTCTTTTCGGAATGTAACGGCGGATGGGGCATGAGGGTTGTATTGAGATTTCCTTCGAGTGATACTTGGGAGAGTGAGTTTTTCAATCGGATGTTTTTTGGGGGGCCGGACTTATCTATTCTGGCGGAGTGTTATTTTTTGGTTGTTAGGAGTGACGCTCTTTTTGGATGATTCTTACCTTGTTGGAGAGATTGTTGTGTAAGGTTTTGGTTTTTGATTGTTTATCTCGTTCTACTTGGAGACTTCTTACAGACAAAATGTAGACTTTTTTTTCGTAAAAAATTGCTGTAGGAAAAATCAAAATATCGAATACTATTAGCTGGGGAAGTTTTTATCGAAAGCATCGAACAGTTTTTAAGGTAAGGTCAGTTGGGGTAAAATGTGGTTATAGTGGAGTAAAATGGATATATACTATATAGGAATTTTAGAAGTTTATATTATAAAAAATATAATGTTTTTTGGGATGATGATTTTTCTGAACCTCAATAAAATCAACATGCCAAAAACATTAAATTTTATAAACATAAACTGCTAAAATATCTTTTTTTTAATTTTACTCCGCTATAATCATTTTACACCACTCATCGACCTTATCAAAGTGAAGGTTTCGAGAAAAACTGCGTATGAGTGCATATTTACTGGAATGATATTGTAAAGAAACCTGTATAAATGGTTGCTACGCTTCACATTATTTGATATTGGCTGCTACTTTTCTTATATTTAATAAAATAATTATAACGGGAAAGAAATCTTAGCAGTGTTAAAAGAATAACAATAACATCCATTTTCTTTTTTTAAGTATTTTTCTTTCTTTAGCTAACATCGACGCTAATGGCTATAAATATGGCCATAAATCAAATTATATTTTAAAAAAGATAAAAAAAAATATTTTGATAAAAAAGATAAACCATACTCTAAAAAGCTGATTTACAGTAATACCGTATAACTTAGGGGTTCTTTCTTTCTTTCTTAATTTTTTTTCTACAAACTGATTAAAGATGAAAATTTATAAAAGCTGCATTTTATCTCCACAAAAAATTTACGTTGAAGTTCCCATAAAAATAAAAATTTAAATGGTCTTTAAAACATTTCTTTAATTTTGTTTTGTCGTTTAGACTGAAAATAACCAAACTAATAATAAAGGAATTAAAAGAATGCGTCAGATTTATAATGATTACAAAATTCATTATTAAACTAGGAGAACAGTTCGAAGGGCATTCAAAAACCTTTTAATATCCCCCACAAAACAATAAATAAAACAACAGAATTCTCGCATTACTTCAAGCTCAACTCATCTAGAAAAATGCATACACACGAAACTTCATAAAACTGCCATCACATCTTTTTCGAATAAGCGTCATCACTAAGCCCCGCTTAATCCAGTCTCATTTATTTCAATTTTCCAGGGGTATCTCTCCCCACAACCCGGGAAACACACTGAGTCCACTTTTTTTCTCCACCTTAGTTCATCTCACTAGACAATGAACCTTCACCACAGTTCGAAAAAGAACACAGAGATCTCAAACTGCGATGCGGAACAATAAAAGACGCAGACGGTTTTGGTAATAAAAGATGGCGAGAGGGGATGCCACGCGAAGGAAGGCAATTGTGTCCGCGTGGTATAATCATAATAGCGGGACTAGGTTTTTATTGTGTGCCGTTTGGCAACGACGGAGCGCCTCCCGATGTTTTTTAATAATGGGTGGATTACGGGGGTTAGGGCCAGGGGAGGTGGTGGCATTTAATCATGACCAGATTTAAGCCTTCCTGTGGGTAATTAAATTAGTTCGATCTGGGTTGCAAGGCGTTTCATCGTAGTTATCAGTTTTAAGCGGGCTTATAAAGGATCATCGTTTAAAAAGTTTGTACGCAAATACAAAAGGAAAAATAAGGATTTAATTTTCTGTTTACCGCAAGTTGTGAATTAAAGTAGAAGTTAAGTTACTGTTATAAAAGAATTTTTAACTCTTGAAAACATGTTAATTGCTTATCTTTTTCCAAAAAGTTAAAATTCAAAAATGCATTCTTTATTTTAATCCGGGAATATGGGGACGGGGAATCAAAGATGATTTATTATTACCTGAGGTTTTGTTATCCTATTTTAATTTGTTCAATTTAGCTTGAATTGATTCATAGATCGAACACTTTAATATTTCCTTTAAAAATAATATTTCATTCTAGTAGGCACTACAGATCGACCACGAAGTTTTGTCGCTTGGGCAACCCCAAAAACACATAAAATCTTTTTTTCTTTCGGGTGGGGAAAGATTGCTCTTAGCGTGCCAAGCCATTTCCTCCTCGCCAAAACCACGCCAAGGAGTGGCGGCGATTAACGACTAGGTGCTGATGTTTCGCGCATTTCTCCGAAGTCCGAAATGGATTTTAGTTTAAAAAGATAGAATATTTATTATTTATCACCATAGAGCAGGGCTCTTTGACTGGAGGACCGGATCAATGCATGAAAATCTTTGGCTTGCCAGATTAATTGTATGAAAAATGCTCAGCGTTATGTGTTAATACAAATTATTTTAATACCTTTTATGATGTCTTTGGAACACGGTTGGAAAAATTGAGACTGTGTAGAAGGGAAAAGTCCGAAAAATGTTTAAAAAAAGTTTTGGAGCGCGTAGAACTACAACCTTTTTTCAATTAAATTAATAAATTTGTTCCCACGACTCAGTCATTTTAAGTACATATATTAGAAAAATATGTTAGGAAAGTTAGGTAGGGTAATAGGATATAATACATTTATTTTTTTACATAACATTTTTTACTATGCAAAGAAGTTAATAGGATATTGGGTGTCTTCGGAAAGTTAGGGAGTGGTTTTTCTATAAAGTATATACTATGGGTAATATTGAACAATTTGGAAAAATTCCTTTTATTATTAATTTTCAATTTTACATTCAATTTATGTCTTGTGTGTAAATTGTCAAATAAATGTTATGTTATATCAGGTTCCTCAGCATGAGTGAAATTAATCCTCTCTTAAATAAAATAAAACGAATTAAACATAATAACTCTCATTAGAAATTGAGATGCGAACAAAAATCTTAAATCTTTCCTTAGTGGAAAATGGCGCTTCAAAGAAATCCTATTACAGAAAAATTTAACACAATGTGTAACTAGATTTTTAATCAAAAATTAATATCTTAGGTGGAGAAAGGCAATGTGCTACTTTTTTCAGAGGTTCAATCCAATACCTAAAAAAATTAATATGCGACACCCTTTCTTCTCCTGTAGCATACATATTTTGAAATTGCTGCAAATAATTTTTGTCAATTAACACCAACAATTTCTTGCTTGGTGGAAACTAATGAAAAAATATGATTAGGGTATAAACATGATCGAAACCAGCAGTAGATCGAATATTGGAGATTAAAGTAATTTTTTGTATCTTAATTACAAAAAGTTATTTCCTTATCGCACCAAAAAACTTAAGTTTCTTCATTTCCCTCGAAACAAGCGTACTATCTTATTCTACGGAAAACGAAAAGCCCGAATTCGCGAGATGATCTGCTTTTCACAAAAAAAGCGCAAAAGGAGAAATCTAGCAACCCGGGAGCGGCGCGCTCTCCCCGGGTCAGGAAAGGTCAAGCGACAAAACTTCGTGGTTGATCACAGTCTGTTCATTTAGAATTGGCGCCTGAGAGAGGATCAAAAACACTCAATAATGCTTAATAACCCTCATCACACAATTTCAGTTTCCGATTTTGTTACAGTATTTTCCCACCACGCATTAAAATTTTGGGCTCCCATCGATTTTTTAGTTCTCATATGATTATATAACATTCCTGAAAGTTTCATGAAAGTATCACATTTTGAAGTTTTTTTGTAATAAGCCACCCAACTATTTTAACTACTTCTTAGGCTGCCTTGTCATTGCAGAAGAAAAATGTTTCGATGATAATTACAATAGTAAGTGCTTCTAATACATTACGTCTCAGGCGCCAGTTCTAAATGAATAGAGTATAGTTAAGACAGGGTAAAAGAATTAGGTATGATATTGTGTGTTTTTTCTTATACGTTCATAATTAAAAGTTGTTGTATTCAAAACATTTTAAAGATACATTTATATTTGTTTTGATTTTAAATATTTTTTTGCGTAAGTTTATTTTAACTCTCTAATGCTTTCAGTACTTGAGAAAGAGGATAAAATTCTGATAAAATAAGACTAAAAGCTTTACTTTCAGCTTTAAAATTTTAAAATGTAAAATCTATTTCTATTTATTCACTAAATAAAAGGTAAAAATACAAATTACATGCTTTTATTTTGATATAAACACCACAATCATTCGCTAACAGATTGCAAAGCGTTCTAAAAAAGGAAGAGAATCCTTTTAAAAACCCATAAAGTATTCATCTCTCTTGTCTAAAAGAACGTAAATATCTTCTAACCTAGATCAAAGAGAACAGCTAGCTAGCTCGCATGTGCTTCTTTTTATTAATAATAACATAACGAAGCCTTAAAAGTCACAAGATAACCTTTTGACAAATAGCACTGTAACATTTTGCAACGAAATAGAGATCTCTTCACTTGATGGCAGCAAGTGAAAGACCCAGTTCTTCATAATCATTCGCTCTTTTCGATTTCGTCGAAGATTCTCGCCCAGAGAATGCATGCAATTGGGAGATAAAAAGATTTACCTTCTTCGCTTTTGCTATTTCCATTCGAACAGAGAACAGGAAACAATGGAATTTTGGAATCTTTTTTTAGGAGAGGAAGATGAGATATTTGCTGGGAGTGTCTAAGGGACAGTTTAAAGGAGTTAGAGTGTGTTATTTGAAATAATTTCAAACACTTTTGCACTCTAATTCACACTAGTTTGAAAGTAAAAATAGCCTATAAGTTATATTTAAGCGTGTTATCGTTTAGAAAAGGCTGTGAACATCATACAACCAGACATGTTTGAAGGGAAGGTGAAAAACTTAAAAGATGTTCAAAAGGAACTTGTCAAATGGAAATTTTAAAACAAGGAAAGGAGGCTTGTCCTCTCATATATTAAGTTATATTAAAATCTTTTCATAGAAAACTCTCAAATGAATCAATTATAAAGGGATTATTAATATGCTTCTAAATATTGCCAAAGCTGGTCAAAATACCTAAATATGCTTAACATTTATAGGAATCATAGAGAGGCATAGTCTTCTATGTTCTTTTTGTTTTTGTATAAATTTGACTTTTGACTAGGCCTCATGAAACAGTTTATAAATTTGTAGTTCATAGTTTTAATACTTAATATTTTTTTACTTTAAAACTTATAAAAGTAAATTAAATACTTTAAAAGTATTTAAAGGGTTTCAGAATTTTACCAATATTATTTCCATGTAAACTTCCATCTGGGGTACTTCCAACGCGCTTATTTCGTTTTATGAACTCTCAAAGCTCCCAGGCAGAGCTCCCTTTACTCATTGCTCCTAGAGTTAATCTTCCTTTAATACGATATACGATGGAGTTCATAAATGAAGAATGCATTTAATCACTTTCCAATGAAAGTAATCTATAATACAATACGAAACCTTTTCTTTTTTTATTTTGTTGCGTTATTATTGAGTTATTTAATAAACTAATTATTCTGTAAAGCTTAATTGGGGATTCCTTTTTTCATGAATGAGATTTGGCGGAAACACAAGTCCCTTGCATTCAGGAAAACAAACGAGTTTATGTAACAACATATTTTTTTAGAACTGTAGTAACACACATTTTACCAACACCTTAGGGTGCAGTTAAGTCGATGCAGACATCACATTTCCTCGTTTGATCAAATATTTCTTTCAATTTAAATGCATTGAAAAAAATGCAAAACGACTCCATATATCCTTCTTCCATTCCCTGTAACCCTCAAGAAGAGATAACACAACCTAGATATCCACCCGAGACAGATTATGACACCATTCAAGTATGGAACATTAAAAAAAGTCACCTCAGAAAGAAAGAACAAACAGAACCGAGTATCACTTTGATCCAGGATTATCTCTGCATTCTACGGACCACGGTCACAGTGATTCTAATCGGAAGATTACCGATCGGGAACGAGAACTCGTTTCCGTCAGAAAGTAAAGAAAACTAGTAATCAATTGGTGTTCGATACCACCAAATGGATTGCCTAACATTAACCCACTTCGAGAAGTGCCGACATGAGAGTGCGGTGTGTCCTTCCCTTTTTTTTTTCGTTCCGATCGTTTGCTCTGATATCGAAGATTCTTTTGGCGGGATTGGCAATGAGGAAGAAGGGTGGGGTCTCCTCTTGATGAATATGCGAGTTTGTAATTGCTGGGTTTGGTTTTTTATCCGCATTTTAATACCCGTTATTCGGAAGGGTGAAAAGTGGATTTGTTTCACAACAAAAAGTGGAATGGGTTTCATCGACTCGCTTCGAAAATAGCGTGGATGAACTCTTCTATAGTTTCCTTGAAAGATTCGGGAAGATGTTGGTTTTTGTCTGGTAAATTGATATGAGAATTGATATCATGTTTAAGAGAATTAATATCACACATAAATAAGAACTTATATCATATATCTGGTTGGAGTTGTACATTTTAAAATATTGATAGAAGAATTAATACATCATATTGCTATAATAAAAAATTTCTTAATTTTTTGTTGAAACTACCTGTTCTGATATTTTACCCAAAAAATAATTCCAAATTAGAAAACTTTTCAAAAGTAGAATTTTTTTTCTCTCCCTTCACATAGAGTATTTGAAAAAGAATTAACTCTATGGAAACCCGCATAATTTTTCCTAACGCACAATTTTTTTAACTCATTCACGTTTAACTTAAATTAGTTTTAGTAAGTTAGTATCTAACATTATGTAAGCATCAAATTGGTAGAAATACCTTGCGTTAAGAACTAAATTTCAGTTCTTATAAATTTCATAAGGATTTAAAGTAACAAACTATTTTCCTTTTAAAAAATACCGATAACAATTGAAAACTGTAGAATGCAAGGAACTATGCACCTCTAAAAAACACATTATAAGGCATCTAAAAACTTTCCAAACACCCTAATTTGATTTTAATACACTTTCCCGGCAATCTAAGATCCCATTAGACCGCTTTAAACAATCACCGGGAATTTGACACACAAAGGCGTTAGTTCAAAACAAATGACTCCTTCGACTTCTCACTCCAATTGTCACATTCGGCACATTCCATCTCGACAAAAAAAATCTTTCCCCAGCTCCCCCCAAAAAAACTTTTCCGCGAGAGCCCCTACCAAAGGCGGAACTCAAACTTCTGATCAATCGGATCTCTCTTCCGTTTTTTCTTAATCGAAGAACAATACAACGCTGTAGAGAAAAAAAAAGGAAAACGTGCTCGGCATCTTTTAGCTTCTACCCAGAAAGTGAGAGTGTCGCACATCCTGACACGAGTGTCGCGTCGGTTGGCTGCCCAAGGGGGTCGAGCAAAGCGATCGGGATCAAGGCGCGCCTAATTGCGGGAGAACATAATGACGCTGCTAATGGCCAGGGATTAGGGGAGAAAGTAGGGTTAGCAAAGTGAAGGGTTTTCTTTCCTGTGTGGCTTTCCGATTCATCTCGAGGTGTCTCATTTAAGTGACGTCTAGTTGCGTCGTATTTTTAGGGGGAGAAGGGGCTTTGTATATATGTATGACACAATGGGCCAATGGCTAAGAAGTGGAAGTTCTTGTGATAGTATCACTCAATGGAGAATTTTTGAATAAACTTGTTAGGTAGTCCCTAGCCTGCCATGACAGATTTTCTTTCAATGGCATGTTTCATTCTTCGTTTGTTGGGTGTTGGGGACAGATGTAGTTTATAACTTTTAGTTCTCTACATTCAGAAACACCCCCTCTGCTCAGGTCCTGTCCCCCTGACAAAGAGGTCTGAACGGAGTGTTGTATTTCTTTGTTTTCTTTGGTCTTTATTATATTTATTCGTAAAAGGTAGGTATATTGGTATCTTCTCTGACCATTTGTTGAACCCATGTTTAGGGATTCAATAGGTAAGAACGTCCCCTAATCAATAGTGTAGCTAAAGGGGAGAATTTAAGATTTTTTACTCCTCCAAAACACTCTTAATTTTTCCATTTTGAACAGAAAACTACTACTCCCATACTAACTACAGGGATATTGAAGGTACCAAGGGGAAATTTGGGATAAATCCTCTCCGAAAGTCTGAAATTTTCCATAAACCATAGAAACCATAGAAAAAAATTAAAAAAATTAAAACCATAGAAAAAAATTAACTTACCCGATATCCCCTCCCCGAAACTCCAATATCGCTCTCCGAAATTTAATTCGAATCCGTAAGGTTTCCTAAGAATATTCCCTCTTTTTCTTCTTTAATTTTTTAAAAAATAGTTTTATTGTACAGTTTTAAGATTTAACTATATGCACTAACGTTTTATTATAACCTTGGGAAAGTCATGTTTCAATGATAGATATGAAAGGAATTGAATATTTTCGTTGTTAAGAAATGAGAGTTTTAAAACATTTAAAGAGAACGTTTATATAAATCCGCCTCTGATTATTTACATTTCACTTTGACATACAGGAAAAAGAAGAAAATTCAGACTTCAAATCTGATTAGCAACACTGGATGCTGACGTCAAAACGGTAATAAAAAATATACGCGCCATTTTTCAAGTTTGAGAACTTCAATTGAGAATTTTTTAAAAAAAGAAGCATTAAATTACGGAATAAAAAATCCAGATCAACGATGATATAATCCCCTCTTATGAATAAGAAAGCAACATCTGATTTCTCCCCCCAAAATCTCCAGGTTCTACCTGTAATGAGTTAAATATATATATGGTTGTCAAGGACGGATTAAGGGGAGGGGCGGTGGGGGCGATCGCCCCCCCCTTGCTCTGGGACGAAAAAAAAATATTGTTTCAAAAAACAAAAATTGGGCATAGCCAGGGGGCAGCCGCCCTCTCTAAATCCCGAGTAATTTTTACTTTATTTTAGTTAAGTTAAAACCCAGTTTTTATTGTTAAATTTCCAAAAATTTTCTGGGGGAGGTCCCCCATACCCCCCTTTAAAACTTTAACCTTAATTACTAAAAACTTTTCTTGTATAAATTTTTCTTGAACGCAAATTCTACCTAATAAAGTGTTAAAAGGCTACATTAATCCTAGTATGCAGGCCCGTGCTGGCCAGGGGGGACTAGGGGACGTGTCCCCCTGCGCCCTTTTAAAAATACACTTTTCTACAATTGGTACTCATGAACTTCTCAATGTTTTTATGGGCTCTTTTTCCACCAAACTTTAACCAATAGTGGTTTTACAATTCATTCTTGGTTCATCAAATCTGAAGCGCGAAGGCATCTAAAAGTTTTTATAAGCCTCCCCATTTTTACCTTACCATCAAATTTCGTTATGAATTTTTATTTTCAGGGCGCCTATATTTAAAGATCAACTATATGAAATAACAAGGTAAAGTGGTTTATATTCAAGGTGCCGAATCCCTTAGTTAAACACGTTGAAATTGCTAGGGCGCTCTCATTTAAACTGTCAAATGGAGACCCTCTTTTCAAAAATCATAGACACACTTAAAAACACACTTAAGTGAAAAAATTAGGGGAAGACAGGGGGTGTTTGCAGGGCGCCCTTTTTTATGCAAGCAAGCTATTTTAAAAGTTTTGCTCAAATTTTGCCACACCACCAAGGGATTTTTGACCAAGGGCTGACCTTAGTTAAAATAATAACTACCTTTGAAAATGTAAATTCAGGGAGATTTTGTTAGCAATCCCTGAAATTCTGACATTTTTATGCTGTATTTTCTTTCCAATTTTTGTCCTCCGGGTGTAACTCAAAGGGTCTTAAAATGAGTCTAAACACTGCTTTTAAGAGCAAAAATTCTAAAATTTTTCTGGGGGAGGACCCCCAGACCCCCCTTTTTAATTTGTTAATTCTTCTTGTGCTGTTTCTCATGAATATTTTAATTTACAAGGAGTGGTCTTTTTTTGGTGTAATTATCCACAGGGGAGGGGCTCAAAATGAACTAAAATACTCTTGTTTAAACAAAAATCAAATGTTGAAATAAAAACAATAAAAAAACACAAGTGGCAGTATTGCTTTGTAATTATTAAAATGCCGCCAATCTTTAAAAAACTAAGTTTTGAGGTTTAATAATCATTATGTGGGTGCGCCCTTACACCCTTTGTCCACCGCGAAGGTTCCCAGCACGGGCCTGTTAATATGAATGAATGGCGCTGAAAAATATTTTTAGGCCCCTGCCAAAATCAATTTCCACTGATTCAAAATTAAAAATAAGAGCTTCCATCTTTGGTCGTATCAAAGGGGGGGTAGGGAGTTGACTCCCATTTCAAAATTATTATGTCTATAATGTTGTTTCTTGCCTTGAAAATTCTGAAGGTTATACAAGGAGTGATCCACCTCGAGTGCAACCTAAATGGTCCTAAATTTCCAAAAAGTTTTCACAAAACTTCTTTTCAGGGTCAAATTACAAAAACTTTTATTTCAAAAACAAAAACCTTCACTGTTTCCATGCTACCCATAAATCTTTTAAATTAATTCCCTTAAAGGTCAAAAACCCTTCTCGAAACATTACTGTGGCTACGGCCCTCTTTCACGGGGCTTCAAAATTGTTCTCCACAAACATAAAAAATGACCCAAAAAAAATCAGACCGCCCCCCCCTTGAAAAGTTCCTTAATCCGTGCCTGATGGTTGTGGTAAATATTAAACAGAATAGTCTAGTGGTAGTACATGCAAGCAATAACAATAACCTCAGGATGCCTTGAGAATTTGAGTTTGATGTTAAATATTGTAAAACATTAAAATAGAAGAAAAGGCCGTGGATGTTGAAGCTAATGACATCAAAGATATTGTTCTGATGGATGAAAGGGAATGAAAAGTTCATCACTTACTGTTCGTTGTGAAGGTCTGGTTGAAGTCAGGAAAAGAATTGACGCAATACACAGAGTTCAAGAATTACTATTGGGTTGAGGCATACAGGGTTCTTTATTTTGCACACTCTTTGTATGTGAAACGTAACATCCAAATCATCGGTGGGAAAATTGGGGCAGCCAAGAACGGTTGATTGTAAAATGAAAACTCGCACAAGAAACTCGAAAACAAAGCACTAAGGTGATGCGGCACCATTCGGACACGAAACTGAAGATCGTGGACCACACACACACACAAAAATCAGTAGCACAATTTGATTTCACTTTTCCCATGGACGAGCTTTGGCTCCAAAAAACTTGTAGAATTAAAACCACACAACATTACTTTCTCGGGGTTTCGGGACTACTGGAAACATCATCACTATTTTAATAAGATATTATTGGTTTCGGTCAATGTCGATGACGTTGCTGAGGTTGGGGACACATACCGCAGCGTCCCGCGCTGGCCGGACGGGAACGCCGCAGCACACGGAGTCCTGATGTAGGTGAGAGAGGAGGGGATCATGCAGAAAACAAAGGGTCTGCCGGTTTTATACCAGGGTCGGTCAGCCGCCTAACAGAGCCAAATTCTAGACTTTGGCTTGAAAATTCCTCATTAGGAGTGACGAACACCTCCCACGAAGCAATCCCAAAACGCGCCAAAATGTGGGGGAGTTGTGAGGTCAAAGGTTCGTCAAGGGATTAACAGTGTCTCAAAACCTCCTAGGCTCAAAAGCAAATGAAGGGTTTGAGATAGAAATTTACTTTTTAGTTTTTTAGAATCAGCGTCTGACGCTGAACAAAATGAGTGGAAGTTTTACTAGGTTATTGTTATTGTTATTAATTTTGGAATTTAGAAGGTCGGGGGTTTAATTTATTGCACATCCCTCTATGTGGGGGGTTGGATACAAGGAACTTTTCCCACAAGCTGCAAATTGACCCAGAAGATCTTTGGGGTGTCGGTAAGATCTCCCCAAAGGAAGGGGCTTTGCAGTGGTGATATCTTTATGGTTTTTGTCTGGCATTTGAGCCTCAGGGTGGAAAAGATTCAATAAAGCAGTCAAAGTCTTGGACCGTTGGAGGTGGTGTTACAAATTATAAGACAGTTATTGCGTGACAGAGAAGGGGGATAAGATGCTTTGCACTTTCAAATATTGTGCAGGTGGTGTTTTCCAGTGGTTTAGGAATTTTGTCTAGGTTTTGGGGGACTGTGCTCAATTGCAAAAAGAAATTAGAGATCGGGAACGAATATGTGATGTATCTACATCACATTAAAACCACACAACATTACTTTCTCGGGGTTTCGGGACTACTGGAAACATCATCACTATTTTAATAAGATATTATTGGTTTCGGTCAATGTCGATGACGTTGCTGAGGTTGGGGACACATACCGCAGCGTCCCGCGCTGGCCGGACGGGAACGCCGCAGCACACGGAGTCCTGATGTAGGTGAGAGAGGAGGGGATCATGCAGAAAACAAAGGGTCTGCCGGTTTTATACCAGGGTCGGTCAGCCGCCTAACAGAGCCAAATTCTAGACTTTGGCTTGAAAATTCCTCATTAGGAGTGACGAACACCTCCCACGAAGCAATCCCAAAACGCGCCAAAATGTGGGGGAGTTGTGAGGTCAAAGGTTCGTCAAGGGATTAACAGTGTCTCAAAACCTCCTAGGCTCAAAAGCAAATGAAGGGTTTGAGATAGAAATTTACTTTTTAGTTTTTTAGAATCAGCGTCTGACGCTGAACAAAATGAGTGGAAGTTTTACTAGGTTATTGTTATTGTTATTAATTTTGGAATTTAGAAGGTCGGGGGTTTAATTTATTGCACATCCCTCTATGTGGGGGGTTGGATACAAGGAACTTTTCCCACAAGCTGCAAATTGACCCAGAAGATCTTTGGGGTGTCGGTAAGATCTCCCCAAAGGAAGGGGCTTTGCAGTGGTGATATCTTTATGGTTTTTGTCTGGCATTTGAGCCTCAGGGTGGAAAAGATTCAATAAAGCAGTCAAAGTCTTGGACCGTTGGAGGTGGTGTTACAAATTATAAGACAGTTATTGCGTGACAGAGAAGGGGGATAAGATGCTTTGCACTTTCAAATATTGTGCAGGTGGTGTTTTCCAGTGGTTTAGGAATTTTGTCTAGGTTTTGGGGGACTGTGCTCAATTGCAAAAAGAAATTAGAGATCGGGAACGAATATGTGATGTATCTACATCACACTACCAACAAAACAATCGCAACTTAACTGAGCCAGACCCTCCGCTGACCCCACCCTATTCACTCCCGATTCTTCCTTCGAGATAACAGAGAAATCCCAACAATGAGAAAAGTCGCCCTAATGAGACAATAATACACTGCCCTATCTATCTACTCAACACCAACTTTCCCTGAAAGACAATAAACACACACACGAAAGAAATAACGGGAACTTCTTTTCACATTATGGATGTTCCGATTTCCCTCAATTCGGAGGCTCCAATTGAGATAGGAGCGGACAACGGGAAGAGAAACAATCTCATCAGTCGGTTCTTCCACTAGAAAAACAATGGTAAGAAGCAACGCTTCGCTGGGGATGGGCAATTAGATGGAAGGAAATTAAGGGTGGACTTGGTTGCAGCACGCGACTGAATAGCGAAAGTGGTGCGGGACATTGCGGATGTCGCGTGGGTTTTTGGATCAACTAGGTATACCGTCCTTTTCTGAGTTGGACCCTAATCCGTGAGATTTTCCATCTTTATACATGTGTTATGGCTAGGATTTTAGATGTTGCCCCTTATTGAATAAACCCAGCATACTTTTTTTCTGATTGTTCTTATATTGAGAGAAAAGGGAGACACAAAAACTAGTGATGCAGGTTTTCCAGACCTAGTTTTATTAAATCTTTGGATCGAATACTTTTTGCTGTCAAAGAGATATCGATATTATATTGTGCAATAGAATTTGAAATTTTAATTTCAATTTGTAAAAAGTACTCTTCGAGTATGGACTTTGAAGTTTATAAGTCCCTACTAGCAAATTTTTTACAATAAGGGACATTTCAAACCGACAATTATTCTTATCTGATTCTTTAATAGTCTATAAAAGAAGAAATCATTATTTTGATGATTTAGTAATGTCCTACATAAAATAAAAAGTCAATTGGGTATCAAAATATCACTGTTCAAGAAACCAATTTAAACTGCACGAGAAGTTAAATTAAAGGAAAAGTTTTCTTTAAATGTCCTTACATACAAAGTTGTGAAAATTACTCTACTCAAAGTGATGATCCAAGTACAGTCGAGTCCGCTTAATGTGATCGCAATTGACCGAGACTAAACTGATAACATTATCCGATCGATAACAATAAGCGATCTCATATAAAAAAACAGCAAACAGTGTAACTAGATGGTTTGCCTTAAAATCAAAATAATGTAATCGTAATAAATGTATTCAAAACTCTATTTTTACACTAGGTAAAAATTTTAAGGGGAGAATATTAGAGTAGATCAGTTAATAAAATTAAAATAATCGCTTACTTTGTATTTTTATAGAAAAGTCTCTCTTTTTACGCTCCATTTATGTACATAATCAGAATTCCAGTAAACAAGAGAAAAATCTAAATTTCTTATTAGAAACATCTGCAAAGCGTGGATCTTGGTGTTTCTTTAATCAATCACAATTCGGACCCCCCCCCATAACCGTTTTCTCCGTTTTCTTTCAATATAATATGGGGAATGTTTTATTTTTCTTACTCGTGCTGAGTTTCTGAAAAAAGAATCGCCAGATGTTATCATGGAGCACATGTTTACTTGTAAAAATTGACCTTCAAAATGAAACTCGAACTCAAAAGCGGTCGTTTTATAGGGGATATTGACAAATTTTGATAATATTAAGCGGAGTTATGATTATTAGTTGATCACATTAAACGATTTATTTTACATTAAATTAAATAGGAATGATCGGGACCTGTCGATTTCGATAACATTATCCGATTGATAACATTAACCGTGATCACATTAAGCGGATTCGACTGTACTTCTTTAGCAAGTAAAGGGGTCGTTGATCAATTCTTGAAGAAACCGTTTTCTTGAAGGCGTGAAATTGGATGAGTCACTGTTGCAACAACTGAGGACACTGGGCCCTGATTGCCTGCATCTTGGATTGCTCTGAGTTAGAGGGAAACATCATGTCGCGCTCTGATGAAAGCAAACAAGACTAAATTACACCTTTTTGTACACAACTCTTTCATGTTTACGGACATCCAGTCTTATTGCGTAATCTAGTTAATCGTAGCTTATTGTGATAGCCTTTTAATTTTTATGAAAGAAACCAAACTATCTGAACTTCTTTCAGATTTAAGGAAATATGTCACATTTTGATCCTTAAGTGTAGACTTTTTTTATATAAATTTGTTTTTAATTTTTAACTGGTTCCTTCTCAAGTTTTTTAAATAGAAAAATGAATCCGTCAAAAAGCAGGAAAATCTTTAACTCTAGGTTTATTTTAAGTTTCAATGTTTTTATTACATATATTTTTAGTTCATTTGTGATGCTGTGAAGTTTGTTTTCAGAATTACGTTAACCTTATGTGTGAGTGTGATTACCATCTTCTATTTATACAAAGGGGGAAAATGACCTGAAACTTATTTTATCAGCTCAATGTCCTTATTTCTTCTCCGAGAGAAAAGTTAAAAAGCCATGAAGGGAAAAACAAGTTTTAAATGAAATATTTTTTAAAGCGACGATATATTCATTTCTATGTTCGATAACTAAAAAGTAGATGATTGATCGTTTATAATTAATCCCTTAAAAATATCCTTACTAGATAGATCTATGCGGCGCAATTTATGCAATTAGCTGTCAAAATTATAACTGACATTATCCTTTGAAAAATAAAAGCATCTGTTGAGTTAAAAACCCAAGAATTTCCAAAATACAGACATCAGTGATGTCATCCGACGTGATTTAGTCCCTTGCGGCAGGAAACAGACCGAAACCTATTACCCATCACACCGATCATTAATTTAACTACGCAAAAAAACGTCCCCCTACGCAACAACATTGATCTGACCACCAGATAACACTCCCGATGACTGTCACCGGTCTTTAATTTGGCAACAATCTTAAACGCGACAATGCAGCGATGTCCCAACAAATCTAGCTGTGCCACACTCACTCGAAAACCAATTAAAACGTGGTCCGCACTCTCGCGATGACAGTTTATTAATAATATATACCTAGAAAAACGCCGATTTCCAAATATCACGAAAGAGTGAAACAACGAAGATGGAAAGGAACACGGTCAATTACTACTCCTTTGCGCAATTGTAGTAAATGAGCGATTATTGTGATTTGAGGATGTTTCGGAAACTGCATCGTTTCGATCGTTGACAGTAAATAGAACGGAGAACGGCTTATGTCCAATATTCTCTTCCTCTCTCTCTCTCTCTCTCTGTTGTTATTGGGAAAAGGGAAGAATTATCCGTCAGTTTTCTTGAAGGCCAATTGGGAGGTCACTGAAAGAGATGGATTGAGGATTGGTAAGAGGGGAGATATGCCCCCTTCTCAGACAAGGAATATTCTAGTTATTTCACAATTTAAAGTTTTTTGTAATTTTTCATGGGCTTGAGAGAAAGCTTATTTGTTGGTTTCGCACTGTAGAAGTTCTTAGCATTTTCAACGACTTCAAAAATAGGATACAGTCGATTCTACTTGCATAAACTGTTACGCATGTCATTATAAAAGAGCACTCCCTACGGTCTTTAGAGCAAGAAGAACATGAGAAGTAGATAAAAGTATTAGGAGCATGTCTCATAATGAAACGTTCTCTAGAAAAAAAATGCAGGAGATCTCTCTCTCTTTTTTGTGAAGATGCAGGTGAGAAAAAGAAGTCCCGGATAGAGCATCCCTTACTTTCAGGGTGAAAGTAAAACGAATAGGATTAAAATTTATAGCTTAAATTTTCCTGATTTAATGTCCTTTACGTACCCCATTCTTAGAAACAGGGTTGTACAGCATTTCTCTTTTATAAGGACCATCTTATTCAAGTAAATTCTTGTAGCATAAAAATAAGCTTTTTAAGGTAACCTATTTAGAATCAGAAAGAGCACACATAAGACCTCTTAGGAATTATTTTCCTCTGTTTAATAATAAAATATTCGTTAAACCATGAATATTAGTTCTCAAATTTTAAATATACTTCTAGCCAATTTTAAACAACATCATTCAAAATCATTGTATAGCATGTCTTCTAAAACCTGAATAATTTCTTTTTTTGTAATTGGATCAATTAGGGAAAATCCAAACCTAATGTCATTCCTTCGTATCAACCCCTTCCTGTCTCTTTGAACTGCATTATAAACAAATAAAAAAATCTGATTCCTGTAAAGTTCTATGCGTGGCGAGATACTAATTGCTTCGCAGATAATAACTATTGTTTATTTTCTTCCGGAATCAAGGCGATCTATTAGGGTTGATTGATCTTGAATGATAATTTCAAGGTAATGACAGCTTCTGGGTTGTCTTCAAACTTGACAACACATGCCTCTCAGTTTTGATCTTAACTGAAAGATACTACCGTGTGACCTACTTTGAATTGATTAGTCAGCTACCGATATCAAAGTTCGATTTAAAGTAATTTATGCAGTGAGTAAATTAGGGGATGGTTTTAATTACCTTTATTTTTTATGAGCGGATTTCTCACTAGAACGTCATCTTGGTCGTAAATATTCATGGGGAAAGCTTTTAATTTTCATTACTTCTTGGTTAGAGTAAAAATAGTAATTGTTATATGATTACCCAAGCAATATTTAAATCGTCAGTTTTAAAACGGGAATAATCCCAAAAAAATGGCAATTTGACTTTTTGTGCGCTAAAAAAAATATCCAAGCTTTGCTCTACACGAGTTATGCAGGGTGTCCCATAAATGTTGGGTCACACTTCTAGGGGGGATAGTAAACACCTAGACGAGTCAGAATCGCATAGGATTTGGGGGTCCCAGACAAAATCCCAGGGAGTTAAAAATGGAGCGACACCCCAAAAAAAATACTGAAAAATTCAATTGGTAGAAGAAATACTATTAGTACAAATTTAATCATGGTTTTAAAAATTGTGGTTTAATATGATCTTTAAAATTATCCTAAAAGTTTTCACTGTTAAATTTTTTTATTACAATAAAAGTCCAAAAAACCACAAAAAAATGTGAAAACTCTGCCAAAACTTTATTTTGTATTTCGAAATCCTTTCTTTTGATTTAATAATCTGAAAAATCATAGTTGAAAACCCTTAAGTCCAAAGTGTCAAGTAAAAACCATCAATATTAAATGCTTGAAATCCTGTTAAAGCATGGTTTAAGTCCGTTTTTTGCGTTCGTAAAATTGCCGTTTTGGAAACGGCTATAGGAAACCAGTTTGCGCACGCTAAAAACGAACTTTAACAGGATCTCAAGCGTTTAATATTGATGGTTTTTAGGTGAAACGTTGGGCTTAAGGGTTTACAACTATGATCTTTCAGATTATAAAATCAAAAGAAAGGATTTCGAAATACAAAATGATGTTTTGGCAGAATTTTCACATTTTTTTGTTGTTTTTTAACTTTTTCATAATGAAACAAATTTTAAAGTGAAGACTTTTGAGATAATTTTAAAGATCATATTAAACCACAATTTTTGAGACCATAATTAAATTTTTACCAATAGTAGTTCTTCCACAAATTGAATTTTTCAATAATTTTTTTTGGGTGTCGCTCCATTTTTAACTCCCTGGGATTTGGTCTGGGACCCCCAAATCCTATGTGATTCTGACTCGTCTAGGTGTCTACTATCCCCCCTAGAAGGGCGACCCATTATTTATGGGACACCCTGTATAGACAGATATAGCCCCTTGAATTTGGTGAAATCGATGGCCATTCATTGTACTTTTTAATTTAATTTGAAATTTAACTTTTTTGTCTTTCTTTTCATACTCTTTGTGTTGAAAACTAAGCCAAATTAAAATTGGTTTTTCGTTCAAAATGGTTTTTATCTTTTTCCAGTGATTGTCGGACTCCCATTGAGATATTCATTAAACTGCCTTAATGACTCAGTTTCATAATACCTTTGAATTTAATTTTTTATTTTTCTGTTTTCCCGCTTTTTGCTGCTTTTAACATCGGTTTTTTTTCAACTGTTCAATATTTTTGAATGTTTTCTAATGATTGTCCTGTATCCTAAATAGGGTCTTGTATTTTCAGGAAAAAATTGACAGTAAAAATTCCCTTACTTATTCAATTTTTCCCCCTCAAAACATGGTTTTTTGGACTTATTCCCTTTTTAAAACAGACGAATCATTTGTACTTCAATATCAAATAAAATTTCACCCTTTCAACTTGAAAACAAGAGGTTTTTCTACAATTCTTTATCAAAACTGAACTTGTTAAAAATAATTTTCGTTAAAGAAGTTTTAAAGATATCAGAAGGAAAGAGATATTATTTTTATGTGCGCATAAAACACACATAGCAAAGTTTTAAGTATAGACCTATTTTAAAAAATAAGATGATTCTGGTAAGAATGTTGAAATAATGTATGAATATTTTACCACATCAAAAAAATCATTAGCTTTTCATGGTCCTTCGACTCACTCAAGCAAAGAGAGACAGGAGTTATTCGATACGTCTCGTGCCCATTTTGTCATTACCACCCTCCCTATCGAATCTGTTGTCCCTGGGTCACATCACCCTAATCCCCAAGAGTCCCCGAATCCAGCAATGCGTCGCAAATAATGCTTCTTAATACGATCGGATCACCCACATTTCCCGCCAAGGGTAAATGAAACTGTCTACCTGTGACATGACATACTTTTCAGATCAACCGTGGCAAAGCTCATCTCACTTCGAAGTGATAGTTACAAGATAGAATCACGTGTCTCAAATTTAAAGAAAATATTATTGAAAGGACCCTTACCAAAAGTAATACTTAATTTTATCTGTAAATATTACATCTTAGATACATTTTCAACAGGGGCGTATCAAAAGGGGTAGAATTCAGGGGATATACCCCCGTAAGTCAGAAACTTTTCTTTTCCCTCATAGAAAATTATTAAGTTTTTACCCCATATCCCCAAAAATTTCAATTATCTTCCTAGGAACTCCACAGTTTTCAAATATTATCTAATTCTTGTAGTAGTTGAATGAAAAATGCAACCAATCTAAGCCCTTAGTAAAAAGTGTGGGGTGTAGGAGGTCTTCTGAAAATTTTCTTCTCAAATGAGTGTTTTAACTCTACTCTAACTCATATTGAGAAATGCCGTCAGGGGCAGCTTCCCCCCCCAAAGTTTCCAGTATGACCCCCCAGGGTTCAGGTTCACCACATAAATCCGTCTAGGGCTCTTTGGGCGGTCACCAAAGATGACTGCTCTTTCAAGACGGTAGGATTTGCCTCAATCTTCAAGAGAAAAACAGTATAAAAATTTATATCAAAGTTTAGAGAGGGAGAGTTTAAACACTTAAATTTCTACCCAGCCCTGACCCTGAGTCTACACACGCCCTCTATCATTTTTGTCTATAAGCTTTTAATCATCCTATATATAAAACATATAAATCTATGTACTTTCATCTCAAAAACCCACAACCACCTTTCGTTTTTCTCGGAGTAGAACCTCCGAGGTAAGGGCGTGTGCTCGTCAGAGCGTGGAAGCCCCAGATATCGATGGCGCAGTGGTTACTCCCTTCTTCCCAGCCGATAATCGCGCGCGGCCTTAAAAACCGAAACTGGAAGAAAGCGGCGGCGATGTCACGCCTCGCTGATGGGAAGAAAGTGACAGTCGAAACTAGTCTTCTTTTTCTTCTGTTCGTTTCTTCGGGGTCTTTTCCGCGCGCAGCACTAGTTTCTGGGTACGGGGCACCTTTGACTTCTCTCTCAAACGAAGGGCAATAGCGATTGCTATGTTTCCTATCGATGCAACTTATGCGGATACGCTTGTTGTTTGGGGCCACATTTCGGGGCTGTGTGTGTGGATAAGGCAACGCTCTCTCTCTCTCTCTCTACTTTCTTTTTCTTAGAAAATGATCAATAAAACCTCATATTCCCTCCGACACTTCAATAAGGCTCGTTAAAAGAAATTTTGGAGAGGATTTATTTAGATCAGTGAGACTACCGATCTAAATGTTTGGGAAGGTCTTAAAAGGTTCAACCCTTTCAGTCGCCTCAACAAATTTACTACTAAGATTCAATAGCAATCTCGGAGGGTCTAGGACGGAAAGGGTTAAGTGAAGGGTTTCGTTTCACCTCCCTTTACAACAAATTCCTCCTACATTTTGTTTTCTGTATTAAATAGTTAAGTAATTTTTTAAAAATAACAATGGCGTATTCAAATGCAACTTTATGACTAGGTACTGCTATTAAAATACGGGAGACCAGGATTAGTTAGTATAATTTTTGTTTTTTAATGTAGAAAACGTTTTCTGTGATACTCAGGGCAAATCTCTTTAAAGTTTTGGATAATTTGAGCTTTAGACTTAAAATATTCGTGGTCATTATTTAAGAACGAATTTAATTGACTTAAAAATATTTCAAAAGCTATCCTTCGACTACGCCAACTCGTCATACACCTGAAACGAATTGACATACCCTATAAGTTCGGTTTTTTTGTAAATTAATACTCTAATGAAACAACAATTTTGAAGGTAAATTTAATTTATTTCTTTTCCTTTTACATTATTAAGATGTATTTTCCAATCTTTTTTCTTACATATCGGTCCGCGTTCTCCTATATCTTTTTGCATTATTTTATAATTCCTCTATTAAGATAAGCTTTCAATCCTTTATAAAAGTGTTTTTTAAATTTGCAAGCACGCCTTCTTTTCAGCTATAGTTGATATTGATGCCCCTGAAATAGTAAATAGCGTGTTATTTAGTAGAAATGCTTTATAAAGAAGTTTACAAACATCCTAATTAGACGTTCGTATGGATAATCCAAACAAAAATACTGTTATAATTATATATCTAAACATACTTCCTCCATGGGTCTTCATCTGTCTTGACCAGTCTTCTCGGAGGCAGAGAGTAGCGTCTTAGCGGCGGTGAACATAGCCCACACGTCCGTGAGCGAGATCCCCGACTCCCACTGTCCCCCTGGCCCTGAAAGAAAGACATACTTCCTCCATGGGTCTTCATCTGTCTTGACCAGTCTTCTCGGAGGCAGAGAGTAGCGTCTTAGCGGGGAACATAGCCCACACGTCCGTGGGTGAGATCCCCGACTCCCTCTGTCCTCCTGGCCCTGAAAGAGAATGATGGAGATACTCACTCCACAGGTCTTCATCTGTCTTGACCAGTCTTCTCGGAGGCAGAGAGTAGCGTGTTAGCGGGGAACATAGCCCAGACGTCCGTGGGCGAGATCCCCGACTCCCTCTGTCCTCCTGGCCCTGAAATAGAATGATGGAGATACTCACTCCACAGGTCTTCATCTGTCTTGACCAGTCTTCTCGGAGGCAGAGAGTAGCGTGTTAGCGGGGAACATAGCCCATACGTCCGTGGGCGAGATCCCCGACTCCCTCTGTCCCCCTGGCCCTGAACTAGAATGATGGAGATACTCACTCCACAGGTCTTCATCTGTCTTGACTAGTCTTCTCGGAGGCAGAGAGTAGCGTGTTAGCGGGGAACATAGCCCAGACGTCCGTGGGCGAGATCCCCGACTCCCTCTGTCCTCCTGGCCCTGAAAGAGAATGATGGAGATACTCACTCCACAGGTCTTCATCTGTCTTGACCTGTCTTCTCGGAGGCAGAAAGTAGCGTGTTAGCGGGGAACATAGCCCATACGTCCGTGGGCGAGATCCCCGACTCCCTCTGTCCTCCTGGCCCTGAAAGAGAATGATGGCGATTCTCACTCCACAGGTCTTCATCTGTCTTGACTAGTCTTCTCGGAGGCAGAGAGTAGCGTGTTAGCGGGGAACATAGCCCAGACGTTCGTGGGCGAGATCCCCGACTCCCTCTATCCTCCTGGCCCTGAAAGAGAATGATGGAGATACTCACTCCACAGGTCTTCATCTGTCTTGACCAGTCTTCTCGGAGGCAGAGAGTAGCGTGTTAGCGGGGAACATAGCCCAGACGTCCGTGGGCGAGATCCCCGACTCCCTCTGTCCTCCTGGCCCTGAAAGAGAATGATGGAGTTACTCACTCCACAGGTCTTCATCTGTCTTGACCAGTCTTCTCGGAGGCAGAGAGTAGCGTGTTAGCGGGGAACATAGCCCATACGTCCGTGGGCGAGATCCCCGACTCCCTCTGTCCTCCTGGCCCTGAAAGAGAATGATGGAGATACTCACTCCACAGGTCTTCATCTGTCTTGACCAGTCTTCTCGGAGGCAGAGAGTAGCGTGTTAGCGGGGAACATAGCCCATACGTCCGTGGGCGAGATCCCCGACTCCCTCTGTCCTCCTGGCCCTGAAAGAGAATGATGGAGATACTCACTCCACAGGTCTTCATCTGTCTTAACCAGTCTTCTCGGAGGCAGAGAGTAGCGTGTTAGCGGGGAACATAGCCCAGACGTCCGTGGGCGAGATCCCCGACTCCCTCTGTCCTCCTGGCCCTGAAAGAGAATGATGGAGTTACTCACTCCACAGGTCTTCATCTGTCTTGACCAGTCTTCTCGGAGGCAGAGAGTAGCGTGTTAGCGGGGAACATAGCCCATACGTCCGTGGGCGAGATCCCCGACTCCCTCTGTCCTCCTGGCCCTGAAAGAGAATGATGGAGATACTCACTCCACAGGTCTTCATCTGTCTTAACCAGTCTTCTCGGAGGCAGAGAGTAGCGTGTTAGCGGGGAACATAGCCCATACGTCCGTGGGCGAGATCCCCGACTCCCTCTGTCCCCCTGGCCCTGAACTAGAATGATGGAGATACTCACTTCACAGGTCTTCATCTGTCTTGACTAGTCTTCTCGGAGGCAGAGAGTAGCGTGTTAGCGGGGAACATAGCCCAGACGTTCGTGGGCGAGATCCCCGACTCCCTCTATCCTCCTGGCCCTGAAAGAGAATGATGGAGATACTCACTCCACAGGTCTTCATCTGTCTCGACCAGTCTTCTCGGAGGCAGAGAGTAGCGTGTTAGCGGGGAACATAGCCCATACGTCCGTGGGCGAGATCCCCGACTCCCTCTGTCCCCCTGGCCCTGAACTAGAATAATGGAGATACTCACTTCACAGGTCTTCATCTGTCTTGACTAGTCTTCTCGGAGGCAGAGAGTAGCGTGTTAGCGGGGAACATAGCCCATACGTCCGTGGGCGAGATCCCCGACTCCCTCTGTCCTCCTGGCCCTGAAAGAGAATGATGGAGATACTCACTCCACAGGTCTTCATCTGTCTTGACCAGTCTTCTCGGAGGAAGAGAGTAGCGTGTTAGCGGGGAACATAGCCCAGACGTCCGTGGGCGAGATCCCCGACTCCCTCTGTCCTCCTGGCCCTGAAAGAGAATGATGGAGATACTCACTCCACAGGTCTTCATCTGTCTTGACTAGTCTTCTCGGAGGCAAAGAGTAGCGTGTTAGCGGGGAACATAGCCCAGACGTCCGTGGGCGAGATCCCCGACTCCCTCTGTCCTCCTGGCCCTGAAAGAGAATGATGGAGATACTCACTCCACAGGTCTTCATCTGTCTTGACTAGTCTTCTCGGAGGCAAAGAGTAGCGTGTTAGCGGGGAACATAGCCCAGACGTCCGTGGGCGAGATCCCCGACTCCCTCTGTCCTCCTGGCCCTGAAAGAGAATGATGGAGATACTCACTCCACAGGTCTTCATCTGTCTTGACCAGTCTTCTCGGAGGCAGAAAGTAGCGTGTTAGCGGGGAACATAGCCCATACGTCCGTGGGCGAGATCCCCGACTCCCTCTGTCCTCCTGGCCCTTAAAGAAAATGATGGAGATACTCACTCCACAGGTCTTCATCTGTCTTGACCTGTCTTCTCGGAGGCAGAGAGTAGCGTGTTAGCGGGGAACATAGCCCATACGTCCGTGGGCGAGATCCCCGACTCCCTCTGTCCTCCTGGCCCTGAAAGAGAATGATAGAGATACTGACTCCACAGGTCTTCATCTGTCTTGACCAGTCTTCTCGGAGGCAGAGAGTAGCGTGTTAGCGGGGAACATAGCCCATACGTCCGTGGGCGAGATCCCCGACTCCCTCTGTCCTCCTGGCCCTGAAAGAGAATGATGGAGATACTCACTCCACAGGTCTTCATCTGTCTTGACCAGTCTTCTCGGAGGCAGAGAGTAGCGTGTTAGAGGGGAACATAGCCCATACGTCCGTGGGCGAGATCCCCGACTCCCTCTGTCCCCCTGGCCCTGAACTAGAATGATGGAGATACTCACTTCACAGGTCTTCATCTGTCTTGACTAGTCTTCTCGGAGGCAGAGAGTAGCGTGTTAGCGGGGAACATAGCCCAGACGTTCGTGGGCGAGATCCCCGACTCCCTCTATCCTCCTGGCCCTGAAAGAGAATGATGGAGATACTCACTCCACAGGTCTTCATCTGTCTTGACCAGTCTTCTCGGAGGCAGAGAGTAGCGTGTTAGCGGGGAACATAGCCCAGACGTCCGTGGGCGAGATCCCCGACTCCCTCTGTCCTCCTGGCCCTGAAATAGAATGATGGAGATACTCACTCCACAGGTCTTCATCTGTCTTGACCAGTCTTCTCGGAGGCAGAGAGTAGCGTGTTAGCGGGGAACATAGCCCATACGTCCGTGGGCGAGATCCCCGACTCCCTCTGTCCCCCTGGCCCTGAACTAGAATGATGGAGATACTCACTCCACAGGTCTTCATCTGTCTTGACTAGTCTTCTCGGAGGCAGAGAGTAGCGTGTTAGCGGGGAACATAGCCCAGACGTCCGTGGGCGAGATCCCCGACTCCCTCTGTCCCCCTGGCCCTGAAAGAGAATGATGGAGATACTCACTCCACAGGTCTTCATCTGTCTTGACTAGTCTTCTCGGAGGCAGAGAGTAGCGTGTTAGCGGGGAACATAGCCCATACGTCCGTGGGCGAGATCCCCGACTCCCTCTGTCCTCCTGGCCCTGAAAGAGAATGATAGAGATACTCAGTCCACAGGTCTTCATCTGTCTTGACCAGTCTTCTCGGAGGCAGAGAGTAGCGTGTTAGCGGGGAACATAGCCCAGACGTCCGTGGGCGAAATCCCCGACTCCCTCTGTCCTCCTGGCCCTGAAAGAGAATGATGGCGATACTCACTCCACAGGTCTTCATCTGTCTTGACCTGTCTTCTCGGAGGCAGAGAGTAGCGTGTTAGCGGGGAACATAGCCCATACGTCCGTGGGCGAGATCCCCGACTCCCTCTGTCCCCCTGGCCCTGAACTAGAATGATGGAGATACTCACTTCACAGGTCTTCATCTGTCTTGACCAGTCTTCTCGGAGGCAGAGAGTAGCGTGTTAGCGGGAAACATAGCCCAGACGTCCGTGGGCGAGATCCCCGACTCCCTCTGTCCCCCTGGCCCTGAAAGAGAATGATGGAGATACTCACTCCACAGGTCTTCATCTGTCTTGACTAGTCTTCTCGGAGGCAGAGAGTAGCGTGTTAGCCGGGAACATAGCCCATACGTCCGTGGGCGAGATCCCCGACTCCCTCTGTCCTCCTGGCCCTGAAAGAGAATGATGGAGATACTCACTCCACAGGTCTTCATCTGTCTTGACCTGTCTTCTCGGAGGCAGAGAGTAGCGTGTTAGCGGGGAACATAGCCCAGACGTTCGTGGGCGAGATCCCCGACTCACTCTGTCCTCCTGGCCCTGAAAGAGAATGATGGAGATACTCACTCCACAGGTCTTCATCTGTCTTGACCAGTCTTCTCGGAGGCAGAGAGTAGCGTGTTAGCGGGGAACATAGCCCATACGTCCGTGGCGAGATCCCCGACTCCCTCTGTCCCCCTGGCCCTGAACTAGAATAATGGAGATACTCACTTCACAGGTCTTCATCTGTCTTGACTAGTCTTCTCGGAGGCAGAGAGTAGCGTGTTAGCGGGGAACATAGCCCATACGTCCGTGGGCGAGATCCCCGACTCCCTCTGTCCTCCTGGCCCTGAAAGAGAATGATGGAGATACTCACTCCACAGGTCTTCATCTGTCTTGACCAGTCTTCTCGGAGGCAGAGAGTAGCGTGTTAGCGGGGAACATAGCCCAGACGTCCGTGGGCGAGATCCCCGACTCCCTCTGTCCTCCTGGCCCTGAAAGAGAATGATGGAGATACTCACTCCACAGGTCTTCATCTGTCTTGACCAGTCTTCTCGGAGGCAGAGAGTAGCGTGTTAGCGGGGAACATAGCCCATACGTCCGTGGGCGAGATCCCCGACTCCCTCTGTCCTCCTGGCCCTGAAAGAGAATGATGGAGATACTCACTCCACAGGTCTTCATCTGTCTTGACCAGTCTTCTCGGAGGCAGAGAGTAGCGTGTTAGCGGGGAACATAGCCCATACGTCCGTGGGCGAGATCCCCGACTCCCTCTGTCCTCCTGGCCCTGAAAGAGAATGATAGAGATACTCAGTCCACAGGTCTTCATCTGTCTTGACCAGTCTTCTCGGAGGCAGAGAGTAGCGTGTTAGCGGGGAACATAGCCCAGACGTCCGTGGGCGAAATCCCCGAATCCCTCTGTCCTCCTGGCCCTGAAAGAGAATGATGGCGATACTCACTCCACAGGTCTTCATCTGTCTTGACTAGTCTTCTCGGAGGCAGAGAGTAGCGTGTTAGCGGGGAACATAGCCCATACGTCCGTGGGCGAGATCCCCGACTCCCTCTGTCCTCCTGGCCCTGAAAGAGAATGATGGAGATACTCACTCCACAGGTCTTCATCTGTCTTGACCAGTCTTCTCGGAGGCAGAGAGTAGCGTGTTAGCGGGGAACATAGCCCATACGTCCGTGGGCGAGATCCCCGACTCCCTCTGTCCCCCTGGCCCTGAACTAGAATGATGGAGATACTCACTCCACAGATCTTCATCTGTCTTGACTAGTCTTCTCGGAGGCAGAGAGTAGCGTGTTAGCGGGGATTATAGCCCAGACGTCCGTGGGCGAGATCCCCGACTCCCTCTGTCCTCCTGGCCCTTAAAGAAAATGATGGAGATACTCACTCCACAGGTCTTCATCTGTCTTGACCTGTCTTCTCGGAGGCAGAGAGTAGCGTGTTAGCGGGGAACATAGCCCATACGTCCGTGGGCGAGATCCCCGACTCCCTCTGTCCCCCTGGCCCTGAACTAGAATGATGGAGATACTCACTTCACAGGTCTTCATCTGTCTTGACCAGTCTTCTCGGAGGCAGAGAGTAGCGTGTTAGCGGGAAACATAGCCCAGACGTCCGTGGGCGAGATCCCCGACTCCCTCTGTCCCCCTGGCCCTGAAAGAGAATGATGGAGATACTCACTCCACAGGTCTTCATCTGTCTTGACTAGTCTTCTCGGAGGCAGAGAGTAGCGTGTTAGCGGGGAACATAGCCCATACGTCCGTGGGCGAGATCCCCGACTCCCTCTGTCCTCCTGGCCCTGAAAGAGAATGATAGAGATACTCAGTCCACAGGTTTTCATCTGTCTTGACCAGTCTTCTCGGAGGCAGAGAGTAGCGTGTTAGCGGGGAACATAGCCCAGACGTCCGTGGGCGAAATCCCCGACTCCCTCTGTCCTCCTGGCCCTGAAAGAGAATGATGGCGATACTCACTCCACAGGTCTTCATCTGTCTTGACCTGTCTTCTCGGAGGCAGAGAGTAGCGTGTTAGCGGGGAACATAGCCCATACGTCCGTGGGCGAGATCCCCGACTCCCTCTGTCCCCCTGGCCCTGAACTAGAATGATGGAGATACTCACTTCACAGGTCTTCATCTGTCTTGACCAGTCTTCTCGGAGGCAGAGAGTAGCGTGTTAGCGGGAAACATAGCCCAGACGTCCGTGGGCGAGATCCCCGACTCCCTCTGTCCCCCTGGCCCTGAAAGAGAATGATGGAGATACTCACTCCACAGGTCTTCATCTGTCTTGACTAGTCTTCTCGGAGGCAGAGAGTAGCGTGTTAGCCGGGAACATAGCCCATACGTCCGTGGGCGAGATCCCCGACTCCCTCTGTCCTCCTGGCCCTGAAAGAGAATGATGGAGATACTCACTCCACAGGTCTTCATCTGTCTTGACCTGTCTTCTCGGAGGCAGAGAGTAGCGTGTTAGCGGGGAACATAGCCCAGACGTTCGTGGGCGAGATCCCCGACTCACTCTGTCCTCCTGGCCCTGAAAGAGAATGATGGAGATACTCACTCCACAGGTCTTCATCTGTCTTGACCAGTCTTCTCGGAGGCAGAGAGTAGCGTGTTAGCGGGGAACATAGCCCATACGTCCGTGGCGAGATCCCCGACTCCCTCTGTCCCCCTGGCCCTGAACTAGAATAATGGAGATACTCACTTCACAGGTCTTCATCTGTCTTGACTAGTCTTCTCGGAGGCAGAGAGTAGCGTGTTAGCGGGGAACATAGCCCATACGTCCGTGGGCGAGATCCCCGACTCCCTCTGTCCTCCTGGCCCTGAAAGAGAATGATGGAGATACTCACTCCACAGGTCTTCATCTGTCTTGACCAGTCTTCTCGGAGGCAGAGAGTAGCGTGTTAGCGGGGAACATAGCCCAGACGTCCGTGGGCGAGATCCCCGACTCCCTCTGTCCTCCTGGCCCTGAAAGAGAATGATGGAGATACTCACTCCACAGGTCTTCATCTGTCTTGACCAGTCTTCTCGGAGGCAGAGAGTAGCGTGTTAGCGGGGAACATAGCCCAGACGTCCGTGGGCGAGATCCCCGACTCCCTCTGTCCTCCTGGCCCTGAAAGAGAATGATGGAGTTACTCACTCCACAGGTCTTCATCTGTCTTGACCAGTCTTCTCGGAGGCAGAGAGTAGCGTGTTAGCGGGGAACATAGCCCATACGTCCGTGGGCGAGATCCCCGACTCCCTCTGTCCCCCTGGCCCTGAACTAGAATGATGGAGATACTCACTTCACAGGTCTTCATCTGTCTTGACTAGTCTTCTCGGAGGCAGAGAGTAGCGTGTTAGCGGGCAACATAGGCAATACGTCCGTGGGCGAGATCCCCGAATCCCTCTGTCCTCCTGGCCCTGAAAGAGAATGATGGAGACACTCACTCCACAGGTCTTCATCTGTCTTGACCAGTCTTCTCGGAGGCAGAGAGTAGCGTGTTAGCGGGGAACATAGCCCATACGTCCGTGGGCGAGATCCCCGACTCCCTCTGTCCCCCTGGCCCTGAACTAGAATGATGGAGATACTCACTCCACAGATCTTCATCTGTCTTGACTAGTCTTCTCGGAGGCAGAGAGTAGCGTGTTAGCGGGGAACATAGCCCAGACGTCCGTGGGCGAGATCCCCGACTCCCTCTGTCCTCCTGGCCCTTAAAGAGAATGATGAAGATACTCACTTCCAAGGTTGTTAAGTATTTAAATACTTAGTAACGGAAATACTTTTTAAATACTTTAAAAGTATTTAGTTACATTCGTTACTTTTTCAGTATCGAACTGGTATTTAACTACAAAAATTTAAAAGTAACTCAAATCCTTGTTACTTAAGTACATATGCTGTACTTCAGTTACTTTCTAAACCAAGAATAAAAAAAACGCAATCCAAACATTGGAGATGGGAACAAAACACTTCTTCCTGCTTTCGCAACTCCCGAAGGGAAAAAGCGTCCCCGGCGGTGGCCGACCCCCCGACCGCCTACCGCAGAAGTTTTGTAACTCTAGACCCTGTCGCTGACAATCCTTTTAAGAATATTTATTACCCCCCTGTGTTGAAGAAAGTGCCGTTTTTTGTTTCACTCCACAGGTCTTCATCTGTCTTGACTAGTCTTCTCGGAGGCAAAGAGTAGCGTGTTAGCGGGGAACATAGCCCAGACGTCCGTGGGCGAGATCCCCGACTCCCTCTGTCCTCCTGGCCCTGAAAGAGAATGATGGAGATACTCACTCCACAGGTCTTCATCTGTCTTGACCAGTCTTCTCGGAGGCAGAGAGTAGCGTGTTAGCGGGGAACATAGCCCATACGTCCGTGGGCGAGATCCCCGACTCCCTCTGTCCTCCTGGCCCTGAAAGAGAATGATGGAGATACTCACTCCACAGGTCTTCATCTGTCTTGACTAGTCTTCTCGGAGGCAGAGAGTAGCGTGTTAGCGGGGAACATAGCCCATTCGTCCGTGGGCGAGATCCCCGACTCCCTCTGTCCTCCTGGCCCTGAAAGAGAATGATGGAGATACTCACTCCACAGGTCTTCATCTGTCTTGACTAGTCTTCTCGGAGGCAGAGAGTAGCGTGTTAGCGGGGAACATAGCCCAGACGTCCGTGGGCTAGATCCCCGACTCCCTCTGTCCTCCTGGCCCTGAAAGAGAATGATGGAGATACTCACTCCACAGGTCTTCATCTGTCTTGACCAGTCTTCTCGGAGGCAGAGAGTAGCGTGTTAGCGGGGAACATAGCCCAGACGTCCGTGGGCGAGATCCCCGACTCCCTCTGTCCTCCTGGCCCTGAAAGAGAATGATGGAGTTACTCACTCCACAGGTCTTCATCTGTCTTGACCAGTCTTCTCGGAGGCAGAGAGTAGCGTGTTAGCGGGGAACATAGCCCATACGTCCGTGGGCGAGATCCCCGACTCCCTCTGTCCCCCTGGCCCTGAACTAGAATGATGGAGATACTCACTTCACAGGTCTTCATCTGTCTTGACTAGTCTTCTCGGAGGCAGAGAGTAGCGTGTTAGCGGGCAACATAGGCAATACGTCCGTGGGCGAGATCCCCGACTCCCTCTGTCCTCCTGGCCCTGAAAGAGAATGATGGAGATACTCACTCCACAGGTCTTCATCTGTCTTGACCAGTCTTCTCGGAGGCAGAGAGTAGCGTGTTAGCGGGGAACATAGCCCAGACGTCCGTGGGCGAAATCCCCGACTCCCTCTGTCCTCCTGGCCCTGAAAGAGAATGATGGAGATACTCACTCCACAGGTCTTCATCTGTCTTGACCAGTCTTCTCGGAGGCAGAGAGTAGCGTGTTAGCGGGGAACATAGCCCAGACGTCCGTGGACGAGATCCCCGACTCCCTCTGTCCTCCTGGCCCTGAAAGAGAATGATGGAGTTACTCACTCCACAGGTCTTCATCTGTCTTGACCAGTCTTCTCGGAGGCAGAGAGTAGCGTGTTAGCGGGGAACATAGCCCATACGTCCGTGGGCGAGATCCCCGACTCCCTCTGTCCCCCTGGCCCTGAACTAGAATGATGGAGATACTCACTTCACAGGTCTTCATCTGTCTTGACTAGTCTTCTCGGAGGCAGAGAGTAGCGTGTTAGCGGGCAACATAGGCAATACGTCCGTGGGCGAGATCCCCGACTCCCTCTGTCCTCCTGGCCCTGAAAGAGAATGATGGAGATACTCACTCCACAGGTCTTCATCTGTCTTGACCAGTCTTCTCGGAGGCAGAGAGTAGCGTGTTAGCGGGGAACATAGCCCATACGTCCGTGGGCGAGATCCCCGACTCCCTCTGCCCCCCTGGCCCTGAACTAGAATGATGGAGATACTCACTCCAGAGATCTTCATCTGTCTTGACTAGTCTTCTCGGAGGCAGAGAGTAGCGTGTTAGCGGGGAACATAGCCCATACGTCCGTGGGCGAGATCCCCGACTCCCTCTGTCCTCCTGGCCCTGAAAGAGAATGATAGAGATACTCACTCCACAGGTCTTCATCTGCCTTGACCAGTCTTCTCGGAGGCAGAGAGTAGCGTGTTAGCGGGGAACATAGCCCATACGTCCGTGGGCGAGATCCCCGACTCCCTCTGTCCTCCTGGCCCTGAAAGAGAATGATGGAGATACTCACTCCACAGGTCTTCATCTGTCTTGACCAGTCTTCTCGGAGGCAGAGAGTAGCGTGTTAGCGGGGAACATAGCCCAGACGTCCGTGGGCGAGATCCCCGACTCCCTCTGTCCTCCTGGCCCTGAAAGAGAATGATGGAGTTACTCACTCCACAGGTCTTCATCTGTCTTGACCAGTCTTCTCGGAGGCAGAGAGTAGCGTGTTAGCGGGGAACATAGCCCATACGTCCGTGGGCGAGATCCCCGACTCCCTCTGTCCCCCTGGCCCTGAACTAGAATGATGGAGATACTCACTTCACAGGTCTTCATCTGTCTTGACTAGTCTTCTCGGAGGCAGAGAGTAGCGTGTTAGCGGGCAACATAGGCAATACGTCCGTGGGCGAGATCCCCGAATCCCTCTGTCCTCCTGGCCCTGAAAGAGAATGATGGAGACACTCACTCCACAGGTCTTCATCTGTCTTGACCAGTCTTCTCGGAGGCAGAGAGTAGCGTGTTAGCGGGGAACATAGCCCATACGTCCGTGGGCGAGATCCCCGACTCCCTCTGTCCCCCTGGCCCTGAACTAGAATGATGGAGATACTCACTCCACAGATCTTCATCTGTCTTGACTAGTCTTCTCGGAGGCAGAGAGTAGCGTGTTAGCGGGGAACATAGCCCAGACGTCCGTGGGCGAGATCCCCGACTCCCTCTGTCCTCCTGGCCCTTAAAGAGAATGATGAAGATACTCACTCCCAAGGTTGTTAAGTATTTAAATACTTAGTAACGGAAATACTTTTTAAATACTTTAAAAGTATTTAGTTACATTCGTTACTTTTTCAGTATCGAACTGGTATTTAACTACAAAAATTTAAAAGTAACTCAAATCCTTGTTACTTAAGTACATATGCTGTACTTCAGTTACTTTCTAAACCAAGAATAAAAAAAAACGCAATCCAAACATTGGAGATGGGAACAAAACACTTCTTCCTGCTTTCGCAACTCCCGAAGGGAAAAAGCGTCCCCGGCGGTGGCCGACCCCCCGACCGCCTACCGCAGAAGTTTTGTAACTCTAGACCCTCGCTGACAATCCTTTTAAGAATATTTATTACCCCCCTGTGTTGAAGAAAGTGCCGTTTTTTGTTTCACCCACCCTTGGGGGGTCACCAGGAGCCGGCGAGTGTCTTTCTTTGGGGGTCCACCTCGCAAAGTCGAATTGCTGGAGATCGAAAAGCCGATATGACACCCTTTTTATGGCCATTAATTGTTGTAGTTTCTTGTTTTGGTGCACCGTGACTTTTCCTCTGGCTATAATAAAACAATTACTGCTAGGCGTCCAGCAGTTGCAGTGTAGGGGGAGATATCGGAATATCTCCCGCTTCACCGCAAGTGCTGGACGCCTAGCAGTAATTGTTTTATTACAGCCAGTGGAAAAGTCTACGGTGGCCCTTTTCCACGAACCAAAGGGAGGGGGACATTTTTACCGGCAGATCAAATTTTACGAGAAGATGTCTTTCAGTCGCTTTTTTGTTGTGCTCTCCGAAAGGCTGCTGGCAATTTCCTGCTCGGTCTACTACTATTAGACACGGCCGTTTTGGCACGTGGACGATATTCGGCTTGAGAAATAAAATGAAATTAAATAGAACCTTTTCAAAATCATTCTAAAAAAATAGACAAATATTTTTTTTGTCTCGCGCCGAATCGTCCCATTCCGTTCCTGCTTCCTGGATTAACATTGTTTGTTAGAAGTATAATGTCCCAAAAAGAGGTAGGGTTTTTTAATAATTTTTTTTAAAAAGTAGTGATGGAATTAATGATTTATATTTTCTTTATATTTTTATCTAGATAATTACAATTGATTTTTATGTTTTGATATTTGTATGACATGTAGCTTAAAACTTCCCCCACTTTTGCCCAAAAGGGTTAAAAGCCGTTTTTTAAAAACTTTTTACTCTAATTCAAGCCTTTATGTAGTATATTCTTACAAGATTCTATAAAAAATTTACTTAAAAGTTTAATATAACATTCTTTCTTTCTCACTTTCTTGAAGAAAAACTAAAAGTTATAAATGATTTACTGACTTAAAAATTTAACTTTTTTTTTAATTTTTTAAAAATGACCGAAATAATTTTCTGCTTAATATGAATATTCCATTTGAAATGAAAAAAAGGCAAAATATCAATTAAAAGATCAATTTCAAAAATTTGATAATCGAAGAAATTAAAACATCGCTATAGCATTTAAGACAAAAGTATTAATAATATAAATGCTTCAATTATTAAATTAAATTAAATTTCCAAAGAAAGAGTGGGGAAAGAAAATTACAAACTTTATTACTAGCTTATGAAAATAATCATTTTATTAAAAATTGGATAATAATGAAAGGTAAGGAGGAGACCATTATCTTTACAAACTTTTAAAAATTTAAAGTAAAGTAAAAGTAACCCTAAATTTTTTTGAGTTAAAAGTAACTTCTTTTTTTTAAAACTTTAGCAATTTACTGTAGAAACTTACGTTAGCAATCTATAATTAAATTTCCTTTTATCTAAAGATTTGGTTTAAATTATTAACTTATTATGTAGTCGAAAATTCAAAAATTTGGAGTATCGATTGCTTCCACCTTCTTCCTGTTGAGAAGACATCGTTCTCTCAATTAAGTGTTAATTCAAGTATTAAAATTTTATTAATTAAAATTAATTTTGAAAATTATTTTTAAAATGAATTCATTTTACTAAGTATTAGTTTAAATTTTATTTAAATTTTTAATTTATTTTATTAAATTTTATTTTTTAAATAATTTTTATTTTAAATTTTGCGGGTAAAGTAACTGAAGGTAGTCTTAAATACTTTTCATATACTCTATTTGTACTCTATTTAGATACTTTTTTTGGGTATTTGTACTTAATATTTAGTTACTTTTTCTGAAATACTTGTATTTGTACTCAAATACTATTTCAAAGTAACTTTAACAACCTTGCTCACTCCACAGGTCTTCATCTGTCTTGACCAGTCTTCTCGGAGGCAGAGAGTAGCGTGTTAGCGGGGAACATAGCCCATACGTCCGTGGGCGAGATCCCCGACTCCCTCTGTCCCCCTGGCCCTGAACTAGAATGATGGAGATACTCACTTCACAGGTCTTCATCTGTCTTGACCAGTCTTCTCGGAGGCAGAGAGTAGCGTGTTAGCGGGAAACATAGCCCAGACGTCCGTGGGCGAGATCCCCGACTCCCTCTGTCCCCCTGGCCCTGAAAGAGAATGATGGAGATACTCACTCCACAGGTCTTCATCTGTCTTGACTAGTCTTCTCGGAGGCAGAGAGTAGCGTGTTAGCCGGGAACATAGCCCATACGTCCGTGGGCGAGATCCCCGACTCCCTCTGTCCTCCTGGCCCTGAAAGAGAATGATGGAGATACTCACTCCACAGGTCTTCATCTGTCTTGACCTGTCTTCTCGGAGTCAGAGAGTAGCGTGTTAGCGGGGAACATAGCCCAGACGTTCGTGGGCGAGATCCCCGACTCACTCTGTCCTCCTGGCCCTGAAAGAGAATGATGGAGATACTCACTCCACAGGTCTTCATCTGTCTTGACCAGTCTTCTCGGAGGCAGAGAGTAGCGTGTTAGCGGGGAACATAGCCCATACGTCCGTGAGCGAGATCCCCGACTCCCTCTGTCCCCCTGGCCCTGAACTAGAATAATGGAGATACTCACTTCACAGGTCTTCATCTGTCTTGACTAGTCTTCTCGGAGGCAGAGAGTAGCGTGTTAGCGGGGAACATAGCCCATACGTCCGTGGGCGAGATCCCCGACTCCCTCTGTCCTCCTGGCCCTGAAAGAGAATGATGGAGATACTCACTCCACAGGTCTTCATCTGTCTTGACCAGTCTTCTCGGAGGCAGAGAGTAGCGTGTTAGCGGGGAACATAGCCCAGACGTCCGTGGGCGAGATCCCCGACTCCCTCTGTCCTCCTGGCCCTGATAGAGAATGATGGAGATACTCACTCCACAGGTCTTCATCTGTCTTGACTAGTCTTCTCGGAGGCAAAGAGTAGCGTGTTAGCGGGGAACATAGCCCAGACGTCCGTGGGCGAGATCCCCGACTCCCTCTGTCCTCCTGGCCCTGAAAGAGAATGATGGAGATACTCACTCCACAGGTCTTCATCTGTCTTGACCAGTCTTCTCGGAGGCAGAGAGTAGCGTGTTAGCGGGGAACATAGCCCATACGTCCGTGGGCGAGATCCCCGACTCCCTCTGTCCTCCTGGCCCTGAAAGAGAATGATGGAGATACTCACTCCACAGGTCTTCATCTGTCTTGACTAGTCTTCTCGGAGGCAGAGAGTAGCGTGTTAGCGGGGAACATAGCCCATTCGTCCGTGGGCGAGATCCCCGACTCCCTCTGTCCTCCTGGCCCTGAAAGAGAATGATGGAGATACTCACTCCACAGGTCTTCATCTGTCTTGACTAGTCTTCTCGGAGGCAGAGAGTAGCGTGTTAGCGGGGAACATAGCCCAGACGTCCGTGGGCTAGATCCCCGACTCCCTCTGTCCTCCTGGCCCTGAAAGAGAATGATGGAGATACTCACTCCACAGGTCTTCATCTGTCTTGACCAGTCTTCTCGGAGGCAGAGAGTAGCGTGTTAGCGGGGAACATAGCCCAGACGTCCGTGGGCTAGATCCCCGACTCCCTGTGTCCTCCTGGCCCTGAAAGAGAATGATGGAGATACTCACTCCACAGGTCTTCATCTGTCTTCACCAGTCTTCTCGGAGGCAGAGAGTAGCGTGTTAGCGGGGAACATAGCCCATACGTCCGTGGGCGAGATCCCCGACTCCCTCTGTCCTCCTGGCCCTGAAAGAGAATGATGGAGATACTCACTCCACAGGTCTTCATCTGTCTTGACCAGTCTTCTCGGAGGCAGAGAGTAGCGTGTTAGCGGGGAACATAGCCCATACCTCCGTGGGCGAGATCCCCGACTCCCTCTGTCCTCCTGGCCCTGAAAGAGAATGATGGAGATACTCACTCCACAGGTCTTCATCTGTCTTGACTAGTCTTCTCGGAGGCAGAGAGTAGCGTGTTAGCGGGGAACATAGCCCATACCTCCGTGGGCGAGATCCCCGACTCCCTCTGTCCCCCTGGCCCTGAAAGAAAGACATACATCCTCCATGGGTCTTTATCTGTCTTGGCCACCCTAGTGTGGAAACATATCCATATTTCAAGACCTTGTTTTCCATAAACCTTTTTCAGCATAAATTCTAAGTTCTGAGGTTTTGAGTTTAATCTGCTTGAGTAGAATGAAAAACCCATCGGATATTATTGACAATGTTTTACAAATTAAAGTAAAAAATTCAAAAGTATTTAGTTGTTTTAGTTGTTGATATAGTTGTTATTTTAGAAAATAGCTAGTTTATTTATAATTCATTACGTTATCTTCTCTTTTTTTTGCGAATTACCAGAACATTTGGCATCTGCGCCCGGATAAATCTTAAGTACTAATATTTTCTTTAATGAAATGAATTTATTTCAGGTAATTTCTTACATTTAAAAAAAGGTTCAATTCCGTTAACGTTCCCGCTAAATATCCCCCATCTCTTTTGAAAGCACAAAATGTGATATTCAAATGTGAACAATTTTTTTTAATTTTTAATAAACTGATCAGTTATAGATCTATTTAAACATTTTAATCTATGAATTTGAAATTATTTAGCAATTTTTTTACTTTTTGGTGTCCAAAAGAGATTCTCGACATTTAGCCAGAACTTTAACGGAACCGTTTAAGGTCCCGCTAAATATCACCAAGTGTTTATGAGCGCCATATATTCAAATATCGACAATTTTTTTCTGATTTTTATTGATAAACTAAACAGTTATTGATCTAACTAAACATTTATTTTAATGTATTAGTTTGAAATTATTTAGCAATATTTCTACTTTTGGGTGACCAAAAGAGCATGGCGGTTTAGCGGGACCTTTAACGGAATTGAACCTTGAATTATTTCAAGTGTTACATAGCGTTTGATAAACAAATAGTTAATTAAACACTATAGAAAACAATGATAATCTCGCAAGCTAAATAGAAACACTATTCATTAGTTAGATTTGATCCTGTTGTTAAAACTCCTTTTACAGAAGAAATGGACTAATTATAGTTATTAATAGTTAATTTATTAATTGCTAATTATAGTTATAGAGGTTACTAAATTCAATATAATTTACTTACATAAACAGTTAGTTTCTTGTGGTAATGTTGTTTGGACTGCCCTTCTCTTGTCGAAAAGAAATTGGAGTGGGAATTATTTTTAAGGAGTTGGTTTTACGAGCTGCTTTACTTTTGAAAGTCATACCTGATAAATCTTTGTTGATAATCTTTGTTGAATTATAGTTCATAAAATTATTTCATTCTTTACTGAATTCTGCAAATTACTGATGCTCATTGTTGTAACAATGAATTCGATTGTTTGTTTTGCAACAATGTTTGAAAGTTTCATTGTTGTAAATTGTAATATTTGAAGATTTGGCCGCCATTTTGGAAAAAGGTATTTTTTTAAATAAACCTCGTTCTATTATCTTATATATTTTATTTATTCTTAAAGAGGTCGCATTTAAAAAAAACTTTAATTAGGAATTAGGCGGTCGTTAATTTTTGATGCACTAAGCAGAACTTGTACCATTGTTTTATGCTAATCCATACTCTGAATAAATCCACAATGCAATAATGGGTTTCTGTGAGTGTCTGTCTTACTTGACGAAGGTTTATAAGCTGATCCTTCACACAAACCGGAAAATATATGTACCCACAACACAATCCAATCCAAATAAAACCTCAGTTGTATTTCCTCTTCTTATTTAATGTTCTTTAATGGGGATATTCATATTTCTTGGCAGAGTTAAAAATTATTTTTTATAGAAATAAATTAGTAAACATTTTTTAGTTTGTTTTTAGGTAAGGTAAATGTGGGTATAGTGGACACTGTACCAATAGTGGCCACATAGCTGATTAATTTTAAATAAAACGAGTTAGAGGCATCAAATAGCGTCAAAATTCATAGGCATAGTAGATTGTACAATCAGGTAAGCTGGTAAATTACCACCGATACCACAGATCAGCATGGGAGTGATATTTAAATATTTGAAAATAACAACATCGGCCGAGTGACTGAAATTTGATTTTGCTTATTGAATCGCGTAAGGAAACGGGTATATCGGAACTGATTTTTTTGTATTTATTACCGTTTGATTGACTTTTAAATTTATATTCAGATACAGAAGAGTATATAAAATGATAATAAATAAAATTTATTTGAAAATTTTGAATTTACGAGGATTTATGGGGGTGGCCACTTTACCAACACAAAATCTTAGATTTTCCAATAGTGGCCACCGCAATGGCTTCTAATAAAAACTTAAATAACATTGAATTTGGACCAGTTTTTCTTCTTAAACTGTTGATTGTGCTTTAAAATGAGTGTTGTATTAATTTGGTTTCATTCTGGCTTCGGCAACCAAGGTTTCCAAAACATTGAATTACATGCTTAACTCCTCTCAAATCAGCTACAGCGTAGGCTTTGGGCCGGAAACTATCAAGTATTTTTTTAAATAAAGCTAATTTGATTTGATATAAAATACATTTCGTTGGGAAGGAAGATTTAATTAGAAATAAATGACTATACCGAAAAAAACCCATCAATTTCATGCATAAACCCCTCATAAAGGCAGAAAAAGAGAGGTGTCCACTATTGATGTAAGAGGTGTCCACCATAGATACAACAGCTACATCTATGTGGCCACTATAGATGCAATTTGGAGTACATTTTAAAAATTAATTAAAAATACTCTACCCAATTTAATTAAAATTTTTAACGGTAAAATCGAAAGAAGAAGATCCAATTAATCTAAAAATAGGATGATAACGGTTTCAAAGCAAATAGGTGGGTATTTATTGAGAATTTATAAGCAAGAATCTTCCTTAAAGTGTCCACTATACCCACATTTACCTTATTGGTTTTCTCGTATTTTCATAGTATTTTAACAAGTAGAACCTTATTACCAGCAAATCATTATACGTGAAGCGTATATATTGTATTTTTGGTACTTATTATCCCTTCGACCGTTCAGTGGCCGTCTAATTCAGCGGTACATCAATAGAAAAGTCAATGGGACTTGATAACGTTTTTGATTAAGCGGTACGGTTGACGGTATAATACGTAAGAACCGTATTTTTGAGTATTCATTAAAAGAATAAACTGTATGATTGAAATAAATATTAAAACATATTTTAGAGAGCTAACTATCAATCGAACATTTTATGAGTTGATTTTGGTAAAGAGAAAATATTATAATTTGTTCTCGACTGTTTCTAATACGATTGATGAACAGGGAGTTATCTTTAGATAGATTTTTCTTTTAATTCAGGGTTATTAAATACAATTTTTTAAAAAATCATAATTTTTTCTTCAGATAGGAAGAATACTTGTAAAATTCATGATGTTGAAAAGTCTGGAAAAAAACCCAGCAAAAAAGGTCATTTTCCTGAAATTTATAAAAAGCTTGACAAAAACCGAAAACTTTTTTTGGATTGTATATAAAATGTGAAATATCTCAAAAGTGCATTTTTTGACATTTTCCGTGAAGCTTTGGACGTTCCTATCGATCTCAATTCATTTCTGTACTGTCAAAACACCCCGCTGAGCGGTTAGTTCCCTGTGGTCTTGACAGTGAAATTAACTTCTCGATTGGTGATCTGTTAATGTCTTAGTTATCCGGTGAAACACGAAGTGACTATAACGGTAAAGTTTTGCAAGCCAAACCTCATAGTGTCTTTTGTCTTTTGTTTCCATTAGTTTGATTATATTTTCTTTCAATCCTCTAGATTTGGAAGGGTTTTGTAATGGGTAAATGGATTCCCTTCTTTTGGTTCCCTTGAATATCGTTTTTTTAGTATTTTAAGCTATTTTCACTGATTGGCTCCAGGGTTGGCAAAAACCCGGGTTTTTTTTAAAAAAACCCAAGTGGGTTGGGTTTTTTCGGGTTTTTTCAATAAAACCCTGAAAAAACCCATATAAAACTGGGTTTTTTCATAAAAAGTGTGGGTTTTTTCAAAATTAAATAGTTTTCATCCATATAGAAAGTGGGTTTTTTCAAATTTTGGTAAGGTCTTTAATGTTAAATGTGTGTTCTGTCAAAATAATGTCAGTTTTTCCATAGTTAAGTTGATTTTTTCAAAGTAACTTTTTATACTTTGATAAAACCCACTGAAATTGTAAAAACAACCCTTATTAATTGAAACCTGGTTTAAATTTTGAAAAAACCCAATAAATTTTTTAAAAAACCCAAACTTTGAAAAAACCCATTCAATATTGAAAGAAACCAATTTAACTTTGAAAAAACCCACTGAAATTTAAAAAAATCCTCCTTAACTTTTTATATCTAGTTTGAATTTTAAACGTCCTAAATTTTGAAAAACCCCATTCAATAATGAAAAAACCCACTGAATAATGAAAGAACTTATTTACCTTTTTTAGAAACTCACTGAAATTGAAAAAAAACACCATTTAATTTTTTAAACCTAGTTTAAATTTTGAAAAAAAAACAACTCAAATTTAAAAAACATCCTAAACTTTGAAAAAACCCATTCAAAACGTCCTAAATTTTATAAAAACCCACTCAACTGCAGTTTCTATGTTATTTTGTTAAATGTTTTTTTTCAATATTAAAACTTTCTTAATCTTAACTTTCTAAATCTTAATTTTTCTTGAAAAAACCCAAAAATGGGTCCAAAATAAGGGTTTTTTGAAAAAAACCATTGGGTCCAATCCAGCCAACCCTGATAGGTTCCCATAAATGTTTTTATGTCTGCGTATTTTTATCGGTAATCCTGAAAAGTTGCGTTATTAACCCAATTCTCCCCTATGTAATTACTGTGCAATAGGGTGTTGCAAAAAAAATTTTTAGAATATCCCAGATGCCCCCCTCTCAAGTTGTTACAAATATTAAAATATTATTACTTGCAAATTTCCAGGTCTCTAGGACGATTTTTGACCCCCACGCCCTTCAAAAGTATGTTTCCCATGTTAAAGTAAGGGAAAATAATGAAAATAGCGTCATTTTTTGCTTTTTTTCAATTTTATGAGCCTGAATGCAGTCAATATCGAATTAAAAACTATACATCATCTTTGGGATATCATTGTCTCAAGATCCTATTGGAAAAACATTCAATGCCACCTACTGGGGCGAAGTTCCACGGGGGTTTAAAGCGCGCTTTCACCGAAAAAAGAGGATGCTCGCCGGCGCTTGCAACGGGAGCTGGATGAAGGCCTCACATTCCCAAAGCTGAGATACAAGGCTATCAGATGATACCAGCTGAAGTAAAATAGGAAAAATATTCAATAAAACCCCTATGTGAGGCCTTCATCCAACAAATGACGATATTTTCATTATTTTCCCTTACTTTAACAAGGGAAACATACTTTTGAAGGGCGTGGGGGTCAAAAATCGTCCTAGAGACCTGGAAATTTGCAGGTAATAATGTTTTAGTATTTATAACAACTTGAGAGGGGGCATCTGGGAAATTCGAAGAAAAAAATTTTTCCAATAGACTTTTGCAACACCCTACTGTGCAAGCATTGATATAATGCATCTTCCAAATTGCACCAAAACTTGATATCTTCTACCTTTTATTTTAAAGACAATCCCCGATCCAAAGATAAATTACGAACTGATAAAGTTGTATAAAAAATAAATTCCTGACGTGAAACTCTCCAAAAAAACTGCCCAAAAAACATAGAGGTAATTTAATGAGCAAAACATAGTTTTCGCTTAAAGTCTAAAACAGTGGTTCCCAACCTTTTGTGGCCCCTCGCCCCCTTTCTAGGGGTTGACTAACACCTATCGCCCCCTTTTTATTCTAATAGTATGTTTAATTTTAATTCTTAGTAAAGTGTAAATAACAAAGCAATGTTATGTCCGGGGGTCCTTCCCCAGAAAGATTTTGTAAATAAGACTCCAAAAAACAGGTTTTTATTTTAACTATTTACTAGCTGATATGCCCGGCCTTGCACGGGTGGAGATGGAGATTTTTTTTCTTTAAAATTTTTAATTCATTTTCTACCTTCCAGGCGCGGATCCAGGGGGTAGCACTCTGGACAGCGCCCCCCCTGGGGAACCCAAAAAGGTTGTCAAAATGAGTAAAACCCTACTTTTACCGGTCTAATTTCCATTTTTTTTTCTGGGAGAGGACCCCCATTCCTCCCATTAGTACCACCAGGGGACCTTCAGTGATAATTTTTAGGAAATTCCCAATATTTTGACATTTTGGGTGAAAAAGTAAAAGGTAATAGTGTTGAAAAGGGCCCCCCTTAGAATCAAAACGTTTCTAAAAATTAGTTTAAACCCTACTTTTATATGTCAAATTTCAAATTTTTTCTGGAGGAGGACCCCCAATGGTACCAATGGGGATCTTGTCTGGAAAAGTGCCCCCCTCTTGTCCTTCAGCCAATATGGCGGATTTTCCAAAATGGCGGTCAATCGTTTTTAACTTATTACTTCCTAAAAATTGTTAATAAAATTATAAATTTTGCAGTAAATGATTCAAATTTAGTAGCAAAAACAATGGGGAACTGTTTTTTTCTTTTACGATAAGTCATTTATCCAATATGGCGGATTTTCCAAAATGGCGTCCACTAATGTTTATAATAAGTAAAATTCTGATGATAAATTCGTAATTTTTTCAGGATATGGTAAGAATTAAGTCATAGTAATAATCGTATCAGTTTCCTCTCCTCAATGTATCAAATATGGCGGATTTTTCAAAATGGCGGACAATCGTGTTTTACTTATTTGCTAAAATTTGTTAATAAAATAAAACTTTTGCAGTAAATTATTAGAATTTAGTTGCAAAAATAATGTGGAACTGGTTTTTTCTCTTACGATAAGTCATTTATCCAATATGGAGGATTTTCCAAAATGGCTTCCACCTAATGTTTAAAATACATAAATTATGATAATAATTTCGTAATTTTTACAGGATATGGTAAGAATTAAGTCATAGTAAAATTAATATTAGTTTCCTGCCCCTCAATGTATCAAATATGGTGGATTTTCCAAAATGGCGGCCACTTATTAAGATCCTTTTTATTTTTAATTTTTTTTCTTAATAATTAGAAATATTAAATGTTATTAGGTAAAATATAAGCAGAATACTTATAATTTTCTAAAATTTATGGGTAAATAATGTTAAAGGTAGGTAGAAATTCAAAAATTACTATTTACCACTTAGTTTGAAATATGCGGCCGCGTTTTGGAAATTATTTCTATGTATCGCAAAATCTTGGTTAATATACCATTTTATATATAATTTAATATATAATTATTTATGTTATGCCAAAATAAAATGTATTTATTTGTAAAAACGTTAAAAGTAAAAAGGATCTAAATAAGTGGCCGCCATTTTGAAAAATCCGCCATATTTGATACAATGAGGAGAGAAAACTAATATGAATATTATTATGACTTAATTCTAACCATATCCTGTAAAAATTACGAATTTATTATCAGAATTATACTTATTATAAACATTAGTGGACGCCATTTTGGAAAATCCGCCATATTGGATAAATGACTTATCGTAAGAGAAAAAAACAGTTCCACATTATTTTTGCAACTAAATTCTAATAATTTACAGCAAAAGTTTTATTTTATTAACGAATTTCAGCAAATAAGTAAAACACGATTGTCCGCCATTTTGAAAAATCCACCATATTTGATACATTGAGGAGAGGAAATTGATATGAATATTATTATGACTTAATTCTAACCATATCCTGTAAAAATTACGTATTTATTATCAGAATTATACTTATTATAAACATTAGTGGACGCCATTTTGGAAAATCCGCCATATTGGATAAATGACTTATCGTAAAAGAAAAAAAAGTTCCCCATTGTTTTTGTTACTAAATTTTAATCATTTACTGCAAAATTTATAATTTTATTAACAATTTTTAGGAAGTAATAAGTTAAAAACGATTGACCGCCATTTTGGAAAATCCGCCATATTGGCTAAAGGACACGGTTAATTTTGGTATATGTTTCACCATCGTTTTCTACGGAAAATTTCCTATAAGAATCATCCATCAAACTTTCTTTTACAATTTGTTCCACTTGAACCCCTTTTTTGAGCTAACTTTCTTGGACTACATAAAAAACAACAAAATATTAGTCAATTAATAAACAATTGCCAATTAATAAATAAAACATATTCCTGCAATTTAAGAAAAAATACAATATTTCCACTTAAAGGGTTTTGAGTATTAACTCTAGTTTTTGGTCTGTAAACCAACTTTCTTAAAAGCTACAATATGATCAATGATCATCATTTGATTTTTCATCCTCGTTTCCATGGATACTATTTTAACAACAATGGTATTCCATGAAACTTTTTATTTAAAAATTAAACTCTCAAATAAAAATATTTTGTACTATACTTACCAGTTTTAAAATTTTAAATTCTGTTGAAATATATTTTTAGATTATTAATATGATTTTTAACCAGCTTTAGATATAGCTTTTCTTTTGAAAACTTGTTATTTTGCATTATGCTTTTTTTGTAACAATGGGGTAAACAGATCTCTTCTGGAGGAGAAATAAAGCTATTTCAGCAAAATTACCATAAAAAGGGTCAAACGAGGGTCAAGGGGTCAATTAAAGTTTTCGAAACATAGCTTATGTTTTTTTTCTTGAGTTTTTTTACGTAGGTATACCAAGTTTGGTGCAGATCGGAAGTAAACTGTGAATTTGTATAGAAGACACACACACACACATCTAGAGATGTGGGTTTTCCGGAAAATTTTGAAACGGAAAATTTTCCAGAAAATTTTCCGGTAAATTTTCCGGAAAATTTTCCGAGCCACTAAATTATAATAAAGCATTGTTAAATTAAACTTCCTATCACTAGAGGCAAAAAATTAACAAAACTGGAGTATTTTCATCAATTCTGGATGTTGTTCCTTTGAGATTCATTCAAAAATAACACTATCAAAAAACTAATTAATAAAGTATTGAAATCATGATTTAAAAATTTTAAATCATACTTAATGTTATAATGTAATATATATTGAAATGACTGTAAAGGGTGTTTTAAAAGTCCGTTTCGGGGTTTTTAATTGGAACCAACGTGTCCTAGGGTCACGAAAGTAAGGTCTACCCAATTTAAAAACTAAAAGAGAGCAAAAACTTCAGCCAACAGACAGTTGCCGACAGTTGACAGACACAAAACAGTTGCCAACGTTATGAAGAACTCGCTAAAAAAACTTTCATGCAAATATCGTGAATATTTGCGGAAATATTAGCATGTGAAAATAGCCCTTTTTTCAGGTCTTAAAAAAGAAAAACTTCGTAAATTTGCAAATTTTAAAGTGTTTTTGTGTGTTTTTGTGTTGTTTTCTTTGAATGAAGACAAAATTTAATCAAAAAATCAGAAAAACTTGCAAATTTTCGAACTTTTTCTTATTTGAGGCCTGAAAAAGTGCTATTTTCACACATGCCAATATCTCCCTCGAATATTTACGATATTTTCATGAAAAAGTTTTCAGTGAGTTCTTCATAACGTTGATAACAATACCCTTACTGAGGGTTTTGCTCTATCTCCTTTAGTTTTAAAATTATTTTTTAAACTTTTTTAATTTGCCGCTAGGGGTGCTGTAAGTAATTTAAATTGGATTCTCCAGGGTCACTTACCTAGGGGGCAGACCTTACTTCCGTGACCCTAGGACACGTTGGCTCCAAATAAAAGTCACGAAACGGACTTTTGAAACACCCTGTATATAATGTACATAAAAGGTCTCGATATTCAATTAAAAGATGCCACATAAGGAGAAATTATTTCATTATTCATTTACTAAATTGACTTATGAATAACTGAAATGAAAACAAAATAGTATTCTAAAATTACTGGCTGGGGCATATTTCTCACAAAAAAGGAAATTGATTTTTTATTACTATTTCCGAGTTCCAATATACCACAAAGAAAGTCACTAAAGACAATAATCTCAATGCAAAAAAATAACAATAACAATAAATTTATATCAAGTTAATTTTACTTCTTTAAAAGAGAAGCAAATTGGAAACAAAATAGGATAATGGGAAAAAAATAAGAATGAAAAAAATAGCGTAAAATTTTCCGGAAAAACATAGAGGAAAATTTTCCAGAAAATTTTCCGTTTTGGAAAATTTTCCGCGGAAAATTTTCCGACCCACATCCCTAACACATACACATTGAATTTTATTATATTAGATGGTACACCTCTTCCGAATTTCGGACATATATTTTTAGGTACGATTTTTATTTTGATGAACTAATTATAAAAAAGCTTTGAAAAATTATGTTCCAAGTACAAAATGGGGTTTTGGGGGTTCTCCCCCAGAAAATTTTTGGAAATTTTACCCTAAGAAACATGGTTTTGACTTGTTTTGGTACTTTAAGTCTGAATACAGTCTGTCAGTACAGTACTATTTTATTTTCCCCCTTTGAATACTCATCGCCCCCCACTTATTTATCGCCCCCTTGATAACACAAATCGCCCCCAGGTTGGGGACCAATGCTCTAAAAGGCATCAAAGATCATCTCGAAACAAATAATTATCATAGTAGGGTTGGTTGGGGTAAGTTGGTCCAGGGGGATGACGAGAGGGGGAGAGAGGGGGTACGATCCTCCGGGACTCAAAGATTTTCATATTGAGTAGGTACTAAGACGAATATCAATTTGATATTTTGAAAATTAATTTTTTCACATTAAGGTCCAAAAATGAGTAAATTCCCAGTTTTCTAGGGGCATATTTTCAAAAATTTTCTTGGGGGGCCCCTTTATTGCTTGTTACTCATCGTATTATTAAGAAAACGATATATTTAAGTTGAGTGAAATTCAGATGAGGTCTAGAAATATTCTGAAAATTACATTAAGCCTATGAATACATTGGTGAGGGTACTTCGGAAAACTTTTGCCCCTACCTCGAAATGAGAAGTATATAGGTATGTCACTGGGGGCTCGCTTCTCAACCTTGTCCCCGAGGCCCAACTTGACTCTCGGCGGCCCTGAGTGAGTCACCCCCCTCGAACTAATGTATGTACAGGAAATTTCACATTTACTCGCATTGATTATGTTACAATTCGTCCCTCTGATGGATTTTGCATTGTATTTGATTTTTTTAAATTAGAGAACTATCATAAAAAGATTCCCAAAATGGATTTTTTGGAGAGTTCAAGAAACATTTTTCAAAGAAATACTTCCTGCTAAATAGTATTATATTTTGATATTTATTGAACTGTTGTGCAAAGTTTAACTTAAAATCAGGGCCGGACTGGGAAGAAATTTTTGCCCAGGCATTTTAAGTCGGAATCGGCCCACCGCAGAATTTTCATGGAAATGTAACATTATAGATATTAAAACTTCAGGGCTTAGTTGGTAAAGTCGCGGTCCTATTGTACAGAAGGTTCTCAGTTCAAACCCCACTAACGTAACTTCCTATTTAATGCATTTTACAGCTAAATAAAATTTTAAGAACTGACCATTCCGATATACACTTTGACCAGTAGCTGCTTCCAAATCGTCCTTGATGGCTCAGTTGGTAGAGTCGTGGTCCTATTATACAGAAGGTTCTCAGTTCAAACCCCACTAACGTGACTTTCTATTCTAGTGCATTTTACAGATGATTTAATTTTTAAGAACTGACCATTCCACTATACACTTTTACAAGTAGCTGCTTCCCAAACGTCCTTGATGGCTCAGTTGGTAGAGTCGCGGTCCTGGTGTGCAGAAGGTACTCAGTTCAAATCCCACTATCTTAACTTCCTATTGTAACATCTGCCTCTCCCTTATGCTTTCAACTTTCTTAATAGTTGTCTTCTCAAACTCTTAAGTGAAATGAACTTTATATTCTATAAGTACCTGATGTTGCATCTGACCTAGGGGACAGAAACTGGTGACCGAGTCGATTCCGTTCACCCGTCGAAGATGTCGGGGCTCGGATGAGAGGAGGTCGTCCTGGCGGACCTGATCTGCTCCCCGGGGGGTCGCGGGCCTAGGGGGTTCTTCGGATAACCCCCGAAAGCCCCTTCGCCCTGGGGGCCAGCGGAGAAAGGTCCGTCAGGAAGCCAGTTTTGCCTAAAATTTTATTCTTAAGGTACATTTCGCAATTTGTGGAGGGTCCCCTAAAGGAGTGCAATGTGGAGACGGCCCCCTTAGATATTTGATTGCAAAATTTTGGCTCCATTACCCGTCTTTGGCCACCCGATCGCAAACAAAATTTTATTGCTAGATACGATTAACTGTGACTGTAACTGCAACAGTTAGTTGTGACCGTAACTGTATCAATTAAAATATTTTAAAATGGAGGATCAGTCTCCAGGTTCGAACCCCCTAACTTTTGGTCATAGAGGCATGCCATACCACTGGGCTAACGGCTCCACGTTAGTACGAAGGCAATGGTTGATGTGCATTTTATTTTAAGCAGAAAAGTTGAGAAATTTAACAAAAACCTCGAAATCCAACCAGGGCTTGAACTGGGAACCTTCTGCCCCGAAGACGGGATCTTAACCAACCAAGCCACTGGATGCACTCCAGTATAAAGACAATGGATGAAATGTATTTCATTTTAAAGCTTTCTTTAAAGTTAAAAACTTTAGTAATTTTCATATAATCTCAAAGACCCGCCGGGGTTTGATCCGGGAATCTTCTGCATTGAAGACTGACACTTAACCAACCAGGCCACTGAATGCACATCAACTAGAAGGCATGGATGAAATGTATATTTCATTTTAAAGCTTTCAACTTAATTTATAAAAATATCGGAATCCCGCCAGGGTTTGATCCGGGAACCTTCGGCCCCGAAGACGGGATCTTAACCAACCAAGCCACTGGATGCACTCCAGTATAAAGACAATGGATGAAATGTATTTCATTTTAAAGCTTTCTTTAAAGTTAAAAACTTTAGTAATTTTCATATAATCTCAAAGACCCGCCGGGGTTTGATCCGGGAATCTTCTGCATTGAAGACTGACACTTAACCAACCAGGCCACTGAATGCACATCAACTAGAAGGCATGGATGAAATGTATATTTCATTTTAAAGCTTTCAACTTAATTTATAAAAATATCGGAATCCCGCCAGGGTTTGATCCGGGAACCTTCGGCAGCGAAAAAGTCTGACACTGAACCAATCAGGCCACTGGATCCACATCAGCAAGAAGGCAATAAGGAAATGAATTCCATTTTAAAGCTTTCCTTAAAGTTAAAAAAAAAGTAAAGTATAAAACTTAATTTTTTAAAATCTCAGGATCCCACCTAAAATTTTTCAGGAAGGGGTTCAAAATTTAAGTTCGCATTTGGCCAACATTTTCTAAAATATTTGTCACAAAAATCGTCAATTTTCAAAAACATTTTTTTGCTTTTAAAATGTAAACTAGTTTTTCCTGCTTAAAATGATGTTGTTATTATGTTTCTATCATAAATACCGGGGTAGAAGTCGTCCTATATTTCCTATAAATCCTATATTTTCAAAAAAACATGGAAAAAGTGTCCTATATGTCCTATATTTCAAAAAATAATCCTATATTCCATCAAACGACCCTACTTTCAAATTCAAAATTTAAATTTAATGTCTTGAATATCCTTGAAATTGATCATTCAGAAGTCCTAAAATCGTAACATTGCTCAGATTTCTTCTAAAAGTTAATGAGTATTCAATTTTATTCTTTGGGTTTTTGGTGGTTTTTCAGATTTAATGAGGGCAGAAAAAAGTTTTATTCTCACAATCGCGATTTTCGTGTCTCATGTCTATATTCTCGACTTTAAACCTTGGTTTTGGAAGAAGTTTACATGTGTCCAAAATATGGACACTTAATTGCTTGCTATTATGTAAGAGAGCAAATTCGTTTGATATTATAAAGTATTTTTTAGTTGGAAAACAGTCTTAATAGATCTTTTCTGGGTATTTTTTTAGATTTTAAAATTACTGGAATTTGTTTTTTCCCGTAATCCCGTTTGGGAAACCCCATTTTTTTTAGTTGAAATATAGTTTGACTCTTCAAGTCAATTTTTGTAGCCAAGTACAAGTGAATTTGTGGTTGTAAGCCTAAATACCAAACACGTAAAACTGATACCGAAGTGTCATTAGTTATGTTACCAGACTATAAAAATTTAGATTTGTCCTATATATTTTTTTGAAAAATCCTATATATTTTTATTTGGTCACTTCTACCCCTGTAAAATAGAACCTGATATACAATCCTTTGTTGCCGACTACTTTGGTAGTCTAGCATTATATGTTCTGCATTCAAATCCGTTTTTCTGTATGATGCGTTTTTCACTGTTTCTCATCTTTAAATTGATATTAGTCAAGAACCGTTCAAGATAGAGAGTTGAAATTTGAAACACATGCTATTCATACATTTTACTTTAATGGTGATTCAGCAAATTAAAAAATTTCGTTTAGTTTTTAAAATATGAATTTTTTAAAAAAGTTAACGTAAAAATTTGAAGAATTTTTTACTTAATTGTTTATATTTTTCCAAATTATCAATATTTCTTAAAATGCTGAATCTAAAATAAAGATAATATGTTTCTGTTTGATTTAGTGAAAAAATTTTGAAAATTGATTCGTAATATTTTGAGTTATATCAATTTTAAACAACCCCACTTTTTTTTGACAAATATGGAATTTTAAATTTTTCAAAATTTTTATGAAAAGTTTTGAGTAGGGATTTTTACAATGAAATTGATGTTTTATCTTCACAAAAAATTTCAAAATTTTGAACTTATAAATAAAAATTTTTTTCTGAAGTGTTCCGGACCCCCTTAAGTAGAATATTTCATCATTAGTGTTCATTCTCATTTAGTGTTTCCAATTTCTTTTTCATCTTGAAATGTTTACTAATGAATGAGCCAAAATAAATCTTAATCAACCTAATTATGTTTTTCAACACTATTTTATGTGTTAAATCTAATCATATTCCTTTGGTCTTTCAAAACATTCTATAAAACACATTTCTTTTGTTTTTCATTGTATTGTTACCTGTCATACTCATTGTAATGTGAATAGATTTCTCAAACGTGGATATTCCAATAAAATATTGTATACTGAAATTTTCTGTACTTTATCAAGTAAGACCCATTTACTTCCTTTTAAGTTTTGGTTACTTTAAATATAAATAAAAAGTGGGTCACCCATCTCGTTTGAAAAAAAAAGACCAGTTAAGAAAAATGTAAAGCATTATTTTAGAAACTAATAATAAAGTTTGTTTATTGATATAGTCTTTAAGGAAACAAGTCAATCAGTTCAAATTTAAACCTTTCAAAATTTTTCTGTTTAGCTCCGAAAATGCACTGGGCCAAAAAGGGGTCCCACTTACCTGAACCAACCGTAATTCTACTTTCAGCAAAACTTTAACATAGACTTAAATTAACTTGTATTGTTCATAGAGTATTTTCATGAGGGAAAAGATAGCTGATAAGTATTGAATTATAATAGCTAAAAATCCATTTATAGTCCAGTAACTTGGTAGTTTTTTCAGGAAAAAAATACAGAAGTTTTTTCTCGACGGTTTTATATGTTTTCGAGGGTGCTAAATCCGAATCTGAACTTTGCATACAAAATTTCGAATGGCATTTTGGTGAAAATTCGAAAAAACCCTGAAATTTCACCTCATTTTTTGGTTTTTTGTTTCTAGAACGGAAAGTATGGGTTTCTCATGAAAATGTTAAATACAAAAAATAAAGATGATAAAACAAGCTACAAAATTGTCAACTACAACTTTTTTGCCAGACTAATAGTTCGGCCGCTAAAAATAGGGCAAAATTTGCGCCTGCGGGTAAATATCCAGAAAATCGAACTTTCATCTAAAAAATAAAGTATTTTTTAAATAAGATACTTTAAATAAGATACGTTAAATAAGATACTTTTTTAAATAAGATATAAAACTAGTTTTATAATGTTTCACATGAAATAAACCATCTATTTACTCTATTAAATAGCATTTACATGCATTTTCCTCAGCAATTTTCCTTAAGAACCCTGAAAAAATATAGCTGATAAGATAGATATAGCTAAAAGATAGCTGATAAGTATTGAATTATAATAGCTAAAAATCCATTTATAGTCCAGTAACTTGGTAGTTTTTTCAGGAAAAAAATACAGAAGTTTTTTCTCGACGGTTTTATATGTTTTCGAGGGTGCTGAATCCAAATCTGAACTTTGCATACAAAATTTCGAATGGCATTTTGGTGAAAATTCGAAAAAACCCTGAAATTTCACCCCATTTTTTGGTTTTTTGCTTGTAGAACGGAAAGTATGGGTTTCTCGTGAAAATGTTAAAAGTAAAAAATAAAGATGATAAAACAAGCTATAAAATTGTCATTTACAATTATTTTCTCTGACTAATAGTTTGGCCACTAGAGCGCGTTGAAAAAAGGGCAAAATTTGCCCTGGCGGTGGAAAAATCCAGAAAATGACCCTTATATTCCTAAAAAAGTCATATTTCGATTTAGATAACTAAGAAAAACTACTTTTATAATTTCTTACATGATATAATCCTACTATTTATCCCAAATATTATTTATTAAATGAATGTTCTTTAGGAATTCTCTCCCAAATACGCAGGTTTTTTAGGCAAAGAAAAATCCAGTTGCTATTTTCTTTTCGTCCTAGGCACCAATTCCCAATGACAACTTTTGTTAAGCATTAAAAGTTAATTTTTTATCTACTGCACTCATTGCTTTTTATATTATCCTCTCCCGCTCACAAACTTATAAAATCTATGAATAATTTTTCTTTCTCGGAAAACTATAATTTTCTGTTGTATAGATATAGATTATAAAAACTCCTGGCATGATTATTAGTAATGATACCAAAATTCACAATAACTTCTTGACACGTGCAATTATAATATTTATTTATCAGTTTCTACACCGAAGACGAAGGTTCCAATTGATTTGTTAGGGATGAAATTAAGTATAACTTAGTTATAATATAAAATTACATGGTCACAGAAAATTATCCCAATATTCTTTAAAGTGATGAACATAATGGTTTTCTCCATTCGAGAATGGGGTTATATCATGTAAGAGATTATAAAATTAGTTTTTCTTAGTAATCTAAATCGAAATATGACTTTTTTAGGAATGTAAGGGTCATTTTCTGGATTTTTCCACCGCCAGGGCGAATTTTGCCCTTTTTTCAACGCGCTCTAGTGTCCAAACTATTAGTCGGACAAAATAATTGTAAATGACAATTTTATAGCTTGTTTTATCATCTTTATATTTTACTTTTAACATTTTCACGAGAAACCCATACTTTCCGTTCTACAAGCAAAAAACCAAAAAATGGGGTGAAATTTCATGTTTTTTTCGAATTTTCACCAAAATGCCATTCGAAATTTTGTATGCAAAGTTCAGATTTGGATTCAGCACCCTCGAAAACATATAAAACCGTCAAGAAAAAAACTTCTGTATGTTTTCTTCAACCAAGCGACTTACTTATCATTACACTATTATCTTCCATTAAAACTGCGTTCTTAAGGAAAATTGCTGAGGAAAATGTATGTAAATGCTATTTAATAGAGTAAATAGATGGTTTATTTCATGTGAAACATTATAAAACTAGTTTTTTAAGTACCTTATTTAAAAAATACTTTATTTTTTAGATGAAAGTTCGATTTTCTGGATTTTTACCCGCAGGTGCAAATTTTGCTCTATTTTGAACGCACTCTAGCGGCCGAACTATTAGTCTGGCAAAAAAGTTGTAGTTGACAATTTTGTAGCTTGTTTTATCATCTTTATTTTTTGTATTTAACATTTTCATGAGAAACCCATACTTTCCGTTCTAGAAACAAAAAACCAAAAAATGAGGTGAAATTTCAGGGTTTTTTCAAATTTTCACCAAAATGCCATTCGAAATTTTGTATGCAAAGTTCAGATTCGGATTCAGCACCCTCGAAAACATATAAAACCGTCGAGAAAAAAACTTCTGTATTTTTTTCCTGAAACACCCTTTTTTTGACACCAAGTTACTGGACTATTAGTTAGAATAATTTATTTCAAAACAATGCTTTTCAACTACTCGACTCAGATATTTAGGTTTGTGATTCGACATGTGATATCCATGTTTTAATATGAATACAATGATTGGTGAGGTGCGAAACAATGCCAATTAAGATTGTTAATTAGAACAAAAGAAAGAATAGAATGTTATCAGCTGTGAGTAGATTTTATTCCAATAAGCTGGCAACTACGGTATCCGCAATTTGTATTGAATCACACGTTTTAGGGTAATACACTATCTGGGGTACATTTCATAAAACTTATATATATATTCATGACTAGCGGTACCCGCCGTGCGTTGCTACGTCTTAAAATAATTATGAAGACAAATTAACATTTACTGTTAGTATGTTATGCATTAAAACCAAATTTTTGACATAGACTCAGTGTTATTTTTACGTGGAGCTGGGGATTGTGCATGTGTCTCAGAAGCCCGTTGAGATGCCATACACTCAGCGTTCTTTTTACGTCGAGCTCGGGATTGTTCAGGTGTATCAGAAGCCCGTTGAGATGTCATATACTCAGCATTCTGTCGACGCCAATCTTGGGACTGCTCTGGTGTCTCAACAGCTCTGTGAGCTGCCTCAAGCTCCGCCTGTTCAAGTCTTAGCAGTTCGGCTTGAGGAAACGTCTCGTTAAGTCTAGCTACTTTCATAGTTCGAGCTTTATTAGAGCTTTGGGAAATATTAGACTTACGCTTTCGTGGCATAATTCTTAGTAGGTACTCTTTTCCTACACTTCTAAAAACAAAATCTCGCTTCAAAACTAAATCACATCGTCAAGCGCAAAAACAAAATCCCCTTTAAATATTGAAATCAATAATTATGATGCCAAAAGAGTGCAAAAACTCTCGAAAACAAAGTGACAAAGTTTGTTTTTGGTATTAATATACTAAAAATAAGTAGATTATGTTCCAATATTATTATTTTGAATTTATATAATTATTTTTTATTCTTTTTATGCTGCGAAATTGGTTTTCTATCCATTTTTTTTTTTGCTTTAATTTCAAAATTTCATAGAAAAGATATAAATAAAATTGCCTAGTAACTACAACACTGGTACTACTAAAGTTTCCTATTATTGCGGCTTGCATAAGTGAAAAAAGAAGGAAAATCTGGAAAAAAGAATGAAGGACCGATTTTGTCTTTATAAATTATAGCCTACCTATGTGTTATTCTGATGTATAAGCTACATTATTGTAAAATTTCATTAAAATCCATTCAGTAGTTTTTGCGTGAAAGAGTAACAAACATACAGACAAACATTCTCAATTGTAATAGTAGTAGGATATTATTTTCTTATTGTTATTTTTAATGCAAGATTTTACTGGTCTTAATATTTAGTTAAAGGGTTAAATGTTCTTTTAACTTTGTATCAATTTTTATCAAGAATTCTGTTGGTCGGTAGTTGTGAAGAAGGTAATTAAAGGAAGTTAAGGAAGTGCAAAAAGGATATTTATTCGAACACCTAATTTTATTTTCCAGTTTTCATTTTTATTTGTGTCATTTGATAAAGAAATGTTTATGTAAATATTCTATAGACGTTTAAAAACCGAAAATATTTTACTATAGGTCTAAAGTATTGTGAAATTTTATCTGGTATTGTTTAAACGTTAGTTAAAGTTTTAAAACTTTATCTGTCGTCATCCATAAAATTTGTTTAATGTTCTAGTACGATTAGAGTGTAAATACACAACTTGTTTTTATTATTAAAAATATATTGCGCTTTTGATTATCTTACATTCAAAATATTGCACTTGAATATCCTTTGAGTTATAAATTTACATTTTGTGAATTTCCTTGATTTCCTTCCATAAAAACATTAGGAAGTACTTTAGGATTAGCCGGGCGCAAATCTTGCCAATAAGACTTTATTAGAGACGTTTTACAAATTACACTATTACATATAACACAAATTATGATGAGCTAAATGATGAGAATACTTTTTATTTGGATACTTTAAAAAAATTCCATTTATCATAAAACCTGGAGCTTCCACTCGGACTAATTGAATCGTTAGTTAGAAGAAGGGAATAAGTCCAAAAACCAAGTTTTGAGAAAATCGAGAAAAAAAACTGTATAAGTAATAGAATTTTCTTTGTATAACCACCAAATTTTTATTCGAAAATCAGAACCCTATTTAGAAAACAGAACAATCGCCAAAACAAATATAAGTACATTAAAAATTATTTTACGGTTAAAAAAAGTTGATGGACTTTTTCCCTTCTTCAACCTTATGAAATTTTATCAGAAAAATCTTAAAAAAACCTTTATTTGATAATCATATTTCTGCGTAATTTGTGCCACAAAAGGGAGAAATAAAAAGATTAAGATAAATACAATTCAAAATTATAATGAAACTGATTCATTAAAGCAGTATCAAAGGAGTAAGTGAATATGAATGGAGTTGGAGTCAAACATTCCCTTGCATAAAAAAAGTTGGAAAATACTTTTAAATTAAGGGCAAATTTTATTTTGGCTTAGTTTACAGTATAAATAATCGGAAAAGAAAGACAAATTAACTTTAATTCCAAATTAAATTAAGGAATACAATGAAAGGACACCAATTTCGCAAATTCAAAGGGCTATATCTGCCGAAAGGGGGTAGATATTTTCACCCTCTTTTCACTCACGTTTAGAGAAGATCTTGGAGATGTTTTTAAGCACAAAAAGTCAATTTTTGGACTTATTCCCTTCTTCTAACTGACGATTCAATTTTAAAGTACGAAACATTAATCCTACATAACTTTTGCAAGCCTTTTATTCGAGTTCCTAACTTGATCAATCAGTAAATACCGTGTATTTCCTCGTGTAAGCCGAGAATTTTGGGAGAAAAGGTCCAACTCAAAGGGGGGGGTCGGCTTTACTCTTAACAGTTTAGAAATAGTAGTATTAAAGGAATTATAAATTTCGTGGAAGTCCCTCGCGATCACATTAAAATAACGTATCTTTTGGGCAACTTACACGACAACATATAAGATAGAAACAAATTAAAAGAACAAAACGTTTCACGCCCCTTCTTTAAGTTTTTGGTATGCGAATTACAAAGGATTTGGATTGAATTGCTTTGAATTATAAGGTAAGTACGAATTTAGATGTTCAGGTTTAGAATCATAGTGGGATTCAATGCAAGTTTTGAAGCTGATGCCTTATTTTTCTGGATCCGATTTTGGTGATTCATGGAAGCGAAAGTAGTAATAAATTTTTAGCTTGGCTAATCGGCGAATTTTTTGTGAATTTCAATTTTTCGAATATAAAGCGTTTCTTAAGCTTATACGCGGAAATATAAGGTTACGGTACGACGGTACCTACTACCAGTAACCCTGACCTACAGTCGTACACCTCGTTTCTTGAAGTTTCTCTACACAGAACCATGGGCGTAGCCAGGGTTCTACTTAGGGGGAGGCAAGCAGGGTCGACTTTTTTTATGTTTATGGAGAAATTATTTAAAGCCCCGTGATTTTAACTTAACTAACCTGGGTTTTAACTTAACTAAAAGTAAAGTAAAAGTAAATTACTCAGGACTAGGGGGGCAGCTTCCCCTCCCACCCCCCTTGCTACGCCCATGCACAGAACAGCTATAAAAAAACGTTAGAACCGACGGAATGCAATGATGACCCTAACCCCCAAAATCCTCCTTTTTCGGCATTTCTGCCTTTTGTGTGAAAAAAGCAATAAAACGTCACCGACAGGCCTTATCGCAGTTGACTTTTTTCGAGAACAAATTACAACAAGTCGAAAGCATTTTGTAGCATTTTACAACCGCAGTTTGAGGAGGGTCCGATTGATCAGTCCGATTTGCCCCAGGGACGACCCTCCTCATTGAAAGGGAGGCATCGGTGTGACAATGGACTGTGTCCCCGAGGTTCGTCGAATGCTGCTGAAGATGCTTAATTTTCTCGAGAAGGACTTTCGGCACTAAGCAGGTGAAGTAAAACTGTAAAAAAAATGTTGAGACATCGTTTGCAATATCTCCTCTCTTCGATGAGTCACGGTTGCATCTTCGGGGGATAGAGAGCACTCGTGTGCATTTCTCAGTTTACCCTCCCTGGGATTAGGGGCTGTTCGGGACAGCAGGATGGACGAAAGACCGGGGTCTTCCTCTAGGTCTGTGCTAGAAAATAAACTTAATACAACACAGTGAGTAAATAATAGTTTTTTTACATGAAAGATGTGGTAGTTTCATTAAATTTGCTAATTTTCAATAAGTTAATAAATCAATCATATTTCCTTTTCTCGGACAGCTATGCCTCTATTGTAAATTGTAAGGAATTCTATCTCCTTTACCTAAAATATCTAAATGATTACACTCTCTATAATTTTTATGTTAATTTCTTGTTAATGAACTTAAACTATTCAATTGTATGTTTAAACGCATGTTTTTGAGATTCTCAAGTGATCCGATCCATTTTAGAATGACCTAAATATGTCGTTGCATATTGTATTGGGTAATTATATTCTTTTTGCTAAAAAAAAAATTTGAAATTTTCAAAACTTTTTAAAAATTTTAGACTACATTATTTAATTGTTGTTTATTATTTTCATCATAACTGTTTTAAGGTATTTTTATGATAAAGACGCGTATGATGTTATGATGCATGAATTTATTCCAAGTTCCGTTGAAAAAATCTTAGATGAGTTTCTTTTGTATGTTTGTTATTACTTTATTTAACCTGTACCTTAACTTTATCTTAACTTATTTTATTATTTTACTTAACCTGTACCTTTATTTAACCTGTAGTAACCTTTTAAGCTTTACTTCATTATAACCTGTTTTATGTGGTATTTTCCATCTTGGTTTGAATCGACAACAAATGGTTTTCAAGTTGCATGCAAATTAAAAAGAATCCTTTTCAGTATACAGTCAAACACATAGAGGTATAAGAATAATAGAGACGGCATGGACGGCAACCCTGTGTTCCAAAGATCAATGCTAGGCAAAAAGAATTCTTTAACATTGGAGCTCCCATAGACGCGTCGATTTCGAAGGTGAAAAATCGTAATAACTCATAGAAAAATGATCGGAAAAAGAAAAAAACACCTGTTTATGATGTAGAAGGAAAATACTAATTATTCTGAGCTTAAAAATTTATAATATCTTAGAAACATTTTTATGAATGGGACTTTAAAAAACTTCGCGCCGAGTTCGTTCGACTTTCACGAGCTATATTCGATTAAATTTGACATAATTTCAGTTAAATTACTTCTAGTATTATAAAATGAAGTTTTGTGATTAGATTGGATGTGTTTTTGAGTCATTCAAATCAATATTTCTGGTTGAAAATTGTTTTTTACGAAGTTAAGTCATGAAATGAGCTTTGGCGGCCGTTGGCGATCGAGCTTGGCGCTTGTTTTGTGTTGGTGCGGGTTTAATTTTAGCGCGTTATTATTTTTTATTTTGCCTCTTTCTCAAGAATTCAAGAAGATAATTTCCAATAATTATTAAGGAATAATATAAATGCATATTCCAATTATTGAGATGCAGTTTCTAAATAATTGTGATTTTTTAAAGTTTCTGTGGATTTTTTTTTGCCATATTGTAGACTATTTTTAGATTGCTGCTACATTAATACTAAATGTATCAAAATAAGTTACCAATATTTACATTTATGTAATTTTTGTAACAATATTGTTAATAATATTATTATGGATATTTGTACAAGATTTGGGTACTTCTTTTAGAATTGTAATACCTCAATAAAATAATGTAATAATAATTAATGTCTCCATCACTGGGGCTGTTTAAAAAAATTTCGCTTTGATATCCTTGAAATTTCATAACACAAAACCTAATCAGTAGAATGTAATCTTATTAATTTAATTTACTAGTTCAAAAGCCATCAAATGTTTAATTCGAAAATATTTTTTTCAGTTGCGAGTCTCACCAAATCTCACCAAGGGGGGAGGGGGGTCGGTGAAAAACTCACGTCAACTTTTTAAGTTCGAAATTAAACGATTTTTTTTAAGTTTGAGAAAGGAATAATTCCCACAGATAAGATACTGTGGTGATTTTTAGGCGGAATAATGTTCTTTTCCTCAAAATGCAAACGAATTGGATAGAAAATTATTTTTAAAGGTTGTAGGTAAATCTCACTTGGGGGAGGGGGGGGTCCAGCAAAATCTCACTAAATCTCACCAAGGGGGGAGGGGGGTTCCAGATTTAGGAAAAAACACGTAATTTATGGATGACCCCTTATGAATGAAGATTACCGTCACTCTTTTTCCTATTAGTTTTTGGGTATTTAAATTTTGAAGTTTCAAGCTTTTCGGTGCCTTTTCGGTTTTTGCAACATTGTTTGCTAAGATCGAGAAGTGATAAGGATAAGTAGAGGGGGTTATAACGAAACTTCTTCCCTGTATGTTTTCGGATGTAATTCGCTATTCAAATTACACAATTTATGCACTTCTATATAAAAGCAAAATTAATTAACTATTTTTTAAATCTTTCTAACCACTTAAAGTAACAGTTTACTTTAATTTTTGTATTCATCAATTTAAAATTGCTTTCCTTTAAATATTGCGTGTGCTTTATCGTTGTGAATTAGAATAGGATATAGAGTAGTGTTAATTTCATTTATGTTTCAGATAACAGATACTGGAATTAAAATTACTTAAATAAAATGTAACCTTTAAAAAAGAAGCTATCACTAATTTATATTTTAACTGTAAAAAATACGATAGCATTGATACAAAAATACGAAACTTATAAGGCAACAAAAAATATATATTCTGAGCGCCGCACCGTGCCAAACAGCGCGATAACCTCGCCAAATAGCGTGAAATCTCGTAACTCATAACTTTGACATGCTAGGCAGTCATGGGATCGCTCGCTTCCGTTGAAATCGGACCCGATTCCTCCTCTATTCTTCTTTCCTAACTCTATGGTCAAACACCTTTCTTGATTTCAGAGGCTTTTTGCCCGTATTTCTTTTTCTATGATCTGCTCATAAAACTTAATTTGGATATTTATTTTTAAAAACATAATTTATGGCTAGATATTAAATTAAAGTGTATCTCTTTATGCTAGATATTTCATTTTGGAACCATATCTCTCACACAAAAGCAAGTTAAGTAGCATAAAGTTTTAATTAAAAGTATACCACAAAGTTAAAGGAGTGGGGAAAACTTTTTTTTATATGCATGCATTATCCTCTTCAAAGATCATATATCACTTATAGCTCTTAAATTTAGTTACTGAACTCCTTTTACAGTTAAGTTTAGAGTAATGGCCTGAATAAGAAAAAGCTTTTTTACGTACCTTTTGTTAATAAAAATTATGTAACGAAGTTAAAAATCATTAAAAATCACTGTAAAGCATTGTCGGAACAATATCATCCCAAGGCCTCTAAGTAACAAGATTTAAAGCTCCTCATGATTTTTCTTATCTTTCACTTCGTCAGAAGCAGTGCATTGTTAACCTCGTTAACAAAAGAATCGAATCGAAAATCACTTCCCATTACATGCATCACAATAACCTAATCAATGTATCACTACTCCCTATTGCTTTAACCCTTTAATAAAGAACAAAACACACAACAACAAAAAACATCGTCCGAAAAGTAACAGAGAGGGAAGGAACGCACGTTCAAGTTCGATCCGAAAGTGGGCCACTCCCGGTGCGGTTTATGGAGCAGCGCGGACCCACCCCCCGATTATTTAATAAGTCCGCTGACCAGTGGCGTGCATATAAAAACTTATCCCACTATGGGTGAAATACAAATCGCGCCAAAATAATCTTATTTGGCGATTTTTCGCTAATTTGAGCGTTCAATGAGTTTTATTTTAAGTTTTTGAAAGTATGAAATTAATTTCTATTATTTAATTAAATTAAATTAATTCGATATTTTATTTCTAACCCTTGACCACTGGTCAATTCCTTAATTTTTTAAGGCTAACAATCTCTAGTACTACAGAGATCTGTCATGCTTTATGCTACCCTTGATTGACCAATGGTCAGTTCCTTTTTGAAACGGGAAAGTCTGTCTTTCTACTTTAGTAAGCTAGCATCAGTGATGATTTTTTGTATTCGACTTCTTTTCTTCGAAAGTAATAATTATAAATATATAGACACCAATACATAATTAAATGGAAGTTAATAGTATTCTGTTTAATATTACCTAACAGTGGCGTATATAAAAATTATTTTCGTTGTGGGTCCAAATACCTATTTCTCATCATCTACCCCGCAGATAGATTTTTGCTCCTGGGGAGAAAACACTAAAAGTGCCCAATATACAACCCTCAATACCCCCTAAAAGTGCCCTCAGCCCCTCCATTCATTCATATTAGGTTGAAAATTACATTATTAAGACATTCTTTGGTCTCATTTGTTATTTGATTAGATCAAAAGAAAAAATGTAATATTCCACGTGCAAAGGGCTCTGTATCTTAGCTCAGTTTTACCCACCTAATAGTCCGGATTTTGGGAGGCTGGGCCCCTTTGACCCCCCTCTTATATACGTTATCCAACGGTAACCCCCCTGTTATCTAACATTTTCCTTTGATTTGGTATAAATCGAAATTCATTGGAACGAAAAGCAAGCCAAAGAGATTGATTAGCCCTTGACTATAGGCTTACCATACGTCCGGGGTTTTTAGAGCTGTCCAGGGAAATACTGAAAGGAAGATACTAAATTTAGAGCTGTCCGGGGTTTCATACATTTAAGAGTTGCCGGACATTTTTATGAAAAAACCTGATAAAAAAATTCCGCTCCATCCAGACCAGGCAGGGGCGTCATTTAGGGGGGGCAGGGGGGGGTGCAACCGCCCCCTCCAAGATTTCCACTGTAATGTGAAAAATAGCTGCAAGTCCCTGGGAAATTCTGTAACTTCCACAAGGAGCTTTGGGTGCAACTCAAAATGTCTCAAAAGGAGTTAAAACACTACTTTTGAGGGTCCAGTTTCAAAAATTTTCTGGGGGAGGACCCCCAGCCCCCCTCTAAAATTTTCACGTCTCTTATTTAGTGTTCCCCCCTTGAAAACTATTCCTCTTAGAAGGAGCTTTTCTCTTTAGAAACTCTCCAAAAAGTTTGAAAAAGAGTTAAAACACTAGTTTAAAGGGGAATTAAAATTCCTGGGGGAGGACCCGTAGCCCCCCTTAAAACTTTGACGTTTATTTACAATTCTTTTCCCTAGAAAATTATGTGGTTTACAAGAAACTGTTCTCTTTGGATGCAGCCCAAAGGGTCTCAAAACAAGCTAAAACACTACCCCCCCAACCAAAAACTGAAATGACGCCCCTGAGACCAGGACCAAAAATGATCAAAAGCTCCTTAAAATTCCGTTGTGTTAAGTTTTCTAACATCTGTATTAATTTGGAGAACTTACTTTCCGTGAATTTTATGATAAAATTAAGTCAATCAAACAATTTTTGAAATTTCTGTTCACTGTTTATTAGTTTGAAAGTTTTTTGGATTTCATGTCCTGGGTTGGACCCAAGAAAATATGGTAAGCCTACCTAACTGTCACTTTGGCACGTTTTGTATTTCACCTGTCGTGGGATACGTTTCTATGCCATCGGCATCCCCGCGTCGGCCGTTCCTGGCGTCGGAAAGCGGGTCAGCGCGCGCCAAGGCTTGGCGAGCGAAATCTGGCGGTAGAAAAAAAATTCCGATTCCGATCGGGCGTGGGGAGGGCCGGAAGTTTTCTTTTTCTTTTCTTTTTTATTATTCGAAAGGGAGGAAGGAAGGAAAGGGTGAAAATCGGGGAGAAAGTGAACAGGTGGGGATCAGAGAAGGTGGAGTGGACTTGTTTCCGTGATGGATGTTGAGGAGTGCGGGTTTTTGGTTTCGTTTTCAGTTTGAACTTGAAGAGTAATTCATTAACTTCTTTTAAAATTAAATAAGTAGTTGAAAATTTAGTGTTGTAAACTCGGAATTCATTTATTTGGCCACCTGTTGAAATTCTGTACGAACAGAATTCTCAGTGATGTGTTGTGCTTATTGGGAAAAAAGTCAGAACATCGTCAACCGAACGAATGACAATTGGAATAAAACTTGTTGAAAAGAAAATACGTACAGTGTGAAAAGGAATTTGGAAAAGTGCAACGATTCGTTTTCATTCCGATTTACTCCAGTTTATATTTGGATATCATTGACGCTGGATATACCGAACCAATGTGCTTAGAACTTCCACAGTTTTCTCTATAGGTGAGTTAATTTATTCGACTTTTTTTAGTATTGACGAAATCTCATATCTTCTTAATCAATTTTCTTCTATCAATTTTTACAAGAAAAGAAAATTCGCGTGGGCACATGGCAGCTAATTCCTATTTTAAATCAGAGTATCCTTAAATTTTAGTGCGTAATCATCGTAAGGACCTAGAGTGGGAATCTTGCTATAAATAAGAAAAATATCTCTTTTCTAGATAAAAAAAAATTAATTTCAATAAGTCTAAGCAAAACTAAAGGAATCTAAACAAAACTAAAAACTCAAACGGTCATTGGCAATGACATAATATTTCTTACACCTTTCCTTGAACCCTGGGATTTTTAAAACTTGTTTTTAAATATCCTGCATCAATTTTGTTTTCCGGACCTATTTTAAAATTAAATCCCTATTTTTCTTAAGAAAATTCTATACCAACGATTTGTTTTGTATTAATAAACCCTCCCCAGTATTTGCGCAAAAAAAATCTCCCCCATGCCTTTTTAATTCAAATGACCAAAACATCATGTTTTGAAGATATTCATAGTTTTTGTGAATTCAAAAAAAGTAATTGTATTTATTAAACACTACAAATGATGTACCAAGTTAAAAATGAATAAAAAATTCCAAGATTATTGTTTTAGCAACCAAACCTTTTCTTTATGATATTTTCAATTTAAAGAATAGTACATACCTAAGCATAAAGGTGGTTTAAGCTTCGGTAAAAATAAATATATTACAACGGCTTATAAACTAAAGAAAAGTTTTACGTAGCTATTAAATGTATTTATTTTTTTACTGTGTGGGGGATAATGAATTGCGGCAAATAAGACTTTCAAGTTGAAGTTCCAATTACGCATTGCAAGAAAAACAACTTGTTGACGTTTGATTATCATTTCTTACACGAGACTCCGTTCTGACGGAATCACTTGTCTGTTGACGATGTATTCGGGCAATGTGATAAATCAGATCAGGCATTATTAATAATGCCCGAGTGGAAGAGGCTAATGTGATAAATTCAATGGCATTAATCAATGAAATTTATCACTGCCCGCCTCCACTCTGGCCATTATTAATTATGTCCAATTAATCACTTTGTCCGTAACATAATATGTATATCTGTTGTCACGATGTTTTACGAAGCCCCGGGGTTATAAGAGGGACTTTTGTAGGGGTTTCCCTCGTATAGAAAAAGGTATTTGCGAAAATACCTAAATACTAATACTAATGATATAATAAAAGTTGTTGATAAAAAATTGGAAAGTTATAAACATAGATATACTACAAGGTATATTTTACCACTAGAAATATTTTATCAATAAATACTTGATGGATTTTCTAATTTTTTAAGGATTTTATAAGGGGTGTTCACGGAAGGTTTGGAACCATTGCAGTGGTAGTTATATTACTTTTAAGCAGGGTTGGCAAGTTTCTTTAGAAATTTCAAAAATGTAAATATATATTTTGTAAGCAGAAGTAAGGGTGTAGGAAAAGAAAGGGAAATATTATTACCAGCTTTGGAAAAAAACTGTTTTATCAAAAAATTAATGTTGTACTATATTTTGGTTATTTTGCATGGGATAATAGAACAAGGAAATTAGTTTAAAAATTTTCAAAGCATTAAGCTTTTGTAAAATAGAATAAATATGCATTATAATCGAGGTTGGTATGTTTCTTCCAAAATTTAAAAAAGCGTCCAGAAAAAAAACAATTTTTGTTAACGAATTTTACAAATAAGCTTTATAGTACGTTTCTTTCAGTTTGGTTAATTAAACCTTCAAAAACGTAGATAATTCTTACATGAGAAACTAATATTTTACGTTGGTATCTTTCAGTGGAAGAAACCTCCTTAAACTTAGATCATTGAAATTATAAAATTTCAGGTGATTAGGTTGGTTGGTTGGTTGGTTGGTTGGTTGGTTGGTTGGTTGGTTGGTTGGTTGGTTGGTTGGTGGGGTTTTATGGCACAAGAGCCAAATCTGGCCATTCCGCGCCAAACACAAGACATTTATATACTAGACTTTAAAATTATACACGATTCATGAAGTTTATATCACGTAGAAAATGAAAGATATTCCTGTGGTACTCAGGTGATTAAGCTTCTATAAAAATAATAATCTAGAATAATTAATAATTATATTGTTATTTTCTGTGTTGCAAAAATAAAGAATAGTTCGGTAACTTTTGTACTGAAATAACAGAAATCCTTCTAGCCGTTGTCACCTTTTTAAAACTTAAGAAACCTGAAAATTAGGTTTAGAAGTTACTTCTTTATTAAAAAATTGATTATTTTTGTATATTGAATAACAATTAAATTAACATTTATTTTTTTATTATCATTTAAATTATTTATTTAGTCAAAAAATTTAAAAATTTGTGGAGCACCTCAAGGTTGATAGAACCTTGGGAGCACCTGTTTAGCTTTTAGATGGTTTCTTCCAGTTCTTCCCCGTTTTTCCATTTTCTTTAGAAAAAACGTGTTTTTAAGCTTTTACCCGAATATTAAAACGGTAAAATAAACCAAATAAACCAACACAGAAAAATCATAGTGGGTTATCAATTCCTGTATTACCAATACTGTTCCCATCTTTTTAGCAGAAAACAAATGCATCTTTCCGCTAAAAATATGGTTCTTAATTCAAAAATCGACACTAAAAGTTTTTTTTAAATTTCACCCTCTTTCAAAGAACGACTTTGAAATTAAATTAGAAAAAATAGTTAAAAATTTTAGTGCTTATATTATCAATAGAATAAAATAAAAGTATATAAAAATGTAAGAACTGTCCATTATACATATACGAGTTGTTTTCTTTGAAAGGATCAAAATTTAATTGTTCACTGAGAACGAGAACTATGCTTTATTTTTATTTAAAGTAGCTTATATTTTTAACTACTATTCAAAAGAATGTTTGATATCGTTCTCCCCGTTTCTGGTTTTCATCTGAATCGTTTAAAATGCATAGATATTAGTTCTAATTTTTGCAACTTCCGGAATATCTGCTCCCCGATTATTAGTTGACACAGCTCATTTAAAATCTTAAATAAAAGTAAATAATATTTCGAATTTTCTGATGACTTTTATTATTTAATAAATATAAATTTATAATGTTTTTTGTCTTAAATTTCGTTGTAAATTTAATATGTTTTGAAGTAAAATTTATCAGTGAGGCAAGGTGTCATCTTAAAGATGGAGAAATGAATGGGAGAAGCAGACATTCGAGGCATTCCGAAAGGTAAATTAACTTGGTAACAAATGGTTTGTTAGTTTTTTTAGGAATTTCATGAATAAGTAAAATTATTTTTTTATTAATTTATTAAATTTTCCGGGATAAATGGCCATGTTTGATGAATGGGAATTCCATTCATCAAACATGGCCATTTATCCCGGAAAATTTAATAAATTACTCTTCAGGTCATGGAAGTTTTCATCAATTTAAAATTATTTTTGTTTAAAAAATTGGTAAAAAGTTTATTTAAGTTTTATTTAAAAGTCACGAGTAATTTATATTTACCGAAAACTAGTCAGTTTTAAAATAAAAACTTTCCAATGACGTTTGACCATTTTTCTAAAAATTTAAAAACACCATTTGCCATTAATATTCACGTTAGGAACAGCAACTTGTTCTAAAATTTTTGAAGGTAGATATGCATCTCAAACTCAGTTTAAAAATTATTACCCAGTTTAAGTTATAAATTTTATGAAACAGCACTGTGTTTGTAACTCCAGCATTTATTTAAAAACCATCACTGGTCTTGCGGTACAGTTTTATAACCTGAGGTTTGATAACAAACAGCTGAAATTATATACAGGGTGTTTCAAAATTGCGTTGCACGGCTTTTATTTGGAACCAACGCCTCCTAGGGTCACGGAAGTAAGGCCTATCCCTAGGTAAGTGAGCCTGGAGAATCCATTGAGAGGACTTACAGTACCCCTAGCGGCGAAATTAAAAAGTTTAAAAAATTAATTTAAAAACTAAAGGAGATAACTTCAGTGAGAGTATTGTTGCCAACGTCATGAATAACACACTAAAAAATTTTTATCAAAATATCTTGAATATTCGCGGAGATATTAGCATGTGAAAATAGCACTTTTTCAGGGGTCAAAAAAGAAAAAGTTCGCATATTTGCAATTTTTCAGTGTTATTTTGTAGTTTTTTGAGTTTAAAGAACACATAATTTAATCAAAAAATCAAAAAAATTTGCAAATATGCGAACTTTTTCTTTTTTGACCCCTGAAAAAGTGCTATTTTCACATGCTAATATCTCGGCGAATATTCAAGATATAGGTGTAAACTCACAACTCTCAAGCGTCACCTCCAACCGTGGACCGGTTTCGTCCTTGTTAGGACGAAACCGGTCCACGGTTGGAGGTGACGCTTGAGAGTTGTGAGTTTACACCTATTGTCCGCTTAACCAGCAAATAAATGGTGAAATTCTCCTTTCATTATTCAAGATATTTTCATGAATTTTTTTTCAGTGAGTTGTTCATGACGTTGGCCACAATACTCTTACTGAGGTTTTTGCTCTATCTCTTTTAGTTTTTAAGGTGTACGTACACACTACGAAATCCCGAAAATAGACATCAACAATGGATACTTTTTCCTCTATTTTAAAGTGTATTTTAAATCTGCAGATTCGGAATAACTTATGATTTTGTAGATAACTATCTAATTTGTATTTGTAAGCATTCAAATTTTATCAAAATAAGTTTTTAATATATTTTAACGGAACTTTTAAAATTTTAATTTTTTTCATGGTTTTTCAATTTTAAACAGTGATAATTTCAGAAATATTTAGTTTATCTTGATAAAACTTGGGTTTTTACAATCTTTAGAGTTATACGAAGGGTCTGACCCTCCAAAATAATCAAGGTTATTAGAAGTTTATTTTAAACAAATTTTTAAGTATTTAAGTCTCTGAAAAATATGGGGATTTTTTCGGCTATCTTCAAAAACAGAATTGTTACAGAAAAACTATTCAACGCAGATCTTTTTTCGAGGGTCGGACCCTTAAGGACAGTTAAAGGAACGGTTTCCAACCAGAATTGAGTGTCTAAGATAATTTGAATGTGATTAAGAACTGTTTGAAAATGATACTAATTAGGACATAATTTCCTAATTAACTAATAAATAATTAATATTTTGTAAGTTCTTTTCAGGAAAATGGTTTTAACAACAAATCACTATCCTAACAGTGAAAAAATTAAATTTTTTAATCCAAAAATAAGAAAAAAGTTGTCTAGTGTGTACGTACACCTAATTAATTTTTTTAACTTTTTATTTCGTCGCTAGGGGTGCAGTAAGTCATTTCAGTTTATTCTTCAGGCTCACTTACCTAGGGGTAAACCTTACTTCCATGACCCTAGGAGGCGTTGGTTCCGAATAAAAGCCGTGCAACGCAATTTTGAAACACCCTGTATATGATATGATGGTGCTATGCACAAGGTCTATCTCTTAAAATTTGTGTGACTAATTTTTTTAGCTTATACTATTTCTGTTATTTTACATTCTTAAGAAAAATAAATTGCTACGCCTTGACCTCATATTAACGGAAAATTAGTGACTGACCGACCAACTTTTTCTTATTCAAAAGATAGATAAAATGTGTGTCAATATTTAAGCAGTTACCAGATTTTATACCCATGTCCTGTATTCAGAAATCTCCCCATACTCTCCTCACACACTCCCTCTTAACCCAATTCGAAAAATACGGTTATTAAAATTTCCCGAAGGAAAAAAAGTCTTTTGAATCACTTCAGCTTCATTTTTACAAGTTTAGCCAAATAGGTCAATTAACAATTACACGCATTCGCAGAAAAACCAACTACAGAAAAAAACGCCTTTCCTGCATACCAAATTCGACCCAAGTATTAAAAAAATCATCGTCCTTTTCATCATTACACAGAACAAACACGATTTCGCTAATTTCAATAGAGAGGATTTCGCCGATACACCGTTTAAGAAGATAAATACGATCTTTTATTCATCGCTTTCGTGGGCAATAACATCGAATTAGCGCTCCGTTCGAAAAGGAATTAAAAAGAGCCTTCTCGGGCCTGTGTCACGATCGAACGATTTGCGGATCCACACCCGATCACGCGAGCTGATGGACGGCGGTTGAGGTGTCCGAGCGTCCTTTTCACGGAATAGTGTCAATTGGGGATCATTGGCCGGTCCTGATAGTTTCGAGAACTAGGTCCGAGGAAGATTTGAATGGATACTTGCACCACTTGATTACAGATATTATACGCGAAATTGCTATACTTTTTATAGCCAGTTGTTTCGTTTATTTTTAAAGTTTCAGTATAATTGTTGTATAACTCACAACTTACAAAATACTTAATTAGTAATCTTGTGTTATACTTTTATAAGAAAAGAGGATTTTAAACTTTGTTTCAGTATTTCTTAACCCGTAGCAGGGGAAGTGGGGTCTCCCAGACTCCGCAACGATAATTCGATAACATTGATAATTTTAAGTCCATTGGAAAATTGTCTGGAAAAAATGTTTATTTCATCATAAAGTTAAAGAAAATATTTTTCTATCAAGAGATAAATGTTCAAATAACAATGTGCTGAAATATCAGAATCATATCTTAATTGGACGGTTTTTAAAAAATAGGAGTCTCTGAGACCCCACGTCCCCTTGTAATGTTCCAATTTTTCACCTCCCCTGTTACGGGTTAAAGACGTGGGGGATTTAGGGGAGGTATGAAGGCAATATGCCACCCTACTTTTCAGATATTCTGTTTTTTAATGGTCATGTTTCCATAGCTTTCAGGGACAGCATGCTTTCCGTAAGTCTCTATAGTTTGTACTTAAAGGCCTCAGTAATACGTATCCACATTAGGGTGTCCCTTAAAATCGAAGGTCGGGGAAACTTTTGCTCCACCCCCCAATTTTTTTCCTTTTGGTACCCTAAGACTGTGTGCAAAATCTTAAATCGATCAGATAATATTAACACGTGCCCCAAACGGCCTAAAGTTTGAAAATTTTGACTTTTTTCTAATTTTTTTGAAAATTTTTAAAAATATGTTTAAAAATCCGTTTCTGAATTATAGGGCTCTAACACATTTAAACATTCATATTTGACCGTTTTTCATTACTAGTTAGGCCAAAATGCCCAGTTTGTAACCTAGTCATCAATCAGAAAATCATCAAATTTGTCCATTTTATACTAAGAATAGAAGAATCAAAAGGAAGTGGTAAACGACTTAAAACCGCAAAATTCCATGGCTAAACACCATTTGTAGACCATATTGATGTGGATATAAATTTTCTGGAGCTCAAATTAATTATTGGTTGCTTAGTTACAGACGCCATATTGGATTGCATTAAAACTAAAAAAAATTCTGGAAAAAAGGTATGGGCATGTTTGATATCGGTTAATAGGTCTTTGAGGTTTCTAAACTCAATTAAGACTAATAAAATTATCTTAGACAACTTTTTAAAGCTCTTTACGCAATTATAAGGGCCAGCATATCTCCTAATACAAAGTACAAACCATGTTTACAGAACTATAGATATGGTAATAAATTCTAAACACATAAAACTGGCAAGAGAAATTCTGGAAACAATTTTAAAAACAGACTCCAGTGTGTCCACGAGTATTTTATTTCGTAAGTTAGCTGAAAAGCTGAAGTTAATACAAGATTAACCCGCTCTTTATAATTGAGTTAACCTATCAGACGGTAAGCAATTAACCCGGGTTTATAGAGACTGTTCTTCTATTTTATCATAATTTTGTTCGTCAAAGTAAAAAATACCTGCAATTAAATTTCTATTTAAGTATCATAAATATTATCAACAGTTTCTTAAAATCATTCTTTCTTTAAAGTCTTTTTGTGAGTCAGCTATTTTTCGCTCTGTAAGTTTCCTACCTCTACATTCTCACAAAGAAGGCTCTGACACTTTAAAATAATTTAATTACATAAACAGTTTTTACGAAAAATTTACTCGAAACGTTAGTACTTCCTCGAGGACATTTACTGATGAAAGGTTGACAGTGCGAAAAAAAAACTAAGGGTGAAGTAGAAGACTTTTTCAAATTGTAGTTGATATTTAAACTTTCTTACAGCCACGGACAAAATAACAGTGTTTAATTTTTTTAATGACACTAATAAATTGAACGGCTGGTATTTTGTATGTTAATGTTTAAAATTATGATAAAATAGAAGAACAGTCTCTATAAACATGGTTAATCGCTTACCTTCTGAGAGTATAACTAAATTATTATGAAGAGTGGGTTAATTTTGTATCAACTTCAGCTTTTCAATTAACTTATGGAATAAAATACTCGTGGACACACTGGAGTCTGTTTTTTAACTTGTTTCCAGAATTTCTCTTGTCAGTTTTATGTGTTTAGAATTTATTAACATATCTATAGTTCTGAAAACATGGTTTGCACTTGTATTAGGAGATATGCTGGCCCTTAAATTGTGTAAAGAGCTTTAAAAAGATGTCCAAGATAATTTTATTAGTCTTAATTGATTTTAGAAACCACAAACACCCATTACCCGATATCAAACATGCCCATACCTTTTTTCCAGAATTTTTTTTAGTTTTAATGCAATCCAATATGGCGTCTGTAATTAAGCAACCCATAATTAATTTGAGCTCCAGAAAATTTATATCCACATCAATATGGTCTACAAATGGTGTTTAGCTATGGAATTTTGCGGTTTTAAGTCGTTTACCACTTCCTTTTGATTCTTCTATTCTTAGTATAAAATGGACAAATTTGATGATTTTCTGATTGATGACTAGGTTACAAACTGGGCATTTTGGCCTAACTAGTAATGAAAAACGGTCAAATATTAATGTTTAAATGTGTTAGAGCCCTATTATTCGGAAACGGATTTTTTAAACATATTTTTAAAAATTTTCAAAAAAATTAGAAAAAAGTCAAAATTTTCAAACTTTAGGCCGTTTGGGGCACGTGTTAATATTATCTGATCGATTTAAGATTTTGCACACAGTCTTAGGGTACCAAATGGAAAAAAATTGGGGGGTGGAGCAAAAGTTTCCCTGAATTTTTGAAAAAACGCCCAAATAAGGGACACCCTAATCCACATCTTATCGTCCTTTCTCATCCTTTTGATCTTCTCATATTCATCTCTCTCATCTTTAACATTACTATTGTCTTGTTCATCACTCACATCCTCTTCTACTTTCTTACATTTACTCTTTTTTCTTCAGTCTTGGTCCCCCCTTTTTTTTATTCCGCGACGCTCGTTTTCAAAAAGTGACCAATTAAATGCGGACCTGGAAAAAGTTGTAACCTTCCCCCGAACCTAATAAAATTTCCCCAAACCTTATATATTTATTTATCCTATGGTGCTGGCAGGGGCTTCCCCCGAACCAGGTTCGGAAACTTTTTCCAGGTCCGCTTAAATGGCTGTAGCGGAAAACCCTCCTGGCCAAATTTTGAGGACTTTTGTGTGAAACACCACCAGACCCATCCGAACAAGTGTACCAAATTTCAAAACTTTATTAATTATTTCCAGGGAAAGGTTCATTTTGACTGGACGATCTCTTCTTCATCCCTATCACACTCATCCTCAAATCATTATTCAAATTATTTTAATTTCTTATGGGTGGTCCGCTAAGGTTCCAGTTTTAGGCTTAGTGGTCTATACGAGACTATACAGGGTGTTTCAAAATTGCGTTGCACGGCTTTTATTCGGATCCAGTGCCTCGTAGGGTCATGGAAGTAAGGTCCAACCCTAGGTAAGTGACCCTGGAGAATCCATTGAGATGACTTACAGCGCCCCTAGTGGCGAAATTAGAAAGTTAAAAAAATTAATTTAAAAACTAAAGGAGATAGAGCAAAAACCCCAGTGAGAGTATTGTTGCCAACGTCAAGAAGAACTCACTGAAAAAAATTTGATCAAAATATCTTGAATATTCGTGGAGATACTAGCATGTGAAAATAGCACTTTTTCAGGGGTCAAAATGTGTAAAAAGTTCGCATATTTGCCAATTTTTCAGTGTTATTGTGTAGTTTTGTGTTTTTTAGTTGAAAGAACACAAAATATAATCAAAAAATCAAAAATATTTGCAAATATGCGAACTTTTTACTTTTTGACCCCTGAAAAAGTGCTATTTTCACACGCTAATATCTCCGCGAATATTCAAGATATTTTGATCAAATTTTTTTCAGTGAGTTATTCTTGACGTTGGCAACAATACTCTCACTGGGGTTTTCGCTCTATCTCCATTAGTTTTTAAATTAATTTTTTTAACTTTTTAATTTCGCCACTAGGGGCGCTGTAAGTCATCTCAATGGATTCTCCAGGGTCACTTACCTAGGGGTAGACCTTACTTCCATGACCCTAGGAGGCGCTGGTTCCAAATAAAAGCCGTGCAACGCAATTTTGAAACACCCTGTATAAGACTTATACGACTTGGGAGCCACAGCTTTAGATCTTATACCCGTCCACTCCATATCTCTCCTCCTTTACTTGACCCAAAATAATTTCCAATACTTTCCTGCTTCTTATTCTTCTCGTACTCTTGATCCCCTCTTTATTTTCTTATCAACTTCATCCCTCTAATCCTCCTCATTCCTCACAATCCGTTCTTCCCTCACATCATCTTTATACCTCTCATTATTCTCATCATCTTTCTTTCAATCTCGTTACATATCTCTTATTCCGTGGCTAGTTATCGTTATTTATGATGATAAATTAAATTTTATTTGGTCAAGGTGCGAGGTAATAATACGGAATAACGGGGAGAAAAAAGATTGGTGAATTATTCAATTTGAAGCTAAGAGGTCAGCGGATAACCGTGTGTTGGAAACAGCTGATTTAAATACAAAAAAAAACTAGCAATATGAAAAAATCCAATATTTTCTTCAAACTTTTCTGTTGACTACGGCCGTATTCACCGGTAACCTGACCGGCGGTCAGGTCAGGAAACCATGGTTACAGCCTCTGATTGGTGGAAGGAAAATATTAAATCATTTTTCCACCAATCAGAGGATGTCACCATGGTTTCCTGACCTGACCGCCGGTCAGGTTACCGGTGAATACGGCCGTTAATGTTATTCATTGAGTTTTTTCGCTATTGGTCGGTGATTAATTTTGGACGCACGCTCATCAAAACGGTGTTCCGGAAAATATTTCGGATTCTTTCTTTTCTCATTCTCTTTGCGGAAAATCGTGTGACGTAATTTGTGAAGTCCTAATGTTACTTCTCTCCAACTGATGTTTCATGATACCATTTATGTTCATACCTTAATCTCCTCCTTTCGTTTCAGTGAGAGACCCATCTTCATCAGACGCAACTCCAAGTGGCACCGCCGCTCTCACCCTTGCCAGTCGTGCCACCGGGTCTTCACCGACCCCAGCAACCTCCAGCGGCACGTGCGTTCCCAGCACCTGGGCAGCCGGGAGCACTCCTGCGGCCAGTGCGGCAAGGCCTTCGCTACCCCCAGCGGCCTCAAGCAACACGCCCACATCCACTCCAGCGTCAAGCCGTTCCGCTGCGATGTCTGCTGCAAGGCCTACACCCAGTTCTCCAACCTCTGCCGCCACAAGCGCTCGCACAACGCCTTGCTGAACCGTCGATTCGGCAAAGGAGATCCTACTATCGGTGACTGTCAGCATCAGCCAGGCGTATTCCGATCGGCCGAAGACATGTTCCATCACTACCATCAGCGACAGACGTCGCCCAAGATCGCGTCGGTTTGCCCGGACGTGCTCGCCATGAACGAGTTCTACTCGTACAACAGCAGGCTGGTGGAACTGGACCCTTCCTTGGACTATGCCAGACACTGGAAACCCGACCAGTACTGTGAGAGGATGCCGCATCTGTCCCGAGACGAACCCCTGGATTTGAGGGTGAAGAAAAAGGACGCCGGGGACGAGAACAATAACCATCACCACCCCGACTGGAAGTACCCGGTGGACCCCGTCAACTACGTCCAGAACGCATTCCCGGCCGAGTTCCTACCATGGCACCGTGCCCTGCACCCCTTACTGTTGGACAGCATCTACCGACAAGAGAACGTCCCTCTGTTCCCGCACGCCGAGTTCGTGCCCTACCCTGAACCCAAGCCGGAGCTGTTCCTGAAGCAGCACACCCCCAAGAAGCACCACAACAAGGAGAAATACTCGTGCAAGTTCTGCGGGAAGGTGTTCCCCCGCTCGGCCAACCTGACCCGCCACCTGCGGACCCACACCGGTGAACAGCCCTACAAGTGCAAGTACTGCGACCGTTCCTTCAGCATATCCTCCAACCTGCAACGCCACGTGAGGAACATCCACAACAAGGAGAAGCCCTTCAAGTGCCCCTCCTGCGACAGGTGTTTCGGGCAGCAGACCAACCTCGACCGTCACCTCAAGAAGCACGAGGCGGAGGATCTGGACACTACCACCACCCCCAAGTACATGGACAGCTACTTGACCGATACCATGGCCCACAAGTACGCCAGGCTCAAGGAGTGGTCTCGCGATGGTCCGAAGAACTTGAGGACAGTCCCCAGGAAGGACACAGATTCGCCACCATTGGAGAGGCATTCTAGGAAGTCGATGCCAATGCAGCTGGCGAGGAAGAATTCAGACAGTACTATTAGTATGGATTCTGAAACTGACAACAGTGATAAATCTTAAGCACGAGGCTTAGCACCTGGTCTCACTACGCGACTTGAGTCGCTCGATGTCGTTAAGATCCTTAGGCTCCTGCCACATTTGCGTCTACAAGAAGCTAGAGTCGTAAAAAAAGTCGTTAAGATTCTTATCAAGAGGAGGGGAGATAAAAGGGGACTCGAGGGGCGGTGTAGTAGATTATTCCTGTCGTCAAATGATAGAGGTTAGAAGTGAAAAGGATGACACCCGTTTTCCTCCGCAACAGGAATAATCTACTACATTGCCCCTTATTTCGGGCCACCGTAGACTTTTCCACTGGCTGTAATAAAACTTTACGTTGGCCCTTCTTCCCACAGTTTGATAAGAATCTTAACGACTTTTTTTACGACTCAAGCTTCTTGTAGACGCAAATGTGGCAGGAGCTTTTTCAAACAGAGAGAAGAAAGAAGGGGAGTTGAGGGGCGATGCATTAGGATTAGGCGGCTGCCACATTGAACGAAAACGACGCCAGTGCCATTAATAAAGGAGGGCAGAAAAGCAGAGTTGACTGTCAAGATAAAAAGGCTCAACTCTGATTAATGGCACTGGCGTCGTTTTCGTTCAATGTGGCAGCCGCCTTTAGAGCCAAGCCACACCTAGCGACCATAAGACGTGACAGCGATCAATCGAAGAGAGGAAAAAGCATGGAGTTCAGCCTGAGACTCCTCCTATCTTTGACAGGAATCTTCATTCATGTCAAGATAGGGGACTAGGCTTTCTCCATGGAGATTGATTGCAGTGGCGATTTTAAGCCGCACAGTGTGTTTTGAGCCTTAGACTACTCCTGTAAGGGTGGAAAACGGGTGTCATGCTTTCTCCCCTCTAGTCCATTTCTTTCTCCCTCCGTTTAATAAGGATCTTAACTTTAAGCGACTCCAGTCGCCTAGTGTGGCCAGGCACTTAGAGGGACTGTTAATTTATTATCGTATGTATATTTATTATGATGAACAGTGATACTACTGTTTTTCAAGAGTTTAGTGACAAGACTTTCGGCAAGTTCAAAGTATAAAAAAATTATGTGCAATTCTGTAGATGAGTTACCGAACAGAAAATATTAGGATTAGACATTTTTGTTTCTTAGGAATAGGATGAACCTCAGGAGCAATGGAATTTTTAGAATATCTAAAAGAAACTTTTGTAGTTTAAATGTGACTAACTTCTTTTCGTGTAAAAAGAGAAATAATCTATACTGAGATATTGTATAAAAGCATTGGAAATTCAAATGATACAAGGACTATGAACAATACTTTTTCAATCTATACTTAATATAGTATTTTAAAGGCTAAATACTAGGAATCAAGGAACCTATTGTTTGTTATTTTCGTTTATTTAATCTTATTTATAACTTAGCTCATTTTTTACCTCAAAGTCATTAAATGATTCCATTAATAGTAAAAACGCACAAATTAACTATCTCTTTCATTCCATGATGGAAACCTATTTGACAAAGTAATCTTTTCCCAAGGTTTTAAAAATAAACTATAAAACCACATATATAAGCAAATTACAAGAGTAAGCCCTTTACCCCAAGTAAAATACATTTTTTTAGTTTACAGCTCTCCTTCCTCCATGATGATTAGCTATTGCATAAAATTATGATCCCCTTCCCTATAATTATACTGTCATTCCTTTACATTACAATTTAAAATTGTATGCACACATCTCATGTAAATAAATTTTTTCTTTGCTTCTTTCTTATTTGCTTTTGATGCGTATTTTAAGAGGAGACACAGTGTATTAGATGATTTAATAAGAGTTTCTGAATTTAACTTAAAGATGAAATTGTTTGAAACTGAATCGAAATAAGCATTTTATAGTGAAATTGTATGTACAAAAGAATTTTTTACATAAATCAGATCTATAAGAATCATAATGAAGAATCACCCATTTACATACCTGCCAACCGTTCCGATTTTCAATTCTTGAACGAATATACTACAAATTACAATACAATTTTAATAATAAAATCGTAGAGAGTAGAAAACAACCATCTAATTTTAAATTGTTCTGAATTTAAAAAATGGAAAACTGGGTTGAAAATTGAAAAAGAAACCGTAAAAATCGGAACGGGTTGGCAGGTATGCATTTATAAAAACAATTTGGTATTTCACCGAGACTTAACATACAGAGAACACAAATCTCAACATTTTAGATATAGGATAAGGTAAAAAGTAAAGAATATAAAACTTTTACAATTATTAATAAAACATAACATTGAAGTAACAATTAAAGTATTTTCATATAAAACATGGCACTAACAGATAATGAAGAATTTTGATATTTTTTATGCGATAAACATGGCATTAAAAAAAGGGGTCTGTGATTTGCAATGACTAGTTTTGTGCTTTAGTGTTCATATTAGTAGTGAAAATATAAAAAAAATATTTTTTAAGATGATTATCTCTTTCTTATACACTGTAGTGCTAAGATTAATGATTTTAAGATAAATTTTGAGTGGATATGTCTAAATTTTGCTTAAAGATTGTTTTGGGTTGCAAGCTAAAATAATCTTTAAAAATAAAAGGCATAAAACTTAACTAAGATTATACAAACTTTTAAACTGATACTGAATTATTTTATAAAACCAAATTTAAATAAAATATTTGATGTAGTAAATTTAAAGGCTTTTTCCTGCAAGAAACTTTAAAAAATACTTTTTACTAAAGCTATTTTTATTTTCAGAGATACTATAACTTATTTTATAAAATTATTGTGTTATAAATAACACATTTAGGGAAATATTAAGAGCATTTAGGCTATAATTAAGATGAAGGAGTTTAGAACAATTTCAATCAAGGAACTGCTTTTATGTGGAAATGTCTTCACTTAACAGCCTAAAATAACATTTGTTATCAGATATTAGCTTTCCTTCAATCTTAGATCTTACTTCTCGATCTTTTATTTCAAATATTTAAAAATAATAATAGTAATAATTTCTACCAACAACAAAATTATTGCAAAAGAGAAAAAGCATCTGTCTTGAAAAGAAAAGCATAACTTTTAGTAAGAGTAAATAAATACCAAACTGTCAAAGAAATTTCATTTCCCTAAAATTTTAGGCCACTTCCACCATAAACAAAAATTAGCATTTACTACACCATAGGCATAATCTACAACTTCTCAAGACAACATTGACTTAGGAAATTATGTATAGCATTGAAAGCATTTAAACATGTTTTCAAGATGCTAATATATCTGTAAACTATTGAAAACCCTTTCAATAGTATTATTTTTGAAAGTATTATTTACCTAGATATTTTTGCTTGGAAGACATTAATACACCATTTCATACATAAAACAACACATCAAGTTCTTATTCAGACATATAAGGGTACTTCCATTCTTTCAGTGGAACAAAAGTTTCTTTCACAACTTGGGGAGAAGTCCATTTTAACATGTAATGTGGGCCTCCAGCTTTGTCATTTGTTCCTATGAAATAATGAAAAATAAATATAAATAATTTATATATTATATTTACCCACATAACCTAAGATTATTACTAGGATTTTAACGTCATGGAAATATTTGGAGGATTCTAGTCATGCAAAAAGCTATATAAATAATTTTTATTGATTTCTTTTAACCCGGGAAGGACTAGCGGGACCGTATGGTACCGGCAAACATCACTACGAAAAAACGGCTTTTTTCTACCTAAATACTTTTATTTTTTCATTCTGACGGTAGATGTCACTACTACATGGACCAAACTTTAGTAAACAGCAATTTAATAACTAATTATTTAAATAAATTCTTGCTTAATGGCTTAATGAAAAACGTGTTTTTAAGACTGGCGAAAAAATGGCCCGTCTGAAAATGTAAGTGCAATTTATTCATACCTAAAATTAGTGAATGGATTAAATAATGGTGAATTATTATTTATAATTGTATTATGCAATAACAGCCCAAATTTGGAAAAGATTGAATAATTTTAAGGTAGAAAATTTTGGTATAGAAATCTTGCGGTACCGTATGGTACCGCTAGGCTTTTACGCTACCAAATAGTACTAATATTTCGAAGTAGTGTATTTTTTATTTCAAACGTTTTATATGCTATGAAATCAATTAAATTTTAAGGTAAAACCTATAGAATAAGTTTTATGCTAATAACTTGTTGAATTTATAGTGTATTTCCCGAAATTTTAATTTTTAAGGCCAATAATTCTAAATTTAATAAGAAAAATTTCATATTATAAGTGATTGATTGGAATATCCATCTATACAAGGGTAGTATTTCATGCAAATCATCAATATAATGTTCATAGCCTTCAACTAAACTATAGACGCAAAATATAAAATATGGTTTATGAAATTTTTAAAGCCTAAAACTTATGTTTTTTAACAAAATTCCTAATTTTAACACTCATTATGAGGCGAAAATTGGAAAAACTATCAATTCCGTATCATATCAGCTTACCTCGCGGTATAAAAAGTTTGTTTATCACCTTTGGACTAGTGTGTACAAAATTTATTTCTAGAAATAAATTTGATAATAGGATTTTAAGAGCAAAATATAACTACTAATTGTTATAATGAGGGTAATATCAACTATTCAATAATTAATTTATCAATCATTATTGCCTAAATTGTAATTTTAATTGTTGTTTCAGTTAAAAACGGTAAATAAAGTGATAAAAGTGTAATAAATTTATTATTTTGACTTTGAAATCTCAAATTTATAAGAATATGTATGGTGCACAAAATGGTAGTGTAAGAGCCTAGCGGTACCATATGGTACCACCCTATTCTGACTAAATTAATAAAATTTTTTTTGAAAAAATGGTTTTAGTCTACTTCAAGACATATCATTAGCATACAGTAAAGAGGAAAATTTAATTTGAGAAAAAAAATTAATTCAGTCTTTCCCGGGTTAAGAGCCAATTCCTTTTACTCAAATCTATTTGTTAGTTCTACTGACGCACTTCTAAAAATTCAATTTTTAAATACAGTAAACTCCCGTTAGTACGCCGTTCAAGGGGATTTGAGAAAACGTCGTAATAAGCGGCACGACGCTATATGCGGAATTCTATAAAACACTGTTTCTGCGATATACCTAAAAAAAACCGTAATACCTAATTTTACCTAGAAACCTTTTAAACGGGATTTTATCACTAAAATCACACATTTTTTAAAGATTGTTTTCAATGAAGTAACAGGCAATCCCTGCTCATTTGCAAATTGCTGCGTATTCATAACACCTTTCTTCTCGACATAAAGCTTGATTAACTTCAATTTATCATCGAAACTCAAAGCTATCCTTTTACTTCCAGAAGAACTTACCATTTTAAACTTGCCGAGAAAGAATGGATACTGAATACGGTATCTGAACTTACACAACAGTGGACTGAACACTGAGCTATGGAATGCGGAAGTCGAATTGGAGGAGAGGGGGAGAATTTCCAAGAAATTCAGGGAGTGTTCTGATTTGTCACAGGACAACCCACGTGCCCTGCAAGACACTGGTCATCCTTTTTTTTGAGGGCACAATGGTGGCCATTCGGTGAAAAAGGGGAGCGGTTGGGAAAAACCAGTTTTCAACGGTTCTGTAGCTCATACATTATTTGAAAGGAATAACCGGGATTTTTCTTCGGGGGACTGGAGAAAAGCGTCGAAATATGCGGGAAGTCGTAATAAGCGGGGGCGCTATAAGCGGATAGTTTTTAATGATAAAAGGCCTATTGGTACCAGGGACCGGAGAAAAACGTCGTAGTATGTGGGACGTCGCACTAAGCGGGGGCGTACTAACGAGAGTTTACTGTATATCTGGGAATACCAGCTAAAACCATAATCTTAGACCAGTTTCTAAACAGTGCACCCTTATACCTTGGGCGTCCATGAAGTCTTCCCCCAGGAGTGCCACACAAACTATTTAAAAAGTCACATACCTAACACTAAGTTTTTAAGTTTATTTGAAAATTTATACAATAGTTTTGAAAAAGTTTGATTTTTAAAAATTTCCATCACTTTCAGAAATGATGACATTTCCTTGCATATACCACTTTGATTTATCTCTCTACTAGAAATATTTCATGAAGCCATAAAAATATATAATAGATTAATTTTTTAAAAAATTGGAAGCTCAATTTATTAACAGAGTTCAACTCATTTTATTATAATTAAATTCAAAATCTCTGAAAAGATGGTTAGGAGGGGTGATTGATTTTTGTAAACAAATATTAATAAAAAATATATATTTTGAAGTTGTGTTACATACATTTTATTTTCTTAGATGGAAATCTGAGGTGGAATTGGTTGCCAAAAACAAAAGTTAGTTCTATAGGAGAAACAATTTAGGAATAAGAGGACCAACCTTGCTGAGCCTTGTGCCTGCAGTTGGTCGTCAATATTTGTATTTATGGTATAACCTAGTTCAAGCTTTGCAGATGGATCTCTGATATTTCAAGTGACATTAGGAACAACTAAGTCCAGCATTTAATAAAATTTGCAAATTTTCATTTTTTATGATTAATCTTTTTATATAAGAGGGGTGCCATGGGAGTACTTTTAGTTAATAGGGGTGCAGCGAGGGGAGGAAGTTTGGAAACAACTGCCTTAAGATTGTAAGACCCTTTTTGCTAAATATTTGACAAAAACTTGCAGTTTTAAGACTCAATCAGGACTAAATCTGAAACATTGAAAATAAAAAGAACTCAACAGAAAAACCTAAGCATTGAGTATTTTACAAAATCAGGGAGGAGATTGACAAAAAAGCAAAGTCTGAAAAACTGTGTGAACGACATTTTCAATATTGCTTTCCAATATGTTTTAGGTAGAATTTGCATGTTAACTCCTTCTATGTCGCTGTCGCATGTCATACGTCCAACGCAAAGTGCCCCATCTTTTGTAACGGTCGCATGTCGTGTATAATTCACGTGCATGTAATTCGTGTATAGTAACATGCATGTCATGTATAATTCATCACGCTGTGGTTTTTTTTGTTGTTGTGGTTGTCCCAATGCACTTTCTCATCTTTTTTTAATTTAAGGGGCATTCCAGACTGGTCTGGAGATTTACAAGCCATAAAACCATCACGGACCTTCTATTGAAAGTTCCCACGACTGTTTCTTCTTCTGCTGACACCCTGAAACTCAATAGCCCCCTTGGAGTTCCTGGAAATTTTGTAGACAGATGTTCTGGACCCCTATCAATGATCTGAGTAAAGATCAGCAAAGCGTAAAGGCCGAGGGCGATTTTCTAAAGCAGGTGCATTGTAGGAAAAACATGAGAACAGAAAGCGCTACATAAATTATATTTAAATCTTCTTTTTTAAGACAGATAATTATCTCAAACACTTCCTAGAGTCAAAAATTTTGTCTTACATAAGTTCATAACATTTTAATAAAAAAACTGTGGAAAATGCAATGGTTAAGATAGCGGGAAAAACTGCATATCAGTAAGCAAATTATCAAATATATGAACACTTGTAAAGTGGGCAAACAGGGCCCGGGGATAAAAATTCTTGCACTTTTCAGTGTCAAAATACAATATATTTTTATTTTAGACAATTAAAAAAATGAAAATTTAGGGTCAAAAATTGAAAAATAAATCGTCGAAGAAGGGGTTAATGAACTTGGTATAAAAAAGATTTGAAAAATAGAGCTTAAGGGGTCCTACCCCAGAAATTTTTTGGAAATTTGATCCTAAAATTCAAGGTTTTATTGTATTTTTAACACCTTGTCCGAATTTTTCGCGGTGGGAAGTTTGAGGAAAAAATCTGAAAATTCTCAGAAAAAGTCGGAAAATTTGACAAAAATTGGAAGAATCTCATGCTGCAAAATAAAACTCTCACCTGAAAGACGTCCACCTCCAAATGGTTGTTGTCCAACCACAGATCCTGTAGATTTGTCATTAACATAGAAATTTCCAGCAGACATTTTCAAATATTCGGTAGCATGTTCCAAGAAGTTCCTGAGAGAGAATTTATGTGAATAATTTAGACAAAACAATACCTCAAAGCATCTAAGCTTGGATAAGAATAAAAATTTAAACGTATGCTATATTTTGGTAATGGATAAAAATGAACAGCTTTAATCTAGAGAAATGAACTATATTTAAAATTGTTTTTATGCAAAATGTTGTTACCTGTCTTGAGCAAACACAGCTCCAGTCAATGCATACTGGTTGCTATTTGCCAGTTCAAGAGCTTCCTCTACGGCATTATCCTTATAAACATACACAACCAACAGTGGTCCGAAGATTTCTTCTTGCATGGTTAAGTCCAGAGGATTTTTGGCTTCTATGATTGTGGGTTCAATAAAATATCCAGTGCTATAAAATATATTTAAATTGTAAAATTCACCATTATTATAAAATCAGTTAATACAAAATTATATCCATGACTAGCTGATTTGCCCGGCCTTGCACGGGTGGAGGGTATTAATTCCTTTTTTTAAGTTCTATCAAGTTATGTGTCTGATTTTTCGTATCAGCAATCACCAATCACTCCAGTGTGTCCCCAGTATTTTTTCATATTCCGGTGTTCCCAATAATTTTCCTATCCCGGTGGTCCCGGTAATTTTCATACCCAGTGTTCCCGGTGTTCCCAATAATATTCATTACCCGCCGGTGTTCCTGGTATTTTTCATATCCTATGGTATATCCGATAATTTCCATATCCTGGTGTTCCCAATAATATTCATTACCCGCCGGTGTTCCTGGTATTTTTCATATCCTATGGTATATCCGATAATTTCCATATCCTGTTGTTCCCATTAAGTTTCCTATACTCTTCATATCCCGGTGTTCCCGGTAACTTTTCATCCCGGTATTCACGGTGCCTTTTTTCATCCCTGTAACTTATATCTACCCAAACCCAATCAGTTCCAATGTTGCACATTTAACTATTATCAAATCAATAAATACAGCATAATAAATAAAAATTATAACAAAAGAAATTATTATAGTCATCTCAGACTATTTAAAAAATCTTCTAACCATCCGAAAATAATCCAGATGAGTAAGTAATTCAGGGGGAATTTTATTATGATAACCAACTTCTTTAAAAGCTACTTTGAAAAAGTAAAAACTTTTTGCTAACAATAATAAAAAATCTAGTGAATGTACAAGTCTAGTGAACCAACACGCTCTATATTTATTTTTGATAATATTAAAGTAATGTAATTAATGTTTCAAAATTAATTATTTCAATTTATTTTAGTTTTCTAATCTCCGTTTTAACTTTTAATTAGAAATTTACGCTGTTTTTCGTCTTTAACTCCGTTTTAAGTTATACAATGTTTTTAAATAATATTTATCAAGTGAGGCAAGACGTCGCCTTCAGATAAGAAGTAAACCCTGCCTTTTATGCATTTCAACAATGTGTAATGTTATTTCAATGGGTAAAACGGAGTCGAAAAAGCGCCGAAAAGCAGGGAAGGAGTCGTTCGATTTTAAAATCGTTTCTTAGTGCGCGTCTAATGGCCGAAAGGAAGGTCTCTGTCAAATTTCAAGCCTATCGGTCCGGCAGTTTTGGAGATTTCGTGATGAGTGTTATGAATGAATCAGTCAGTGGTATTTGGATTTTATATATATAGATTAAACAACTTTTTGGAAACTATCTACAGACAAAATTATTGGTTGACAAAATCTGAAATTTTGTTAGAGGACGTTCCAAAAACCAGGGATTGATCCAGGTTTAATTCTTTGGGCCCATTTTTGTGAAAAGTGAAATGTTTTTTGAGGGAAAGAAATTATTTTAGTAGAAATTTACAGTGGTAATAGATCGGATTCAGTGGTACAGTCAACGGGATAATACGAAATAACCTTATTTTTCAAAACTAATTAAGAATGCATGGTCTGTCAACAACTCAGTCAATCAGGATAAATATTCTTAACAACCAATAATTCAATTAAGAATAAAAGATACTGACCTGTCATCACACTTTCCACCACCCAATATAGTACAATCTGAAGAAGATTTTGCATGTTCAACAAAGCTCTTAACTTTCTGGAAAGCTCGCTCATCAATAACAGCAGAGACGAAAGTTTCAGGGTCTAATGGGGATCCTACTTTGATTTGATCCCTTAGCTCTAGCAGACCTTTCTTAATCTGAAATAAAAGTAGAGAAATTGATAATTAATAAGTTGAATCCAATTTTTCGTTTAAAGTATTGATTTTTTAAAAATTCAGATAATCATTTTAAAGTTTGTATTAATCTGATTGAAAAAATAATTTTCAGTTCAGTTTCTGGAGATTGCCTAAATGTAGTAAAACATCTCCACAAAAAAAGACTAGGCCTTTGTAAAATGTAACAAATTTATTTAAAACATAAGATATCAGAAGGTAAAGAGAAGAATGTACATGATAAAAGTAAACAATATATAGTGATGTTTTAAGTGACAGTTGAAGTTACATTTATATTCGATTACGATGAAGTTACAATATTATTTGGATTTAACTAATGTGTTCGATTACTATTACAAATAATACAGAGTTCATAATGTTTACAGTTCAATTACAGTTCTTAGTTCGAAACACCACAAGTTGATCTAAAGCAAATTTGCACAATTTTGACATAGTAATTTTATGAACACCAAAGAAATTATGAAATTCAAAAAAGCTTTCATTCATAATGCTATGAATAGTCCCATAAGGTTCCAAACAAGCTCATTGTTTTAGAAGCTGAGAAACAAGTACAAAACTAAAAACATTTAAAATATAAATTTCATAAAACTACATTTGAAAACACCTAAAGCAGTTAATAATGGGGAAAAAGTGTTAGTTTACACTTACTTGTGGCCACAAACTTTCAGGTACATACATACGATCCAGGGCAGAGCACTTTTGCCCACTATATTCAAAGGCAGACCTAATAGAAGAAGTCACAACAGTCTGGACATCAGCAGAATTGTGGATAAAGTGGAAATTTTTTCCTCCACATTCTAATAAATAAAACACTAATTAGAGAGAGTTGCATAAACACAAAATATCAAATAAATTAAAATATTTTATTCTAAAAGTTTTCTAGAACAGATATTTTTAACCTGTTTTCTGATTAGTAAGGTTTTATTCAATACACAACAGTTATAAACATGGCACTGTCAAGGATTTAACAATTTTGAATTATCAATAAAATATGGGTAAATAAAAAATAGTCGAATAAACTATATATATATATTTTTTTGCCCCACGACAAAACCAAGATGCAAGGAAAAATGACTAGAATAATACCTTGACAATTTTTTCACAAAATGTTTTTGAATACCGAATTGTAATATAGAGATCAAGAATACATACATACCTCCAACCATTCTAGGAAAATTTCTATACACATCAATATTCTGTGATGTCAACTTCCACAGCAATTTAAATGTCCTGGAATGGAAATTTTGTAAAATCACATCAATATAAAAGTTCATAAATGTTTACAAGCAATATAGCAGAATTAAACATAAAACCTACAGTAACTCTGCCTTCTTTTTATTTTTATAGTAAGAACTAGTTAAATAAATTAATCTAAATAGTGGAAAATAAATTTTAATTAACTGAGTGTCTGATCCAAAAATCAAATATCTGAATTTCCAGCACTGCTAGAAATGCTTTTTGTATAAGAAACTTGATCTCCCAAAAATCCATGGCAAATTTCCAAAGGAAAAGAATGTATTCAGACTAATAGCATTTCAAACTGCTTGAGCATGTAGGTTGATAGTGTAATGTGCTATATATAAATTGGACATAGAAAAGGGTTGTACTGAAATAGTCTCATTTTTAAAATTTATGGAACTTATATTACAGTATCACTATTATTTATATAACCAATATCACTAACATTCATAATCAAATCAAAGCTTGAAACAATACCACTTGCCAACTTTTGAAAACTTACATCGTAAAACTTTTGCAAAACTACAACTTGAAGCTTTTCGCGTTAACAAGCCTGAAAACCATCAACGCGAATTCAAATCTTGGTAGAGTTGTCTTTTCCGCATTGCAAACGGAACACGAGAAGAAGTAAACTTTACAGGCGAGGATGTATCAAAACTTGCCGGCGCGACGTATTCAAAAAAAATTGCAAAAAAGCCAAATTTCACCTAATAAAAGGGCCAAAATTGAGAAAATCTTAAGGACAGGGATTAGTAGAGGAATCTGGTTTTGAAGTAAAAAGATACAATTAGAGAAAATAGTTTACGTTGTGTGTGTTTTGAACTTTCATGGATAGTAAGTGGACAAAAACGCAAAATCCGTAATATTTTTCAATCAATCCGTAAAACTAAAGAAACTCTGTAAATAAATACTACGGATAATCTGTAAAATTTGGCAAGTATGCAATACCCAATTACATTTTATTTTCTCCAAAATACTGTATATACTCTCTAAAACCACACTTGTGCTAACCTCAAGCTTCCAGTGAAATTGATAGCAGCAAGATGGGGGGAAGTGGTAATGACATCTCCAAACACAGGTCCATCAGCAGGGACAAAGTTTATGACACCAGGGGGAAAGCCTGCTTCTTTAAGGATTTTGAAAACAATATAGTTGGATAGCATGGCAGTATCAGAGGGTTTCCAAACAACCACATTTCCCTGCAAGAAATAGAACATTAATGCATGCACTTTCTCAAAGTATCAATGAAAATGTAGCAATATTCTTTTTAAATTTTAAATAAGTTTCCAATTGGAATGTATTTTTTAATAAGGGAATTCATTCAAGAGCAGGGATTATTATATAGCCCCTGTAAATAAAAATAAAAAAAATGTTATGCTTATATTAACAAAATAAGTATTTAAAATCATAAGTTAGACTACATTTATCATCTGTTGAACTCCCCTCCATGGCATTTCTAACTTGCATTATTCTACTGAAATAATATTTCTTCCCAGTATGAGTTTTATCAACACTATTTACATAAAAAGCTATAATATCAATTGGTTTATAATAAATATAATTGTAAAAATTTTTTTCAATAAGATAAAACAATCCTATGCATGCATTAGATATTGAAAAGTTTAAAGGTAGAAACAGTAACAAACTTTTGAGTTGTGAGAAAATATAATTTTTAAATCTTACCATCAATGTAGGACCAGAAGCTAAGTTTCCACCAATAGCAGTAAAATTAAAAGGAGAAATAGATGCTACAAATCCCTATAAGGAAAAGTTTAGTTAAAAATGAATTCAAAGAGACAAGGTAGACAATAATTTATAATTTTCCAGTTTTACCTCAATTCCTCGATAGCGAAAAGAGTTTTTTGTAGTTTTAGGATCAGGACTAAGAGGTTGGTACTTTGTTAATTCCTATAAAAAAGCATAAAAATCATCAACTATTCTCATGATTTGCTCATTTACTAAAGTTAAAAGAATTTACATTGAAAATAACTATTGGAAATTCTATTTCAGCTAGTCAACCGTGGTGATGAAAACAAAGATGTGGCAAAATTCCCTTAACTGTGCAGCTGTTGAAGGTTGACAGGTTGTTATGAATGAACCTAACCATTTAAAAATTTGGTAATTTCATATGTTTGACAAAAAAAGAAATGTCTATTTTTTGGCTTGAAAATTCAGATCAATCAATTTTGATTCTAAAAAATTGTAGTTTTTGAACTTTACAGCAATTCAAAAGCTTTTATGGGAATTTCATTATTAAATTACTTACTTTGGCAAAATATGCATTAAACCTAAAGAAGTCTGCCAATTCTGCAGCAGCATCAATTTCAGCTTGCATAATATTTTTACCCTAAAAAGAAAACAATGACACATCATACAATAATGAAAGAACTAAAATAAAATGTGAAACTACTTTTAAAATAAGCAAGTTCCACTTAAAGTGCTTGTTTTAATCTATGATTGAACACATAACCAGTCTTTTGTTTGTAAATTAGTATTATGCAATTGTAACACAATTTAGAACTATTGTATTAAATAACATTTGTGAGATGAATTAGTAATAAAAATCAGAGTCATCAACAATAATTGTAATAAATTCTAAACTTATTGTGTTAAAAATATTACATACTACTTAAAACAGGAAAAATATATTAAGATATGCCAAGTGTAACTAGTAATTACATATCATTAATTAAAATTTTAGAATTTTTATATGATTTAACTTCTTACTTGTCCTAGCATGGTGGTGGCATTTAAATCCATTCTATATTTACCACTGACTAGATCAGCAGCTTTCAAAAACAGTTGAATTCTTTCTGAAAGAGGCTTTTTCTCCCATTCAGTTCGGACCCTTTGACTTTCATCAATTGCTGACTGAACCATGTCCTACAAAATAGCATAAAACCTTAAAGAATCTAGCAAAAAACATTTAATAAATGCTTTTTAGACTGAGCAAAAAGCTTTTTAACATAGTGTGGTGGACTCTGCTTGAACTCGAACAGTTATTTTCAAAGCTAAGTCACTGCTTCTGAGCCACTTTGATTGTTCTTCAGTCGACAGCATTGGCATCAGCTATGACTGGCAGTAGTGACTGTTATAAAAAGGATCTCCTGCCTTGTAGCAATCACTTTTTTCTTTTCCAATCCTTTTCTTTTCCTGTACGCAGCTGTCTTTTGCCCTTATTATTTTTTAACCTCTTATCAATACGTAAATTGTTAAATGTCTACTATATTTGGTGATCATTTACCTTACCCACGTTAGCCTCAATCACTAAAATAGTAATTAGCCTAACAAATAGCAGACAGTACAAAGTTAAAGATATTACTGTAATTAATCTTTTGCAAGGATACAAATCAGAAAGCACAGACACTTAAACAAAAGATAAATGGTGAAATATAAAATCATTACAAACCTTAAAATTCATTGAAGTTTATAAAAGAAACATAATAAATACAAGTTAGCAACATAAAACAAATTATCTAATCTATGTATGCTAACCAGAGGCAAAAGGCAAGGGTGAATCCAGAAGGACGGTCTACAGGGCTGCAGTCCCTTTTAAGCTTTTACAATTCTTCCAATTTTAGTTAAATTCATTCATTAGTGAGATTTTTCTCATTTTCATGAAGAAAATGATATTAATGATGAACACATCAATATAAAGAGTGCTATTTTAAGGGAAAAATGTTTTTTAACCTTTTAAAATTTGTAAAAGACATGATGATACAAATTTGTTGGACTCTCAGCCCCTAAAGACAAACATCCTAGATTGGCAACTGGCAAACAGAAAAGTTGCCATTAACTTTACATCAAAACTATATTATAACTGTCTACGATGGAAAGAACAAATATGTAACAGATAATTAGTTTCAAAATCAGGGAGATTAAGTATCTATAGTAGTCACAAAACTTACCGCACTGGCCCAATAATACTTTGCAATTTTCTTTTGATGATCAAATGGCTGTCAAGAAACAAAACAAAAGCTTATTTTCAAAGATGAACCACCATTTAGAAGTTAATTTTAAAAAAAAAGTTGAATTCAAATTCTTGATATAATAAAGAATTGGCACAGCTGGGATATGAGTCTATAACTTGGCGACCGCTTCACGCGGTCGCCAACTAGTTGGCGCTTATCGCGGCCGATCGCCATTTCCGGCTAGAACGGGCGATCGGCCGCTCGGGCTAGAACGGGCATGGCGGCCGGCCGCCATGTTTTACCACGACTAAAACGATAACACTTCAATGCATTACGATGGCTCCGATTTAAAGAAGAAATACACTAAGCTTGTAAATAAGACTTTCGCAAATTGTATAAAGCATGGTACTAAAAAATAAACGTGCAACTTAACATTGTATCATGCATTGTCATATCGTTATTAAAATGACTCTTAAGTAAAATATCATGTGATAACAAAGGCACAATATGCATGCAATAACAAAAGTACATTAAATGTTATTCTTAATCAAATTATGGCTAGATATAAGTAGTTATTAATAAAATTCAGAGAAATAACGTTTCGCTTACCGATTTCCCTACGCTGCATACTTATTCATACTAGCATTACCACAATAAACAAGATCTATTGACGAGACTGCGGGACTGCGCAGAACGTCGTCACTATTCCGGGATGATTAAAATAAAAAGACAAAACCTGGATTGATTAATTAATTTTTTAAATTATTAAATCAATTAAATTATGTGATTAATAATTATATTTATGATATTGATCTTCCTTTACTTCGAATATCAGATCTAGAAAACCCTCGGGCTCGGAATGCGCATGCGTTATATCTTCATATCCAAAATGTAATTATGTTCTTATTTTATTATCTTAATAATCATAACAAGAAATAAGAAGCGATTAGTAAAATTTAGAGAATTCAAAGAAATAACGTTACTCTCACCGATTTCTACGCTGCTTACTTCCGCATTATCACAACAAACAAGATCTTTTAACAACGTGACTGCTCCGAACGTTGTCACCGTCACTATTTCCGGATGATTAAATTAAAATAAATAAAAACTAGTTTGATTTATTTTATTTAATTATTAAATCAACTAAATTTTATGATTTTTATGATATTATTTATAATCTTTCTCTTCCTTTATTTCGGATCCTGAAAACCTTCGGAAATACGCATGCGTCAAATCTTCACGTCCAAAATATAAGTTTGTTCTTATTTTTAAATTACATAAATACCGGGGATCGAAATATGTATCTCCCAGATACAGAGCGTGCATCAAAATACTGAAATCGTAATAACTTGTTATAACATCCTTTTTTTTGGGTTGATCTTCATTTGAGTGAGTCGTGGTGAAACATGGTGGCCGGAACGGGCGATCGGCATTTTGGCCGTGATACAACGCCAACTAGTCTTCCATTTGGCGACCTCAGCTCCCATTTGGCATATAGACCTATATCCCAGCTGTGCCAAAGAATTTTCCACAGCTAATAATACATTACTTAATTTATCAGTTATTACCCTAACCCAAATCAACAATTTAAGTTCATGAAAATAAAAGTTTGACTTACCATAACTTGATATTTGACATCCCCAGAGAATATTTCCTTGTCACCAATAATAATAGGGATTTCCACACATGTGTCCTTGTATTTAGCTACCGCATCAAAGAGTTCCTTTCGCTCCTTACTACCTTTCAAGTACTGGAGAATAGGTTCATTCTTTATATCGAAGTCATCAACATGGGTGGCGACAGAAATAGGTTGAACTCTGAAATAAGTTTTACTGTAGTTAGAAGTTTGTGATAGCTATTGTAAAAACGCTTAAAAACTAAAAATCCTGTCTAAGACAATCAAGACGAATAGTTCTACAAAATGCAGACCTCACAGACAGAGTTATTCAATACTTGTATAACTAACTCCAAAGTTAATTGAAACAGACATTGTGATTGTCCATCACCAGTTTAATAATTTTGTTTAAAGCTGGTTAACACATATCTGGATGTGTAAAAAAACTTACACAAAATACTGTCAACAAAATAATTTCAAGACACCCAAACTTATCCAGCTATAAAGCGATATTAAAGGCCTAAAAGATAAGTGGTAGATCAAAAACACGAGGCGTGTTAAATATCGATAAATCCAACGAACTTTTACAAAACTTACTGATCAGTAGCCATGATGCTTTCTTTCCACGTCTTAGAAACTGAAGAAAACAACTTAAAAATATTATTTTACAGCGTTTTAACGGGATAGCGTCAAGATAACACAGAGGTTCAACTGGGTAAACAAGCCCGGCAACAACAGCAGACAACCTTTGTAATCTTTTTTTTAGTTCTTTTTTTCCTTCCCGTCTGCTGAAAAGAGAAGTCAACGTCGTTAGTAGTTTTGCGACTCCAAGCAGCCAGAGCTGGGGTGACTTGGTGAAAGTTTAGTTTCGTCGCAGGCACTGGCTATTGGCACGGCCTTTTTTCAACTAAACTCTACTCTAATGTCCACGGCCAAGACCCTCTATATACATGGCCACCCAACTCCGGACGATGACGTCAAACGTGAGTGAAAATTGCCATGTTAAGTCTATGGAGTGACGTCAAAGATGAGTGAAAGTTATGACGTTGCACGGCCGAGTTGGGAGGCCTTTATATAGAGGGTCTTGCCACGGCCCGGCGTTCCATTGGTTCCATCACTAAGCGCCGAGACTGCTACGTAATCACGAGACCTACAGCGCATGCGCCACGGGCCGTTTGGGCCGTGCAAATAGACACTTCGTTCGTGCACCCTCGAACTTATGGGCAGCACAGCCATCGAGCACAGCCGTCCTAAGCAAAAGTGCACATAAAGGCAATTTCGTTCAGATTTACTTTGAGAAAAATCTCGCCAAGAGTATATTTTGCAAATTTTTTATTCTGTGGGGTAGACCCTCCTATCAGGAAAAAACCTTAGTAATTGGCAATGACCCATAGCCAATTACTAAAGTTTTTTCCTAAGTACTAAGTTCCTTTTACTAAGGTTAGTGTGATACCCATTTCATTAATATCAGCAAGAAATATCAGTACACCATTATATGGCCTTTTTAACCTATACTATTTTTTAAGCTGAATACCCATATTTTCAAATCTTGCGCACAGGCGTCTGTGCACTCTAAAAGAGGTTAAAATCCATGGACCTCCCGACATCATGATATACCCGCATTACTGCGGGCAGGGCAGACAGCAAATTTACCAAAATTCTACATAAAGTGGATCATCCATTTTTTTTGATGTATTCGACGAAGATGCGATGTAGAAAGGACGTCCAAATGTATGTCTCTCAGAAAATTATATGAAATTTTACCTTAAAAAGTAGTCTTTTGACTCACTTTTGAACATTTAAGACGGGATCGGGGGATAGTATTTTGACGTCCCACCCTTCCAGAGCAGGGCTCACACTCACTTTAAAATATTTGTATCAATTTTTGTATCAGGTAAAACCAAGTTTTGTATCACAAAAAATATCTTTTGTATCAGGTAACACCAAGTTTTGTATCACAAAAAATGTCTTTTGTATCAGGTAAAACCAAGTTTTGTATCACAAAAAATGCCTTTTGTAGCAGGTAAAACCAAGTTTTGTAGCATAAAAAATGTCTTTTGTAGCTATTTGATTGCAGGGAAGCTTTTGTAATTTAAAATTACAAAAGTTTCCCCTTCATTACATTTTAAACTTGCATCAGTAAAACTTTTCGTGAAATGAAACATGAAAACCATGATTTTGATTACGACAAATAATGTGCGTATAGATTTAATTCATAAATACTTATACCTCTATTAATTTATCAGCTCTTATCCAATTTTTACACCTTATAAATTTTTATTTACTTGAGGTTATTAGGTCTAGTAATAATTCACCTCCTAAGTAATTAGTTCTGACCATAGTAAAGTTGTAAATACAATAGTGAAAGGAAGCCAACTTCAATTAGGCGCCGGTAGGAAGCAATCGCGGATAAAACGAACTTTCACGAAAAATCGCTATTTTTCGGCTTTTCAAGATCGTGATTCTAACCATCGGACATGTTGGCTTTGACCACGTTAAAGTAGTTTTTCCTGCATTCTAATACTGATACGAGATAAAGCCGACTTCAACTTGGCGTCCGCGGCCGTCGAAAATAGTCGCGGAAGGAACGGAACACGCGGCGCACAAAACGAAACTTCCGCGAAAAATCGCGGCTTTTTCCGCGATTTACCAGTTTCCATACGCCTAGAAAAGGCAGACAAGACTTTAATTTGGCGCAACAAGATTTGTTTACGTTTTCCGGAAGGAAAAATGCAAAAAAACGTAAATTCCGTAAAAATTTCGGGTCGATCCGTAAATTTTGGTGCAAATCCGTAAATTTTACGGACAATCCGAAAAACTTGGCAGCTATGTGAAAAGAAGCCATCTTCAACTAGTACGTGCTGGAAAAACGGTACTTGCTCGAAAAATCGCTATTTTTCGACTTTTCAGCAGAATGCGATCCTAAACACCGAACGACGGCTTCTAACCACTATAAAGTTGTTTTTTCCACATCGCACTAACAACGCAAGAAGCAAACTTCAACTTGGCGCCCGCTGGCCGTCCAAGAAAAAATATCCTAAAAATAGAGCATAATTGGGAAAAAACCGCTTCTAAGTGCTTTTTATGATAGATTTATGATTTTCCGTAGCTTTTTCGATGTTATCCGTAGTCCGTAGTTTAACGACAGCATCCGTAGAAACTACGGAGAATCCGTAGTAGTAGTCTCTGGAAATGGCGCAGGAGCTGGTAAAATAGGCAATTTGTATCAGTATTTATCAAAATTTGGTTTTGGCGCAGTTTGGCACAGGCGTGTGAGCCCTGTTCCAGAGAGACCCTTAAGATGAGCCGTCATCACTGCTCTAGAGGTGACGCGAAAAAACCGTTCAGTGCAAAAACCGTTCAGACGAAAACCGTTCAAAAAACAAAAAAATTCATAGCTTTACACATGTAATTAATTTTTTTATATTTTATTGAACGGTTTTAGTATTGAACGGTTTTTTCGTATATCCGCTCTAGATGGCAGTGGCGTAAATATAAATTTTTTTTCTGAAGGAACCAAAATATCCTCCTGAAAATAAGTCATTATCAGGCAAAAAGCTAGATTTCTGCAACGAGGGAGAGGACTCCTAAGCTCCCTCATAGGTTTTATGTACTATTTTAATGCAATTATAGGAAAGATTCGCATTTTGATGTATAGTAGGTTATAGTATAAAAATTTAAAACAAAATAAAGAAAAAGTATATTTGGAATATCAAACGGATATACGAAAAAACCGTTCAATGCAAAAACCGTTCAATAAAATACAAAAAAATTTATTACATGTGTAAATCTATGAATTTTTTTTTTTTTTGAACGGTTTTCGTCTGAACGGTTTTTGCATTGAACGGTTTTTTCGCGACACCTATCAAACAGGGATCTGGGGGTCTTCCCCGAGAAATATTTTGGAAATTTGACTCTAAAAATCAGGATTTTAACTCGTTTTACTACCCAAAGGCCAAAGCCCGATTTTCAGGCTGGGCCCGGACCTTATGTGGCTGATTGCTCCACAGGTCACCAATTTTCTTCCCTCTCTTTTTTCATCACTCCAGTAGGCGTATATAGATTTTTATTTAGAAAGAGTCTCCAAATATATCCTCTAAAAAATTAGTCATTATCATGTTTACCAAAAAACAACAATGAGCAGGGTTAACAAGTGATTAACTGGTATCGTGGACATTCCCCTTCAGTGGCGTATACTTTAGAAATTTATTTCAGGAGGGACCCAAAATTATTCCTCCCATACATATTTAATAGGTTTAATGAAACTATGTAACACAATTAAGTATGATTTGCGTCTTAACCCTACAGTGCATACGGATGCCATTTGGCAACACGACATTTTTCCCCATTTCCTACTCGATCTTTCACTTCCAAACGGCAACAACATGCAATAAGTACAATAGATATAACAATTCATCGTATTAGCACTTTAGACTGCCAGTAGATCACAGCAGGGGCACTATTTTGAGACATTTGTTAGTGGCTAGTGAGACGAAAGTCAAGACACAGAAAACGCCAAAATAAAAGGACCATATAAATTAAAATAAAAAAATTTATCAGTTTGAAAAAAAAATGTTTTGAAAAGATAAGTTGTTTTTTTATATTTTTAGAGCATTTGGTTTTATTTCACTTCACAATTAATTTCACAAGAGACACAAATTAATTTATCAAGGACAGTTTTTTGCAAATAAAAAGTAGAAAAAAATTAAATTAAATTTTTTTAGTATTTTTTTACTAATGTACACCATAATAGAAGTCACATAAATGATTTTTAAGTGAATTTAAAAAATCATGCATTGTAGGGTTAAAGAAGTAGAATAAGACAAGTTGGGAGTAATTTATTAATTTTGATGTATCAAAGGGGGACTGAAGGCCCCCAGAAGATTTTTTAGAAAAATTGACTCTAAAAACAGGTTTTTAACTAGTTTTGGTATCTAAAGCCCGAAATTCAAGTATTCATTTTTGTGTAGGATTTTCATTTTGATATGCAGAATATAAAGAAGCTGTGATTAATTGAGTTCCAAATATAAAACGGGGTCTGGGGGTCCTTCCCCCAGAAAATTTTCGGAAATTTGATCCAATAAAACAGGGTTTAAACTTGTTTTTGTACACCTTGTCCGAATTTCGGATGTCCGATTCGCGTTTTTTTTCCTTTTCTTACCGTAATTTTTAAAAAGGTACCTGAGCCCAAGGGGGGGGCAAAAGGCCTGTGCCCCCCCCTGGATCCGCCACTGCCACAAGGAGCTTCGGGTGTAACCCAAAAAGTCTCAAATGAGTTACAAATCTTCTATTCATTATTTTTGAGGGTCAAATTTGAAAAATATTTCTGGAAGAGAACCCCCAAAACCCCGTTAAAAGTTTGACGCCTGTTATATACTGTTATCCCTTGAAAATTCTACCGCTTACCAGAAGCAAATTCATTTGGGTGATGTTTCCCAGAGTTAGAAAAAGAAATAAAGTACAAGTTTAAAAGGGTAATTTTCAATAACAATTTCTTCGGGAGGACCCACAGACCCCCTTAAAACTTTGTTTATTTATAACTATGTCCCCTTAAAAATTCTGTGGTTTGTTTACAACAGTGGTTCCCAACAGGTGGTCCGCGGACCACTGGTTGTCCGTGAGGCCCTTAGAGGTGGTCCGTGAGAAGATTAAATAACATCCAAAAAATGTGTGGAAAATTTAAAAAAATAGTTTTCCTAATCACACATTCCAGGAAATAGTAAAAACACTACAGATACAAAAACATAAGTAAAAAATCATGCGTCTCATAAATAAAAAAATATTATGTTCACTTTCTCTCCTTTGAACCATTTGTTCATTTCTATTATTTTGCACAGTTTTATTCAACAGTGGTTTATTACAGAGTAGAAACGAAATGTGATGATGTGGAAAATTATTGCATCAGATTAATTAAAACTGAGAGGCGTCAAGGTGGGGTTTAAAAGAATCAAATGATCGGACTTATACTTAGTTTGATACGAAGTGAAGCGTGGAAGTGTTGAAAGATACTTCAAACTGGGATGCTATGGTCAGACAGAGGGTCTTCGAGAAATCGTGGTATGAAAAGAGGAAATTTCTGAGATACACGTGAAATAGGTTTGTTCGAAGACATGAGAAAAATTTACTGCCGAAACACATAAATTATTTTCTATTTTAATCGCTCCTTTGAAATAATTATTGACTTTTGACACGGTATCTTTCGATAGAACATCATTCTCGCCCGCCTCGCCTATAGAATTGAATCGTCAGTTTGAAGAAGGGAATAAGTCCAAAAATCAAGTTTTGAGAAAATCGAAAAAAGAAATGGAATTTTCATTGTATGGACATCGATTTCACAACTTCAAGGGGCGATATCTCCCTATAGGGGTTAGTTATTTTCCCCCTCTTTTCACCCATGTGTAGGGCAAAGCTTGGAGATTGTTTTGAGCACAAAAAGTCAATTTGTCAGTTTTTGGACTTATTCCCTTCTTCAAACTGACGATTCAATTTCCTCTGCCACAACTCACAGTCAGTGCATGTCCAGTTTTCTTTTTTGTTATCAACAGAATTCCTGGTTAGGGGACATCCATAAATTACGTGAGGTGTTTTTTTCCAAAATCTGGACCCCCCTCCCCCCTTGGTGAGATTTTGCTGGACCCCCCTCCCCCCAAGTGAGATTTACCTACAACCTTTAAAAATAATTTTCTATCCTATTTGTTTATAGTTTGTGCTCCATAAAAAGAAAATCGTATAATTTCTAACTTAAAAAGTTGACGTGAGATTTCAATCGACCCCCCTCCCCCCTTGGTGAGATTTTTCCAAACCCCTCCCCCCCTTTTTGACCTCACATAATTTATGGATGTCCCCTTATCTCATTCGTACTGCAGTTTAATTTAATGCTAAGTACTTTCTTTCAAATTTAAATCTACTAATAATATATTACTTTATTTATTGGTTATGAAAAAGAAGAAAAATATCTATTTTATAGTATTGTTGTTTTTTTTTAAACCTGTAACATTTGTGTAGGTATGGACCCTCCCAGGGTTAATAGATAAAAAGGCTTGATGAAAAAGGTTAAATATATTTAATAAAAGCTATATTTTTAAATAATTTGATATAAATTAATGTAATGTTAATTTTTCTTTAAGTTTTATAGATTATTTGATTTAGTTCTATTTTTAGAAACATTGTAAGACTCGGTTTCCCTTACTTCATAAAAAAAAGTCAAAATTTTAGACCCTCAATGAGGAATGAATGCACTGAAAAAAAGTTAAAATTTTGAAGATAGGGACAGAGGGGGTCCGCGGAGGTTCAAATTTAAGTGAAGTGGTCCGCAGACATATTTGAGTTTTGGGAACCACTGGTTTACAAGGAACTGTTCTTTTTCACCTTAAGGTCTCAAACACAACTTTAAGAGCCAAATTTTAAAAGATTTTAAAGGGGCGAACCCCCTCACCCCCTCTCAAATTTTGACGTCGATTATACAGTGTTTTCCCCTTGAGAATATGACATTTACAAGTTTTTCCTTCTTGTGTCTCCATGACCATAAGTTTGAAAAGTAGCTATACATGAGGGGAATTTTCAAAAAAAAAATTCTGGGGGTGGTCCTTTGGATCCCTTAAAACTTTGACGCTTTTTATAACTTTTTCTCCTTGAAAATTCCGTGGTTTACAAGGACTTGTTTTATTTTCCGAAATGGTATCTAAGTTAACTAAAACAAGTATTTAAGAGGCAAATTTTCAAAATTTTACATCATGAGCAAAATGTCATTAAAATACTAATTTTAAGTGAACACTTAAAGTATAAAAGCACTCATTAGGGGTACCTTAAAAATAAGGTTTAGTCAATCCCTCCCCAAATAAATCTTTGTAAAGTGAATTCTAGACAGCACCCCCATGGAAAAATCTTTGATTTTCAGAATTCATATACGTTATGATATTGTAAGAAAATATTAATTTTACATTTTACCACTTCACACTATTAAAATATTTCATAACATTATCATTCATTATATTATTAAATAATTTTAAACTAATTCTAACTTAGAATCTTCTTTCATCAACCTCAAACTAAAAACAAGATAATTTCGGTACCTCTTTAGAAAAAAAATGTAAAGTAAACTTCTGAATAAAGTGTGAAGTTTGCTTTAGATTCTAAGAGAGTACATTAACCGTTTACTTTCCGTTCCTTATCACGAATCAGTAAATATTTGAGCTCGAATTGAGATAACCCCATGCTCTTGACTGTAGATTACACTCGATACTTTGACAATCCCCCACAATTAAAATAATGACCGTTTCAAGTGTGGGTGAATGCATTCATCTAAAAAAAAGTCGGTCTTAGGGACAGGGATCTACCGTCCCTAAATTATCTGTAGACCGAGGTACCAAATTGCTTTTATAATCGGGGTCGCGAAAAAACAAGTTAATGTAAAAATCCGACAAAACAAATTAGCTTTACCCATGTAATAAATTTGTTTTTATTGACCGAATTTTACTATTTGTTTGGTGTATAACCTTTCAATCGGCGGGCAGGGAGGACATTTTAGTTTTTGCTCAGGGCGCAGAATTCTTTTAGGGGCATAGGTTTAAAATTTGCACTCAAGGTCCTTATATTATGTTACATAGCATTAACACTGATTAGTCAATTAATTAAATATATTCTTAGAATGCATTAATTAATAACTATTTTAAGTTTCTAAATTATGTACTTAATTAATTTCGCTAATGATTGCAAGTAACTATGGAACTTTTCTATAATATATTTAATATTTAATGTAAAAGTGAAGAGTTTTGATTTGAGGGTTAACTCAACTCTTGTTAAAAATTAGGGCACCTAAAATGTTTTAGAAGCTATCTAAATCTTTGGATTTAGAAAATATAGGGGCTCATTTGAAAAACCCCTGTTCATAGTGAGTTTTGACAACATTTATTCACTCGACTAGATCTAATATAATAAAATTGAATGAATGTGTATATGTATGGTTGTCTTTTATACAAATCCACAGTTCTCTTCCGATCTGCACCAAACTTGGTATACCTTCGTAAAAAAACTCAGGAAAAAACATAGGCTATGTTTCGAAAACTTTTAATGACCCCTTGACCCTCTTTCGACCCTTTTTATGGTCATTTTGCTGAAATAGCTTTATTTCTCCTCAAGAAGAGATCTGCTTACTCCATTGTTACAAAGAAAACTTAATGCTAAACAACAAGTTTTTAATAGAAACACTAGGTACAAGTCTATTTAAAAATTATATTACTAATTTAAAAATCTATTTCCATGAAATTTAAAAGTTTAAGTATAGTTAATCATATTTTTATTTGAGATTTTATCTAATTTTTATATTTTAAAAGCTTTATGGAATACCATTGTTGTTAAAATAGTCTCCATGGAAACGAGGTTGTAAAATTAAAAGTTGATAATATTTTAGCTTTTAAGAAAGTTGGTTAACAAACAAAAAACTATTAAAACTCCCTTTCAACTAGAAAAGATTGATTTTTTTTCATAATTTGCAAAATGGAATAAGCTTTAATTATTGACTAATTTCACCGAAAACGTTAATTCCTGAAGATATGATTAATCAAGGGATCTTAGCAACTTTAAATACTTTTTAGATTAATTTTTCCCCATGTAAATGTGGAAATCATTCAAAAATTATATTGCTTGAGAACTGAAGGAATTTTAATACATCTGGGAATACTGGGATAAGAAAAATTACTAGGAACACCGGGAGAGGAAAAGTTACCGGGAACACCAGAATATGAAAAAGACGCCTGGGATACCGGAATGATTGGTAAATGCCGATTATACAAAAATAGAAATGTATTTGGGAAAACTTAAAAATGAGGCGTTTGCTATCAAAACCAGCTTATTCCAGTTTTGGAAATTTTACAGGAGAGACAAAAAACTTCTCACGTCCACAGTTCTGAAGCTAAATTTGTTTTTTAAATTTTAATTGTAGGTATAACCACCTAGAATTTGATTAGTTTTTCATTTTCATTCCAGTTGCATTACCTTGGGCGTAATTACATTAATTAGGTTGGAATGAGCTGATTTTGATGCAAAAACACGATTTTTCATGCTTTTTTTCAGTTTTTTTTTGTTCAATTAAGTTGTGTGAAATTGTTTTTTTCCAGTTTACCAGTTAATATTTGTGTCCTTACGAGTTTTAAATAAATGACATTCACTTAACTTTTTCAAATGATCTGAAATTTCACAGTTGAGATCACAGTTTTCACCCTTTAATCTAATTTTCGGTCGGAATGAGCTGGATTTGAGCTATATCCCTTCGTCAGGTTATGAAGGACCCTCTAAACTTTAAAAATATGCAAAAAAGTGGATTTCAGAAAAATATGGAATGAGCTGGTTTTGATAGCAAACGCCTCAAATAATAAATTTATACTCTTCACCCGTGCAAGGCCGGGCATATCAGCTAGTTTCATCTAAAAAAAACCCAGAAGTTCGCTCTGGAAGGGATAGGAAATTATATTACCATTAATAAGAAGAAACCTCAACAAAGGGGGTTCGGGAGGTGTTTTTCTGAAAAATGTTTTAAATCCTCGCCGGGATTCTGTGGGGGCAGGGCTGGGTAGCTGACCCCCTACCCCTATTCTTTCTGAGAATTGCTGATATCCAACAGAAATGCAAAAATCGACCGAATACGTAGGTCGCATCTGTACAATCACATTTGCAGGTGTGCAGTGATTTTATATCATCCTCGACACTCAACGTTTCAGCGCTGGACGTTATTTGTCAAACCACCTGGCATTAGCTAACAACGTTAAGAAGACATCAAGACTCACGGGAGGTGATCATTCTCATTTTCTAAATACTATTCCGCGAATAGAGAAAATCTAATTTGAATGTCTAGCAGATAAGTTATACTAATTCCAGTATGGTATGGAGCGCGCCATAATAGTAGTTTGCAGTTAATTATTGCGATTATTTGACAATATTAAATCCAAGGCGAATATTTATTAAAAAAATCAAGTTAAATACGATTACATCCATAAAATATAAATACTTTGGGAAGGAATCTACAAAAATAAATTTTTCAAAAACATTTGGTACAATTTCAATCATAAAACTAGAACAAAACAAATATTGATTTAAAATTTTTTATAAAAAAAATATTATGACAAACATTTAATTTACAAATCAAATTGTCTGAATAAAGGGGAATTTAAAGGAATTAATTTGGTTGGGGGTTCCACTATTCAGAGATTTTAGATTTCAGAAATCCATTAATCTAAAATTAAATTATCATACGCTTCCCTTAATACTCTTCCTAAATTCAAGTTTCCAAAAATTGCAAAAAATTAAGTATAAGTTTTATAATAAGTAGATAATTTGAAAGCATAACTCTTTAAAACTGGGTTTAAACTCGTTTTTTTAGTAATGTGAGGTAATTTGCATCTACAATGTTATTTAAGAAAATTCTCAAAATTCCCAACACTTAGAAAAACTAATTTGATTTATTTTTAAATCTTATTTGAATAACCGACAAATTTGCATCACATGGCACATGTTGTTCTTTACCTATCCCCTGCTTTTCACACCAAGTAGGTTCTTTTTACCAATGGTCTGCTGATAAATTTGTAAAGCTAACATCACGTTTGCAAACATTATGAAAAAAATATACAGGGCGTCCCACGAAAAGTGGCCCAACCCCTTTTACTTTTGATCCCCGAGTCATGAAAGTGGGGTCTAGGTATAGTAAAGTGACCATGCTCCATCCGATGAGATAAGTTTCAACGCCCTCTAGCGGAAACTTTACGAGTTATAATTTTTATTTTGAAAACTATGTGAGGTATGTGAAAAAAGTCAATGACTAAGTTGTAGAACAGCATCGATTCAGTAGGAAAAGACACCTTAAGCAGAAAAATATCTTGAATAAAACCCCTAAAACGCACGCTCAATTAGCTTGAATTTACATAGATTTAACGTTTTAAAACGCTCCTCACGAGGCAAAAATGAGAAATTTTAAATTTAATGAACTGATAATACTTTTAGTCATTTACTTAAGTCATAAAAATAAAATTTTCTCATTTTCGCCTTGTGAGGAGCGTTTTAAGAAGTAAAATCTACGTAATTTCAACCTAATTGAGCGTGCGTTTAAGGGGTTTTATTCAAGATATTTTTCTGCTTAAGGTATCTTTTCCTACTAAATCGATGCTGCTCTACAACTTAGTCATTGACTTTTTTCACATACCTCACATAGTTTTTAAAATAAAAATTATAACTCCTAAATTTTCCGCTAGAGGGCGTTGAAAATTATCTCATCAGATAGAGCATGGTCCTTTTACTATACCTAGACCCCACTTTCATAACTATATCTGTAGGGGTTCAAAAGTTAAAGGGGTTGGGCCACTTCTCGTGGGACACCCTGTATATGTATACAGGGTGTTTCAAAATTGCGTTGCACGGCTTTTATTCGGAACCAGCCCCTCCTAGGGTCATGGAAGTAAGGTCTACCCCTAGGTAAGTGACCCTGGATAATCCATTGAGAGGACTTACAGCGCCCCTAGCGGCGAAATTAAAAAGTTAAAAAAATTAATTTAAAAACTAAAGGAGAAAGAGCAAAAACCTCAATGAGAGTATTGTTGCCAAAGTCAAGGAGAACTCATTGAAAAAAATTTGATCAAAATATCTTGAATATTCGCGGAGATATTAGCATGTGAAATTAGCACTTTTTCAGGGGTCAAAAAGTAAAAAGTTCGCATATTTGCAATTTTTTTTGATTTTTTGATTAAATTTTGTATTCTTTCAACTAAAAAAACACAAAACTACACAATTTCACTGAAAAATTTGCAAATATGCGAACTTTTTACTTTTTGACCCCTGAAAAAGTGCTATTTTCACATGCTAATATCTCCGCGAATATTCAAGATATTTTGATCAAATTTTTTTCAAAGAGTTTTTCTTGACGTTGGCAACAATACTCTCATTGAGATTTTTGCTCTATCACCTTTAGTTTTTAAATTAATTTTTTTAACTTTTTAATTTCGCCGCTAGGGGCGCTGTAAGTCCTCTCAATGGATTCTCCAGGGTCACTTACCTAGGGGTAGACCTTACTTCCATTACCGTAGGAGGGGCTGGTGCCGAATAAAAGCCGTGCAACGCAATTTTGAAACACCCTGTATATAGGGTGATTCAGAAATAATCATCAATACTTTGGGGGGAGGTAGAGGGACCCTAGACAAGCATATTTCGAATAGGGATGGTGGGGCGCAGCCTTATCGTTAAAGAGCTATGACCTAATGTAGTGCAAGCACGTTTCGAAAAGCCGTTTTTAGAAGGCCCGTGTGACAATACAAAACATAATAAAATAAAAAAACATTATTGCATGAGGTACAGGAGTATCCGTACTACTTAAATCCTCAATGTGATAGAAATTGGACCATTTGTTAAACCGTGGGGTGAGTTTTTAAACGTGCAATATTAATCTCTTAGTCAAACAATGGAGTTCCCTTAATGGTATTTAGAAAAATGATGATCGGGGAAGGAATTTTCAATGATCAAGCAGTTTCAATGATCAATGTTACGATCATTGAAAATTCCTACCCCGATCATCATTTTTCTAAATACCATTAAGGGAACTCCATTCTTTAACTAAAAGATTAATATTGCACTTTTGAAACTCACTCCACGGTTTAGAAAGTGATTAAAATTCTATCGAATTCAAGGTGTAAGTAGTAGAGATACTTCCTTACCTCATGTAATAGATTTTTTTATTTTATTATGTTTTGTTTCGTCACACGGGCCTTCTAAAAACGGCCTTTTGAAACGCGCTCGCACTACATTAGGTCCCAGCTCTTTAACGGTAAGGCTGCTCCCCACCATCCCTATTCGAAATATCCTTGTCTAGGGTCCCTCTACCTCCCCCTAAAATATTGATGATTATTTATGAATCACCCTGTATAGACCAGGGGTCGGCAAGTAATTTTACTCGGGGTCCAAATAATTTTGAAAATTTTTCATCGGGGTCCGGAGAAAAAAATAGGCCACTATTACTAGTTTAAATTGTTATCTTCAGTTGCACATAATTTTTTTTAAAAATTTTAATTAGATGTAATTTGAGTATCCTACCTGCTAAATAAAATTGTTAAATTTAATATGATTAGAAGTTTTAACATTAAAATGGGGGTCTGGGGGCTCCCCCCAGGAAATTTTTTCAAATTAGACCCTTAAAAAGCATGTCAAAGCTAATACGTATTTGTTCCGTAAACGTACAAATAAATTATTTTCAAAATGGTATGGCGGTCCAGGAAATAACTTCACGCGGTCCGGATGCGGACCGCGGTCCGCCAGTTGCCGACCCCTGATATAGACATAATTCAAAATATTGTCATGACTGTCCAAAAATTAACTCCCAACCCACAGTTTGAGGATTTAAATCAAAACTTTAAAATTACCACAATTTAAAGAAATTAATTTGTTGAAAAATTGTTTGCAATATTATTTGCATCAAAATTTTTGACTCTTTTAAGTATGGAATAGGGAAGTCAGGTTCGAGATTCCCTACAAAATATTTCCTGCGATTTCAAGAACAAGTTTTTTTTACTGAATTAACCCTTGGCGATGAAAAAGGGTAAATATCAGGGTTTGGAATCGATAATAATGACTAAACAAAATTTAAAATTCTATAATATGTTCGAAATATCGACTTTAAAAATCGATTAATGATTTTTACTGAGAACTGTGTTGTGTCTGGCTAGCGAGTTTGCGGTAGAGGTAGATTATGGATTAATTGTGATTTTGAAGAGAAATAAAAAGAAGATCCGAGAAAAAAGAGAGCCAGGCAAACAATATTGTTCCAGTTCAAATGTAGAAGACTAACAATTTTTCTAATTTACCCTACATTTTAAATAAATTTTCTATTTAAGTTTTATAAGTAAAGAAGTCTGATTAACTCTTGAGATGTAACATGATCAAAAGCTTATTTTTATATTTCTAGTCATGTTTTGCAATCCAATTTGTTGTATACTATCAATAGAGTAGTAAAAGTTAGATTACTTCATATAAATTTTATTACTAATTAAGTATTATTTTAAAAAAATAAACCTATATCACTTTGAGTTAAATTAGTTCAGCAAACTAAATCAAATTGAAATTAGATAAATAGATTTTGGTTTTTACGCAAAAATCAGGCACAGGTTTTTTACTGCAACAAATATAATCATTATCACGATTTTTTTTCAAAATTAATAAGTAATCAATTTCAAAACTTGGTTAATAGTTATTGAAAGAAGGATAAAAATTTTAATATAGTATTACAGTTAATCATTCACATTTTCAGAATGGGTAGGGTATCTTGCCTTGCCGGTGAGACAGTAGTGAAGTTTTTTTTATTAATTCCTGTAGGGGAGAACAGGGATGAATGGGACAAATTTCACATTTTTGCTAAAATTGAAAAAAATAAAAAATTTTCAATCCTGTAACAAGTTTAAAACCAATAATTGAACTCTTGGTTACATTATAAATGCGTGTATTCAATCAATTACCCATTATTTAAACTCCAAGAAAAGTTTTTATGAGCGCATGTATTTTGTCCCATTCATCCCCGCGGTGGGGATGGATGGGACACCGAGTGGGGATGAATGGGACAGTTAAAAAAAGTTTAAAATTTTTTAAAATAACAAAGTTATTTTAAATATTGCACAACGTTAAGCTTTTTAAAGGAACAATACACTTCTATTTTCCAAAGAAAAAATTAAAAAAGCATTTAAAGGGCAAAAAACAGCCTACATTTATTCGACTTTATGACGAGTAAAATTAACACATAAACTGAAGCAAATGCTTTTGTTCTTTCAGCGTAGTGGTTGAAGCTGGATTTATTTCTATTAATGCTACTCGCTTTTTATGGGTTTGTACTTTTAGGAGAGCAAATAGATAATTTTTGATGCCTGGACCTAACCCCCAAAGCCATTCCTCTCCTGCAGTAACATTCTCCCTGCCATTTTGAAGGAAATTTTTATAAAAATAGAGCATAAAAACCTAACTTGTTTGAATAATTGTTTAACCATGGCATATTTGAGATGACAGTTGCAAATATTTGCTAATTAGGACTTTGAATATTTACACATGAGTTTGGAACATAAAACGCAAGTTTAAACATAAATTTTTGCAAACTATTTTAGTAAACTTTATCAGAAATTACTTAAATGAGTTGAATATAGCAAGCTATTGATGGAAAGTTTTGGAAACAGGAAATGAAGTGATGATGGAACTGTCCCATTCATCCCTGCAACTCTTGTCCCATTCATCTCCGTACCCACTTATTTTTGAAAAACTAAAATTAGACTAGGAAAAAATCCATGGATTTTCTTCATTTAAATTGGAAACTATACTAATATAAGTACTCTTTCAAAACACAGTAAAATTTAAAGCTTTAGTTAAATTATTTTTTAATAAATAATTATAGAAGTAAAACGATAAAAGTTACTTTTGGTATGGGAAAACACATTTAGTTGTCCTATTTATACAAAAATGGAAGCGGATGTCAATGAACACAATTTTTTGAATAGGCTAGGTACTACTATCTTATGGCTGAAATAACAAAAATTTAAAGTGAAGTTAAGGTATAAAAAATTGAGCTGTCCCGTTCATCCCCTGTCCCATTCATCCCTGTTCTCCCCTACTTAATGCATAAAAAATATATTAGAATGTGATATATAAGTTATAATGAAAATTATTATACCAATAGAAATTATAATATCAATATATTTTTAAATTAGTTTCAGAAAGTACTGAACTGATAATTAATTTTATCAAAACAAAATTAAATATAAAATATTAAAAAATCAGAAACATTGTTCATTATCAGATGATCTGAGTATTCATCTCAGATGAAAATACCCAGAATCCCCTTTTTACTATATTTTCTAAGACATCGGTTATATTCATACTTCTTGAATTAGATGAAAGATAAGTTTTCTCAAGAATAATATAATATGTCACATTGAATAGTAAAATTAGAAGGGATTAGTTTACAAGAAATTTGGTTCCGTTTTCACACCATTCACAAAACATTTTACCATAAAATCGGACCCTCTACAAAGTATTTTAGCCTACAAACATACTCTATTTTCCACAATACTACAAATATGGGACCCTATTTTTTTACAAATTTCCAAAAACAGGTTCCTTGCAAAAAAACTAATTTATCACTAACTTTAAATTCACAAAATTATGAGTAGTACATTTTCAATTTTACAAAAAACGGACCCTTCATCTTCCTGACTATCCAAATCCTGTTTATGAAGGTTAAGCGGCTCACGAAGAGTAAGCAAATACCTCTATCAACCATCTATTAAATCTAAATCCTGTAAACAATCATGACTGATTTGTAAACAGTAGACCATTTTTAAGCAGGGTACGTACTCAATCTGAAATAGCAAAGTTTTAGGAGTTTCTAAGGTTGTTTCCAGAGTAACAATGCATTAAATTTAAGCAAGTAACATCAATATTTATACCTAGTACTAACTTTCAATAACTACCAGTTGAGAATCTCTATTTGAAACACTTTTCACTGGGGTTGTTAGTTGCCCTACAAAATAACCTTTCCTGATGAAGTATGTAGGGAAATTTGGGGACTTAAAAATTTTCAAAGCAAAAATTTTTTACTTTCAAATGTGTAAAAATTTTTTACCATGAGATAAATGATCCAAAGATGAAAGAAAAAAATGTCATTTTTAAATTATTAATTTTGTAGGAATTTAGAGGGATCTTAGATAGTAAAAGCTAAATTCAAGAGTTTTTCTTCAAAAGATATTTTAGGAGGAGTAAGAATCCATCAACAAATACTACTATTGCATAGTAGGACTACTGTACAACTTTGCGGACTATCTAAATTTTATATTTAAAATGCAGAATAGCTCCTGAGCTATACTGTATTTTAAATGCAAAAATGTGGAAAAATTACACGAAGTAATTACACAAAATATGGCAGATGTTACAGCTTGGCACAATTCAATACCCTTTGAAACTTTCACTATCATCATACCTGGTCTTTTAAGCTTCACTCACCTCCAATTTAAGAGTTACAAAATTTCAATGGTTATTTTTCCATTTTAAAAGCTTACTCATAAAAACATGGCAATAATTATCTTAAAATCTTAAAACTACACTTAATTTTTTTTTCAATTTCCATAAACTTTGCACAATTATAACTTTCATATGTGAGGAAAAAATAATTTTTAAAATCTGTCACATTTTCTGCTGTTCTGTGGAATAGACGAGATTAGTGATGACGTTTTTTGTTTTGTTTGGAAACGTTGATTCGATCCGTGATTGGTTACATACGGATCCGTACTGTCCGTACAGTTCACGGAACCAATCACAGACTGAATTTACGTTTCCAAACAAAACAAAAAACGTCACACTAATCTCGTCTATTGCCTTTAGGTATAGTACATCTATTTTTAATACTTAAATAGCTGGTTTACAATACTTTCATAAGCTTTATATTGACGCAATGTGGCATAACAAGTATTATGTTATCAAGTAGATAAAATTTTGAAACACCAAGTAAGCATGATCGGCCGATTTAGGTCGTGGACCCTAGGGGGGCAAGCTGTCTCTGATGGCTTTTGAAATAGATTTTCCCTTATAAAAATGGAATTTTCTCTTTTCTCAAAATGTTGGTGGGGGGGGCATTGCCTCCCTATGACCCTCCTTAAATCCATCCATGCAAGTAGGTAGCAATTGTACAACATAGTAAGTAAGTATTTGATTGCATTAATACTATACTAAAGTTACTTATAAAATTAAGAATTTCAATATTTTGGATAAAAAATGCAATGCACATACAAATAAGAGCAGCAGAAGCACTCAATATTTTTAAGCAAATTAGAGAAAAATACATAGAACATAGCTACAAAAAAGGTAACAAAACAAGAAAGCATGATCTTATTTAATAAGATAAATTCTGACATAAAAGAGTAAAAAACCAATGAATTGTATTCATTTGCTTAAACGTAATAGTTTATATAGAAATCTTAAGAATAACACAAGTAGTGACACTATTTTATAGGACAGGAAACATTAAAATTGTGGCTTATATATTGATTTCAATTGATGACACTGAACTGAAGAATTATTTCAAAAAATATAATTAACATTGATGAGAATTTATCATCACTTAAAAATTTCTACATGATTTTAATAATTTTCCAAACATGATAACTGAATTATTTTGATAGCTGCCTTTGCATCAGGTGAATTAATTTTTAACAGATGATAATTTCAAAAGTTCTACAAGAAAGAAACTCACTCATTTCATTTCAAGAATTTTATGGGAAGCCTACAGCATTTAAACAAACACGTTAAATTTCAGGATTAACAAAATCAGGCTTTTTACTTACCTCCTCAGAAAAAAGTAAGTAATCTGACGTTTCAACAAATTTTTTGGTATCCATATCATTTTGGAATCTTAGAAATGTAAGAAAATTAATATTGCATGAACTTATTATTAGGAACTAATCACACTGTTGGTCTCTCAACTATTCTAATTTAGATTTAAGAAAAAACAAAATCTCAAGAGAAACACGGACGGAAACACAAAAACAGAGCAGAACCACAGCACAGAGTCACAGAGCTCACAAAACACAGGAAAATTGAATCGAGCAATAGAAAAAAGAAATCGATCTAAACATTCCTTATCGATCTTTATGAATTGAAAACTCTGTGTATACCAATGGTCCTCACCTTAACAGATAAAGCGATATACAACTCAACTCTGTAACTTGCTTTGCACTTTGCGAACTTTGCATTTTGCATGTCGATGCCACGGTCGATGCTTGTACAAAGATATTTACACACATTAAAAGATCTGTCTTGGAAGTTATTCGTCTTAGAGTAAATTAAAAATGGAAGATGATGCAGAAGAAATGTCGAGATTACGTCAAATGCGAACTAAGAACTATCGTGGAAGGAATAAATCCCAGGAAAGTTCTGATGATGATTCTGTTAATGAACCAACCTCTTCGAACCCTACCCTTGATGAAGATATGTATTCCAAAATGGGATTTACTGGATTCGGAAAAAAAGCCAGGAGCTTCGACTTTCAATCCTTATTTGAGCAAACAAAGAAGGCTGCTCAAGAAAAGTTTGTTGACACACCCAAACTGCGTCCAGCTGCCAAAGTTGAAACTGTCTCAAAAGAGCAGCATAATAATTCTGGTGTTCTTAAAGATTCTGTTCCAAAAGGCAAAAAAAATAACAAAGATTCTTCCTCTGATGAAGACTCTAGTGACTCTGAAGATGAATTTGTAGGCCCTCCTGTTCCTCAAAATATAAAGGAATCATTGAAGAAAGAGCGTCCGAAATCAGATGTTGGAGAAGATTCTGAAAGTGAAGAAGAATCTACTGACATAAATGTCAGATACAAAGTAATACCATCAAGTAATGCAATAAAACTCCAACATGGAAGTAAAACTGTTTCTGCAATAGCCCTTGATCCTAATGGTGCCCGTCTAGTTACAGGTGGGTACGATTTCGATGTGAAGTTTTGGGATTTTGTCGGAATGGACACCTCTGTGCAATCGTTTAGATCTCTCCGACCATGTGAATCTCATCAGATTCAAAACATTAGTTATAGTGCCACTGGTGATTCCATTTTAATTGTTGCTGGAAATGCTCAAGCCAAGGTACTGGATAGGGATGGATTGGAACAGTATGAATGTCCGAAGGGGGATCAGTATATTTCTGATATGTCAAAGACTAAGGGTCATTGCGCTATGCTGAATGATGGTTGCTGGCATCCTCGTATTAAAGAGGAATTCCTCACCTGTTCAAATGATGGAAGCCTTCGTATTTGGCTGATAGATGAAAAAACTGTCCAAAAGCATGTAATTAAACCACGGCAAATGGGTGGCTTAAGAGCTTTGCCTACATCTTGCCGATATAACAGAGATGGGCAATTAGTAGCTGCTGCTTGTCAGGATGGATCTATTCAAATGTGGGATCACCGAAAAAACTTTGTTAGCACCACACTCCTGGTTCGTGGAGCTCATGATAGAGGAACAGACATATCCTCTATTGCTTTTTCTTATGACAACACTTATCTTGCATCCAGAGGCGGGGATGAAACTCTAAAGCTGTGGGATTTGAGAAAATTCAAAGACCCGATCCACTCCGCCAACAATCTCTTTAACAGATATCCAATGACCGATTGCTGTTTCAGTCCTGATGATGGTTATGTTTTCACAGGCGTGTCCTTGCTGAGGAATGAAAAGGTTGGCAAGATTGTGTTCTTCGATCGAAATTCATTCAACAAAGTGCATGAGCTCGAGGCTGGTGACTCTGATATCGTCAGAACCATGTGGCACCCAAAACTCAACCAAATCATAGCCAGCTCTAAGAGTGGTGCTGTGAAAGTATTCTATGATCCTAATCTTAGTTCTCGGGGAGCCAAGTTGTGTGTGACAAAAACGAAAAAGAGGAGTAAAGAGGTAGAGATGATTTGTGAACAACAGATTATCACGCCCCATGCATTACCAATGTTTAGAGTAGACCGTCCCAGGAGTTCAAAGAAGCAATTAGAAAAAGACCGCAAAGATCCTCTTAAGTCTCGACGGCCAGACCTGCCTGTCACTGGTCCTGGACAAGGAGGTCGAATTGCTTCAGCGGGTAATACGCTATCTTCATTTATTGTTCGGAATTTAGGGTTGAAGAAAAAAGTGGATGACACTTTAAATCCTCGTGATGCAATTCTAAAGTTTGCTAAAGACGCTGAAGAAAATCCTTATTGGGTTACCCCTGCTTACTCTAAAACCCAACCTAAGCCAGTGTTTTCTACTGAGGAGAAGACGGAGGAACCTCCTAAAAAGCAGGCAAAATTAGATAAACTTTAATGTCTGATAACATTATATTCTTCTTACTTATTATACCATCAACCATGCCCCTGAATTCTAAAACATTATCAAAGCCCATTGGTTGTTCTAAACTTTGCCCCTGAATGGTTGATGGGATAATACGTAAATACCTAACATTGTTATTAGGGGTCTGTCAAGTTTTTTTAGAAATGTTGTGAATTTTAAAAATTTTAAAACAAAATCAACGTAAAAATCAAATTTAAAGCATCAAATTCAAAGAAAATTGGGTACTTATGTATTATCCCGTCAACCGTTTAATAGCTGTCTAATTCAGCGATACATCAATAGAAAAGTCAATAGGATTTGATAACATTTTAATTAAGTGGCACAGTTGATAGTATAATAGGTAAGAACCGAAAATTTTATTGAGAATTGCTAACAATTTCACAAATAAGAAAATATAGATTCTTTGAAAGTACATTTTTTACTTAAATTGGATTAGTAAAAGAACTTGTTTTCAAACAGGGAGTTTGTGAAGGTACTGTGAAAAGGTTGTAAAATTGCCCTGGACAAACCACTGGGGTACTTTTCCTTTATACCGGCGTAAATCGTGCCAGGCAGACTTTTTGGCGACATCACAGTCACCGGAAGAAATCAAACGAAGCAACTTCCGTTGGTGTTGCATCATTTTTGGTGAATTTATCGCTTGCGCTGGTATAATGGAAAAGTACCACCACTGGTTGTAAATTGGATTTTTTGTAATGATTATGAATTAATATGTGACACTGTTTATTTATAACTATATTGTTGTGTATAAAAATATAAATAAATGAGCTATAATTATAGTATGTTTATATCTCTTCAAAGTGGTATAGCCAGGGTGTGAAAAGGAACATATACACACCCCAAGTGTCGGTCTCAAGATTGAAATATTTCTCTTTTCTAAACTTATTAAAAATAAAATAAAAAATTTTTCTCATTCAGCAGCATCTCTCTCACAGCAGTCAGTACATATCCAGGTAGGTTGGTGCATTAGAGACTAGGTGTACAGTAAAAAGTGTTAAAATTCACTGTTTTTAAAGGTCAAGTTTCCAAAAATCTTCTGGGGGAGTTCCCTCAGCCCTTCTTTTTTACTTGGAACTCTGTATTACTCACAAATTATTTACATTTAGATAATCTAAAATCAAGTTCTACTGAAAAATGTTCTAATAATTTTTTTTAACCTTATATGAATGTATGGACTGGGTTGATGGGGAACTTTGTATGGTCATCATCTTTTCCCTGGATAGCAGAAATCAAGCTACAGGCCTAACAATGTGTAAACTTAGTTTCCTTTTATTTAGGATATTTGAGCCCCAAAAAAATTTCTGTCACTGTTCTTTTAAAGCAGTGGGTTCCATGAAAAAATTTTGGGGTTCCATGGGACAAATTTTATTAAAAAAATTAGAATGGTGTAAAAAAATAAAAATGGACAGCGCCGCCTCCCTTAGACCCAAAAATGTTCTCAAAATGAGTTAAAACCCTGCTTTTACCAGTCGAATTTCAAAATTTTTTTGGGGGGAGGACCCCCACAGTGTAACAAGGGGATGTTGCGAGATATTTTTTGAAATCCTTAACATTTCTACATTTTTTGTCAAAAGATAAAGATGGAAAATTCCCCTCTTGGCCCCAAAAAGCATCTTAAAATGAGCTAAAACTCTACTTTTACAGGTCAAATTTCAAAATTTCCCTGGGTGAGGACCCCCAGCAGGACCAGAAGGGGATCTTGCGTGATACTTTTAGAAAATCCCCAATAATTTGACATTTTTGCCAAAAGGTAAAGGTGATTGTCTGAAAAAGTGCCCCCTCTGGATCCGCGCCTGGTTTCATTTAATATCATATATTAAATTTAGAAAAATCGTTGATTAAAAAATATTCAGGGTTCCACGATCATTGGTAACAAATTTGGGGGTTCCATGACCAAAATAGTTTGAGAACCACTGTTTTAAAGTATTAATAGAAAATGCAATGACGTAGCCAGAAAAAATTTTGGAGGGGGATATTTATATTTTGGGAGAGGATAAGGGGTAGTTTAAGTGGATTTCTATGTTCCAAAAAGGAAAATTTCTTGAGTTTCGGGGAGGGGGAATATATCCCCAAATCCCCCTGGCTACGCCCTTGACAAAATGGAATATCTTGGGGATACTCTCCATGTATATTTGGGAAACTTGTTCGTTATAAACATGTATTTAGCTCATCTTTGTTCACCTAATTTCTAAGGTGGGTCTCTTGCCCTCTATGCTCGTGATACCTGATATGCACCTCTAAAATGAATTTTTGTTATTTCACTTTCTCTTTTAAGTAATGAGGATTCTCAAAAATATCTGGTTGTGTGATATCAAAATGATATTGTTTGATTATTAATCAAACAATAAGAGGGGTAGGGGAAGAATTTATTAAATACTTATTACATTGAAGGATCAAGTTCTGAATATTTGCGTTGGCTGTCTTACATTTTGCACCTGGCTAGCATGCCTCATTCCAGGTACCAGAGGCCATTTTTTAAGGAAATTTCACTGCGATGGCAAAAGTCCTTAAATTTTTCGTTAATGCTCTATTGTTCTTTTAGATTGACATTGAGGGGGCATCGAGAGTGAGGCAGGGAAAAATTGGGGATGTGGGAGTCCTCCCCCAGAAAAGTTTCAGAAATTTAACCCTAAAAACCCTATTTCACCTTGAAAATTTAGGTCTAAAAAGCAGGTTTTATTTCTACTCGTTTTTGGTACACTTAATCCGAATTTCGAACATACCTTTCCAAGAATTTAAAAGATCTTTTTGGTTGGAATTTTTTCATTTTGACGAACTTACTATAAAAAGTTGTAAATATTACACACCCAAGTACCGAAGTCCAATAAGTTACAAGTCTATAGGCCCCTCCAGAAAATTTCTGGAAAATGAACCCTAAACCCCAGAAGCGCTGTTTAATGTGTAGAAATTCTACATTTCTCGGGGGCCCCTTGGACCGCCGGGCCCTATTGACAGAAATTTTAGCGAAACTAGCGACAGAAAAATTTTGAGGAAATCGGTTGAAAATTTGCACAGTTTAAGGAGAGTGTGAATAAAAGATAATGTAGCATTCTCAACAGATTAAGTTGTGTTTTAAGGGTTGTAGGAAACTAACGAATTTTCCAATGTTTATGTGTAACATATGACTTATAACACATAACTTTTCTCTTGCAACAATGACTAATAATACGCTAGAAACAACGCTAACAATGACTTTATATTTATTAGCGTATTATTAGTCATTGTTGCAACAGAAAAGCTGTCAAACGACATGGTGCTCTACCACTTTACAACTGAATTTCCCACGATCACTTTCAATCAGCACCGTAAAATTTTTACTTGGTCACTTCTATGCATAAAAGGTAAAATTTAAATTTTTAGAAATTTAAAAAATACATAACTTTCATATAAACATTCGAGAATTCGTTTAGTTTCCTTCAACCCTTAAAACACAACTTATACTTTTGAGAATGCTACATTATCTTTTATTCACACTCTCCTTAAACTGCAAATTTTCAACCGATTTCCTCAAAATTTCTGTCACAAGGGACCGCGCGCTTTTATTCGGTTTTGTACTTCGCGCCTGAATATCTCCCTAACGCTTCCACTTAGACCTCTGGCTATTTGCATATAGTTTGTTCTTTATGTCAGCAGATCATCAATCGAATCTGTTCCAGGTGAATTATCTCGTGCACCTTATCATTCCCAAAATTTGCATCCAGCTCTCAGTCTACAAGGTTTGTAGAGATTTTATTGGATTATTTAATTTAAGAAAATCTTTACCTTTTTATCTACTAAGAGCTAAACATCAGATTTAAGGAACAGTTTTTTAAAGTTTTTTTTACTAAATTAGAGCCTCAACTTGTGTCAGGATTCTAACCCTGTCGGATAATTTTTTACTTTGCTCCACGTAGTTTTGCTTATCGCGTGTAAAGCGCCATCTGTGGTATCCTATCCTCTTGAATCAGAATCGAGTGTTCCAGTTCGATACGATCTATTCGATCCGATCAATTGATTTATTTCCTATGTAGTAAAACCGGCGCAAGTTCAGAGGTGCGGATGCGCCAAGTTTTTAGCAGTAAACATGACTAATATGGTAACCCTAACTAATGTTAAAAGAGTCATTTGGCTTCTAAATATGGCGTCAAATAGCCAAAATTCGCCAATCATCCGCACCTCTGAACTTGCGCCGTAAAACCATAGAGTAGGAAGTAAAACTAAGGCACTGTATATTTGGACGGCTTTTTTCAACTAAACTCTACTCTAATTTCCACGGCTAGGCTACAGCTCGGCGTTTCATTGGTTCAATCACTAAGCGCCGAGACTGCTACGTAATCACGAGACCTACAGCGCATGCGCCACTGGCCGTTTTGGCCGTCCAAATATACACTTCGTAAAACTAATTAAAATTGGTTTGGTTCTTTTCAAATCCTCTGAATCACAAAAATACATTCTAAATCCATAACAAGGAATATTTTTTACTGAGTTTTGAAAATATCCTCGGATATTAGGGTTGCCATAAAACTTCTCGCTACGTACTTTCAGGCATGTTATCTTGTTCGTCTATTTTATAAATACAAATACACAACAAGAACTCAGTGGCAGCAGACGAGCAGACCATATTGAATCATCCAATTCACTTTTCTACGTCATAAATCAGCTGTGATTGTGTTTGAACTCCGTTTATTAATTTGATTGTCCTTGGTTTCAATTAAAGCCAATTCCATTTCCATTCTTCCTAGTCTATTTCTAAAATCTTCAAGTTTTCCCACTTTCCTCTTGTATGCTTCATATGTTTTAAGGAGTTAGATAGTCGCTTCCTGTTCATCTGAGTGAGAGCTCAATACAATCAGAAAAGAAGACATGTCCCAAATAAAATCGGGGAATCCATTTTTAGATGATGATTTTGAAGAAGTGGATGATGAAGAATTTCTCAACTCACGTACACAAGCCTCATCTGGTTATATGCTAAGAGGTCAAGGCAATGGAAGCGAGCAAAACGAACTGGAAGTTAGAAGAATGCAACTACTTGAAGAAAGGCGTCGTATTGAAGAGAGAACTCTTCAAAGCACCAACAATTCTCTCGGTTTGCTCCATGAGTCTGAACAAGTTGGCATTCTTACAGCAGAGGTTCGATACGACTTGAGTTTTTTTCCTAAACTATAATTATTTTAAGCACAAAGTTAAGTTATTAGTATGATGGGGTGGGGTTCACAGATTGTCATCAAATCTTACATATTACCTAGGCAACAAAGTCAGCCATAAATTTCCAGGGCCACCTGACAAAGTTTTTGCACTGTCCCCTTAAATTAAAGGATTCATACCAGGGTTTTTTTTGGATAAGCCCAGGTTACTTATTTTTTAAGACAAAAGTCCCGTTATTGTGATACGAAAAAATGTATCAAAAACTAATTTAGGCACAGCTGGGATAAGAGTCGACCAATTTGCGACCGCGAAGCGGTCACTAACTACTTGAGTTGCCGATCACCAGTTCCAGCCGCCATGTTTTACCACGACTCAAATGACAACACTTCAATGCATTATGATGGCTCCGATTTAAATGAGAAGAAATACACTAAGCTTGTTTTTTTTTATTTTTTTTATCGTGTCCATGGACAGTTAAATTGTCTCGTGAACCCTCAACACAGCAGCTGCAAGCTCTAATGCATATGGGCTGTAGAGGGCCCCACGAAGCTCTGAAGCCAGTGGCACCATGCCCAGTTGTAATACATGTGGGGTAAGGGCTGGGCACTCGAGTATGTGTTCCGGAGTGAGTTGGACATCTATGCAGTTCCTACAGGGGACATAGGTTCTTGATTGGTCAGGGAGGATTTTCATTCCTTTGTAGTGGCCCGTTCTCAATCTTGCAATGGTAGATGTTATTATTCTGGGGCAATCAAAATCGGTGATGAGGGGTTTCTTAGAGGTATGGGGCAGAAGTCTGTGTTTTGCTACTGCATTTGCGTCTGCAAGTGTGATGGTGGTGCCAGGTTGTTCAATGCTTCTGCCTTCTTTTGCCAAGGAATCCGCACACTCATTCCCCTCGATATTCACGTGTGCTGGTATCCATTGCAGCACGCAGGATTTCCCATCGCAGTGCAGGCCTTCAAGTAGGGCATTTATAGCAGAGGTTATGTTGGTTTCACCGTTTTTTATTGCTTCTAAGGCCGCTTTTGAGTCAGAGAAGATTACCAATCCTTCTGTTGGGACTGAAATCTCTTGATTGGTCATATAGAAAGTGAGTGCCTCCTTAATCGCAAGTAGTTCGCTGGTAAAGTTTGAAGCAATTAAGCCTGTGCTTATTTTATGCATATATTTGTCTCCATTTGGAAGAAGGACACTAAGCTTGTAAATAAGACTTTTGCAAAATGTATAAAGCATGGTACTAAAACAATAAACATGCAACTTAACATTGTATCATGTATGGTTATTAAAATGACTCAAGTAAAATAGCATGCAATAACAAAGGCACAATTTGCATGCAATAACAAAAGCACATGTAAAAATGATTCTTAATCATATTATAGCTAGAAATAAGTAGTTAATAATAAAATTCAGAGAAATAACGTTTTGCTCACCGATTTCTACGCTGCTTATTACTTCATACCAGCATTACCACAATAAACAAGGTCTATTAACAACGAGACTGCACAGAACGTCGTCACTATTCTGGGGTGATTAAAATAAAAAGACAAAACCTGAATTATTAAATCATTTAATTATTAAATCAATTAAATTATGTGATTAATAATTATATTATTTATAATATTGTTCTTCCTTTACTTCGGATATCAGATCCAGCAAACCCTCGGAATGCGCATGAGTTTAATCTTCACATTCAAAAGATAATCCTGTTCTTATTTTATCATCTTAATAATCATATTATAGCAAGTAATAAGAAGTGATTCATAAAATTTAGAATTAAAGAAATAACGTTACGCTCACCGATTTCTATGCTGCTTACTTCATACCGCTTGATCACAACAAACAAGATCTTTTAACAATGTGACTGCTCAGAATGTTGTCACCGTCACTATTCCAGGATGATTAAAATAAAGACAAAAACTGGTTTGATTAATTTTATTTAATTATTAAATCAATTAAATTATATGATTAATAATGATATTATTTATAATATTGTTCTTCCTTTATTTCGGATCCTGTAAACCCTTGGAAATACATGAGCATCATATCTTCACGTCCAAAATATAATTTTGTTCTTATTTTTAAAATAAATAATTACAGGGGATCGAAATATGTATCTCCCGGATACAGAGCATCAATCATAATACTGAAATCATAATAACTTGTTATAATATCCTTTTTCTTGGGTTAATCTTCATTTGAGTGAGTCATGGTGAAACATGGCAGCCGGAACGGGCGACCAGCCGCTCAGTTGTGATACAACGCCAACTAGGCTTCCATTTGGCATGGTTGACTCTTATCCCAGCTGTGCCCTAATTTCAATTGGTTTCATAGTTCAACATATTTAAATCAAAATTATTGCAAAAAAATTAAAAATGTTTTTAAATAACCTTCATACAGGAGCCAGGAAGAAAAAATTCCATAATTTTTACATTTTTCCTCATTTAACAGGCTCTCTCCTACAAGACCTAATAGTAGCTGATCCTGCCATTGTCCTATCTATTCGACACCCTGTACCGATGAAACTAATACTGTAAAATCCAGTTATGACAAACTTCACGGGACCGTAAAATTTCTTTGTTATAATGGAAATTTCGTTGTAAGGGTATTTCGATAAATCAAATAAAAATGATTGGGGTGTTTCGTAATAATGGGATTTTTCGTTGTATCGGTATTCGTTGTAACGGGATTTCACTGTATAAATTTTATGTTTTTTCCAACATTATGTGTGTACATGGGCTTAAACTAATATACAGGGTGTTTCACAAGTCTGTTTTGCGGCTTTCATTTGGAACCAGAGGGTCAAGATGGATCGTAGGATCACAGAAGTAAGGTCTACCCCTGGGTAAGTGACCCTGGAGAACCCATAAAAAAGTTTAAAAAATTAATTTAAAACTGAATGAGATGGAGCAAAACCTCAGAGAGATTATAGTTACCAATGTTATGAAGAACTCGCTGAAAAAAATTTCATGAAAATATCCTGAATATTCAGAGATTTTACCATGTGAAAATAGCACTTTTTCAGGCCTCAAAAAGAAAATGTTCAGAAATTTGCAACTTTTTCAGTGTTATTGTGTAGTTTTGTGTTTTTTTATCTGAATAAAGATAAAATTAAATTAAAAAATAAAAAACCTTGCAAATTTGCAAACTTTTTCTTTTATGAGGCCTGAAAAAGAACTATTTTCACATGCTAATATCTCTGCAAATATTCACGATGGTTTCATGAAATTTTTTCCAGTGTTTAAAACGTTGACAACTATACTATCACTGAGGTTTTTACTCTATTTCCTATAGTTTTTAATTTAATTTTTTAACTTTAATATTTTGCCACTAGGGGTGCTGTAAGTCATCTCAATGGGTTTTCAAGGGTCACTTACCTAGGGGTAGACCTTACTTCCGCGATCCTACGACAAGTTGGTTCCAAATAAAAGCCACGAAACAAACTTATGAAACACCCTGTATATTAGAGATTTTATGACAAATTATTGGCAAGATATGATTTTTTAACTAATGACATAAGTTTTAACTTTGCTTATATATTTCTTTATTCCATACCTATGCTAGGTTTGCACCAAAGCTTTAATTGCTACATCTGAAAAACTGATGGATTCCTAATTAAATAAATGTTTCGGTTCATTTCTGTTAAAGGTCCGGCTAAATACTGAAGGAACTGAAAAATTAGAAATATTGCTAAATAATTTCAATAGATTAAAATTTTCAGTTACATCAATAAAGCCATAAAAATATGTGGATAATTTGAATATATGCCGTTCAAAACAGCTTGGAGATATTATGTGAGACCATTAAAAGAAATGAACCAATGTTTCTTTAGATTTTTAACTTGACTAATTGTTACTTATAGTCTTAATAAATCTTAGGAGTACATAATTTTAAAGTGTTATCAAAATGATATTTGCAGGAACTGGTGAAGCAGAGAGAGCAACTTCAAAACATAGATGAAAACTTAGACAACATCAACAGTACCATGCGGACTAGTCAAAAGCATATCAATTCTATAAAAGTGAGTTAATAAATAATAAACTCTAAAAACTTTAGTAGTTAACTACTTTCAGAAATAATAAACTTCTAGTTACTACTACTTCCAAGAAAAAGTAGTTAACTAGTAGTTACAACTACTTTTGCCCAGACTAGTTGGTAGTTAACTACTTTTTGACCAGTAGTTGCCAAACACTAGCTTCTAACATATTTAGCTTGAATGTTCATGCTTATTCAGATCCATGTATTGCTACAATGCAAACAGATGGCAAAAAATTGATACAAGTTTTCACTTTTTACTATAAATCTCTCTATTCTAAAAAAAAGTTTTTGGTGAACGGTTTCCAGAGAAAGGATTTTTAATTACTGATCCGTTTATGGCCGAATGTGGTTGGCATCCCTGAACAAGTCTACAAGGTCTGGGTTAAAACATAAATATCAATTATAAAATACTGGTGTTCTGATGTACTAGGTACAATTGAATATTCATTGGAGTGTACTGTTTTTTTTTCAGAATGTTGATTAACAATTTTTATTATTAGCAATAGTTTATTAATGTAATAATAACATAAAATTAATTATGCTGGATATTTAAAGAACATTTTGATTAAGTTATTAATAATAAGGAGATAATAAATATTCAAACTTTTTAGGGAGATTTATTCATGAAGATGGTCTTGTGATGTATATTTGGAAAGTTGGTTGTTGTTTATTCTGCAAATTGTTTTTACGAATGTTTTATAAAGTGAGTTAAGTTCAGTGATTTGCAAAGCAATTCGAAGTTGGTGAGCGGAGCAGGGGACGGTAGCTCCCTAGTGTAAATAAAAATAAAATAATTTCCTTTCTTCTCGAGAAATTTTCTACAGTATGTGCAATATATTTTGGTACTTATCCCATTATTGTCAAATACTGCAGCGCACGGCTGTGAAACGATGAATGGGCTTTGATAACGTTTTTAGTTTTAAGAGCACTGTCAATGAGATAGTACACAAGAACCCACACTTCCTACTCTTGCATCATAAAACAATAACCAAACCCATACTTCCTACCTCAAGGAAGCAACACATTTGAAAACTTCCTCTGTATAACTTTCGGATAGTTTTATGAGAGGGGATTGATTGTATATATTAAAAAGGGGAGAGTACTATACATTACCTCTCATTTGAGAAAGACTTCCTGGGGTGTAGTCTAGAACAGTGATTCTCAATCTGTGGTCCATGGAAGAATTACAAGTTTCATTGATTTGATAAAGTATCTAGTGGTTCCAAGGGTGTTGTTAATATCCGAAGTAGAAAATAAGGCTCCCATCAACTAATATTGCAAACTGAAGGCGATTGGTGGAGATGGAACCCAATATCTATCCTTATTTTTTGGCTGGGATCAAGTAGGAAGGGTGGGACTACTGCCCTTTCTTTAGTGTGATTTGTCTTCCTCCCCAGTTCATCATCCCTTTTCAGTAATAATTTAAAAATAGCTGGTCATAAAAGTCTGATGGGCACAGCTGCCACTAAATAGTTCGGATGGTTTTAGAAAGATATGCCTGGTTGTGTGTGCATGTGTTCTACCTGTAAATAGTTGCTACCACTGGTTAAAATTGTAGTACATTTCCTTATTCTGTACCTTTGCAAAGCTTGCACCAAAGCCTTTATTTGCTTCATCTAAAAAACTGATTGATTCCAAGATTCATAAATGTTTCTTCTTTTGACATTAAACCTTTAACTATCCAGAGAGTAAAAAATATATGTATTGAAAATTATTATTTTTTCTATGTTCAGAGTATCTTTGGAGGCATCAAGAATTTTTTCAACAGATCAGGATCTGATCCATCTGTTATGGCTCCAGTAGAGGTTGCCCCAAAAAAGCCACCAAGCAAATTGTCCAGTACTATTGATAACTTAAGAGCTGACAGCAGTTTGAGCCAATCAACTCATCCAGCCTTCAGAGTCAGGGACTTACCCTATGATGAAGCAGATGCATTTAGAAGTGAAGACCCACCACATATAAAATCCCCTTCTGCATCAAAATCCTTAAGTATTGATGAAAAGCTGGAAAACAATTTAGGTATGTTTATTTTTCAAGCTATTTACCCAACTTTATGATCTTTGTACAAAGTTATCTTTTTATTTGTATTTTTATAGTATACCTAAACTATAAAAAAGTCTTAAATTTTTTAACTGGAAGTTATTTTTGAGCAGTTTTTTACGGATCTGGAAAAAGTGCCTGAACCTGTAAACCTTGTTAGGGGCCATTCATTAATTACGTAAGGGTCCCGAGGGGGAGGGGGGGTTGGAAAAATCTCTACATACCCTTACTTGGGGGGTGGGGGGGGTCAAACCAATTCTTACGTAAGATTTTCCTAGTTAATGTAAACAAATTCCAATTATTCTAATCAAGAGATAATAATATAATAGTAATATGTAGTTGACAGCAAGAACATTATTTATCTGTTGAAAAATAAAAATCTTTGATTTACGTCAAACTGAGAGTTTTCTAACATTTTATTATTTTGAAAAACATAATGAAATCTTATGTAAGAATAGGGGGGGAGGGGTTTGAAAAATCTTACATACCCTTACATGGGGGGAGGGGGGGTCAAAAATTGCCAAAATCATCCTTACGTAATTAATGAATGGCCCCTTAGGGGGAAGCCACTGCCAGCTTCCATAGGTGCAATACATAAGGTTGGGGTAAATTTCGGTTAGGTTCGGGGGAAGGTTACAACTTTTTCCAGGTCAGGTTTTATATTTTTATAAAGGAAATTTAGCTATGAAAAATAACCTCTAAATAATTATTTGGGTGCAAGTGCCAAGTTTTATGCCAATTAAAAAAATAATAATATAAAACCATTGATATATCTCAATTAGCAGAGTTGCTTTTAATTTTGAAATATTTTTATGTTTGAATTATGTTGACGTCCAAGATAAAGAGTATAATAATAATAATAAAAATTGATTGATTAAAGTACCATTATTCATTATAATAAAGAAGGCATTCCATAACACCATAGTTGATCGCTAGTTTTGGTGATTTATATTTTTGGAGCTGCTTCTAAGTTACTTTAAAAGTTGGGATTACAATGGAAGAACCTTTCATGATTAGTTTAAAAAGCTATATTTTTACATAATTTCCCATTTTACTTTTATGCTAGAATATAATTTGAGACATATTAAGTTCTCTAAATTCATAGGGCTGTATCCAAGGCGAGTTATAGGGTTTAAGATTAAACATTTTATTCAGGCTATAAGGCAGCGGTCGGGTGTTAAAAGGATAAAAGGTGTTAAAAGGCTTCTCCAAAGGGAAGCGATTGAAGTTTTCAAGCATCCCCAAAACTTCAACAAAAAAGAGATTTTGCGGGTAAGCAAAACTTGGTTTCCTGTGTTGGAGAACAACAAAATTGTAAACAAACAGCCAGCTACGGAGATTATACCACGTGATCTGGATACAGGCCAATCAACGCCAGGCCTTATGTCACTTCCCTCTCCACCCGGCATTGGTGCTGATATTGCTGCCGATTTGCCAATACAGTCAGTCGCTTTGACAGACAGGCATTACGACCTTCGCCCGAGAAAACAGTCCTGATGATGTTCACCGCAGTTGTGGACGAAACGTTGACTTTTAATCCTTTTAACACCCAACCACGGCCTTATAGCCCGAAAAAAATGTTTTATCCTAAATGAATATTTCATTGAGGAAACTAAAACTTAAGCAAGGATTTTAAAAACTCCCTAATCTATACTTAGTACTTCACTGTCATTCTAAGCAGCTACTATCCTAAAATTTTATTTGCGGCCCTCGGGAGTATTGTGGTTTTTTAAATTGGCCCTTAAGATTATTTGGGTTGGCCACCCCTGCCCTAGAAGACCCCCTATTTTGCTTAGAACTCAGTTTTATTCGGATAATGTTTTTGCTAAATCAAAAAACTCAAAGTTCCAAATCTTACTCTTAAATTTTTAAAAGCTACATTCAATCAATAAAAATGAAGGCATTCTGGTGTGCTTAAAAAAATTAAGCGATATCCTTATTAGTTATGACCTGGGCTCCATTTCTAGAAACAAAAGTGCTGAAAGAGTAACCTTAATGTGGGATAAATAAGGGTATTCTTAAAAAGGTAATTCTAGGGCACATTAAAAATATTAATAAAGGCTCAAATGCAGATGTGGTTAAAGACCCTGTTAAATTTAATCAAGAAATTCCAAAAAATAGTTGCAATATTTTGAATATGAAAGTTCTTGAAAATTTAATAAGTATTAGTTGTTAACCGAGTAAATTAACGGATTAAAGGTTTTTTTTATCTTTGTATTTCTTTTAATTGATATTGCCTTAATTTGCTTTCAGAAAACATGTGTTTGGGTTTGGGACGTTTAAAGAATTTAGCGGTTGATCTAAATGACGAAATTGGTCAACAGAATGAGATGCTAGACACAATTCATAATAAGGCGGATAAAGCAGACGAAACATTGGAATACCAGAATCGTCAAATAAAACGTATTCTTAAGAAGTAAAAGTAGTATTTATAAGTTTACTATCATCATATTAGTAGAACTGTTTGATCTTTTTCTCATATGTATTTGTTTATTTGTTACAAAATTGTCTTCATGGAATAAATTTTTAAAAAATATATTATGTTCAAGTTGTATTTTTACTTCATTATTTGTGTCATGTTGAGAATTTAGAGTACTGTGCAATTAATTGTAGATTGAACTTTTCAAGTATTATATTTTATTGTTATTTGTTAACTCCAAAAGTTTTGTTGCTGTTTGTTTAATTCATTTAAACTTGACATTCCTGAAATAAAACGAATTCACTGTGTAAATGTTTTCTTGTTTTTAATAAAATTTCTTATAAAACTAAACATAAAATATTACTTTGCAATTAGTTGCTTTCAATTCTTGGAGGCTTGGGGTTTAAAATAGTGAAGCAGAATTTATAACTGAACTAAAAACAACACAAATAATAGTACAGTCTTGTAAAACAGTTACATAAATTATATAATTTTGTAAAACAGTTAGCTTTGAGACTTACTTTTAAAGGGGCTAAAATTTTGCTGAATTTATTTAAATTGACTTGAACTAAAGTTTTTTTTTCATTTCCCAAAATCAATGGTCTCCAACTGTGAGATCCTTGAAAGAGGGTCCAGGTCCTGTAGTCGGACCTGGAAAAAGTTGTAACCTTCCCCCGAACCTAATACAGTTTCCCCAAACCTTATGCATTGCTCCTATGGAGCTGGCAGGGGCTTCTCCCGAACCAGGTTCGTAGGTTCGGGCACTTTTTCCAGGTCCGCCTGTAGTAGACATTTAAATTTTCAATAGTTATAAAATTATAAACCTCATGAGAAAATGTATCTGCCCAATTAGATCAATCCAAAGATTTATTATGTGACTTAGCAAAATTTTATCTCTCAATCTGTTCTTAACTATGTTACAGAATATCAAATTTTAAAGTTTAATTAAGGAAAATAACTTGCATCTTGAAATTTGAGAGAGTGAAAGATTTTAAATAGCATATTGGTAGAGGTTCCAATTTAAGGCTTAGTGGTCTTTTTACATGAGTTGGGAACCACTACCTTAAATGCAACACAAATTTAACATCTACACACATTGATATACATAAAAGTGTTTAAAACATTATCCTATAAGTGGTAGTTAATATTGAATATGAAGACTTTGTATTATTTCAAATAGAATTAAGATAAAAAACATTAGTCCATCGTTAGGCTAGCTACTGCTCTAGACTAAGCAAAGTAATTAGCACCCCAGACTTGAAGGCTAATGAAACGGAGATGGGCACTGCCTGATATCACTCTAGGCCAGGGGTTCTCAACCTTTTTCACTCCGCTACCCCCTTTTCAGAGAAAATATTTTGGCGACCCCCTCAGACTTAAAATTTTAAGACTTTAATTATTATTTACCATATATTTGTCATTTCACTCGCAATACGCTGCCGATGCTTCCTATATTTACTCTTATTCAAAATAATTCATGCATGAAGCGAACTATTCTCTCTAATAATCTACAATTTATAAGTTTTGAAAATTGTTGTGTCTGTATAAAAATAACTCTGTAAATATGACTGTTTTAAATTTTTTTCGCGACCCCCCGGTTGAGAACCCCTGCTCTAGGCCTTTGATTTTAAAATTTACTGAGAAAAAACTAATCATTTTGAAAACATATATACAAAGTTAAAAAATTATTTAATAAGTACCTATTTTTTACATATTTACAATATTAATCAGATAGTTGTTCAACATCAGAATCTTCACAATGATCTTCTGAATCAGAATTGAATATTACATGTTTAGGTTTCACTCTAACATTAGCTTCATAGATTCCTCCTTTACTAAAGAGATACAAAGGTCGGCTAAAACCTGTAAAATATACTTTCATTGGATTCTGAAATTGTAGGCAAGTTATTTCATATAACTATATGCCAATAGAAACACTTGATTTGTTTAAATAAAAGAAATATTTTTTTAAACTTAAAAACTGGAAAGGAGTGGAACTTCAGTAAAAATATATTTAAAACTTTTATCCAGCTTTTTTAAAGTTTTCCCACCTTTAAGATTTAAACTCAAACATTTAAGGAAATGAATTTATCATTTACAATCATTAATCAAATTAATGTTACGGTATCCCTCGATTCTAGATGAGCCTGTAGTATTAAATAAATTAGTATATTCAGTACAATAAATGAGTCTGAAGTGAGTGACTACTTGTGAGATCTCTTCTCCATCACACAGGAAAGTGATGGTATTTTTCTTATCTAATAGTTATTAAACCTATTTTCACTTAAAGTGCTTTTAAGTACATTTAATCTATGTATTTAGGGGGTTTAAAGAGGGTTGTAGTCCTAAAGGTCAAAATTTTAAAATTAAATGGCAGTTATAATTCTTTAAACAAAAGGGATGGATTAACTGATAGACTATGAAATATAGGAACTGATAAATACTTAAAGTAAAGAATAATAAAAAGAGGAGTTTTCCTCTGTCGCCCGAGCTCCGCTCGGGCAACTACTACCTGCAGAATTTGTGATGCCCGAGCTCAGCTCGGGCAGCAGAAAAATTGACGTTTCCCTTTGTGAAGCCCAAACTGAGTTCGTTTCGATGATGATAGTGATTTTTCGCCGTTTATAGATAGTGAGACATCATGTTTGAATAATCTTGTTCCTAATTTAATAAGATGTGTGCGTAATCCAATACTTTTTTATGTGTATGTTAAAATAATTAGTACACTTGTAATTACATTTAAATTTATTTTTTTTTTGGAAAAAACTTTTTTCTAACACTTATATTAATATAAAGAACAAAATTAAACAGTCAAAAATTTTTTTCCATTTTTGGTCAATTTTTCTGAAATAAATGTCACTGTTAAGGGGTTAAATACTGTTGCAACAAGTCCTTCACATCCCACTCAGATTTAAAGGTAGTACTTTTAGAACAAATACTGGTAGTTTGTAATTGCTTTTGATGTTCCAAATGCATCAAACCAAATTCCATAATAAAATCTTCACCTAATAAACAGTTTTCTAGTCCCTAATAAAATTCATAAAATAGAGCAACCTTAAATAGTTGAAAAGCATAAAAAATAAACATATTTTTACAGCTAAATTACAATATCCCTACAATAATGGACCAAACACCAAGGTGTAATGCTTCAAATGAAAAAATTCTTTATTTAATAGGGGGTGATTTATTTCTGCATGCTACACAATCACATTATCAACCTTTCCGGGCATTCTCTTGACAATTTTTTTGATGCTCAGTTTTACAAATTTGTGTGCATTTGCAATGCAAAAATATCTCTATCTCCTGGATTTTAAATGTCACACTAACTTGTCACAAAAATGTTTTCTAGGGTTCGGTTTGGGACTCTGAACAGCCCAGAGAAAAAATTTCAGATTGATACCTTGATATCCCTGCTTCACAGACAGTGCCATAGCCAGAAAAAACTATCAGAGAGGGATATGTAGTAAATTTAGTCCATCTGTATCGTCAAAAAGGGTCTTCTGTCTTTTGGGGGGGACCACAAATCTCCCCCTGGCTATGCTACTATTGACAAAGGCTACAAAATGGCAGGAAGAATTGTCATCCTGGAAGGATCCATTTTATAAAACTGCCAGAAGGTACAAAGAATATGATAGTCTAAAATGTTCATGCAAACATTTATGTTTAATTTACTAATAACAAAATTGAAAAGGTTCCACGAAAATTATCCTGAAACAAGATTACCACCACCACCATTGTACTTTACAATCGATACAATGTGGTTGAGAAATAAACATTCCCATCAAATTTCCAAACTCAAGCTTGCACAATTGACAGGAAGAGTTTTATGTAACTTAAAGCTTCATAAAGAAGAAGTTTTAATTCCTGTTAAGGCCCAGTTATTGTCAGAATTTTACACAAAGCTAATGAACATTAACAAGTCATATTCAAAAAGCATCTAGCATTCTACAGTCATATTTCTAGTATTGGAACGCCAAAATTTATATGCAGTTGGTTTTTATGCAAATCTGCTTGTGTCCAGTCCATTACTGTTTTGTACTGAGAGAAATAAGGTAAGCAAACTTTTAAAATAGTTCTTTTTCTGTTTAGAAATAAACTTACTTCTTTGTATTTAAAATTATAACATAAAGAGCTTTCATAAAAGTTATCTTAATAAAGCCTCACAATCTAGTCTAAGTTTTAATTTTTACATTAGATAAAACATTTGTTACCTTGTGAAGAATGAGCAGGTGTATCAATAAGCTCGCAGTTTTCAAAACCAACTTCTTTAAGTAAGTATTCATTGAACATTTCTGGATACAGTTCAATGTTGTAATAATGCTTGAAAACTTCACCCTAAAATCAAGGAAAAATCTTTCAGCAGAGAGTTTAATTCAATAAACTATCATATCTCATGATTTTTTAAGCAAAATTATTGGTCATGTGTGTGAAGAAAGGTTTTACTTAATGAAAAGATTTTATAGCAGAATTTTTGTCTCTGTAAGTATACGTAATTTTTAAATTTGTAAATACAATAATATGAATATATTTTCATAAGATTTTCAGCAGATGTGGAGAAAATCAAACAAATGTGCAATTCTCTTAATTTTGAATAGCAGTGTTTATGGTAGGACTTTAACCTCGTAGATCTAAGAATACACATTTTCCTATGAATCTATTGTTTTTACATCTTTTTTCCAAAATTAAACAAAAATCCCAGCTCATTGGTTATTCTATAGTTATGCCAATGAATTTGATGGTTCCCAAATGGTTGACGGGATAATAGGCCTGGGCCTTAAATCGATATATAAAGATAAATCGATTTAACCCCAACATCGGAATACCGGTTTCACGCTTAAATCAGATTCCTTATATCGGAACCGATATATAATTCCGGAATTCGAAAGATAAATCGGTTTTTCAGAATACCGGTTTAGCGCGAATATCGAATCTCTAAAATCGAATACCGATATGTAATTCCGGAATCAGAAATTTGATTAAACTTGATTATTTGAATTTTCCTTAAACCGATATTTCTGTTTTCTGATGATACTCGTAGATCGGCTGCGATAACCGATACTATTCCGGGTTCCGGAATTGTCTTAATCACTATGTCTATGGTTTATGATGATTATTAACAAAATTTATTGTACATAATTGAAAAATATTTGTGTTTTCATAATCTTACTATTCTTAGGTTCTAATAATCCTTTAATATTTAGATAGGTACTCCATTAAAAGTTTCGACGATTAAAAAGGATTGCGAAAAGAAGAATTTCGTTAAACGAGCTGCGATTACTGATAGACATGCATTTATTTCTGACGGCACTTTTTCATTATTTTAATACTTGTTAAAAAAAATACTTCATCTTGAGCAAAGGGATTGCTGTGTAGATTATCATTTTAAGGATTTGTAATTGTTTTACATAATTAATGAGAAGATTAAAAAGGATTGCGAAAAGAAGAATTTCGTTAAACGAGCTGCAATTACTGATAGACATGCATTTATTTCTGACGGACCCTTTTTATTAAAAAAATACTTCATCTTGAGCAAAGGGATTGCTGTGTAGATTATCATTTTAATGATTTGTAATTGTTTTACAAAATATATGAGAAGATTGAATTGGATTGAAAAAGTATGTTTTCTTTTCAACTGACTTTGAGAATCGAAACTACTGTGCCATCTATATGGCGCAATTTTCATTAGAACTATTAGTAATTTCATTGAATCAGTTTCGTTTTAGTTTTTCATTCACTTGCATTACAGCTGATCCAAGAAATAATTAATAAATTTAATAATTAATAATTTAATAATAATAATAATTAATAGACAATTAATAAATTTAATAATTAAAATTTGGATTAATATTACCTGAATTAAATCGATTTATAACTAAATCGGATTTTAAGATGAACTATAAATCGATTTAAGAAATTTATATATCGCCCAGCCCTACGGGATAATACAGTAAAATCACAGCTTCTTAGGTTTAAGTATATTAGATCTAAATGTCCAATAAGTGTCATTAATGCTAAATAATCATAAAAGGCTTACTGTAACTTTCTTTCTCTTGGCGTATGATCGATAGTCTTGGGCTTCTAAAATCAAGAAACCACCAGGTTTTAGTTGTTTGAATATTCTCTTGAACATTCGTTTGATACCTGCATCACCCCAATTCAAGTGAATCCATTTCGTAATACTGAGACACAAAACTGTGTCAAAACACTCCTCTTGCTGATCTAGTAACTCATCACATGGGAAGATATAATTGCACTGAAATAGAACAAAGAATGAAGATGAATAGAACCAAGCTGCAGTATTTAAGAAATACTACTAGGGTCAATTCTGTTAACAGTCCTGCTTAATATCACTAAGCTGTTTTGAACACTATTCAAATACTAATGTTCGGCACTAGTTAACTAAAAGTAGTTAACTACTAGTTGCAACTACTAGTTCAACTACTTTTGGTTTAGAGTAGTTAAACTAGTAGTTTAACTACTTTTTTCACCAACTACTAGTTCCAACTACTTTCAAAAAGTTCAACTACTTCAAAAAATATTGAAAGATCAAAATTTTAAAAAACATGTTACATCTACTAACAATGCCATTTTTCGTGATACGTTTTCATATTTGGCAACCTTGAAATATATTTCATCCCAGCAATTGACACATAAATGCAACCCTTTTTTGAAATCCTCTCTAGAAATTAGGGAGTTCAGGGTTTTCTCTCCTGGAAATTCCAGCACTTTGAAAAGCGATTTTAGGCTAGGTTTACGAGGATTCTAGATGGTTTTCCTGCATTAAAAATTAGTAAGGCAACAGTTAAAGTTAACGGCCCAATTTTGTGCTTAAAATATTGTTGTTCAGGCTAAGGGGGTTTTGGTTTAGAACCCTTAACCCCCCTTATATACGACACTGTACTGACTAATGTAAATACAACTTAGAAAACTTAAAGACACCAAAAACCTGTATACTTTCCAGAGGCGGATCCAGGATTTGGTTTTGGGGGGGGCTAAGAATTTTCATAATCCAATGGAATATTCTTGTTAATGGTAATATCAAATCAATGGATATATCAAAGGCATTTGATAATGTCAATCATAATTTACTAATAAAAAAATTAGATTTTGCTGGTTTTCGTGGAAATATTCTAAATTGGTTCAATACATATTTATCAAATAGAGAACAGCGTGTTAAAATTCAAAATAATTTCAGTAATTATGAAATTTCAAACCGTGGCGTTCCTCAAGGTTCAATTTTAGGTCCTTTGTTATTTCTTATTTTTATAAATGATTTGTGTAAACTACAGCTATATGGCAAAATGTTAACATATGCCGATGATTCTGTCTTGTTATATTCATGCTCTGATATTAATGCTCTTCTGTTACAAATAGAATCTGATCTGACTGAAATAAGAAAATGGTTTACTGCGAATGATCTTTGCCTAAATTTAAATAAAACAAAATATATTTATTTCAACTTAATACAGTCTGAAACAAATCTTAATATTAAATTTCATTCCTCCAATTGCAATAAAAATAATTCTAACTGTCAGTGCCCCGTTCTGAAATCAGTCTCTACAATTAAATACCTAGGTTTACATATTGACTCTAACTTAAAGTGGAAAACTCATGTAAATGAATTAAGTAAAAAATTACGTTTTGTGTTAGTTAAATTTCACCACTTAAAAAATAAAATAGATGCAAGTTTTTTAAAAACACTTTATTATTCTTGGTTCTACTCACTGTTAAATTATGGCATTATTATTTGGGGAGGTGATTATAAATATAATTTACTTCCACTAATTTCGATCCAGAACAAGTGTTTCAAAATTTTAAATCCCTATCATTCACATGCTTATAGTTTTAGAAATCTGAACTTACTACCTTTTAAGTATGACTTTTTATTCCGTGTAGCACTTTTTTTGTACCGAAACAAATCAATATGTGAATTAAAATTAAATGTATCTCAAAGAAGACCTAATGAAATTTATAAAATTCCTCGTTTTTCTAAAGAAATATTTCGGAAGCATTTCTTCTTTTTAGGACCTAAAATCTATAACCATGTGCCTTCTTATCTTCAAAACATAAAGACGTATTCAACATTTAAACGTGAACTATTTAACTTCATAATAAATTTGGACGACATAGACCATTATTTTCAAATTTAAAACGAAGCAACCATAACTTTAATAACCAGACTTTTGCCAACTCTGTTTAATATTAAATCTATGTTATTTCTTTTTATTTTTATTCAATTTTCAAATTTAAAATTATGCCTTCAGCTATTTAATTTTAATTTTAAAATTTTTTTTTTTGTGTTTTTCTAATGTACGACTATAAATTTTGTAACCTTGTTTTTAATTTTTAAGGTTTTTTTTTAGTTCCTATTGCTTTTCAGTGTGTGTGTTTTTATGTATATTTATCTTAAATTTATTTTCATTAAGTTAAAATTTACCCTATTGCCTTATTTATATTCAAATTTATCTGTCACCTGAACGGGACAAAGTCCCCTTGGTGACGAATATGTATCTAATTTTCTGTACATATGCATTATGTGATAATAAAGCTTATTATTATTATTATTATTATTATTATTATTAATACGGAAAAGGTAGTGAATTATCCTACTGAAAGCACTAAATGGGGGGTCTGGGGGTCCCACCCAGAAAATTTTTGGAAATTTAAGTCAAAAACCCCACTTTTTCAACTCGTTTTGGTACGCCTCATCTGAATTTCGGATATAATTTTTTGCGTTTTGACAAACTTAGTAAAATATTAGACGTTTTGGGGGGGGCTTCAGCCCGAAAGCCCCCCCCGTAGATCCGCCACTGCTATCAAAAATTGGTTAATCTTTAGCCATGATATTTTTGCTACAGGTAAGAAAAAGTAATCGAAAATTTGGGGAAAAATATCTTATGAAATTAAATAGACTAGTTAACTAGTAGTTAACTACTTTGGGAAATAATCAAACTACTAGTTACAACTACTTCCAAGAAAAAGTAGTTAACTAGTAGTTACAACTACTTTCGCCCAGACTAGTTGGTAGTTAACTACTTTTTGACCAGTAGTTGCCGAACACTATCAAATACTGGCAAGTTTTTTTTAATACATAAATTTTGATTGACATAACTGAACCATTTTAATCTGAGTTTAAAATTCTATATCAATATTTCAAATTTTGGTTCAATTCAATTAAAGGTCCCACTAAATACCACCATGCTCTTTTGGTCACCCAAAAGTAGAAATATTGCTAAATAATTTCAAATTAATAGATTAAAATGTTTAGTTAGATCAATAACCATTTAGTTTATCAATAAATATCAGAAAAATTTGTTGATATTTGAATATATGGAGCTCATAAAAACTTGGTGATATTTAGCGGGACCTTTAATAACAGAATAGAACCCAAATTTTTTGTGTCCAAAAGAGATTGGTGGTATTTAATGTAATTGAACCAAATACTAATATTTTTGAAAAGTTAACGTTAAATGACTCTTTTAAAACACAAAAATTACCTCAAGGAACTGTACATTAAATGGAAAATTCCCTGGTGGATACCTCTCCTTTAAATCCATCACTTGTGCAACTGGCCCATGACACAGTGGAAAGGATATAGGAAAGTCATCTTCTGAAATTTTTTCTGGATCTAAATAATGACGAACATTACGTTTAGCCATTTTTACAAGAGTTTCATCAATGTCAATACCAATTATGGCTCGAGGGTTGAGATTTTTGGCAATCGCAAGTGTAAATTGACCAGAATTACAACCTATATCCAACACATCCTTTTGATTAAACCATTCTCTTTTCATACATTGGAGACGTGGATCCTCAGAACCTTGGTTACGGTAACCATAATATTGGTGGTAATTTCCGTAGCGGAAATCGTTAAGCTTTTTGCATTCATTATTTTCATGTTGGTGAGTTTGGTAGGATTCGCCTCTTGTGAAACAATGATTTGAACCTTTCTGCTTCTTTTTTGGTTCATCACTGTTTGAAAACTTTTTAGAACGCTTACCGAAAGAAAAAGTTTGATTATATTGGTTTAACTTTTCTGGAGAATACTTGAACTTCTTTGGGGAACCTTCTGTTTCAAAGGAATTTCGATGGTTTGTCTCCATGGGCAGATTTTCAAAAAGTGACAAGTTTAAAAAAAAATGCTGCATGTACTAGCATATTTAAAATTAGTAAAAAAACAGGTTCGTATATGTCGAGAAAGAGTTTTAAAGTGCTTGTGTCATTAAAAACAATTAATGATGTCATTAAGAACGAACCCGAACGAACCTTGTTTACATTTGTTTGTAAATATGTATGAAAGTCGCGGGAGGCGGGAGGTTAAGAAGAAGTAGAAGTTCCTTCAATTTCTATACGCTGTAATTAAACTAAACTTACTTTTTTGCCTTTCAACCTCACAATTCATTTCAGATTACACCAAAATTATTATTTTTTGGTTGATCCATATTACTAGGAATTCACAATTAATTGTATCCCAGTTCCAAAGGTCGAGTTAATTTTAGATCGATCTCATCAATCAGACAAGCGTCATAGCGAAACAAAACGACGTTTCGGCTTCGGCAGACGACATCTCTGCGATCGTGATGATATCTATCTGTGGATAGTGGATATCAGTGATCAGTCAAGTCAACCCTTTCTTTACCTTTACATCTATTCATCGGCGAGAGGAGTCTGGCTCAAGGAGAGCTCAAAATTAAAAAAATAAGTCTAAAATCTAATTAAACCTGCGTGACATCCACTTTTTTTTACAAGTTTACACTACAGTCGTGAATTGTCCACAATTTGAAGAGAATGGGGTGTAAAGTTTCAAGAACAGACTTCGAATGGGTATACACTGACGAGCCTCATGCAACTCGAAGGAAAGAAATCTTAAGTAAGAGATAATTGAATAAATCGTATGTAATTTTAAATTAATACAATTAAAACATTAGAACGTACATGTTAATGGTATATGATCTGAAAACTGTTAGATGTTATGTTTGCATTCTATGCTTTCATTATTTTCATGTTAAAATTAGTATTTTTGTTTCAGAAAAATATCCAGAAATAAAGAAATTGATGGGGTATGATCCCTACTTCAAAGTTGTTGTCACCGGTATGGTGCTAGTGCAGTTTTTATCCTTTTGGATTTTGAAAGATTCATCATTTTTGGTGTTATTATTAGCCGCCTATTGCTTTGGAGGTGTTATAAATCATTCTTTAGGACTAGCTGTACATGAAATATCACATAATTTAGCATTTGGACATTCAAGACCCATGATGAATCGCATGTTTGGGATGTTTGCCAACTTACCAATAGGTGTTCCCATGTCTATATCATTCAAGAAATACCACTTGGAACACCATAGGTATCAGGTTAGTGTTCTTTTTATATTATTGTTCTCAATATTAAAGTTTCTGGGTTTATTTTAAAAGATTATCAAAGGCAAACTTCATTGATGATCGGGTTTATTGGGGGCTTAGGTCTAGATATTTAATGGTAAATTATGTCAAAAGAGCAAACAGAGACTTCCTCCTCAATATACTCATATCTGCTGCTCCAGCATCCACCATAAAATCTGATCATTAGATTTCTTTATTCTGTGTGAGTTACATCACAATTGTATCATAAAGTTAATGACACTTAACAATCTGCTTGATACCTGTTATCACAACGACATCCTCTCAACCAAGACTACTTGAGAAAACATCTATCTATAGTGTTATTAAGCAACAAAGTATATTTGTATGGTAAGATATGGTACTTCCATATTTTTCAGTCGATATTGCTGCTGAAAACAATATTTTTTTTCAGCCCATTAAAAAAACTCCAGCTGAAGCTGACAATCGATGAGATAACACATGAGAGCCTAAAGGTATAAAATGATGAACCTTAAAGTAACAAGCAATGCAAAAAACTTAATGAATAGAAATATTTAGCTGATAACCTACCTGTTTTTTTAGACTTTGTAATCTGAATTTTTAAGCTCACTGTACAAGAACTTTTGTCAAATTGGGATATTTTTAGTGTATTCCATACTTTTTAAAGGTCCTTGTTTAATAACATGGATATATTCAAACTAAAAAAAGTAAGCTTTTCAGATTTAATTTTTAGTTTTTCTAAATATGGTCTAGGTCAGTCAAATATGGTCAGTCAAATATGGTCTTCTCAAACTTTCTATCGTCACGGACCCCTTTATGTAAGAAGCCAGGCATCGCGGACCCCCAACACCAAAAGCCGTAACCAGACTTTTGTTCTGTGTTTAAGATTAATTGAAAATAGTATACAAATTATAATAAATTTTACAATTACTCCACTCCAGAGAAATATTATTTAGGGAGGGACCAAAATTATCCCTCCGCCCCCATGCATATTTCATAGGTCAAAGTAGCTTTTTAGTACATTTTTAAGTAGAATTTGCGTCTTAGGAAAATTAACATGAAAAGGTTATGAGTAATTAAGTTCTACCCACTAAGGGGGGTCTAAGGGGGGTTTCTTAGTTACGAATTTCAGACTATATATTCTTAGGTAGGATTTCAATTTTGATGAACTTTTAAAAAAATTTTAATTAATAAATTACCAAGTACTAAAGCGGGTTCAGGGGTCCTCCCCCATTTCGAAGATTTGATTCCAAAAACCGGGTTTTAACTTGTTTTGATACACCAAATCCAAATTTCAGGGCCCCTTCACACACCCTTATTAGGGGTCATCCATAAATTACGTGAGGTCAAAAAGGGGGGAGGGGTTTGGAAAAATCTCATCAAATCTCACCAAGGGGGGAGGGGGGGGGTCGCTTAAAATCTCACGTCAACTTTTTTTAACTTAATTATAACTTAATTAGGTGCTATGAAGCACAAAATGCAAATAATTTTTAGAAAATAATTTTTAAAAGTTGTAGGTAAATCTCACGTGGGGGGGAGGGGGGGTCAAGAAAAATATCACTAAATCTCACCAAGGGGGGAGGGGGGGTCCAGATTTTGGAAAAAACACCTCACGTAATTTATGGATGACCCCTTACTCCCCTGAATTACTCCAAGTCTCTGAGGTGAGGGTCTGGAAATTTCAAGGTAAATATTATGCATTGAAGTCAAAATTTCGAAGGGACTGAGGGTTCTCCCCCAGAAAATTTTTGAAATTTACCTCTTAAAACTAGTGTTTCATCTAATTTTGAAACTGTTTGGTTTCAAAACCACAGTTTGAGAACCGCTGGTCTAGGTCATTATGTTTGGTGTTGCAGTCGACTTAGCTTATTGTGATCACAGTTAATGTTATCAATAATTTAAAGCCATCAAAATCAACAGGTCCCAGTCATTCCTATTTATCTTACCACAAAATGTATAATTTTATGTGATCAACACATTGTTTAATGTTTTCAAAATTTGTCCTCAGCATCTCCTACAAAACCAGCCCCTTTTTTTAGTTTCAAGTTTCAAAGGTCAATTTTCACAAAGTACAGTTTTTTTTCTACTGAAAATCAGCTACAGTGGAAAACGTAAGTGGCTACATCATTCCTGGAAAATCAACAGAATTAACATTATAAGATTATGGGAAGGGTGGGAGACTTGGTGAGGGATGTGATTGGTCCAAGGCATGCCAATAAGGAATATCGGAACAGCTTTAGAATAGGTCAACTTTTGGCGACTGTTTCCAGCCGGCACCAACTTGGCGCCGGCTGGAAACAGTCACTAGAAACATTGCAACCCGAACTTCCAGAAATCCGGCAACCTTGCAAACCAGCCGCCATCTTGTTTACACTGGCTCAAAGCCCAAATAAATAACAGAAACAATAAATACAACCGATAACATGGAGTTTAATAACTACCAAAATAGACATTTACTCTAAATTACCAGCACTAATAGCTAGAATGAACAATCTTACCTTATTATTCAATAGAAATTTGAATTGAATTTATCAAATCTAACAAGATCCTACGGAAATAACACGCTGCGGATTCATCGTATACTGTCATGCATGGCCGCCGCAAATGGCAAATGAATGACAAGACCGCAGATTAAACTCAAAGCTGATGGAACAACCAAAAAGAGTAATGAATTATTTCACCTCGAAATTATAAAATAAAAATGAGAATTCATTTAATTTTTATTTTTCTACCGTTTCGATCTCTATAACTGGCTTATATTATTTTCCAACTAAAAATAAATTTGCATAAACATGGCTGCCGGATTAAGCAATCTACTTGACATGACCAACCGATCAACAACCGATGAGCTGACTCGCTGACGTAAGCAACCGATAACCCAGCCGGCGCAACCAATCGGCAATGAAATACCTCCAACTTGGCGACAGCAAAAAAGTTGACCTATTCTAAAGCTGTACCGGAATATCTCTGGTGCAGGGCTTAGCAGATTTCGCTGCTTTGTGATTTTGCAGCTTACCAGAATTTAGATTGTTGATAGTAGTGTTTGTTTTAAACCAATTGAAAAGGTAAAGTTGAAAGATTTGGTCTTAAAAATTGAATAATCTGCATTACTTTGGTAAATGGTAAATAAGCTCTAAATAAGCCAAATTAAAATCCCATTAATAACTAGTGTTGCAATAAGTTGCAAGATACATTAGTAAACTTCTTAAATACTTTTAATAGGACTGGGTTGGTAGGATTTTAAGACAAACACTTCTGTTGCACTGTTTGCAAAGGTTGGTACTTACGTATTATACCGTCGACCGTTCAGATGCCGTTTAATTCAGCGGCACATCAATACAAAAGGCAATTGGTTTTGATGACGTTTTTGATTAAGCGGTATGGTCGACGGGATAATACGTAAGAACCCAAAGGTTATTATCGAATCACTTAATATCAATTGGAAATTGTTATTAGTGTAAGCTTGGCTAAAAGCAATCACATTAAGTTGAGTTGACTGTAGTAACTAATTAGTATCTTTGTGGTTTAAATTTTTTTCTATTTCTAGATTATGATATTAGTAGAAAAAGTTACGAGGATCGGTTTCTAAGATTAGAATACATTAAGACTTTAAAACATTAAGAATAAATAATGCTGCTCCCTATATAACTGACATCTTGGGTCTGCCCCTCTTTACAATATTAAAATAAAATATACCAAATACATAACTTTTATAAATTGGTCTTCTACCTAAGATAGGAACAGATTTTATGTAGGTCCTCCATGCTGACTGTTAAGAGTGACCAGTTTCCAGTTCTTGGCGACTATCGCTATTAACATTGTGGAGGACCCACATCATATCTGCTTCCGTAAGATTTTTATTATAATTTTACTCTGCTAATTTTTATAATATATTTTTTCTTTACTAGGGAGATGAAACGCTGGATACAGATCTACCTACTCAGCTCGAAGCCAAGTTGTTTTGCACTACAGGTACAAAATTGCTGTGGGTTATTTTGCAACCATTTTTCTACACTTTAAGAGCTTTCTTTGTGTATCCCAAGCCACCTACATTTTTGGAAATTGTGAACACCATTGTTCAGTTGACATTTGATGCTATTGTGTGGTACTTTTGTGGTAAGTGTTTTTCAATAGTTAAGAATGATTTTTTATGTTAATTGTTTTTATTTAACAAATATTTAAAGTTTATAAAAGGCTTATTTTTCACTGTAGAGCCATATATTATGTGAATGAGAAAGTCATGTTTTAGACAACTCCATTTTGGATGATGAATCAAACAAAAATTTTTTAATTTAGTACTAATTCTTAGTACTCATTAATTTTCTAATATGCAATAATTTACTATTTACATGCAGATAAGATGTAGTAAATAATTTTTAATAACAGGCATGAGATTCTTCCAAATTTTTTTCAGATTTTTCTGAGAGTTTTCAGACTTTTTCCGAATTTCCCAACAATTTTTACCGAAAAAAATTAGGACAAGATGTTCCAACTAAGCTGAAACCTTGATTTTTAGGTCAAATCTCATAAAGTTTTCATGGGGAGTACCCCTAAGACCCCCCTTAGAATTTTATTAAGCCCAATTTTCCATATTACTGTCATCTATATATCCAAAATCAAACTTAGAATTTATTAAAAGGATACATTAAACCTATGAAACTAATAGGAGTTTTTTTTCACAAAATATTGTTCACGCTGTTTTTCAGACTTTTGCTTTTTTCTGAATCTAGTTTATACAATGTTCATAAACATTTATTAATTTATGCTTAAGAAATCTCAAGTATGTAAAAGCGTTTTATGTAATCGTTTTATTGATGTTAATGTTGGATTTGAAAATTCAAAATCACGATACAATCATATTCCTTTGTTTTCATCATGCAACCACTTCATAAAATTTACCTTTTTTTTGTTTTCAATGAGCTGAGTGAAAATCTTGCTATTTTTTCAGACTTGACTTTATTCAAGATGTTTTATAATACTTAAAAATAATTGTATGAAACTATTGGACTCTGTACCCAAATTTTTATTTTCTGTAATTTACAAATTTTTTGAAGTTCTTTAATGTCAAAACACTTGTAATGACCATTTAAACATAATCAAAACAAAAAAATCTACTTTTTATAAAGCAGTTTTTAAGAAATTTTGAAATTTTCAAAAATATAGTTTTAAAACGCTACTTCAATTATGATAATTTTGGTATGATTTTTTACCCCTACATAATCTATGTTATTGTCCATTGAACTATGCATTTATATTTGTGATACTTGTAAAAGTTTTTATTTTTAATAATTTTTTTTTCTCCAAACACCTCCAAAGTATCATGAAAATAAACACATTTTTCACTTTTAGACCTTATATTATACTCTGAATCCCTAATTGGAATGCATTATTTCATAGAAAACACTATGGTTAATATATAAGCAGAGTTTCAAGTTAAATAGAAAAAAAGCCATAGGGTTTTAAGTGCTAAAAAAAGTAGTTTTGAGAAATATTAAAAAAATGTGGTAACTGCTCAGTAAAAATTGGAAATTTGTTATGCTTAGAATTCGCGCATCACTATGAAATGTGCCAAATCAATTTATTTTATTGATTTGAGAGGAAAATTCTTAACTCGATATTTTGACAGATTTGGAGGTACTGAGTCCCCTTATACTTAGGTCAGTTTTTTATAATGGTATTTGATTTTTTTTGTGAATTTATCATAACACTTTGTGTTTGTGTCCTGCTAATTCAAAAGTATCCATTTTTTTCTTAACTCTATAATTTATTTCATAATTTCCATTTTTAAATTTAGGTTTGCATATGATTGGTTACATGATTGGTGGAACACTTCTGGCTATGGGCTTGCATCCAGTGGCTGGGCATTTCATTTCTGAACATTACATGTTTAAAAAAGGGTTTGAGACATATTCTTACTATGGTCCTCTGAACTTCATCACTTTCAATGTTGGCTATCATATGGAACACCATGACTTCCCAAGTGTGCCTGGATCTCGCTTACCTCTCGTAAGTAGATAAGGAATTCTATCATTAAATGTTAGTTTTTTCAGACTTTAAAGGATTTCAGAGGTTGTACTCCTCTATGAGGGTCTTCAGACATATATAAATAGGTTTAGCATGAAAATGTAAATATTTTTACTTTTCAAATTCAATTCAAAATTGTCCTAGTCTATGAAAGCAGTTGTAAAGAAAGATAGCTTAAGATATTTAAAGAGAATCTTAGTAGTGAACATTAATATATTAGGATTTAAAAAATTGTTTTAAACTTAGTTTTACATTGAAATATATTTTCAGCTCTTATCTTTCTAGGTAAAAAATTAAGATGAAAATTAATTTTATTCTCGAATTTTCAAAGCGTATGTTTAAGCTAAAATTCAAATCGGATTCGATTTGGTAATTTTTTATTCAGATATTTATTATTTTTTATAGGTAAAAGAAATTGCAAAAGAATACTATGATGATCTGCCACAACATAATTCATGGACAAAAGTCATTTGGGACTTCATCACTGACCCAGCCATTGGCCCATATGCTCGTGTAAAGAGACAGCATAAAGCTACTCAATAAATTTGCTCAAGAAAATGCTTAATCAAGATTTACAAAATGCTTTTTTAAGTTTTGTGCTATACAAATTTTTTAAGTTTTGTGTGTGGCTGGCCCCTGTTTGTGTACCATCTTAATGTTTTAAATGTTAAAATGAAATTCGTTACAAGCCATTTTGCTTTGTTATTTCCAATTTTAAAGTTTTTGATGCTTTTAATTTTTAAAATCATGCCTATAACTGAAATCAAAATTGCTAAGCTATGTATCTAACCTTACTGGACTAATTTTGGTGAACAATGCTATAAAATACTTTTAGAAATGTAGCTTATATGGACTTAAAAAGTTTGTATCAAGTATTTTACTGTCGTATATTGGTTATTTTATTTGTAAGGGATTTAAAGATATATTTAGGTTTTTTGGTATCAATTTAACTTAAAGGACATTCTTATCAGAATGCTTATCACTTTAACTCAATATTAATTTTCAACCTAGTATTTTTACTTTTAAGAAAAAAAAGTTGGTAAACTTTACTTTAAGAATTATTATTTCCAATTGTTTGCATTTTATATTTGTAAATGTCTTGTAAATATGTAAATTTTGATTTGTTTTACGACAATTGGTTTTCTCAAACATCTGTAGCATAGATTAATTTTTAGCTCTTCATATTGATATATTTTAAAGAAATCTTTGAATTTTGTTCTGGTTTCCAACTTTCATTTTTTTCTTTCGAAAGCTTATTTCATTCAATGTACTGCAATTTTTTCATATGCACGATAAAGGCTTTAGAGCTTATTAAAAATGCTATTGCCAAAGGAAATTCAGTTTTTTCAAACCCTTATCTGGAGTATGTCTTTTTTTTTTAGATATTTGTGTAATATTTTCATAATGGCTTTTACTTAGTTTATATGCAGATGATTGAAAATACTAGAGTGCTGCTTTCTTGTTTTAGTCAGTTTATTGTTCAGGAGCTATTTTTCAATATTCATTGAAGGAAATGTTGAATTTTTTCTAGTCTGAACACTTTTTAGTCATGTATACTCTTTAAAGTTATATTAAAGTTATTTCCATTAAATGGGTAATCATCATTATTTTGATCTGATGACAAGAACTAAGTATCAAATACATTTGGGGTAGCTCACAGTATCATACATGAGATTACACAGACAAAAAATTGGCGGAAAATATTTAAACAAAAATTCGATGGCACCTAAATTTTTCTTCATTTTAAGTAGAGGGGGTCCCTCGGCTCCTACTTACCGATATCTAGGTTGGTTGGGTTTTTATGGCTCATGACCCAAGACAGGGTATAGTCTGAGATCTAGGATTCGATATGCTAGATTCATATTTTTTTTTTATTAAATCTCAACTAATTTTCATATTTCTTCGATATTTTTTTCGATTTCTCTTAAAATTTAGTACTAGGCCACACTAGTGGTCAGAGTTTTCAGTATAAAACGATTGGAAAATAAGAAAGTGGAATTTCAGTTTTGTAAATCTAATTGTCAGATATTAATTTTGCTAAGCTGATTGGCGGATTTCCGCCAATTGGCGGAAGAATCACATGTATGCAGTATTTAAGTCTTGTTTTAGACACTTTAAAATGCAATTTATTTTATAAATTTAAAATTTTTAGAACCTTTCCTTTCTGATATTAACATAACATCTGCATAGTAATGATTAAACAATTTCAAAATTTTATCATTGTAGGCTCACTACTATAACTTTGTTTTAACTCCTTTGATTTATTTTAGTTGCGGGCTTTCTAAATAACTAGATTAAAAAATATAAGAATTTTAGACCATTGATAAGAACTTTTTCAGATGTGGTACGTAAACTAAACTGAAATTTTAAAATATAATTTAGTAAGAAACTTACTTTTAGAATTGTAAGTACAGTCGAGTCCGCTTAATGTGATCGCAATTGTCCGAGACTAAACTGATAACATTATCCGATCGATAACAATAAGCGATCTCATATCAAAAGCCGCAAACAGTGTAACTAGATTGTTTGTATCAAAATCATGTAATCGTAATAAATGTACTCAAAACACTATTTTTAAACTAGGTAAAATTTTAAGGGGAAAACATAAGAATAGTTCAAATAATAAAAGTAAATTGATCGCTTACTGAGTATTTTTATTTGTATAGAAAGGTCTCTCTTTTTTTCACTTCATTATATCCTTCCACTCCAATAAACAACTTATTTATTAAACACAAAGTAAAATTCAAATATCTTATCAGACATCTGTAAAGCGTCGATCTTGGTGGTTTCTTTCACCAATCACAAGCCCCATAACCGTTTTCTTTCAATACATGCGGAATGTTTTCTTTATCTTACTCATACTGAGTTTCAGAAAAAGAAGGGCCGGATGCTCTCATGGGGCAGATGTTTACTTGTAAAAATTGACCTTCAAAATGAAACTCTAACTCAAAAGCTGTCGTTTTAAAGAGAATATGGAAAAATTTTGATAATATTAAGCGGAGTGATGATTCATAGTTGATCCCATTAAACGATGTATTTTACATTAAATTAAATAGGAATGATCGGGACCTGTTGATTTCGATAACATTATCCGATTGATAACATTAACCGTGATCACATTAAGCGGATTCGACTGTATTACTTTGGTTATACAGTCAAGTCTGCTTAATGTGATCACGGTTAATGTTATTAATCGGATAAGATTATCATAATCAACTGGTACCAATCACTTTTATTTATTTTAATGTAAAATATATTGTTTAATGTGATCAACACCCCACTTAATGATATCAAAATTTGTCCATATCTCCTTAAAAATTACTGCTTTCGAGTTACGTTTTGAAGGTCAATTTTTACAAGTAAACATCTGCCCCACCCTAGAGCATCTGACGCTTCTTTTTTCTGAAACTCAGTATGAGTCACAGTTGCACTGTTATGGTTCTTTGCTTTGATTGTAAGAAAAATAAACATTTGATTATCTCCTCATTTATTGGAAGAAAACAGTTAAAGGGGGGGACCAGAATCTATGCTTGTGATTGGTGAAAGGATATGAGCGCCTAGCAAATGTTTCCGAGAAGAGATTTTGATTTTCCCTTGTTTAATAGAATTCAGATTAATTTAATTTAGTAAAATTTTGAAAGATCTTGTCTTGAAGTCTGAAAGACAACGAATTAATGGACAGAAAGAGGAATCGCGAAGGGGTGTGGTGCTTAATAAATGAAAATACAAAGTAAGGGGCCATTCATTAATTACGTAAGGATGATTTTGGCAATTTTTGACCCCCCCTCCCCCATGTAAGGGTACGTAAGATTTTTCAAACCCCTCCCCCCTATTCTTACGTAAGATTCCATTATGTTTTTCAAACAATAAAATGTTAGAAAACTCTCCTTTTGACGTAAATCAAAGATTTTTATTTTTCAACAGATAAGTAATATTCTTGCTGTCAACTACTAATATAATATAATATTACTATTATATTATTATCTCTTGATTAGAATAATTGGAATTTGTTTATATTACCTAGGAAAATCTTACGTAAGAATTGGTTTGACCCCCCCACCCCCAAGTAAGGGTATGTAGAGATTTTTCCAACCCCCCTCCCCCTCGGGACCCTTACGTAATTAATGAATGGCCCCTAAGCGATTATTTTATTTAGTTAGACTATTATAATTTTACCTATAAATTTTAAGTTGCCAAGTACATAATATTAAGTTGTTTTAACTACATTAATTAAAATTACATAACTTTGATTTTAAGGCAAACAATCTAGTTACACTGTTTGCTGCTTTTTTTATGAAATGGCTTATTTTATTCAATCTGATAATGTTATCAGTTTAATCTTGGACAATTGCGATCACATTAAGAAGAGTCGAGTGTAGTACTTGGATATTTATCCAGACAAAATGTTGCTTCTGCAGGGGTTCATCCAGAATTTTTTGCCAGGGGCCGTTTTTAGGAATTTTGTGAAAAATGGAAATGAATTTTGTGAAAAATAATTTTTCATTGTAAAATAAGGTCTTATTTCTGTAAATATATTATTTTTCTTAATAAAATTGCACTTACGGAGTGCATATAGCTTGATTAAAGCCCGTTTTTGAGGATCGGAATTTTGTGAAGGGGCCGTTTTTGAGGGTCAGAATTTTGTGAAGGGTCCGTTTTCGGCCCCAATTTCTTTCTAGATGCACCCCTGTTCTGGCATGTTTACAATCAAACTGTTTTCTTTATTATCATGAATTTAGTCTAACTTAGTTTTAGCATTACTGTTAGAGATACAATACAGATAACATGTTATAAACTCAACAATTTGCCCCGGATACTGTGAAAAGCCCTATTTGCAAGTAGTTTGTTAAAGATTTTTGAAAATCTGAATTTTGGCTTGTGATATTTTTGAAAATGGTGTCAAAAATTGTGAACCAATTGTATTTTTGTATTTATAGATAGCAACTTTGATAATTAAGATAACATATTAGAATAAGATGTGTACTTTGTTTAAACTAGCCTTTATTTTTTCTTTGCTTTTATTAGTTTAGTATCAAACCAAGGAAGTTAATGATTTAAAGCATTTGCATAAGCTTGTGAAAAATATTTGAGGTACTTCAAGCAACAAGCTAACTCCAATGTGAAGTTTTTGAAGTTAGCTTTTTGCTGAAAGTGACTCATTTTTTGTTGCAATTATCTTAAGGGGGATTACCTTTTCTATGTTCCTAGCGTTTTTCTTTAAGGAGCTTGAATGTAAAGTAATTATAACTATTTTGTACATTGTTTAAGAACTTGTGCCATTGTTTGTTAGGATTAAAAAAGTAGATTAGCTTACACTAAAGTGTAATTTCTCTCAAGTGTTAGGTTAAGTTAAATTAGTTTTCAGAATGTAAATTTTAATCACACCTATTTAATAACAAAAAATTGCCAATCATCCAATCAATTCAAAGTATTATGACAGTTATACACCATTTTTTAAACTCCTCGCTCCAAATGTTTGAGTGGCATCGGATGCAATTTAGTTTATCAAAAATCTATTTAGCAAACCTTAGAACAATTTTGTTTTTAAAAATGTTTTGATTTTGCATTGGCTTTACACATTGTTTTATTTCAGCTAAACCCAACTAATATCTGGATTATAATATTCAAAGTACAATTTATAGCTCTAATTTTATGTAGCTGTCACAAAAATATTTTAAATAAATGGATATTTTCAATTTGCCTTTTTTATGTGTTAAATTAGTTCAAATTTAAGTATTAGTCATTCAAGATAAGAAATTTTAGTAAATAGAAGTTTATATAACTAAAACTAGTAGGCATATCTATTCCTTAGAAACATTAGAACTTGGTACAGTTAATATTGCCAGCTTTATCTCGTGTACACTCATCAGAAACTGACTGTAAAAAAGACATGGCTGCTACAACAATTGAAATATTTTACAAGATCAGGGTTTCCCAAACTTTTCATGCATCAACCCCCTTTTAAAAATCCAACTAAATTCTTTATGAAAGATTATTTATGAATGAAAATCTAACAAATTTTACAGCCGGTTTCATTCACTAGTAATGTACAGTTCAATCTGGTTAATTCATAGGTGAATAAAAATAAGTAATATTTTAATAATAAATAAGTAATATACCGAAGAAGCATCAATCTTTCAAAACTTTGAAATTAAAAATTAGCATGTAAAGAAAGTTCAAGGGATCAGGAAAATTCTTTGAGTCATCCACAGCGCTGCATTGTACAGGGTGTCCCCAAAAAGACTGACACATTTAAAAATCAATAACTAATAACTCGAAAACTAAAAAAGATAAAAATAAGAGGTTTGTTACATCTTATTCCTGGGAGTCTTAGGTGTAGGATGGAACAAACCACGTATTATTATCCTTTTTAGTTTTAGAGTTATTAGTTATTGATTTTTAAAATGTGTCAGTCTTTTTTGGGACATCCTGTACCATAAGATAGCAAGATTTTATCCTTTCCAATTAGCAGTCCATGCAGGTGTGTATTACAACAAGATAAAGCATACCGCACTCAACAGGCAAAAGTGATCCCATGGCAGGAAATCAAAACCAATCAGTGGCACGCTTGACGAATGACGCTAGATAACGAAAGTTGAAATAATTACGAGGTGGATTGGGCTGATTTAAGCATCTCGGCTACACGTAGCTGCATCCGGGCCCAAGTTCATTGTAAGAGATAGATGTCAAGCTAGAATTTTTTCTGCACTTTTCTTTTTTATGACTGTTTAACTTTCATCAATCCCCTTAAAACCTTCATCAACCCCCAGGGGGTCGGTACCGACCCTTTGGGAAACCCTGTACTAGACAGTCTTATGGGGGAAAACATAGTTTAGATTTAATTAAGTTCTAATTTTAAAATCTGTGTTGGTAAGTGAGTAACTCATTTAAGACTTATCTACAAATCATTGTTTTAAACTAAAATAATTCACAGATAATACAGAAATAAAATATTTACTGAATGCAAAGTTGTATACAAAAGTATGAGAAGTAATTAATGTACATGATTAAAACACTTTCAGAGCTTAATCTTGCTTCAATGGAATAGGAATAGGGTAGAAAATGGCACTTAATATCAGTCCAAAGATTAATAGTAAAATTAGAAGAAATATGCTTAAAAATGGATAGCCAAGCCAGTAAAATAACACTAGGTAAACTAGAAAATAACTAATTAGCTGCTTGTTGGATAAGAAACGCAAATTGACTCTTGCTGGCAAGTAAATAGTGCTCCTCGAATAAGTTACCATGTCTTTGGACTTCTTCACATCGACATAGGTTACTGGTGGGGCAAGCAAGCGACGAGAAATCTTTCCAGCTATATTGTCTCTATAGTAATAGTCTTGTATCAGGTCATAATGCTGTAAAGAAAAATAAATTAGTTGTAAGGTCTTGGATTGCAAAATACATTTTAGTAATATGAAGTTTAAATTGGTATTGTTTAGTTTAACAGTGGTTCCCAAAGTGGGAGGTACTGCCCCCTGGGTATTGAAGAATTCTAATTTCAGCTTAGATTGTCCAACTCCTTCATAGTTTGTAACCACAATAATATACAAAGTAAAACACAAAATTTAAAACATCCAGAGAAGTAGTTAACAATTACCGTGTCGTTTAATTTCATAGACATGTCATTTAGGAGGTGGACCAGAGACGCAACTTCATAAGTACGGACTGGCTGCAGATCTGGATTGTCATGGTATGCCACTTCTGGCTTTTTTCTCCCCTTGAACATCTCAAGTCGTTCAAGCATAGTCAATTCGTGAAGTCTGGATCCATCACCACTTTCGAAACAACTGTTTGAGAAGGAAGGACTGGTTGGGGGAGCCATCATGCTTGCTGTTAGAGGAGAAACCTGAAAACGGTGCTTTGTTAAAAAAAGGTTTCAAGTAAAACTTGGGTATTGATTTGTTAACAAGTGAATACTATACAGAGCAGGTCTGCAAAACTTTAACTGTGATGCATGACAAACTAGGGAAACTTAACTTACCACAGAGCAAAACATTTACTACTTGGTTTGGTTTAGAGTGTCTAAGAATTAAAATATCAATCTTTTGGCTATGGCCAATAACTAATTTATTTGGATTGATCATAAAGAGTGAACACATCTGAACCTCCAAAATAAAATGTAAACAAAATCATGTAAAAACAAAATCTCCATTATAAACCTTAACATTTATCATAATAACTAAGTTAAAATAAGATAAGAGTGAATATAAGTACAAGTAGAAAAGAGATTCCGCCATTGATATAGTTCTCCACACATTCTCAGTTCTGTTCATTTCAAGAGTTGCAAGTTCCTTTCACAGTTAATTTTACAAAATTTACCCTAAAATAGACTTGCAAGCCACAGGTGAAAAATTGTGCAGGTATGATCAACACATTCAGAGGTATTTTCTACCATCTATTGAAAGGTTTCAAATTTTTTTATTAATAATAAATATCTTTATAGAAAGATTAATAAAATTACCTCTCTGAAAAAATTGCATAAATTTTTTGAGGAAGTCTCTAAGTGAGTAGATACTTTATGCACATCAGTTGGAATGCTCTCATTTAGATTGATATCATCATCAGACTTGTCAAACCAACTAAAAACTGCATTAAATATACTTTTGCTTGTTATACTATCGTGAGTGGGATTTAGTTGGTTTTTCTCAATAGCTGCTTTGATTGATGACAAAATATGAGTGACCTGAAAAAAATTAAGATTACGTTGGATTACTGAGCATTTTTTACCACAAAATTTTAAGAACAATGATCGAAATCAGTGATAAATCTATTTTATCTTGTTTGTTTTCACTAAATCAAGATTTTAGAAAAATTACTAATAGATCTTAACATAATCCCCGATTTACATTTATTTAGTGCTCTAGTTCAGTGGTCTCCAACCTCCGGTCCGCGGACCGGTGCCGGTCCATGGATCAAATGGTACTTGGCCGCGGGCCGATCATTTCATTGAAAATTAATTTAAATTCTTAGTTTTATACTCCAAATTAATGAATGATTGAATTATAAAACCACTTTATATTTATTTTTTGGTGCAACTGTATATTTTATTTGTTTAAATAAGCATGTTTAATAAGCATGTTTAAATACAATTTAATTAAAATTAACAAATCAAAATAATCTAGAATGTAAACAATCATTGTCCCCCAGTGGGCCGCTGTAAAATTATCAAACGTTGACCGGTCCGTGGTGGTAAAAAGGTTGGGGACCACTGCTTTAGTTGGTAGATAATATATTTATTTCAATGAATATTCTTTATTGCTTTACCAAAATCCTTTACTAATAGGATTATAATTTTTTTCTTTTGATCTTTCAATGGTATTCTTGTATTCATTCAATTGATTGTAGTTGACAGGATCAAAATCAGGTTAAGAGAAAAAAATAAATATGGTAGTAAATTAACACACTATATCTTACACTCATAAATATTTTGATGAACACATTTTTCTAGATTTCTGTGAATTTTAAATTTTTCAATCAAATTTATTTGATATAAATGACTAAAAACCAATTTTTTTAAATAGGGTCAACCTGTGTAATTCCCTAACACCCTGGTGTTTTCATATTAAAAAAAACTATCAGCTAAATTTATTTTGTGAAAAAAATTGTTTTAGAAACTGCTCGTTAAATTTCTGTAAAATAACATTAGTCTGAGTTTTGGCACTTTTTTTACAAATATTCCTGAAATCCATAAAAAACATGTTTGTCAAAATACTTATGAGAGTTAGAATGGGATTTTTCTGGAGAATATTTTTCCTAAACACTGTTTCTTACTAACGGCCCGAGTTGGGCGGTATAAGTCTCAAAGCTCTCTATCAATATCAATATCAATACTTATGAGTGCTACTTATTTTCTTTGATACCAAGTTTTTTTTACACAAGAGGCTGTTTAAACCCATACCATCATAAAAACCGGTTCACTGAACAGGGGCACATAACTGGAGCTAGCTATTTCAAGTTGAGAGTTCCTTTGAAATGGAAACTTTTCAGGTGAATGTTGAAAAGTCATGCCATGAGCAGATGGCTTGGACAAATATTTCCTTTCAGCTATAGAAAGTTGTAACGATATAAATACATAGCTTATTAAGTACAAGTAATTGCAATTCTTAATTACTATATATCATTATGAATTAATGCAGTTTTAGAAAAAAAACATACCTTGCATTACCAAACCCCTTAACTCAGCTGTGCAAACAACCTGGAAAAATATCAATTTTTAATTAAAAAAAATAAACCACATAAAACACTTATAAATATGAAATTAAAATTTTTTTGGAAAGTAATTTTTTAATTCTTAGAAAAAAGTCTTCAGATTCAATTAACTTGAACATGCTTGGGAGTGGCACCAGACAACACATCTCAGTTTTTTAGAGCTTTTCCTATCAAGTAGACTTTTTGTATCTGCTCTTGCAAGCCAATTATTGAACTTCTGACAACCACACAAGGAACCGCTAAAAACAGCTCAAAGCTTTTAGTATTATGTTTATTTTGAAATTCAATGTAGTATCCAAATTACTCACCTTAGTTAATCTAAAAAGCATGTAAGCATTTTTAGGACAGCTCAAATCCATTCTAAGAAACCTTTTCAAAATTTGATGGAAGATGGTTGTGTAAAATAACAAGTTTTCATTTATAAACTTATGCCTGCAAATAGAAAAAAAATACAAGCTCATTTTGAGTTACATCATTTGGTTGACTAACATATCAACTAATAATATATTCCTCTTGACACGGTAAAATTATTAGAAGGTGATATTATCCTCCAAGGGTAGAAACTGCTTTTTCAAAATACTTTTGAGCAGTACTCTACTATTCTAGGGAATCATATTTGCTACACAAAATATAACAAGAAAGATGCTATGCTATGTATTTCAAAAAATGCCCGCTTTTAACCTTAAAAACAATAACTTCATAAACTTTTTCTTACACCTAGTTTTTAAGCACAATACACACAGATTTAAAAAAAACCTCCCACTAAAGACCAAAGCCCATTAAAAAGAGTAGTAGCCTCTCTCATTGTGAGAGAGGCTACATTACAGTTGCCACTGATGCTAAAAACCTTACAGATTTAGCAATGAGGTGTATGACGTTTGTGTGCGTTTTTTTACACCCAGTGAGTTATACTACATACACTAAACCGACACCAAGTTGAGAAATTGAGCGATTTTAAAAGATTGCTGAATAAATATTACCAAATTGCTGGATCTAAATCACATCTAACATATCTCCATGGTTGGATGTAGCTTAGGTAAGTCTCAAGAGGCTAAAATAAAAAAATAAATAAGAAGGAAAAATTAATAAAGCTTAGAAAAATACAGGCACAGTTTAAAAAAATATAAAAAATTAAAATTTTCTGAAGAGATTACAAAACTTAATGTATTGTAAGTAAAAAAAGCTTATAAATCATTTAAAAAAATCCTAAATTGGATGTTCATTTAAAACTTGAAATTAACTTTTGAGCTATAAAGAGATTTATATTATTAGAGTAAAGGTTATTTTGAATAGTTTGTACACAAGAGAATATTTGAAAACATTAAATTTACAGCTATAAATTAGGTATAATCAAAGCAATAATCAATAAGAACTATTTAAACTGAATAGAATATTAAAACTTAAGGAAATACACAACTTGCACTTAAGAGGTTGTAAAAAAAATTTGACAACATAAAAATATAGCGATGTTAAAGTCAAACACTTACAATTCTAAACGATTGATCTAATGGCCAATGATCAAATGTTGACTTTAAAAAGCAGTACATTTCTTTTTGTATAAGTTGAGTCATTCCTAAACTGCAGAAAAAAGGTTACTTAATTTATTTAAGACTCATAGTACACAGTTTATAAACAACACAACAAAATAATTTAAAATAGAATAATTTTTAAAATTAAAAATTTACATTCAATGCAAATCATTAATTAGCTACTAATTGAAGAATTATATTTCCCTGTTTAAAACCTTATGAGAATGTTTTGCTTAAGTTTTCAAATTTTATAAAAACATGTGTTTTACCTCTTTAGACGACCTAAGGAGTCTATCATAATTTGCCCATGACCAGATATTTGGTTGGAAGACAATGAACTATTGAAGAAAAAGTGGAGATGCTTCATCATAATCCTAACCATCCAAACATGAAAAGAAGAAGGAACAAGAGTTTTCTGAAAATAAAAAAACAATTTACCTACAAGCTACTATGAATGATGTCAGTAGATAAATCCAATTCTTTTCTACTAAAGCTCTTTCCCTGTTATAAAATTTGGTATTATCCTGTTGACCATGCCGCTCAATCCAAAGTGCATTACCAAATCTTATAGACTATACCACTGAATTTGACGGTTGCTGAATGGTTGACGAGATAATACGCAAGAACCCAAAAACTTCTAAATACATCAAGGGAATTGATTTTTTTATCAGTCCGAGAATGCTTGAAAACTTAGGACAAACAAAGATTCCGCTAATTTTAATTGTTTCGCTAATTCTGGTAGCTGAGAACACTGGTTCACACTTAAAGTAAATAAATATTGGAGCTCAGTATGAAATAAAACTAAAGCAAAGTGTTTACCTGAGAAAACATTGAAGATCCTCTTTGATTATCTAAATTATTCAGATTCAAATACATCTCCTTCATTATGAGGATGAATGTTTCTGATCTCCAGCTTTCAGCAGGAGAGTGTCCGTAAGGTGAGTTGGAGCCAGGAGATGACACCATCACAATTCCTTTCTTAAGTAAACTGGGCTTTTGTTTCATAGGTGACATAAAATCAGGATGAGAATGGCCATTCATTTGAGCATTGGAAGAGTTGAAGTCTGACATATTATGAGGGCTACAAAACACAATCATAATTGCAAATAAGTAACTTCAGAAACAGTTTTATTCTGTCCCATTAACCATTTCCCTAGCACTTTCTCAATAGCATCACTTCCAACACCATCCAAGAATATTATGAAATTATATATAAAACTATTTAGGAAGAAGACAAAGCAGCTAAACAATCAGCAAATGTCAACTACAACCTAGCAGTTTAGTTTAGAAATTAAGTAGGTACTGAAAGTTTTTGTTGCAACTATTTTGTTAAATTCATTCTAATTTATTTTAATACACCCCTTATATTCACCTTCGATTAGCATGCCCTAAATTAAAACTCTTAACTAAAGAAAAATACGAAGATCTAGTCAAGTTGCTGTAAAAATTATAACATATTAAGTCAATTAAGCAGTATTTATTTATTTTGGACTGTTTCAAAGTCAATTTTAAAAGATGCTGATTACAGAAAGACTTTTAAGGGATTTTACCAATAACTTTAGTTTTCACATTTATTTCAGAGAAGTCAGTAATTAAAATAAGTTAGAACATTTATTTAACTTCAGCACAATTTCTTTTAATTAGATTCAATGTTTAATTGTTTTAATTAATTGTTAATGTTAATCCAATCTTACTTTTTGTTTATCCCCATGTCAGTGTTTGTAAAAAAATTCCTAATGATTTACTAGGACTAGAAAATAAATGTCTTCCTTGGACTTTGAAAATCATTGTACAGCAATGTGCAGTAGATTAACTTGAAAGAGAACATACTTAAAATCCATCAAGTGCTGACATTTTTTTGTTACCTTCCATAATAAGATGACAGTGAAAACGTTTGGATCGGTGAATGCTGAGGACTTGAAGTGGGCTGGTATAAGGGAACTGCTCTGTTGTCAGTAGGTAGAAGGGAGAAAAGGTAATCTTCCAAAATATGAGAATACAAAACATCTTGCTGATCCAGTGTGTTTGATGCATTCTAAAATTAGTTTTACATAATTAGATAACATATAAATAAAAATATGCTAAAACATAAATTAACAAAAAGAACATCCTAACTCTTAGTAGCAAACCCCTGAAAAATAGTTGGGAGGAGGATTGGTTGTTTTGTGTTTTATGGTGCATGATCCACATCAGGATATTATGCACCAGTTTGGAGGAGATAAGAATTTCTGACATATGCGAGAAATTTAAAGTCCTTTTCTATAGTTAAAAAAGGAAAATTTTTAGTTTTAGTTAAATTCCAAAATCCTTATTCTCCTCGTTTGGCAGCACTTTAAAATAAATTACACAAATAAATAGTTTCAATCATGGAAGATTAAGAGCGCAAGTTTAGAACTGCTGATGCGCCAAGTTTTTAGCGATAAAAATCCCTATATAGTTACCCCAACTCATGTTAAGTGAATTATGTGGCTTTTAAATGTGCCGTACAAAACAGCTAAAACTCGCCGACCACCAGCAGTTTTAAACTTGCACCAGATTAAGTTCTAGGAAATAAAAAACTTTTATTTCAAAAATACATATATAATAAAATGGAATATAGATAAAAATAAAAGTATGGATAAACATTGATTTAATGATCAACATGTCATAAAATACAGATTACAAAGATTGTGATTTTAAGATGAATCCTAATGAGGAAATACTCACCCGAATGGTAGGATTTACAATGAAATAGGTAAAATGGAAGAAATAAAACTCAAAGGCATCTATGTTGAATTAAGGAAGCACTAGAGATCATGAAGAATAAAAAATACAACACTTTCAAAGAATTGAATTTCCAAAAGTAAAAGAGATAATTAAGTTCAACTGTTATAAAATCATTTGAATTTTATAAACAATAGCAAAAAGCTCAATGTAAATTAATTAAATACTTTCAAGGATACTCAAATGGAGTGTAGATGGAAAGGTTGCTGGGTTTAACACCTGCACTTTGTTGGAAAAAAGGGGTGGAACTTTGCCTTCTTGCAGCATTGTTTGACTGGAGAGCTATAGGGAAAAAATATTTCAATTAAATACAAGTAAGAGTACAATTGAATAACAACAAAAACTGTATGCCTCATTAACTATTTTTTTTTTAGAAAATTCAATGCAAAAATATTTTTTGGGTAAAAGGTACAAACAAAACAATTTCTAATAATAAAAACTAACTTACTATTATTTAGCAATAGCCTGCTTTTTAATGATATTCTTATAAAATAGCTATGTGAGAGGATTATGCAGTTTTATGGGAAACAAGATAATTTAAAAAATAGATGTCTATAAGATTGATAAAAATTATCACAACCACAATAGAATTAACGCCTGTATTATAAACTGTGAATAAAAATTGCAAACAGGATGAAAAAGTAACTTACGGGTAGGCATGCAATAGGAAATTCAAATTTGGGAGAGAATTCTTCACACAGTTTATAGACCAATCTTAAGATAGGTCCATCGGGGGCTAAAAACCTTCTTAAACTTTCAAACTCTCTTCGTTGAATGTCCTTTTCAAGTGAAAGGAGCCCCCAGTCCACACCAGTACGGAAACCAAATATAGCCTCCACCAAATTAGGAAACACATATTGTAGCTCCTAGAAGAAATAATTCTTGATAAGCTCATAATAAGCATTTATATTTTAACCAAATGTTTAATAATATAATAAACATTTGGTTTAACTAATCAGATGAATAATATGTGAAGGGTGATTATATTATTTATTTTATAGTTCATACTTTAAGCAACAACCTTAGAGTTTATAACATGTTTTGCTAAATTTATGGTACTTGCCTATAAGTCCCATTGTCAGCAATCAATCATCCTAGATTTTAATGTGATTAACCAGTATTTATTGTGTTTCTATTCTAACCTTGATTTAGTGAAAATTAGAATGTTTTCAATTTCTTAATTTTGTTTTGTTTTACAAAAAGTGGCAAAGCCTGTCAATGGCATGTGAGTAATGCATAAGGTAAAAAAATAACTTCTTTTAAAAGGGCTTTTCATGAAAAGTGAAGCCAAAGAACCAGATTTCGAAAGTTAATGAAACCAATTAAGTAATAGATCCTTTTGAAGCTTAAGAGGAGAATTTTCTTAAAACTCCCTTTAAAATATCTAGATGTAAGAAATAAATAAGAGATTTAGCCCAAAACATTGGAACATTATTTGATTGAAAACATTCCACATGGAAAATTAGCAGTTTGACAAAGCTTTCTTATTTTAAAAATAATCTGTAGAAATTCAATTAGGGCTAATTTTACCTTATGACTACCCTATTTTTAAATTAGAATAAAATTTTAAGATATCTTATGAATTTAATTAAATTAAGAAATTTAAATTAATTTTTATGTATCAATATTACATACATTACAATATTACAAAACAGGGTTGTTACATTTAAAACACTTTGTTTTAAACATGTTTAAAACAAAGCAAAAAAAAACATTGTTTAAAACACATGTAGTTTTTAGCAAGTTGCTCCCTTTATTTTGGCAGCAAACTTACTATTTTCATGTATGGATCACCCAGAGCCTATAAAAATGGCGCCAAGTATAAGGCTTGGGTAAAAACAACCAAATCGCCATGACATAGGCAGTACATTGCTTGATAAAGAGCATGATGCTGTGAAGAAAACTTACAAAAATCATTTAAAAGAGCGAACTGTTTGTGGTGTATTCAAAAGTATAGCTTTATTAATCTAATTTCAGGGGTCATTCCAGACTTTTTGTGAAGGGTCTGTTTTTGTAAAAATTGTGAAAATCTACTCAAAATTTTGTGAATTTTAGTTAGTGTTAAAATAGTTATTTTCAGCCAGGAGTCTGTTTTTGTGAAAGTAAGCTCACAAATTTTCAGTATTGTGAAAAAAACTCATGTGAAAAATAGTGCCCATTTAAAGACCAAAATCTTTGTGAAGGGTCCATTTTTAAGGTAAAATACTTTGTGAAAGGTCCGTTTGCACAATGAAACATCTTGTGAAGGGTCAGAAAACGGACCCAAATTTCTTCTAAACAGACCTCTGAATTTCGATTTAAAAAGTCAAATTTAAATTTTTAAAAATCATTGATTTTTTTATCATTTCTATGTCGAGGGCAAAAAAAACAAATAAAACGTTTTAAACAAAAAAAACACGTTTAAAACAATTAAAACATGTTTTTTGTTTTTTATTAAAAAAAACATGTTGTTTTCCAACCCTGTTACAAAATAACTTATTTGGAAAAGCACCCAAAATTACTGAATGTCACAAAATATTTTTTAAACTATAAATTTTTTTTATATTGAAGGATTAACCAGCAGAAATGTCCCCAATTGGATTATGTTGGAAATGTTTCAATATTTATTATTACTTACACACAAAATTGTAACAAAAATTAAAAGAAACCCCTACTATAGCACTGTTCAACAAATTTGACCTTCAAAATTTTTTCCTTGATGAAAATAGTCATTTCTTATAGATTTTGGGTCGCTGAATACGAAAATCACCATTAAAATCTTCAATTGACTCAGGATTTTCGGGGAACAGCCCCTCCCCTTTTTAACGTTTTTCGACAACTTTATAACTTTAAACTCGATTTTCAGGGTCAAAAAGCATTGCTTTAGTCTTCAAATTGCACCCCAGGGGACAAGAAAAGATCAAATTAATATAATATGATAAGTTTATAACAAATGGATAGGTTTAAGTGGTAATTACCCCCCTAAAAACACAAAAAAATCGTTAAAAATAATAGGATTTGTTATACCCTATTTATTTTGCATATTTTTTACACAATTACCGTTTGAAGGGTCCTAACCCTTCCCCAAGGACCCAAATTCGATGGCAATATGCAGCAATAATTTTTACAAAAAGCGGTTGAGGTGTTAGAGTCCCAGAAGCCCCCGCGGAAGAGATCAGAAGACTCCCAGAATTGCGAAGGCGCTTGCGAGCTCAGGAATTAATATTGATGATTTTGAAAAGATTACAAATGACGTTTTTCTTATATTTTGGGTCTATCCTAAGTAGAAACTCTTCAGTTCTTTAACAGCTGACCGGTTTTAGGGAGTGTGGATTCCATGATTCAAGATGTTAATAGATGCACGGCTGTGGATAACAATTAGGGGGCATCCTCTTAAAAACTGAGGGTGATGGAGGAAAATGGGTGTCATATTTGACTTCAGCAGGTCATTTTACACAAGAATCAGCTGAAATTTAGTCGGTGGCATTTTTACTTTTATTTTGCACAGCAGTTTAACTCTAGGTGCGGCATTGAACCCTTCCGTGGGTGCTTTGGGGGCGTTAACAGCTCATCCGCTTTTAGTTAAACTAATTGCTGCATATTTCCATCAAATATGCAGCAATTAGTTATTATTTCCTTGGGGAAGGGTTAGAACCCTTCAAAGAGGAATCGCGTAAAAAATAAGCAAAATAAATAGGGTATAACAAATGCTACTATTTTTAGTAATTGTTTTGCATTTTTAGGGGGTAATTACCCCTTAAACCTATCCATTTGTAATAAATTTATCATATTATTATTAATTTGAACCATTTTTGTCCCCTGGGTAGCAATTTGAAGACTAAAGCAATGCTTTTTGACCCTGAAAATCGAGTTTAATGTTATAACGTCGTCGAAAAACAAAAAAGGGGGAAGGGCTGTTCCCCGAAAATCCTGAGTCAATTGAAGATTTTAGTGGTGATTTTCGTATTCAGCGACCCAAAATCGATAAGAAATGACTATTTTCATCAAGGAAATTTTTTCATTGTTGAACAGTAGGGCGTATCACGAAAAACTTTTTTTCGAAATTCAAAAAGGCATACTGAAAAAAAGTTGCCTAAAGGGTCACATATTCACCACGAAAAATTTCAGCCCGATCAAAAAATGTTTAGGTCCCCCGGAATTGGGCCAACGTTTTGGAAATTACCTCAATTTTCAATAAATTGACCGAAACCTCCAAGATAAAATTTTTATTTAAAGTTCATAATTTTTCTAGGATAATCTACTATCCTACCTTATAGTTGGCAGTTGGTTTCATATTTTTACTACTCTTCGTTTAGGAGTAATAATTTTTTTAACATTACAAGTTATTCGTGAAGTTGTTTTTCCTGCATTACTAAAGTTTCCAAAAATCAAGTTCTATCTACCCTAGAAAGTTGTAGTTTGTGTCATTTTGATTAGAATTTTATTTTCTTCCATATTTTATGCCCTGTAGAAATTATTTTGGTTTTGTTTTACCTGAAACACCGTGTATAATTATAAAAATAGTACTAATTTTGTCGTTTACAAGTAATATTTTTAAAACTCCTATGATATAAATTCGCTAAAAGAAATTTATCCATAAAAATGCACGTGAACTCAGATAACAGTATATAATAATTTAACTTTCATATATTTACTAATAATTCTAGCTATTCTTATTAAATGGAAAGTATTTGATTTATCCTTTTTTAAGACTAATTTTTTGGTAAAGAGTAAAGATTCTAACTACAAATAAAACCAACAGAAAAGCCAATATTACAAATTACAAGTAAAATAAGATTTCTAATAAATAAGATAATCACTAAGTATTACAGTAGGTATAAAGGAATACATACACTTTTACACATAGTACATACAAACATTTTTATTCCTTTGTTTCTGAAGAAGCATCTAAGAAATCCCGTTTAGTTTCGAACTTGGAAAGGAATTTCCTGTCCAATAATCTGGATTTAATTAACACATCACAATTTTTGAACTGTTGAGTGTTCGATTCCTGTTATGTGTTCGATTCCCCACTGACGAACTGAGCTCTAGAGTTTGTAATGCCGAATCTGGCAAAGCTTCCGCACCACGTTTTCTTATTATGACGTGTTGCTTCCACTGATGTTCAATTCTCATCGTTACTTGTTGCTGTTGACGTTGTGTTATTAATCTAACCTGCTGTTACTGATGTATCAATAAAGTCTTTTTCTATTTCTCACCACGTTCCACTGACTCTGCCCGCTGGACTTACAGGTTATGGGCCCAGGGATGCAACTGTGGTGAGATAGACTTTATTTTTGGACATTACTGACTTGGAAATACGATCAAGTTGAAGATCAAAAATGGCGACGTCAAGCGCGATTAGAATGGAGCTGCTAAATCGGAAGAACTACGAAACCTGGAGAATACAGATGAAAGCCATGCTTGTGAAGGGCGAATGTTATAAATTTATAACCGATGACCCTCCGGAAGCTGATGACGAATTGGAAAAATGGAAATCTGGCGATGAAAAAGCGATGGCGGACATCATCCTGTGTATTCAACCATCCGAATTGAAGCAAGTTAAGAATTGCACGACAGCAAAAAGCATGTGGAATAAATTGGCCGAGATCTACAAATCGACTGGACCAGCTAGGAAGGCAACGATTCTGAAATCGCTGCTTCAGTTGAAGATGCGTGAAAGCGAAAACGACATCCAAAATCACCTCAGTGAATTTTTCAACTTGGTAGACCAATTACAAGATTTGGATATCAAAATTGATGATGAACTGCTAACGATTATGCTGTTGTACAGCCTCCCAAGTGATTTTGAAAATTTTCGAGTAGCTATTGAATCGAGAGATGAGCTGCCGAAACCGGAGCCTCTACGAATCAAGATTGTTGAAGAGTTCAATGCGAGGAGAAACGGATCTCGAGATGATGTGAGCAATGCTCATTTTGCCAGTACTAGAAGCAAGCGGAATTTCCAACCGAAAACGAAAATGAGGGTGAACCAGCGGAGTTACACGAATCGAAATTACTCTGGCGACTCGCAGGAGCGGGGCGGTGCACATGATAGAACGTGCTGGAACTGTAAGAAAAAAGGACATTTGAGTACTAAGTGCCCTGATACTCACTCATATGCATGGAAGAAAAATTGTTTGAACGTTGAATGCGACTCAGCCGATACGAGGGAGAAAACTTCAAATCTATTCATACTGGACTCGGGTTCATCTGGACATTTCATATCGAATCGAGAACTGTTTACATCCCTATCCGAATCTCCAATAACAACCCTTAATCTCGCCGACAACAGTTCGACAGAAATAAAAGGAGTAGGGGATGCCGTAATTGAAGCTAAAAAGGAAGGCGAAGTGGAAGAGTTAACTATAAAGGATGCCATGCTTGTTCCAAGCTTGCGGAACAATTTGCTTTCAGTGGCAAAGGTGTGTGATAAGGGATACACCGTAACTTTCAACGCAACGAAAGTGACTCTTAAACACGCAAGTGGTGATGTTATCACTGGCCAACGAAGGCAAAATCTATACTGCCTGGACGTCATGGATTCACAACGGCAAGAAGGATCGGCCCTGTGTCAACAAGAAGCGGCGGTTGCTGCTGAACCTGAACCTGCACCCGAAAAGAATCACCCAGCGGTGATGTCTACTGCTATGGCTAGTCAATCGTTTGACTCGAGGAGCAAAGCTGATTTCAGGAAACTTCATTTCCGATTTGGACATGCATCTGCGGACGTTTTGAAGTCAGGAAAGTTCAAGGACTTGAAGGAGATACCCCAAGCTCCACCAGACTTCAACTGCGATGTATGCGTGAAGGGAAAATTGTGCCGCTCTTCTTTCCCGCACCATCATGAGAGAACCAAAGAAAAATTAGAGATCGTCCATACTGACATCTGTGGTCCGATTTCCACAAAATCTATCGGAGGAGCATCATACTTCGTCACTTTTACTGACGAATATAGTGACTTTACAGAGGTAAGGTTCCTTAAACATAAGAGTGAGGCCTTAGATGCATTTATAGAAGTAAAAAATTCATGGGAAAGAAAAACGGGTAATAAGATTAAATATGTTCAGTCAGATCGTGGAACAGAATACCTTGGAGGAAAATTTAATAATTTATTAAAAGAATTAGGTATTTCACGCAGGCTATCTGTTAGACATACCCCTGAACAAAACGGGAGATCTGAAAGAAAAAATCGTACACTCTTGGATATTGCTAGATGTATGTTAATTCAGTCTGGCTTACCTGTAAGATTTTGGGCAGAAGCTATCTGTACTGCTAATCATGTTAAAAATAGAACCCCTTCTAAAACTTTAAATGGAAATACCCCTTACGAACTTTGGTGTGGTAGAGAACCAAATATTGGATATTTTAAAGTGTTTGGATGCGAAGCCTATGTTTGGAATGATTCTAAAACTAAAAGTAAGTTCGAACCACGTGGTATCAAAGGTATTTTTCTGGGATATGATGATCAATCAAAAGGTTACAGAGTTTATTTAAATGATAAAAACTCTGTTGAAATCACAAGAAGTGTTAAATTTGTGGAGGATAAGTATCTTAACCCTGCTCGGGATTATGTAAACTTGGATCCATATGGGGAAGATGTGGTAAAGTGTGATAAAGATACTCAAACATTTATTTTCCCATTTCCTGAAACTAAAAAAGATAAAATGAGTAATGTGTCTAATGATCAACCTGGTAATGTAAAAGTAAAACGCGGTCCTGGTAGACCAAAACTAGTAAAAGGTGATGGACCTGGTAGACCTAGAAAAGTTTACAATACTGTGCCTATTTTAAACTCTAATAATGATGAAGGTGCTGAAACATCGTTTGATTGTTCTATGCTTGAAACCGATGAAATATCACTGGATAAAGCTCTAAATTCTAAAGAATCTCCTCTTTGGATTGAAGCAATTGCATCCGAAGTTGGAAGCATTTTAAAAAATGATACTTTTGATATTGTGCCAAATCCAGCTGATGTTGAGGTTGATGGTATAGTAGGTAGTAGGTTTATTCTGCGAAATAAATATGATGTTGATGGAAAAGTTACTAAGAAAAAAGCCAGGTTAATTGCTCAAGGTTTTAGTCAGGAACCAAATGTAAACTATTTTCAGAATCAAACCTATTCTCCTGTTACGAGAATGAGTTCTGTAAGATTAATGGCTTCTTTGGCTTCAAAATTAAAAGTCAATGTACATCAATTTGATATTACCACAGCATATTTGAATGGTGTATTAAATGAAAAAGTTTATATGAGACTTCCTAAATTTTTTGAAGTTGGTTTAGAATTTTTAATTAAAAATAAAACTGACCCTGTGTTGTGTAATAAGGCTAAGGAAATGTTATGTGCTATTAACAATGGAAATCAAGTGTGTCGCTTAAATAAAGCACTGTATGGATTAAAACAAAGTGGAAGATGTTGGTTTCTTAAATTAAAAGAAATTTTATTAGAATTTGGTTTTGTAAATACAATTAGTGATCCTTGTGTATTTCATATGAAAAACAATGATTTGTTAACAATTTTAACTGTATATGTTGATGACATTTTAATTATTAGTGAGGACCCTAAAATTGTGGATCAATTGCATATACATCTTGGTAAGTCCTTAGATGTTAAATACCTTGGTAATGCTAAAATATGTCTTGGTATAGAATTCAGTGTAAATAGTGTAAATAATGTAGTTGCTTTGTCTCAAGAAAAATATATTGGAGAAATATTGGAAAAATTTAATATGTCTAATTGTAAAACTGTAAATACTCCAATGGAAACTGGTTTAAAGCTTGTTAAGGCTAGTGTAGTTGATAATTCTTTACCTTACAGAGAATTAATTGGTAGTTTAAACTATCTTGCAGTATGTACAAGACCTGACATCTCTTATTGTGTGAGTTATTTAAGTCAATTTTTGAACTGTTATGATCGATCACATTGGAATGCTGCTAAAAGAGTGTTGAAGTATCTAAAGAAAACTATTAAATTTGGACTATATTTTAAAGGTACTGATTCTTGTATTATTGGATATACCGACTCAGATTGGGGAGGAAATGTTGATGATCGAAGGTCATATTCTGGTTATTGTTTTATGGTTTTTGGATGTATTGTGTCTTGGGAATCTAAAAAGCAAAAGACAGTTGCACTAAGCAGCACTGAAGCAGAATACATGAGTCTGTCTGACGGTTGTAAAGAAGCTCTTTATTTGCAGAAACTTCTTAAAGAATTGAATTTAGTTGATTTTTCTGATGTCAAATTATTTGCAGACAATCAAGGTGCTCTTAAATTGGCAGAAAATTCTTTGTACCATAGTCGTACTAAGCACATTGATATTAGACATCATTTTATTAGAGATACTTTGTTAAATAATGATTCTCTATCTCTTGAGTATGTTTCTACTGATCAAATGAGTGCAGATTTGTTAACAAAGCCCCTTTCTGCTCCTAAACATTTCAAGTGTCTGGATTTGATAAATGTTAGAGAAATAAGTTTGTGATTTTTAGTATATACTATGCTATTTTGTAAAAAAGGGATTTTTAGGATTTCTTGTTCTTGTGGTTCGTCATTGAGGGGGGGTGTTGAGTGTTCGATTCCTGTTATGTGTTCGATTCCCCACTGACGAACTGAGCTCTAGAGTTTGTAATGCCGAATCTGGCAAAGCTTCCGCACCACGTTTTCTTATTATGACGTGTTGCTTCCACTGATGTTCAATTCTCATCGTTACTTGTTGCTGTTGACGTTGTGTTATTAATCTAACCTGCTGTTACTGATGTATCAATAAAGTCTTTTTCTATTTCTCACCACGTTCCACTGACTCTGCCCGCTGGACTTACAATACGATGCCCACAAATACGAAGGGAAGCTTCAGTGACTTCCTTCACAATATTTTCAACTGCCTGTGTGTGCGAAGGAATTTTGAACTCCTTTCTATCATTCAATCCAGTTTCAACGATTAGCTCGATTTTTTCTTTATTTAAATTATTTAGAAGTGGTGGTTCAGTTAAAGTCACATAGACTGCCAGTTTATGATGTCTACTATATCATCCACCTCGAAATTTACTTGAGGTGGTTTGAAAACCCTTTTTCCTAGAGAATCAGCATAAGGTACTTAGACAATGATCTAAAGGATGTGGTTAAATCTACCACACAAAGGTATATCTTTAGGGTAAATCCAGATCAACTTCTTTTAAGAAATGTTATTTGACCCTCGAAAACACATTAGATCTATGGCAAATAAAAAAATACAGGAAGCTCGCAAACTCCCTCAAGTAAATTTCGAGGTGGATGATATCGATTACATCATAAACTGGGAGTCAATGATTGTAGCTGAACCACCACTTCTAAATAACTTAAGTAATAAAAAGAAGAAATCGAGCAAATCTTTGAAACTGGATTGAGTGATAGAATTCCTTCGCACACCCAAGCAGTTGAAAATATTATGAAGGATGTCAATGAAGCTTCCCTTCGTTATTTGTGGGTTCAAAAATTGTGATGTGTTAATTAAATCCAGATTATTGGACAGGAAATTCCTTTCCAAGTTCAAAACTAAACGGGATTTCCTAGATGCTTCTTCAGAAACAAAGGGATCAAAATATTTGTATGTACTATGTGTAAAAGTGTATGTATTCCTTTATACCTACTGTAATACTTAGTGATTATCTTATTTATTAGAAATCTTATTTTACTTGTAATTTGTAATATTGGCTTTTTTGTTGGTTTTATTTGTAGTTAGAATTTTTACTCTTTACCAAAAAATTAGTCTTAAAAAAAGTCAAATACTTTCCATTTAATAAGAATAGCTAGAATTATTAGTAAATATATGAAAGTTAAATTATTATATACTGTTATCTGAGTTCACGTGCATTTTTATGGATGAATTTCTTTTAGCGAATTTATATCATAGGAGTTTTAAAAATATTACTTGCAAACGACAAAATTAGTACTATTTTTATAATTATACACGGTGTTCAGGTAAAACAAAACCAAAATAATTTCTACAGGGCATAAAATATGTTAGAAAATAAAATTATAATCAAAATGACACAAACTACAACTTTCTAGGGTAGATAGAACTTGATTTATGGAAACTTTAGTAATGCAGAAAAAACAACTTCACGAATAAGTTGTAATGTTAAAAAAATTGTTACTCCTAAACGAAGAGTAGTAAAAATATGAAACCAACTGCCAACTATAAGGTAGTATAGTATATTATCCTAGAAAAATTATGAATTTATATAAAAATTTTATCTTGGAGGTTTCGGTCAATTTATTGGAAAATGAGGCAATTTCCAAAACTTTGGCCCAATTCCGGGGGACCTAAACATTTTTTGATCGAGCTGAAATTTTTCATGGTGAATATGTGACCCCTAAGGCAACTTTTTTTCAGTATGCCTTTTTGAATTTCGAAAAAAAGTTTTTTGTGATACGCTCTATTGAACAGTGTAGTCTGTTCATTTAGAATAGGCGGCTGAAAAGAGGATCAAAAACGCTTAATAACGCCCATCACGCAACTTCAGTGACCGATTCTTTTACAGCATTTTAACTACTTTTGTTTAGGCTACCTTGTCATTGCGCTTGAAAATTTTTTCAATGAATTACATTAGTAACTGCTTTTAATACATTACAACTCAGGCACCTATTCTAAAGAACAGAGTAAATAGCGTTATGCTTAAATTACTTTGCACGAAACTTCTTGTTAGTGCCTGGGTAATCCTTAAGTATTTTAAAAACATACCTTTACAGGTGAATCTTGTAACAACTGGGCCAATAGAAGACACCTATCATACAAAGGATTTATAAGAGCATTTTGATAACTTGTCTGAAAAAAAAAGACACAACTTTAATATTGTAGGACAGTTATAAAATAAGTTTCTAATTTGAAAAATTCATACATTTTGAAGGGGGTAGGTTAGGGTGTATCGAAAAAAACTTTTTTTCGATTTTGATGACGTAATAGTGCGGAAAAGTTGTCTAAGGTGCCAGAGAGTACCTGTGAATTTTTTCAGAATTTTTGGATAATTTCTTAATGTGCCACATCGGCCCTGAAGTTCCCCATGTTAATCCAATGGGGCGCGCCGCCAAAAAGGCCGAAAATCGGTTTTTCGCCCCTCATTTCTACCCTAATCACACGACGAATGTCTCGTCTCGAGTTATGGACTCTATATGATCTAGGCTATCCGACAAAACTTGAATAATAGCCTAAATATCTATATTACGTTTTTTTGTTTGCTCAAATTTCGTCGAAAATCGCGTATTTCCTCGTTCAAATCAGAGCCCACAATCAACATAACATAGAGATTTAAGTTATTATTCAAGTTTTTTCGGGTAGCATACATCGTATAGAGTCCATAACTCGAGACGAGACATTCGTCGTGTGATTAGGGTAGAAATGAGGGGCGAAAAACCGATTTTCGGCCTTTTTGGCGGCGCGCCCCATTGGATTAACATGGGGAACTTCAGGGCCAATGTGGCACATTAAGAAATTATCCAAAAATTCTGAAAAAAATCACAGGTACTCTCTGGCACCTTAGACAACTTTTCCGCACTATTACGTCATCAAAATCGAAAAAAAGTTTTTTTCGATACACCCTAGGGTAGGTATTTATAGGATATGAGGTTCCATTTCCTTATTTTTCTGGCTTAATATTGTCAAGCATTTTTAGGTATCAAATGTTCACCAAAAATTGGAAACCAGTACTTATGTATTATCCCGTCAACCGTTCGGTGACTGTCAAATTCAGCGGCACATCCATAGAAAAGTCGATGGGATTTGATAACGTTTTTGATTAAGTGGTACGGTAGACGGGATAATACGCAAGAACCTTGGAAACTAATTAATTAAAATATACAAAGTAAAGTAATCAAAACCATAAAAATTTGGTTACACTTGTTTTTTTGGCAAATATAAACTAGGGCGATAACTCATTATCTACCAAACCGGCGGAAACACTGGATATTAGATTATGATGCCAAGATTAGTGCCAAAAAAAGTCACCAAGAAGAGAAGAGTGGTAGATTCAATTCGGTTATAGTTCCTGCTAAACTCTTTTAGACACTATAAAGTATAAATATTGCTAAATAATTTCAAACTTGTAGATTAAAATATTTAATTAGATCTTTATAACTGTTCAATTTATCATTAAAAATTAGAAAAATTTGTTTACATTTGAATATTGGGCGTTCGAAAGAGATTGGCGATATTTAGTGGGAACTATAATCGGACCTGGAAAAGTTGTAACTTTCCCCCGAACCTAATAAAATTTAACGAAACCTTATGTATTGTTCCTATGGCAGGGGCGTAGCCAGAGGGGGGGATTTGGGGATATATCCCCCCCCGAAACTCAGGAAATTTCCTTTTTGACCATAGAAAACCACTAAAAATACCCCATATCCCCTCCCGAAATATCAACATCCCCCTCCGAAATTTTTTCCTGGCTACGCCACTGTCCTATGGAGCTGGCAGGAGCTTCCACCAAACCAGGTTTGTAGGTTCGGGCACTTTTTCCAGGTACGACTATAACAAAATTGAACCAGGTGGTACCCAGTTGTAATATAGCACCAATTTGGTGCTTCTAAAATACAGCTGACCCTGCTTAATCTAATGTGATCACGGTTAATGTTGTAAATCGAATAATGTTTTTGGAATCAACAGGTCCTGATCATTCAAAATTAATTTAACCTCTTCCCTCCTCAGCACGGCTCTCACACGTGCTGAGCGTTTGCTTTCTATTTCTCACTGACGTGTGAGAGCCATGTTGGAAATATTCGTTTCTTTTGCCTGGAATATTTATATCTATGTTAACTCACTAAAGATGGCAGGTCTGAACTATTTTTTTAAATATTTTTTGATACTTAGTTTAGGTTATTTTGACTATACAGCTCAATTAATGTAATTCATTATCTTTGCTTCGTAAGACTTTTTAGATCATGTGGTTTGTATTCAGTGACAAAATATATTCTTAATACCGCTCTTACATTATGGATTCAGATTCGGAGGTTTGGTTCTTTTATTTAATCAGTGGTGATATTTATTGTGTGGTAATTAAATTTAAAAAAAAAAGTCCAAAACATAAACATTAAGTCCTATATTATTCATGCACTTATTTTTATCTAAATTTCTCGAATAAAAAAATCGGTACTTTTATGATATTTTTCTCGAAATTTATCCCTGAGGTGAGGGGCCAATGTAAAATACACATCGTTGAATAGGATCAACACGCTCCTTAATGTTATCAAAATTTGTCCATATCCCCTAAAAATTATCCACTTTCAAGTTTTGTTTTGAAAGTCAATTTTTATATGTGAACAATTGCCCCACCCTAGATTATCTGGCAAGTCTTGTTTCTGAAACTCAGTATGAGTCCCTGTTGCACTTTTAGGGTTCTTTGCTTCGATTGTTAAAAAAAATCATTCTACATTTCGCATAGATTGAAAGCGGACCTTTCCCCTGAACCTAAAAAAATTTACCCAAACCTTATGTATTACTCCTATGGAGCTGGCAGGGGCTTCCCCTGAACCAGGTTCGGGCACTTTTTCCAGGTCCGATCGTGAAAGAAAATGGGGTTCTTACGTATTAGGCCATCGACCATGCCGCTGAATCCGAAAACGTTTAAAATCCCATTGACTGTTCTATAGCTGTACTGCTGAACGGTTGACGGTATAATACGTAAGTACCGAAAATGGTTAAGGGGATCCGAATCCATGCTGGTAATTGGAGAAACCATCAGCACCTTGCAGATGTTTCTGGTGAGATTTTGATTTTTCCTTGTTTACTGGAATTCAGATTAATTTAGGTGGTTTAATGGAGTAGAAAGATGTATTGAAAAAAGGAGGTACCTTTCTACATACATAAAAAATACAAAGTAAGCAATTATTTAATTTTTATTTATTGGACTGTTATTATATATTCCCCTAAAAAATTTAACTGCCTGTACATAATGTAAAATTGTTTTAAATACATTAATTAGGATTACATAATTTTGATTATAAAGCAAACAACCTAGTTACACTGTTTCTTTGCTGCTGCTTTTTTTATATGAAATTGCTTATTGGAAAATGTTATCAGTTTCATGGGGGACAGTTGCAATCACATTAAACTGAGTTAACTGTATATTTTTTTATGTCAAAACAACTTGGGTACATTTAATGGGACAATCCTTTACTTTTGTTTAATTCTAATAAATAGCACTTTAGACTTAACTTTTTTTGGGGGGGATATATCCCTGAAAGATATTATTTATCAATCTAGAAAAATTCAAAGAATATCAGCCTGGGCGACATTTTTGACAAAATTTGGTGTTGCCAATACCATTTATTGGCGAGTTATAAACGATTCAACTTCTATTGAAAACTGGGTTGGCAGAATACACTATTTTATCACCATTTTTTTGGAGCAGGCCTGGATTCTTTGGATGAACCTCAATCTACATCATGGCAAAGGTGACAAGGGGTTAGAGTGCAATATTGCAACTGGGTACCACCTTCTTAAGGGGGGTTAATAGTATTATGTTAATCATAATATCTCTTAATATCAGTGGCGGCTCGTGAGTTTATTAACAGGGTGTTCACACCCTTTGTATGAATTAAAATTTGCACAAGAGCAAGAAATAGAAGGAATGGACGAATACATAAAGTAAACTTGTTTTCAACAAACTTGTTTGAACAAATTTATTTATATTAGGGGAGTTATTTTAAGTTCCCTAAATTTTTCACTGCATGCATTTTAATTTTTTTAAATATGCGTTTAATGGAAATAACCAAAACTTATGATAAAGAAGGCCTTTATCTTTTATAATACTCCTAGCCTATAACATAATACCTCAAAAACAACTTTTATGCATGATGTCCACTCGTCTAACCTTTTTTGAAGCAAACGAATTTTTGACACTTTCATTAAATAGTCAGGCATAATACTTAATCATAATTTTTTTAGTCAGCAGCATGACAAGAGCACTGGGTCTGTCTACTCATAGTGCTTGTTATATATGCTTAATGGAACAATTGATTGTGAAAAATACAGGTGATGAGTAATGTTCAAGATCTGTAATTTTACTCCAACGCCACTTTAAAAAAATAACTATAACAAAAGAATTAACTATTGGAAATTAGCTGACGTGAAAAAATTAATGATACTTTTAAAAAGTTCTTATCTCCAATCCGGGTCCTTTTTCCAATCCGGGAAAATATCCAGACCACAAAAAAGCAAGCTAAACCTCAAAACCGTAAACCTCGGCACACAAAATGTGTGCGGACGGGGATCTCCAATGTGTTGCCGTAAGCCTAAATGTTCTCCGGCGAGAAGTCGAGGTTTCTTCGGACTCATTCAGTTTCTTCGCTCACACGTGCGCATAAGGAAAGAAAAACAAGAGTGTAGTATTCTCTTTATTTGATGGGCACAAAACTTTCACGTTTCCGGCAATAATTTTTTTACAGATAGGCGAAAGGGGGGGTTGAAACTAGATTCTGAGTATGAAAAAGAAATTGAGAATGATTTAGTATTGTTTTCTTTTGATATTTGTGCATCTTTATATTTGGGTTTATTTCTAATTTTTCCCTGGGTGTTCACGTGCTCCTGTGCTCTTATGGACGAGCCGCCACTGCTTAATATTATTAAACCCTATTGTTGTTGAATCAAACATATGTATATTTTTAACTTAACTTAGGTATAAAATAAATTGACACAAATAATTTCGTCACCTGAATGCAAGACTTAAGTTCCAACAAATTTTTCTAAAAAAAGAGTAGAGTAGTATGAGAAACGATTATAATATCTGTACCAAAATTAGTATAAATACTATGTGTTATTAATTCACAATCTTTGGGCGTTAAAAAATAAATATTCAATTGGAATCAAAGGAACGGGCCTTATTTTGAGCGATGGTCAAATAATACCGAACGGCTGTTAAAGGAAAATCAAAATTTAGGACATTCTACTGCTAAAGTGGAGTTACCAATTAATGGAAGAATATAAATACAAACCAGTAACATTTGGTACGAAGTATTTCCAGCAAACATTGTGCCCGACATAATTATAGATTAAATTTAGAGAAATTAGGGAATTTTTCGGTAATGTTTTTATTTACATTTTCGAATTCCCGTTATCTCGTTGCCATGTTTCAATGCAGAAATAAGACGGATCATACAAAAACATACAGATCGGTCGGCAGGGGGAATTCCCACAGACACTAACACCCTTGACCCGAAAAATCTAAACTTAAGTTTTGGTCACATGTGACCTTTTTAAAAATCATTAAAAAAACCTTGAAAAGTTAACGGAGCCTTTAGGGACAACTTGCCCGCTCCCCAAGTTATCCAGTATGCTTCCCCAGGGTTCACCATCTTGGTCCGCTCATGGAAAAAGGTGGTTTTGAAGAACAAATTCAGAGGAAATTGGTTAGTTTTGCCCGATTCAAGAAATTACTATAACCCTCCGCACCGGCACGTTCGGTCACACGTTATACTATAGGAGGTTGTCATTTGTTTTTTTAGCTCAGTGCACGGGGGCACAACTAAACTAACTCTAACTAAACTAAACAAGGCGACATAAAATCGCAGAATACACGCATGAGCAACACTGCACATAAAAGTTCGGCAGTGAAAACAATTCATCCTAACTTCAGTGTCGTTTCGTTTTTGAGAAGGAAAAGGGTACTTGAGAGAAAACGCATATCGAATAAATGAGGTATTCTCACGTTTTGAGATTAAATTTTATTAAAATAGTAGATAAAAAACCATGAAGAATGACGTTTACATCAAGTATTTCCGTAGCCTAGTTTCTGAGATATAAATTTTTGAAATTTCATTTTTTGTTTTGGCGCGAAAACGCTTCCGAATCCCAAATCATGCGCTGTGAGGTCACATCCAATAGAAGCCCGTTTTCTGATCACGTGAAAGCAGCAAACACAATGGTTTTCATGCGCTGTGATGTCACATCCAATAGAAGCCTGTTTTCTGATAACGTGACTTTTCTGACGTTTTGGCAAAAATAAAATTGAATTTTAAATTATTTAAAACACATTTTTGAACTTAAAAATCAGAAATTTGGGAGTTTTAGACCATAATGTATCGGAAAAGTATAAAATCAAGCAAATCCCTCACCCATGCAAATACCTCATTGTTCATTAATAAAATCAATGAGAATGAATTGAAAAAAAAAGTTTTTAGTTTTAAGGAAAGTGACTTAGCTATAAAACCATTTATTTTTATTGTATCACTACTTTTATAGCGACAACTCAATACCCATCTCCAGAAAATGATGGCCTGCATATTTTTGTAGACTATCATGGAAAATAGATAAAGGAAGTTTTGTAAGGATTTTCCTTTCAGTCTTTTCTTTTGTTCTAACCATACTTTTCAAATAATTACCTTTAACGCTATTCGTTTATTAGCTAGTCTTTCATAGCTTTGCTGAAAAACTTTAAATTACCTAATTGGAGAATAAATCAATTAATGTTTGTAAGTGGATATGCGAAAATTTAGGCGCAAGTTTAGACTTTTTTGCTGTAAACCAAAATGTGTGAGAAAACAGCAAAAAAAACAAAATGAAACATGAACTTAAATGTTACTCAAATACAATACAATAATATCTGTAACTCACGTTATAAACAAGATTGAAAAAAAAATTCAAACAGATTTGGAAAGCTAAGGATCTGTAGTTTTATAATCAGAGGAAATACAAAAATCGATTTTTTTCACCCAAAATCTCGTTTTAAAGGTAGGCAGGCACCTTAAAGATGACCAATATGGTAACCCTAACTCATGTTAAGTGAATTATTTGGCTTCTAAATGTGCCGCTATCAGCCCTTCATCCTTCCGGGGTCGATAAATGAGGACCAAGCTTGCTTGGGGAATCAACTGGGGGTCCAGCGTCGGGCTAGCCACTCGGCCTGGACACACGCTAGTAATTAGCACCCCAGGCCCAAAAGGCTACAGAAACGGAGATGGGCACCGCCTGATGGGCCACTAGGCCCGGGCAGACTTTGATTTTGAAATGTGCCGCTAAACAGCCAAAAATCGCCAAGCATACGCAACTCTGAACTTGCTCCAAAATTTATTGGTAATGAATAATTAATAGATTAGATTTCTTAAATCACACAGCTAGAAAACTTAATACATGATAAAACCTTAAAAATTTTTCTAATCAATCAAAGTATTTTTCAACTGGTTTTAAAAGGGCTTACAAAATTTAATAAACATAAACCTGAATAATATACAGGGTGTCCCATAAATGTTGGGTCACACTTCTAGGGGAGATAGTAGAGATACCTAGACGAGTCAGAATCACATAGGATTTGGGGGTTCCTGACCAAATCCCAGGGAGTTAAAAATAGAGCGACACCTCAAAAAAATTATTGAAAAATTCAATTTGTAGAAGAACTACTATTGGTAAAAATTTAATTATGGTCTCAAAAATTGTGGTTTAATATGATCTTTAAAATTATCTGAAAAGTTTTTAGTTTAAAAATTTTTTTATTACAAAAAAGTTCAAAAACCACAAAAAATGTGAAAACTCTGCCAAAACTTTATTTTGTATTTCGAAATCCTTTCATTTGATTTAATAATCTGAAAGATCATAGTCGAAAACCTTTAAGTCCAAAGTGTCACGTAAAACCATCAATATTAAAGGCTTGAGATCCTGTTAAAGCATGGTTTAAGTCCGTTTTTTTGGGTCCGCAAAGTGCCGTTTTGGAAACGGCTATAGGAAACCAGTTTGCGCACGCAAAAAACGAACTTTAACAGGTTTAACAGGTTCATGTTTTAAAATTTGAGTAAATTTGATTCAGAGCCAGTTTTACTCAGTTTTGAGACTGTCGTTTTAAAAGTGTGTTGTTTCGAGAAATTTACCTATTGCGGAGAATTTGTTCAGATATTTAAAGATTTTGTTCTTAACCTTTTAAACGCATCAATTGAAATTTCCAATTAAAGGTTCAGATTTTTGTCTTAAATGGCTTGTTTCATCATTACTAAAACCATTCCAGTCATTTTTTGGCAGAAAAAAAATCCTAAGTATGATTTTGAGGATGTTCCCATTTGGGAACATCGGCGTTTAGGGTGAAGTTTTTAGAGGGATTTCCAAAAGGCACATATTTTACAATTAATTAAAAAAAAGAACTGAAATAGGTTTCTACTCAATAATTATGAACATTTTTATGATAGTGGACGTTTTTTTTTAAATTTTTATTATCCATACTTGGACGATTGAGTAACATTTTTTAGATTTTCATAAGAAATAATTGACATGTTTATTACGTACGCGAAGCTTTTCTGTACATTTTTCTTGAATTATTTGTAATATTTTTGTATAAAAAATACATAAGAGATACATACACATACTCATGCGCTTCAAAGCTAAACAGTTACGTTTCTGTGAGACAAATTAGTTTTAATTACGGTTCTGTACGGATATCTAGCATAAAATCCACTAATTGCATTGAAATCTAATTAGCTTTCAAAAGTGATGATAATAATAACTATATCTCCATTGATTCATTAAAGCTGTGTTTCTCATGGAAGATTATTAAAACTAAATTAATTTAAAATTTTCACAAGTTGAAACTTGTGCAACTTTTGGAAGAGCCAAAAATCTCTAATTTTGATGTAAATTCTACAAAACTGATTAAATTACACGTGAAAAACATTTGCATGTAAAATAACTTCATATCTTTGAGTTGCTTTCTATCAAGTATCAAATTCCTACATGAAAAATTAAGTGGTAAAAAAATTCCTTAAAATGATGTTCCCATTTGGGAACATCGGCAGGTAAAAGGTAATCCCAAAGAATCTCTTGGAACACATATGGCACTCATGATTGTAAAGATGGTGACTAATAGTGACAAGCCTCTGTATTTAGTTTAAAATTTACCACAAAAATTTTTTGTTCTTACGTATTACCCCTGTCAACCATGCCGCGCTTAATCCCAAAACGTTATCAAAGCCCATTGACTGTAATTAGACGGGTTAATACCTAAGTACTAAAACTTCTTTTTATGTCCTTGCAAAGATGAACGAATTATCCACATATAAAACTGATATTTTCCCTGTATTTTCCTTGGATATTAAATTATTCTAAAAATAAATTACATCTTGTTGTATAAAAAATCAGTAGTACATTATATTTTCTTCGCTTATTCAAAAGAGAAAACTAAATGGGAGTATTTTCAGTTTGACAATATATTTTCCCTAAGATTTTGATTTCTAAGGAAAGTGAGACATTTTTATGTTATCAAATCAATTATTTCTGATTTTGATTTTAACCAATTTTTTTAATTGAAGGTGTTGGATGATTTGAACCTAATCAGCTGTCACTTATCCAAGTTTCACTCTATCACTTTTAATGCAAATAAATTTCATTAATACAAACCAAAAAAGTTGTAAATGATAGTTAGATATAACTTTTCTAAGGAATCAGTAAATTCATAGAATTAAGAAGTAAAAAAACCCCTAAGAACCCTTTTAAAATAATAAATACTTTTTAAAGTTAATATTACTTTCAGTCAAATAATCTATGGATTATCTGCCACTGCGGATAACATGCCTATTTTTTCTTATTTGTTGAAAAGATCCCCCGTTACGGCAAAATAGCATTGATAATGTTTTTTCAACTGTTCTTATCTTATGTTTGCAACTAACGTCATTAACCCAAGATCAATACTTTTCTCAAAAGTGATACATCAATTTGAAAAAAAAAAGTGATCCCAATTTATTTCCCACAAACAATTCTCCCAAAAGCATTCATCTAGCTGTTTTCATGTTTTGATATTACCTAGTACCTTAAAAGTAGGGTTAAATTATTTCAAATAATTCTTGAAATGTCGGATCTTTCTCTGAATTTAATTTAAATGCATTCTCTCTGCCCTTACGCGTGTACACATCAGTCCTCTCTTACCTATCGAACCTTGTTGCTATGCCATTTTGTGTATCGAAGTATTGTTTTATCTGAAAAACAATTTGTGCAAATCTGGGGCTTAAGTGATAAGCAATATTTCATTTTTAAAACGGTTTCAAAAGTATGCTATCGATCATAGTATTTTAAACGATCGGGTATTTGTGTTAAATGGCGCTAGTAAAAGTTTATTGAACAGAAAGTTATACTTTCTTAAACGATAAAATCAATCTCCCAAAATGGTTTTATCAATATTAGATAGAAAACCGGTCTATCGTATTTGTCTAAAGGAAGATCACTTAGGTGTCAGTTTGAAGTTGTTCAGAAAGAACATTTTAAACACTGCTACTCACATATGGATATTGTTTAATGTAGAGAAATATCTGACACCTTTTTGCATCACATATTCCGTTTAAATAGTAATCCATTTATTTGATTCTCATTGGATTATACAGTTTGAGATGGATGAGACTGAAAAATCTGATTGAAATTTCCTTGAAGAGGGGATGACAGTTATATATGATTAATTTCTGATTATTGTGTTGTTGCATTGGAGTAAGATAATTAACTATAAGCATGATTTATGAAAGATTAAGAATAATAGGCATTGTGTAATATTTATTTAGGTTTTTTCCAGACTTTGTAAAAATATTTCTGTTTTAACCCTTTCCTGAAAGCCTAACTGAGCGTTTTTATATCTCTCATCATCATTCTATTTTATATTATAAATTCTTTCTAAAATCTATGATAAATTAGATGACCCTCGAAACGAGAGCACTTGACTGCCCTTTAGTCAGTAGGATTACCACTAAACGTAACAGACAAAGCTTTTAAAACGAGCAAATGATTTTGCTCTATAGAGGCAAAACTGGATTCTTTTATAAGTTGAACGAAAGTATCGGTTCTGACCCTTGGAGCACCAAAAACATCTCTTAGTGGAATCCCCCCTCCGTGTAAGTGGAATCGAAAACTTAATTATTCAATTAAAATCCGAAAATAACATTTTAAGTTGATTTCTAAATATTTTGAGAAATGTGTGTTTTCGAATGATAAAGTTCATGCTACCCATTAATAAAAGACTAAGCACATTATTTTTAATATCTGATAGGTAAACAGATTTTTTTGAAGCTTAATGCGAGCATGAATAATTGACTGAATTTTCTCCAATAGAAATAATGATCTGAAAAATATCCTGAGAGAAATCGTAATATGAGATTAAATGTAGTAGGGTTGAAGTTCAAAGCAAAAGAAAAGGGTTATAAATAAAATATAAGAAATAATTTATCAATTTTTTTGCTACTCTATCTATAACTTTACTATGAAAGAATAAGAAGCGAGTCACCTAATCCCTAATCGTAAATCCAGAAAAATTTTCGTGACTCTAGTCTAAAATATAAAAATCGCGAATGTTGTTGAAAAAGCATATTTAAATACATGATTTGAAACCTTAAGACAACTATTTTTGTCTTCTAGTTGGATTACTTGAATAATATCTTTGATGAAAAATTTTTTACGGAAAGGAAAAGCACTTACCCCTGAGTCATGTGTTTTTAAACAACTTGATTTTATGCCCCAAAAAATCATATTCTTGTAATATGAACCACAAAACTTGTTAAGAAACGAAAACTGGAGTTTATTCCATGAAGTTTAAAGTTAAAAAGATTATTATCAATTTTTAATCAACATCTATATCTTTTTCTCACATAATGTGGCGATAAAGTTGGGAAAATATTAGATCTCATCTTCTATAAATTTCCTTTCCTTTTTTTCCTAACGTGAAAATTCAGATATAACTTTGATGATAAAATTTTTATCTATATTTATCGAGATAAATTTTATCTGGGGCATGATTATGAACTGTTTTACTTACAATAAAAACGAGCGATCCTTTAAAATTTAAATTTAGTGCGTGTGTATTGTATCGCTAGGCATTTCTCCAAAGTGAGTACTCTTTGTTTGGAGACATACATTTTCAGGTCTGTGTGCTTGGTCTCAAGGATCCGCTAATAAACCTTCGTCAAGTAAGACAGACACAAGTAGAATATTGACACACACAGAAAGAGAGAAAATACACCCAGGGCTAGGCCGGAATCGAACCGACGACGGTACAGCGCGCAGGCCGCTAGCGTGGTGGGCAGCGAGTAAACCAACCAGGCTAATCCGTCCCCAAAGTGCGTACTATTGCCCCCGCGTTCCCTAAACGTTGGATAGGGGAGGGGTCGATCCAACCGAAAATTTCAGCCATTTTAGATCGCTTCACAAAATTAAAATATATATATAAAAAAATGCTCTTCAAAAAACTTTTACAAATTTCGAAGTCAAAATTTGAGCCCTTTTACAAAATACAAATAAGCATTAATGATTTTTTTCTTAAATAAAAGAAATTCTAGGTTTTTATGCTGTTTTTAACATTTAGGGTGGGGGTGGAGAACAATGGTTATTATTTCCGGGTAAAAATTATGTAGGGATTTCAAGAGTTTATACAGGGTGTATCTGAAACGGTACAACAAACCTTCAGGGATGATAGTACTCATCAAGACGAACAAGAATTGGTATAGAAAGGGGAGTCGCAAATGAGTTCTAAGGGAACCCCGGGGGTGAAAATCAGCAAAAAACTTGCATATTTGTGCAGAAACAGATACAATTATTCGATTCCGGCATTTATTACATTCAACCAATTCCAATACTTTTTATAAAAGTATTATGAAAATGTTAATTTCATTAAAAAACAGACCAATAAATGCAACAGGCATGCGTTATAGGTAGATTAAAGTTAAAATTGTTTCTTGGTCAAACTGTTGTTCTTTGTTCCTTGTGCCATAAAACTAAAAACAACCAACCAGCCAACTAGACTCTAGTATTAAAATGTTTTCGTCGTGATATTTTCTTTTGCAGTCTATCTACCTACAACGCATGCCTGTTGCATTAAATGGTCTGTTTTTTTTTTAATGAAATTAACATTTTCATAATACTTTTATGCAAAGTATTGGAATTGGTTGAATGTAATAAAAAAATCTAATAATGAATGTAATTGTATCTGTTTCTGCACAAATATGAAAGTTTTTTTTGCTGATTTTCACCCTTAGAACTCATTCGGAACCCCCCTTTCTATACCAATTCTTGTTCGTCTTGATGAGTACTATCATCCCTGAAAGTTTGTTGCACCATTTCAGATACACCCTGTATTTATAAAATTAAATGTTTTCGGTACGGTGATTTTCTTTTTGAGCCTCAAGAAAAATCAGCATGCTAAAATTTATAATAATACTCTTTAACTACCTGTATCAATTTTAGCCCGTTATAACTATTTTATGCCCCCCACCTTATGAACCTATTTACTTTGACCGTGAAACAGCCTGTTAAAGCTGCTTCCTCTCGTCTGTTGGTTGTATTGCGTAAAAACTACTTTTATTGAAAAGTAAACGTTAACTTGCTTTTTTTGCAATGCAAACAAGAGTTGAAAAGAAGCTGACTTTATAGGTCGAAGCCGTCGGTAAATTCTGGCAAATCTTACACTTTTGGATCATTAATTTTTGAATTAGCTTTTATTTATTTACCTAATATATCCTACTTTATCACTAAAAAAACTTTTCTTAATTTAAAAAATAATAGTTTGAACCATCAAATAGCATTTAAATTCAGTGTCTCACATTTTTTTTTAAATGGGACCAAAAAATTAAAACTTGGTTTAATTCCAGAGCCCTAGAGGACTCTGTGAGGGGTGCAAAGCATAAATTAAACTTGGTAAAAATTTTAGAAAAAAATATAATTTAAGAACGTCAGTGTAAAAGTTAATATATTCTTATAATACAAAAGATAACTTTTCTGTTTGCAAGAAAAATATTTGTGTTGGTTTTCCAATGCTTAAAATTATTGGTCCTTAAAATCTAAATCTAAATGATGTTTCAAGTGACAGCTCCAACTGGCACGACCGTCCTTGCAGTGTGACAGCATGTCTAAATTACCTTGTTTTGAGTATTGATTTCAAACCTTTGTCATGGAACACTGGCAATTATTTTGTGATTCTCCCTGATTTAGACCAATCTTCGAATAAAAACTACCCTAAAACAAGAGAAAGGCCGGACCACTTGGCTGTCACGCCAGTGCTAAACACATACGTAATAACAGTGTTTTGCAGAGAAGCAAAAACAAAGGGGTAGTTCGTTGAAACATTGTTACATTTGTATGACTGTTGAGATATTATGTTAATGGAGAAATTATACGCTTGTATGTTGCTTATCTTCTGATTCGGTGTAGACACCGGATTAGAGATTTGAATATTATTTCCGAGGAAAATTTTCTGTAGAACAAGGACTTTTTTTTTTGAATTTTTTCTTCCTGGAATAGCCATGTTATGTGATTATTTGCGTGAGCTCCAAAGAGCATAAATATTTAACCGGGAGAAATAATTGTAAATTTTTTTTGCTGACTGATTTGATTTAGTTCAGGGACATATTTCCACTGAAGGTTTAGTACATTAAATGTAATTGGGTTTTAAATTTAAAAAAAATTATTAAAAATTAAGTTTTCGGAATTACTTATTTTTGTTTTCTTCGATTTAAAGGCATGGAATTTATCTTTAAATTCATTTTGTGTGTTTTTTTAGGGTAAAGGAAAAGGAAAATATACTTCGGTGTACAAAAATGCGCAGTTAAACCTCATTAAGCACATATTAAACGAGAAAAAAAATTAAAAACTTGACAAATTAATATCAATATATTATATATCCTCTTGCATCAAATACATAGGCATTTTTCTAATTTATACAAATCTAAAAACCCTATCTAAATTGGGGTTTAAGGGGTTTTCAGTGAAATATATGCATTTATTCAAATATCATCGGTTTCAATACTTAAAATGAATAACTTTATTTCATTTAAATTGTATCGATACTTTTTTATCAGAATGAAAACCACACACAAACAAACATCAAAATCAATAGTTTTCAAACAAACGTAAGAGATTAATTATTAATTTCAGGTGGCATTTATAACTTAGTAGGTATGTTTCCATAGAAAGTGTCAAATTAAAAATAACAATTGAAACAGCGAAATAAAAAAAGCTAAGGTTTTTTAGGGGAAAAAGTATTTCCTTTCAATTGCTTTCAAGAGACAGATTTTAGATTGCTCCAATCCACAATAGCTTCTTCCTCTCTCCTCTGTTTCTTTCTTCACACAGCTTAGAACTTCTATCTCTAGAAAACTGTTTTTTCCTCCCTAAATGACGAAAAAAGTATTTTTTAATCAACTGCAATCAGGCCGAATGAATAAAAAAAACACCAAGAAATTTTTTTTACCCGAAAAACTTACTTCATCAGTTAAGATATTCCAAAGTCATTAAGGAAAATCAGATGATCTAGATAGCTGAAAGGCAAGTGGAAGAGTCTTCACAAAGTAATACACAGAAGCCGCGCGGAAAAAACCGAGAAAGTTCTTTTAAATATCGTCGCATGTAAAAGAGAGATTAAAAAATACTAATAAAAATAAGAGGGAAGAGAGAGACCCAACAAAAGAATTAAGAGAAAAAATGTTTTCGCCCAGTGAAAAAATAATTAAAAAAAAAGAATAAAAGACAAACGATTTCGAAGTGTGTTCTACCTCCCCCGTTCCGCTACATGCTGTTCTTCTCCAACGAAACGTATTAAAACTTTCACCACTGATCTTTAAGTAAAACGCCTTCTTCTCCCTTTACAAAAGGGGGAGAGGGAGAAAGAAAAGCTGGGCTATTTTCTTTGGAAAAGCCCGTTTAATTACGCAACTTTAATCAAGCGTGCCTAGCGCTGGATTCCGTTTATCTGTTTTTGAAACCAATCGCTACGCCTCCGACGGAACACAAACATATCACGATTAAAAGGACATGAGAATATAAAAAGCTTTTTTTATGCCCCTCTCTCTCCCTTTGGAGAGTGTTTTTTTGTTGTTGTTATTTGCAGCAGCAGCGGAGTTTAGGTTCCTTACGCCATTTTTTTTGTTTTTCCTCCGCTGCAGGAAAACATACAAAAGAATTAGAAGAGGGAAGGGGCGGTATGTGTGTATGTGTTGGCTTCTCTCTCCCCGGTAGTTCTTTTTGTCTTCGAGGGAGGGGGGGAAAAGTTATATTTTCCAGGGTTTAATTTATGCATAGACTTGTTTTTCCCTCACCTGCAGCTGGGAGAGGATCCACAACTTGAAAAATATTTGCATATGAAAAAGTGGAAGAGCGAAGTTTCTCCGAGCAGCAGAAATTTCTCCTCTCCTTTGCATTCTAACAAAATGATAATTTCAATTTAATCTCCATCGAAGCAAGATGCAGGTTTTTTTAATTCCTTGGGCCTTTCGTAATTTTGTTGCTAATGCGCTGGTCCGATGGTGGAATGAAATGATGAATTTTGTGTGCATTATGTTATCTTATATGAAAAGAACACACTTCGCTGCCTGATGCGACTCATATGCAAAAGAGTACAGCCAGGTAGTTCAAGAATAGAGCTAATTTATTTTAACATATCTTGCGATTCTCATTGCATGCAAACTGATAACATTTAAGAAACTTTTTCTCCCTCTATGACTCTTAAAATTTTACCATTCATTGTCGCTTGTTGAAGCAGTTACTTTAACAGAGTTGTTGGAAATATAAAAATAAAAGCTTAATTTAAGCTAAACTTTAGAATGAGTTTTTAGTTTTTATTGATTTTAAAAGTTGCAGAACCACTTCGCATAAATCAAATATTGAGAAGATAATTTTTAAAAAAAATTATTCATCGTATGATAACATTAAAAATTGTGAACGCGGATTTCATTTCTGTACCAAATTGTATTTTATTTTGTTTAGGTTAATATCAGTTAAAATATAATCATGTCCAAAAATCAAGGATACTTTTATTTTTGGAATAATCATACAAATATTAGTAGTTCCTTAGGGGCCATTCATTAATTACGTAAGGATGATTTTGGCAATTTTTGACCCCCCTCCCCCCATGTAAGGGTACGTAAGATTTTTCAAACCCCTCCCCCCTATTCTTACGTAAGATTCCATTATGTTTTTCAAACAATAAAATGTTAGAAAACTATCCTTTTGACGTAAATCAAAGATTTTTATTTTTCAACAGATAAGTAATATTCTTGCTGTCAACTACATATTACTATTATATTATTATCTCTTGATTAGAATAATTGGAATTTGTTTATATTAACTAGGAAAATCTTACGTAAGAATTGGTTTGACCCCCCACCCCCCAAGTAAGGGTATGTAGAGATTTTTCCAACCCCCCCTCCCCCTCGGGACCCTTACGTAATTAATGAATGGCCCCTTATCAATGAAAATCATTCCATAGGATCTCTTAAGAGTAGATATATGTGACCCAATATCATATTAATTTCTAGTTTGAGGAACGCATAGAGAGGATCTTATTTCATGTTATAGTTCCTTTTACACACGACAAAAAATTATTAGCACGAAAAAAAAGGAAAATTTGGATGCTGTTAAAAGTGTTCAACGCTATTTTCATGGCTAAAGAGATTTTACCCTTTTCTAAATATTCTTCTTAAAGATCTCATATTAATAGAAGTGTTAAAATTTACATTACTTTTTTTTACTAGAACTTAAACGTTATGTGTTTGTAGAATTATGTGTTGAGACGAATAAAATATTCTCAAATAGATAAAAAATTAGCCAAAATGTTTCATCTAAAACTAACTAAGCTCTGAACCAAAGTTTTTAATTTAATTAGATTACGTAGTTTATAGTATATTAATATAAACATTTATGTGTTGGTACAAAATAAAATATTCTAAATAGTTCAAAAATTAGCCAAAATGTTCCATCTAAAACTAACTAAGCTCTGAACCAAAGTTTTTAATTTAATCAGATTACATAGTTTATAGTATATTAATATAAACATTTATGTGTTGGTACAAAATAAAATATTCTAAATAGTTCAAAAATTAGCCAAAATGTTCCATCTGTCTGATTTACAAAAAGTCGCCAATAATCTTGGAAAATCATGAAAAGACTTACAAATCATGAAAGTAACGCTAAAGGCAGTTAGACGTTTCATAGGAATATGTTAAAAAGTAGAGTTTTAGTGAATGTTCGTTTTAGAGTATTATACGTATAATAGTGATGCAAAACAAGTTGCTTTCTATAATATTTACTCGCATGAAAACTCCTAAGCTTAAGGCGAGGGGATCATGTTTTGTTTGATGTACTGCAAACTTCCGCACACAAAAATAAACACATTTAAGAACCCTTCTTTGTCTCCATACTAACAACACTTTAGATGGGTTTTTAGTAGAACGCTTAACACCTCAGTGTGTTTTAATAGTCTTCTAAATATGTTTAAAAAGTGTTGCTATCTTAGAAATGCGTTCTAAAATAGTGTAGTAAAGTAGGCTTAGAATCTGAAAGTGTTCTTCAAAATTTCGGTAGAAACACTCTAAGAACACATTTTTTTGCCTCTGTAATTTTTAACCACACTTTTAGATCCCTGTTATAGTTTTCTTACACAGCACAATCGAAAGACATTTGAAGTGTAATCGCTATGTAATCAAAACAATTTTGCTTAGAAGTGTTCATTACCGTTTTAAGTTAGCGTTGCAAAAGTGTTTCATACATTTTCAGTGTGTATTTCAAATAGGGTGCATTGTTTTTTATAATACCTAGGTTCATTTTCTAGTTAGGAGGAAGCAATTTAGCCATTATTGTAACTAAACAACTCCTTTAAAATAAGGCAGAGCTCCAATGAGATTTTAATTAACTTTTCGTTGCGGTCCAAAACCATCCTCCAGCAGTGTATTGCACGTCCAGCTTCTTTAACAAAATTAATCCCACCCATCTCTTTTTACCCAGGTCGGCTGTCAGCGATATTTCGAGCCCTGCCGTGGGTTAAGTCGCAGTTGCGTCACAAAGGCTTCCAGACTCGGGTTTCAGAAAGTCACACGAAAAAACTCCTTCCATCACGATGATAATAATCCTGAAAAAAGAAAAACGACGACGACGACGACGTCCTATCAAAACAGGCTCTCCAAAAAACAACAGAAGTGTATTTATTGTGCGTAATACGGCGCAATACTCCCTCCCAATTTTATTGTTATTATTATTATTTTTTCATCTCTCGCACCTCCCTTTTTATTTTTTCTCTCCCGATCCCGGGCGGGCTTCTCCTGATCTTGACAGAGCCGGAATGAGGACCCTGAGGAGAGAGGGATGCCTTTTTTTATTTCTTCTTCTATCTTTTTCTTTTTTCTCTTTCATTCATTCATTTATTGTTTTCGCTCTTTCTCCCCCACCTAGCTTTGGGGGCTGCAGCAGCAGCAATTCTATCGAGAATACAGCCCCTCCCTACCCCTCGCGCGAACTTTTTTAAGCCCCTGGGTATTTTGTATTTGTTCTTTTTTTCTCCCTTTTCCACCCACCCATTCTTCTTATCAAACGATTTCGCGTTTTTTAATTCTCCCCTCTCCCTCCCTCGATCGTTTTTGCTCGATCGTTCTACGCTTTTTTTATTGTTTAAATAGATTATTATTGGAATTTTCCCTTTTACTCCCCCTCGGGGTAATTATAGGTAATTAAAATTGTATATGCATGAAGAGATTACAACACTGTGCATGCTACGCCCTTTCGAAGTTTAATAATAATTATTATTCTTTATTCGGCTCTTCGCTATTATTATCGTTATTTTTTCTTGCTGCTGCTGTCAGATTCTTTTTCGTCCTCCTTCGTAAATGGCGTTTTGTAATTCCTAGAAAATTTTTAAACGATTTTCTATACACTCTTTTAATTACCCTGTTTCGGCAACGGCCATGCACAAAAGGCAGTCCCATTCAGCTGGGGCTAAAGCGACCGAGAGATCCTTTAATTATTTAGTGATGAATGGAAAATGTTTTCTCGAGATTAAATTCCTGAAAGAAGGATCAGAACCGTTTTAGACGGAGCAATTTAAGCGGTTCTCGAACACAGCCCTAGGCTCGATCGGTAGGTTCCCGGAACATCCTGAGAGGCCAGGGAAGGCGCTAATTGGATCAATTCGTCATTGTTTCTAAGTCAGATGTCGTGGAATTAAGAACCCAAAACATCACTTGATGTAAAATGTCCTAGTTCAGTGGTCCAAGTTTTCATTTCGGTTGGAAAGGGTTTCATGTGTTCACTATCGAAAATATGAAATTATCAACAAAAATATCATTGAACACAATGCAAATGCGTGAAGCACCTCTGCAACTCTAAGTATAAACACAATATATATATACAACAATGATGAACACTTCTAATCAAAAGCGTTTCGATTGTATTGTGTGAGAAAAAAAAGTAGCGTTGTAAAAATGTTGCTATAGAGCTATGTTCCTATAGTGTTGTGATCCAAATTTTACAACACTATCCTGCAAAAAACTCAGCAAAATTGCTTCAAAGTCTAAAGTGCAGTTTTCTTAAAGAAGTCTGCAGTTATTTTGAAGCAAAAGGATTTAAAGTCTTTTAACATATATAATTCTGAAGTTATTCAACAGCAATTTCCCTACCACCTACCTAAAGACTTTTCAACGGTTATAAAAACAGCAGATTTTCTAAAGTGCTGAAAAAACTGAATTATATTCTTAGGAGAACATTAGGGGAGAGTGCTGTACCTAAGGACGGTTGTACCTTCAGCCACCGCATTTTAAAATTCGGAAAAAAGTGGGAATTTGAATTTGTGGCTGAATTTGAATGTAAACAGATGCTATCTAGTTGATAAAGTGAAATCAACTCTTTAAAATAATATTTAAATTTAATATAATAAATTTACTGTTTTTAGGTGCTCAAAGTTTTTTTTTTAGTGCATCACTACATTAATATTTTTCTTCCCCTTTAACTATAATTCGATAAAATGAGATATTAGGGGCAAATCCACGAGATTTTGACTTTTTTTTATATTAGAAATCGTCAGATCTCAATTATTTTATTTTTTTAGAATTTTAAATGCAAAAACACCTAGTGTTTTACCTTCGGACACGTTCTTGTGGGTGTCTGTAGCTAATCGGTGTTTTTGAATCAGGTTTCATTAAAGTGAATACATTTTAATGCATATTGAATTAATTCTAAATCGTTATCTATTTGTCGGCGATTATTTTGTACTAAGCATATTATAGATTGTGACAATGGTGACCTTCAGCTTAATTTAAAATTTAGATTAAGTTGAAAGCCACCATTGAAATGTCTTTTTATAGTTTTAGTATTAGGAAAAGCGGTGTAACTATAAAACACTTCACATTTTGTTTTAACGAGAGTTATTTAAATTGGATTTAAAATTTTTAAAAATACTTTTAAATAATGTATTTTACTTCAGTGTATTTTTTTAAAGTTTAGTCCATTTGAAAATTAAATATTGAGTCATTTTACATCAAATTTGCCAAAATTTGTTGTACCTTGTGACATCTTAAATATTACCATTTAAAGACTTGAACTACGCATTCTAATCCTTAAATTTGACCTAATATACATCACTAATGTTTCATTGATGATAAGCCGTCCTGCCTCCTACAAGAGGCACCCTGTTGGGAAAAAGTACAACCCATTGTGCAATTTAGAATTTTTAGAATTTCCCTTTTGTTTTAAAACGTCCAATAAAATTTTTATTCAGACTATTTTGTACCGAGAAAATACGTGGACTCTTGGCTAGCATCTGGTCAGCATTCTGCCTCAGCCGTCAAAATAAAGGAGAGATTGCGAGAGATGCAATACAATGAGGACCAAATGAATTTTTGTACTAAGCATATTATAGATTGTGACAATGGTGACCTTCAGCTTAATTTAAAATTTAGATTAAGTTGAAAGCCACCATTGAAATGTCTTTTTATAGTTTTAGTATTAGGAAAAGCGGTGTAACTATAAAACACTTCACATTTTGTTTTAACGAGAGTTATTTAAATTGGATTTAAAATTTTTAAAAATACTTTTAAATAATGTATTTTACTTCAGTGTATTTTTTTAAAGTTTAGTCCATTTGAAAATTAAATATTGAGTCATTTTACATCAAATTTGCCAAAATTTGTTGTACCTTGTGACATCTTAAATATTACCATTTAAAGACTTGAACTACGCATTCTAATCCTTAAATTTGACCTAATATACATCACTAATGTTTCATTGATGATAAGCCGTCCTGCCTCCTACAAGAGGCACCCTGTTGGGAAAAAGTACAACCCATTGTGCAAAAAAGGTGTTCCATTAAAAAATTGTATAAAACATTCATCTTCTTATACAATAATTAATATTAGTATAATTTATTATTAATAATTAAAGTTCGAACACTCAACAATCTTCCTAATCTAGTAGTACATCACATTTGAATTTGTTTTGTTGTTTTGTATAGTTAAATTTGAAAATGAATGCTTAAGTTTTTGTACAAAAATTATTAGCTTTTTTAGTTTTTAGACCAATAATTTTACCGTTCCGGTACCTCTCTATTTAGAAATAGAGCCCTGCCTAGAAGTAGACTTAACTTCCGTGACCCTAGGACACTTTTTGGTTCCAAATAAAAGCCGCGAAACGGACTTTTGAAACACCCCTTATATGTATTAACTAGTTTTACATGGATATCTATTTTTTGTTAGATGTTCCATTATGTTAGTTTAAATTTGTTCTATTTATGAATATTTTTCAACACGATTAGTTTATTTTAACATATCTTTGCTTTAGAAGATTGAGGTCGTTGAGGTCACATGAGTTTAAAGAGTTTTTACGTTTGTGGACCTGGCGCGCGGTCAAAAAATGACTCTGAAATTTCACATGGAGGATCTTTACTAAAGTAGCTTTAAAAATAGGTAACATATTTTTGATATTTGAGTTTTAAGGGCGTGAAAATCATCTTTCTGAAATTTAACTTCTCATACTATGCTTACCAGTATAATAATATAACAGAAAACAATATCCTTAGAATCTCTTAGTTGTTCAGTACTCAAAGTTTAAAGTGCTCAGTAGCAGAAATGTATGGATCGTCTTAGTCAGAAATATGGGTAAGTTTTTTTTTCTAGAACTTAGTTACCAAGGTTTTAAAATTAGTTACTGAATCGTTTATTTTTGAAACGTGTCAAACGCCCCTTTTTAATGTATAGTTATAATGTTTGTTTATATCATAGAAGTTTGTTTATATCATCATCATTTGTTTATACTTGCGCTATTATAGTGTCTGGATATTTTTAAAATAACTTTAATCTAAAAGACAGTATCGTCGTTTTAACATTTTTTCTTCCTTTTCCTTAAAATATAAATTCTATTTCAGTTGTAATTTATGTTTCCATTCTTTTCTAATTACTATTTAATTATAATCTTAATAATTAATAAGAAGTTTTAAACAATTTATAAAATAGGTTCACAAAAACTAACTAAATAAATTATACAATTTATACCAGTGGCGAAAAGTACTTTCAAATATATTTGCCTCCTAATTTACTTATCTGTCCAGAAATTCAAGGAGTTATATTACGCCAGACCCATACCATTAAACGACTCCGTAATCAGAATAGAACTGTATTCAAATTTTAATGAATGTGCGTGCTTCCCTGCAACCGTCATCGCTTCTCTGCGCGAGCACTCTTCATGTGCCGAAGCAAACTTTACAGGAAGCCTCGCGGAATTTTCCTAGTACACAATTCAATTGATTTCCCTCTCTGGTGGAATGATAAGCGGCGGACAGGGGCTTTGCAAAGGAAAGTAGCTTAGAGGGGAAATCGAGTTGGGTTGAGATGTTCAGGAGGGAAATGCTGAGGTGCTTTGATCGCGATGAATATCGTTTGGGGCGTTGTTGTTGATGCGAGGTTTTCTGACAGCTGCAGATGCGGATGTCAGGGTTCGTATTCTAACGGAGATGTTGGAATAATGATTATTAAGTTTTTTTAAATTCAAATTAATTCTGAACATATTTCTTGCTATTTAGCACAAATGGTGTATAAAATGCATGGTAAAAATATGATATTTATTTATTTCTGCAATGGTTTTATTAGTAAGTGTTGGAAATCTTCTTCAAAATTACAAGTGGAAATTTTTTTTAAGGGAAAACTGTAAGCAATGTAAAAAGTAAGGGACGATTACAAAATGTTTCAACAACAAAAGAAAGCAATGGTTAACTTTTCTGGTTTCTTTTCCAAACTGTCTTGTTTCTTGTCGAGAAAGGATGAGGGAGAAAGAGGAATGTAAGAGAAATAATATAGAAGAAAGAGTAAAAATAATTAATAGAGAATAACGTACCAACCACTTTGAAAAATAACATCAAGGATTAATTTTAAAATATTTTAAAATTCTATGTTATTTCTATTTGTGTTTATGTTCAAATAAATAAATTTTATAAATAAAAAAATATTAAAAATTTTTAAATTTAAACTATTTCATCTTGTTTTCAAGTAATATTTAATATAATACTTTGCACATAAAACAACTTTCGCTTAATCGCTATTCATCCTAATCTCCAGACTGTTATAAGTTTATTAATATATCAGATTTATTAATTATTTGAACTAGATTGAATTTTCCAACATTGAAATTGCTATCAAACATTTAAAACACAATGGAATTAGAACCAATTACTTCTTTATCTTCAAAATAATCAAAAACAAATATAATTGTTTTCAGTTGGTCTGAGCAGTTCAGTAGTAAAATTTCTAAAAACGTTTTGAAAAGAAGGTAAACGATTTGAGCTTTGAGCTATTATTAGATTAGCAACATTATTTTGGTCAGAGCAAATGTAATAAAATGGTTTAATGTTTATTAGAAAAAATACCTACGTAGTATTACTACGTAGGTGTTTTTTATTTGGATAAATATATCTTTGTTTTAAAAAAACAAGTAACATTAAATTTACATTACTTATATTTATTCCAAGTTATTTTTCCCTTTTGTTTTTATCAATTCAGTAGTTTTAAAAGTAGCAGCGCCGTCGCGTCACAGCATTACCCACAAAAATTGTCTAGGATGATTCAAATCCATTACAAATATAATGTTCTAAAAATCTAAATCCTATAAAACAAAATATACACTCATGGAATAAATATTTAAATAAATTTTTAAACAGTTGGAAAAAAATTATATTGTTTCGGTCCCCCAAGGTTGGCTTCGGTGTAGAAGTCAAAGGAAACCATGTCTTAGCGTTTTGAAAATATTACAGTTTCAGACTGTGAAACTAGATGGCAGTACTTATTCCGTTAAATTTTACTTCTTTGTAAAAAGTAATTCCAAAGGAAATATTCTTTCAGATGGATGAGAGATCTTTTAAAACTTTCACCTTAAATATTTTGTTTTGACTCCCACAGAAATTATTATAGCTTTTAAAATTAAATATTATCAGAAGTTAAAAAAGTGGCTAATACATGAATAATTAATAAATTTATCTGTAACTTCTCCTGTAGCTCATCTTAAGTAAATTTTATTTTGTGAAGGAATATTTGCATCATATATCCCTGCTGGTTCTACTGCATGCAATCTTTGCTTTTCTACATTACCTGTGTGCACTCGGTGCCATTTTTTTTAAAATTTTGTTCTTTATTCATTCTTTTTATTCCGCAATTATTTTTCCTGAAATTATATTTTTACATCACTTTTCGTACTCATTTTAATTTTAATACACCTTGTTAGGTTATTAATAAATGATTGTTATGAAAAATCTTACAAGGGATACTGTCAAGGACAGTTCAACTATGTGAGGTCACAAAGCCCCAAAGTTTCCAAAAAGTCCAAAAAGTTAAATGGCAAAGTTGGGTAGTAGGTAATAAAACTTTTTGTATTCAAACTTTTTTCACATAACCTCAAAATTTATGTGAAAAATTCAAACAATCAAGTTTTTGGTTTTTTATTTTTATCTTTTTACAAAAAAAATTTTATTTTCACGAAATTCGGTGAAAACTTACCTTTTGATGTCCCAAACACACTTTAATTTTTTATTTGAAATACTTATTTTTTCACCTTATTTTGACTTGATATCGAAAAAGCAGCCTAATTTTCAATCGAAAATTCTCTTGTCAAAATATCTGCTTTTTTAAAAAAGTCGGTGGGCTTTTTGTTCGTTGAAATCTCTACTTTCTGATGACGTAAAAGAAAATATACATTACAATGGTAAATATTCTCAGAAAATGCAAAGAAGCGAAACAAAAAAAACGAATCCGAAAAATTTTTTTAATCATTACGTACTATTTTCAAGTATATTTCGATTTGTAATTTTTTTATTCATCAATGTAATATAGAATATTACGTTTTTCGAGTAATTTAAGTGTAAATTTTAATAAATAGCTCAAAATCGTACTTAATGATTAAAATTTTTTTTTTCAGATTAGTTTTTTGTTTCGTTTTTTTTGCATTTTCTGAGAACATTTACCATTGTAATGTATATTTTCTTTTACGTTATCAGAAAATAGAGATTTCAACGAACAAAAAGCCTGCCGACTTTTTAAAAAAAGCAGATATTTTCACGTGAGAATTTTCGATTGAAAATTAGGGTGCTTTTTCGATATCAAGTCAAAATGAGCTGAAAAAATAAATATTTTAAATAAAAAAATTAAAGTGTGTTTGGGACATCAAAAGATAAGTTTTCACCGAATTTCGTGAAAAAAAATTTTTTTTTGTAAAAGATAAAAATAAAAAACCAAAAGCTTGATTATTTGAATTTTTCATATAAATTTTAAGGTTATGTGAAAAAAGTGTGAATACAAAAGTTGTAGATCTTTTTATTACCTAATATTTTGCTTTTTAACTTTTTTCCATAGGACTTGTAGTTTTGCCGGAAATTGAGATAAACCGTTTTTATTTTAAAACCCCCCTTTTTACCCCCATTCCCCTTCCCGTCCTCTGATCGCCCGTAATTTATTTTTCCTTTCTTTATTGTTTTATTCTCTACCTTTTCCAATGTGTTTCATCCTACTTTTATTTTTTTGAACTTTTTACCATTTTCAAAGGCTTCAGCAGTGGTCTATAATTGTCTCGTCTGAAAAAAAAACCGTATTCATCCAAGAAAATCGTTCAGTTGACAATGTATTCCTGTTTTGTTTGGGTAAATGAGTAAGTTCCTTTAATAATTCATAGCAAGCCACTCATAAATTATTTTTGTTTTTTAAGTACACTTGGGATATCATAATTATATCTATGAAAACAATTACGTGAATGTAGCTTAATATAACTATTAATAGAGATAAGAGTATTAATTAATAAAAAATAAAGAGGTGTGTGTAGAAAGATGGAAACTTCCACTTTAGTTGTCGCTGCTATCTCGGAAAAACCTCTAAATATGTAATGCATCTTATTTGCATAATACCTTGGGAGAAAGTTATGATTAAACAAACGGGAATTTTTAAAGTATAAAAAGTAAAAATGATGGTTACAAATGAGTATTTATCTGGAAGATAAAATAATGTCGGTTCATGAAACCTCAGGAAGTTATACCTCCTAAGTAAAGAGATCGGATCTTACAAGAAAAAGATGCAAGCCTTCAAATTCTAGTTTGTTGGATAGGCTTAGTTAAGCTTTATCTGATAATTAGTTCTCAAACATATCCATAAAAAAGTAACTACTTAAATGTTCTATGTAAAGTAAAAATAGCGAATCTTCGCCTTTATGATTTTCATGTCGCTACCTCAATGCCTTGAGGGGGCATTCAATGATCTGTTTGCGAAGAATCCTTTCTAAGTGTATGGAAATTGAATAAGTTCAGAATTCTAGATTCTCAAGTTAGCGGGTAATGGCGGGTAGTACTTAATTTATGGACAAGTATTTCAGGTGGTTTATGAAGCTCCGGAACAATATTATAGGTTGCTAGAAATTTGGATGGGATGTACCTTTGAAGAATAATTTCTTGACAACAGAAATTTTTTGTGTGATGATAAATGTCAAGATAAAAACTAGTTTTCAGTAATTTAATAAAACCTTTTTAAAAATCACGTTTTTAAAACCGATAACACTGGGGAACAGCAATTTCGTTGACTTAGAACTGTGAGTTGTTTTTGAATCACTTTTAGCCCCTGAATCCAAAAGTAACTGTGGTTTTTGTCTATCACGTCAACTTTTTACGATACAGGGTACCCCCAAAATGTGCATAAAAAGCAAAATGAATGACTTTGAACTCGATTTTCAGGGTAAAAAAACCATTACTTTAGTCTTTAAATTACACGCTAGAGGACAAGAAAGGTTAAAGTTTCTAAAATATGAAAATTTGTAGCAAATGGATTGGTTTAAGGCGTTTAAGGGGTAATTACCCCCCAAAAATGCACAAAAAACGTTAAAAATGATAGAGGTTATTTTACAATATTTTTTTCTTTTATTTTTTACGCAATTCCTCTTTAAAAGGCCTTAACCCTTCCCCAAGAACCCAAATTTAATGAAAATAGGCAGCAATGATTTTTACAGGAAGTGGTTGAGGTGTTAGCGTCCCCGAAGCGCCAGAGTCTTCCGAACCCTTCCGCGGGTGCATCGGGGACGCTTACACCTCAACCACTTTTAGTAAATATCCTTGCTGCCTATTTTCATTAAATTTGGGTCCTTGGGGAAGGGTTAAGACTTTTTAAAGAGGAATTGCCTAAAAAATAAGAGAAATAGCGTAAGTACATTTATGTGTTTTTTGCATTTTAGGGGGTAATTACCCCTTAAACCTATCCATTTGCTACAAATTTTCATATATTAGAAACTTTAACCTTTCTTGTCCTCTCGGGTGTAATTTAAAGACTAAAGCAATGGTTTTTGACCCTGAAAATCAAATTCCTAAATTTATTTTGCTTTTTATGCACGTTTTGGGGGTACCCTGTATCTTTAAAAGTTACGTGGTAGAAGAAAAATAACAACAGTTTTATAATCAGTGTGCCCATTGTACTCTAAAGCAGCAAAAAAATCGAACTCAACAGAAATTTTGTTAAAAATTGTTCCCCAGTGCAATCTTTCCAAGTCGTAAATCTTTCGTAAGTATTTTCGTAAATCTTTGTAAAACAAAAAAAAGGTGGGTAATGTAATAGTAGGAAATACAGTAAATAAATGAAGAATGCGGCAAGTAGTTTTCGATAGAAAACTTATCATATAATTTAGGCGCTTAGATAATTTGTTTATGCAGAAATTATCACGCATATACATGAACCCCCACGTTTTTTCCGTTTTTTAAGGAGTTCAGTTATTTTTTTTACTTTTAAATCCATTTTAAAAACGTGGTTCCCAAAAAGTTTTTTTAAATATCAGTAATTTTTAGAATAAAAATATCAATAGTGTTAATAAAGATGTGAATATATCTCTCTATTCTAAAAAAAAGTTTTTGTAAATGGTTTCCAGAGAAAGGCTTTTTAATTACTGATCCGTATAACATGTTTTTGGTATCAAACTGTTCGGATTCTTTTGAGGATGTGCAAAGTGCCTTTAGAATTTCTAAAAAAATTCTCAATTCTTAGATATTTCCATTTTTCTGGATTACGGATAAGGTTGCAGTTAGCAGCAAGAAACTGTCGTACAATTTATTATACCTCCAATCACAATGACCAACCGACGCTATTCCTTAATGATGAAAATAATTCCTTTCACGCTTTAAAAATGCGCTTCAAAATATGTACTTTCTAAATAAAATATTTTTAAAAGACTGATAAGAGTTTTCCAGAAACTCACAGATCTACTATTCAAGTATAGAATTTCACACACCAAAATTAATTGTTTGTAAACATTGAGTGCAATGTAGATTTTGTCTCTTATTATTTTTAATAGCTTAAATCGTATTGTTTGAAAAGTCTGTTTTAAAACTAAAACTTGAATGATAAAACACTAGATATTTTGACGAGTTACTAGGTACTATATTAAATTTAACAGATTCATTGCTGAACGTTTTTGTAAATATTGAATAACAATAGCACGAGCAGACTTGATGGATATTTTCAAGGAAAACGTGTTGATTAAATTATTGATAATTTAGCCAATAAATATTCTAACTTTTAAGAGAGTGTGCTTCTGGAAAGTTGGTTGACGTTTTTTCTTCTAATTGTTATAACGAATGTTTTATAAATAAATAATTTTAGTGAGCAGGGTTTTGTGGGGATTGCGAAGCGATCCGAAAGGCCCTGCGTCAGCAGTTAACGGGGGTTGGCGAGCGATAGCGAGCAGGGGGCGGTAGCTCCCTAGTATATATAAAAAATACAAATACAAATTAAGTCGACCAACTACAGGCGTAAGCCCAGCAAGGTTGGTCCAGTCCTTTTAAACCAAACTACCGGAATCCCAGTATCTGTCAATTTTCCTCTTGAACTCGTTTACCCCACTTGAATTTACAATTGTTTCAGGCAACGCATTCCATCTATCCACAACCCTATTAAAAAAATAATGCTTCCTACAATCCGTCCTAAATTTTCCTTTATTCAATTTGAAATTGTGACCCCTTGTTCTATTACCCGTATTGAAATCTAGTCCCTCTGTGTCCCCTTGCTTTACCATTTTAAAAAGTTGAATCAAATCCTCTCTAATCCTTCTTTTCTCTAGAGTGAACATATTTAGCTTCTTTAATCTTCCCTCATAACTTAAACTGGATATACCCTTGACCACTTTAGTAGCCCTATGCTGAACCCTTTCAATTGAATCAATATCTTTTTTTAAGTATGGAAACCAAAACTGAACAGCATACTCTAGATGAGGGCTCACCAAGCCTCTGTATAGCGGCAAAACAATATCCTCGGACCTTGAAGAAACAGTTTTTTAATGTATCCCAATATCCTATTAGCCTTTTTACTAGCAGATGAACACTGATGAACCCATTTAAAGTCTTCATTTAATATCACCCCTAAATCCTTGATCATATTATCTTCTTTAACTTTGTTCCCTTGCAGATAAATTCTGCCCTACCATTCCCCCGACCCATATGAAGTACCTGACATTTACTTATGTTAAAGGACATACCCCATTTTTCAGCCCATTGTGATATCATATCTAGATCCCTTTGTAAATTTTGTACCTGCTCCTGAGTATCTACCCTCCCCCAAATTTTTAAGTCATCAGCAAAGATGCTGATTTTGTTCCTAATGTCCTGACTAATATCATTAATGAAAATTATAAAGAGAATTGGCCCCAATACTGACCCCTGTGGCACCCCACTCATGACCTCTGCCCACTGAGAATAATTACCCTTGATTTGCACTCTCTGTTTCCTACCTATCAACCAATTCCTAACCCACAGTAGTGTTTTACCTCTGATACCCAATTTTTCCAATTTGAGTAGCAATGCCTCGTGTGGAACCTTATCAAATGCCTTTTGAAAATCTATGTAAAATATGTCTACACTATGTTTTTGATCCAACTCCTTTGTTACTTCGTCATAGAACTTTAAAAGATTAGTTTGACAGGATCTACCCTTCCTGAATCCAAACTGATTGTCTGAAAGTAAGTTACCCTCCTCCAAGTATGACATTATATGCTTTTTAAGTATGGTTTCGAAAATCTTACAATAGATTGGAAATCAATTATCTTACTCGGATTTATTATTGTTAGGATTTTTGTCTTCTGGACACTGATCGATTTTTCTCATGAAATCTAAATTCAGAATGTCTTGAAGCTTTTTAACTAAAATTAGGAAGGATAGATAAGAGATAAAAGAGCACCATTTTCAAACTTTTCTTAATATAATTTGGAACAAATTATTTTCAATAAACTTGTCAGATAAAAATATTTATTTTTGTATATTGATAAGTTTTTAAATTAACTCCTACATATAACTTGTTATAAAATATTTTTAAACTCATTATTCCTTTTAATTGTCAATATTTTAAAATTGTAATAAATTTTTTAATGTAAATATTATAGAAGACAAAGAAACATATCTTCAAACATTTTACAAATCTTGTAAATTCATGTACCCGCAAGCTGTTGGGTAATGATATTTAATTTAGAGGCAGAGGCATAGCAATATATCTCTATTAAACTCATGAAACATAAATCTAAAATTTTTCTAGTAAAATCGAACGAATATTAAAGGATAAGAAAATTGAATAGTCAATCAATCTAGACAAAAAATGGTAAAATGAACTTTTGGTTATCAAGTTATTACTAGGCATCGCTCAACATAGGTGATGGTATATAATGGTAAGAGGGGAAAACAACACTACCATATGCAGTAGGGCGTATCACGAAAAACTTTTTTTCGAAATTCAAAAAAGGCATACTGAAAAAAAGTTGCCTTAGGGGTCACAAATTCACCATGAAAAATTTCAGCCCGATAAAAAAATGTTTAGGTTCCCCGGAATTGGGTCAAAGTTTTGGAAATTGCCTCATTTTTCAATAAATTGACCTAAACCTCCAAGATAAAATTTTTATATAAAGTTCATAATTTTTCTAGGATAATCTGCTACCAAACTTTATAGTTTGCAGTTGGTTTTATATTTTTACTACTCTTTGTTTCGAAGTAATAATTTTTTTAACAATACGAGATATTCGTGAAGTTGTTTTTCGTGCATTACTAAAGTTACCATAAATAAAGTTATTCGTATATCTACTCTAGAAAGTAGTAGTTTGTGTCATTTTGACAAGTATTTTATTTTTTAACATATTCTGTGCCCTGTACAGATTATTTTGATTTGATTTTACCCGAAACGCCCTGTATAATTATAAAAATAGTACTAATTTTGTCGTTTATACTAATATTTTTTAAACTTCTATGATATGATTTTATTAAAAGAAATTTATCCATAAAAATGCTCAAGATCCTCAGATAACAGTATATAAGAATTTAACTTTCATATGTTTACTAATAATTCTAGATATTCTAATTAAATGGAAATTATTTGATTTATCCTTTTTTAAGACCATTTTTTTGGTACAGAGTAAAAATTCTAACTACAAAGGACAATTAAAACTAACAAAAAAGGACAATATTAAAAATTACAAATAAAATAACATTTATATTACATAATTACCAAGTATTTGTATTAAGTATTAAGGGATACATGCACTTACTTATATTACATACATTTTTATTACTTTGTTTATGAAGAAGCACCTGAGAAATCCCATTTGTTTCGAACTTGGGAAGGAATTTCCTGTCCAATTTAACCTGGATTTAATTAATACATCCCTATTTCTGAACCCACAGACATGAAGGGATATTTCAGTATGACTTCCTTCACAATTCTTTTAGCTGCTTGGGTGTGCGAAGGAACTTTAAACTCCTTTCTATCACTCAATCCAGTTTCAACGATTATCTCGATTTCTTCTTTTTATTTAAGTTATTTAGAAGTGGTGGTTCAGTTACAGTCATAGACTCCCAGTTTATGACGCCTACGTTATCATCCGCCTTGAAATTTACTTCAGGGGGTATGAAAACCCTTTTTCCAAGGTAATTAGCATAAGGTACTTAGAATATGATCTAATCGAAGTGTTTAAATCTATTTATCTTGGAGGTTTCGGCCAATTTATTGAAAAATGAGGCAATTTCCAAAACTTTGACCCAATTCCGGGGGACTTTAACATTTTTTGATCGGGTTGAAATTTTTCATGGTGAATATGCGACCCCTAAAGCAACTTTTTTTCAGTATGCCTTTTTGAGTTTCTAAAAAAAGTTTTTCGTGATACGCCCTAAATATGCAGTATCATTATTTACATTGAAGGTAAAAATAAAAATCTAACAATTTCCCTTAGTGTTTATAATATGTCTGTCTTTCTGTGTGCTAAATTTGCGTTATAAACTGAATAAAAATGTGTTCTTAGTTAATAATAAGATAATTTTTCAAATTTTTTGATGCACTAATAAAAAGGACATGATTTATACAGTTCCTTTTTAAAAATACCTCCAAACTTGGTTTCCTTCTTGAAAGAATGATGATTCAGTTAACAGAAGTCAGTGCAAATAATTAATAAATCCATAAAATCTATTATAAATGTAAAACAGGACTGGCTTAAAAAACTCTAAATTTATCAGATCGAATCACTCACTGCAAGCTGCACAGGGTCATTTAAAATCTCTCTTCCATCCAAAACTTTTTTCCGTGCTCGTCGACTAAAATCACTTCTCGATATTTACATCTCAAAAACCCGAAAAACATCGCCGGTAAATCTGCATTCTCTTAAACGGACTGTCAATAACAACGCGCGTCCCTCCAAACAACTCGTCGAGCGGATAATTCCGATCCCGAAACTTCGTCACAGAACTCCCCTTTCTCAATCCAATCAAATCACTCAAATAAGTTCGCATAAGACTTCCCTCATCTTCCGAAATTGCTCCTCTCCTACGCTCTCTCCGTCTTCCGTATTTAAAAACAACTCACGTGACTCCCTCAGTTACTTCCCATTCCCGCTCGGAAACGTGTCAAAAACAATGACAGCTCGCGAGCCGAAACCTCCTAAATATAATTCCTCCCGTTTTTGGAGCCATTGTCTTTCCTCCACGACAGTCCCATCTAGGATATATCCCGACGATATTATTCATGCAAAGAGCAAATTTTTTCTCCTTCTTCTTACATCCCCATCCCCATCCTCCCTTCTTTTTCTTATTATTATCGTCGTCATTTTTGTGTTCCGTCGTCTTTTCCCGCAAGCGGAGGTATGCACGTGAGGGGGGGTCTCCTCCCCCCGCCAGCTCCACCTAGCGGGAACAAGAGACAGCTGTACATGTCCTTAGACGAAATGAACACGGAATGTACAGCATACAAACGGAGGGTTCAGCCAGCCAATCAGGGTAGACAAAAGCCGGTGTCACCTGCACACGACACCCCAGCACTCGTGAGGGGGGGGGGAAACTACCCCCTTCCACCCCCTTCCTTTTCAGCGTCGGGTTCATGAAATATTTACCGTTTCTCTCTCCTATCCTCTCTCTCGCCCATAGCTTAGGGCTCAAAACCAGGGCTAGGGCGAGCTGTAACAGATTAGAGATTTTTCTTTTGTCCATAGAAACGCGAAAGCTGAGGATATTGCAGAAAAACAACAATAATAATAATAATAATGAACCGATCGTTTTCCCCTATCGTGTTTTTCAGTATCTTTTGATTGTTTCATTTTTACGTCTCCTCTTTCCTTCAGTTTTGTAACGATAACGGTAATCTTTTTTTTATATATTCGAAATGCTCTCTTTCTCTTGAGGAAATTAAAAGGAAAAGTAATCTAGAGATTTAAGGAGAGGTTATAGAGTTTTGGGTTTTAATGTTCGCGATTATGTTTCGGTTAAGTTCGAGGATTTTGTTTTTTATGGGTGATTTCAATTAGTGGATGATTCTTCGATTAATAAGCATGGATTGGGAATTTAAAGCATAACGGTAAAATAAAGTAACATTTCCATGCATGCTGCTTGAACTAGTTAATTAGTTAATCAGTTATCGCATTGAGTAAAAGATATTTTATAGTCATTATTTATGAATACTTGGTGTATTTCTTCTTTACTGTGAAATTATTTCCACGATCAATATGGACTAAACTAAATATTTTATCTTAGTTAGGGTGTATTTAATTTATTTATTAATAAAGAATAATTAAATAAGTCTGGTTTCCAATACAAATTATCTAATAAATTACCTATTTGATTGCCGTGTGTCATGGTTTAGGTATTTTGTTGAATTAAATAAGTAATGATAAAATTAATTTTTTTTTGCATTTTACACTAACAGGAATCTTTTTTTGTGATGTGGAAAAGACTAAAGTTTGAGATGCATGCAATAGTTTTTATTTTAATAAAAAATAATCTAATGTTAGAAAAATTATTCATAGTTTTGGCTATGCTTTTAAAAGTTTTAAGTTAGTCCTAACGCTGTATTTAATTCTTACTCCATTCCTAGAGATCCCTTGGAGACCCAAAAAGGTACCCAAAATGTGTAAAAACCCAACTTTTACAGGTCACATTTCAAAATTTTTGGTGGAGGACCCCCATACCCCCCATTAGTATGAAAATGGGGTATTCGATGTTTATTTTTAGGAAATCCCCAAAATTTTGACACTTTGGGTCAAAAAGTAAAGATGATAGTGTTGAAAAGTGCCCCATTAGACTCAATACGTTTCTAAAAAATGAGTTAAAACCCTACTTTTACACGTCAAATTTCAATTTTTTTCTGGGGGAGAACCCCCATACTCCCAATGGTACCACAAGGAGATCTTGTCTGAAAAGGGGAAAGGTGCCCCCCTTGGAGCCGTGCTGGATCTGCGTCTGACTGTATCTACTTAAGAGGTGTATCAAATCCTAATAATTCATATAAGTAAAGTCATTCTTTTTATTTTACGGGAATTTACTGACATGCTTACAACTTTCCTTTGATTGTAACAATCATCTATCGTGCATTACAACCTTCACTCATTTCGCCTACATTTGACGTCACACATCCAAGTTGTAAGGCCATCTATCTAGAAGGTCTCAGTGCGGATATTTGACCATTCACCCAAAAATTCCATTTCAACTTGTCCCAGTCCCCGGGAATGCAACTAGAATTCCTCCAGAAACCGCACGCCCGGAACCCACACCACTTAGTAGTAGCACAAAACACGCCTCGAGAGGAAAATGAGTAAAAAAATCCCTCCAAATTCATTACCAAGGAACTCTTTGTTCATATTAATAAGGTGGTCGAACGCTCAAAAGCGGCGCTTGCATCCAACTCTTCGCATCACGCAATCGTAGAAATTCTCCGGTGCCCCCCTCGGGTATACCTGCCAATGCAAGCCGCCAGAGAGAGAGAGAAAAAAAGCCGAGATCGAAGCAGCCAGTTGTTGACTAAGATTGAATAGGTGCTTTGTGACCTCAAAAGAAATGCCTTTTCCTCTTTTCTTCTTCCATTAGACAGATAAATTACCGTTGCGGATCTTTTCATTAGGAGGGGTGTGAACTCCGGTTGGGAAGATGCGAAGGGGACTGTTTTTTTCAAGGGGGTGGGAGAGTAGTTGGCTAATTCTGATGGCCTGGGTGGATGCTGGAGGGATGATTATTTATTGACACGATTTATATTCAAATTAGTCGGGGTATTTTGTGGTTCAAGTGTCACACTTTAGATTCATTATAGTCTTTTTTGGAGTCGTTTAGTTCTATTGGGTTGAAAAGATTATCTTGGTTTTGTAGTATTGCTGGAGATAAGTTGTAAGATCAGGTATTTAAAGTTCGTGTGAATACAATAATTGCATCAATAGTTTTAAACACATGTGGTTATTAAGTAGTTCTACAATATATTAAAGTAAGACTGGTTAAAGTTTTACATAATCCGGAATTCGAATCTTGGAGAAATATTCTGCCCATATAAACTACTTTTAAAGCTATTGATTTTTTTCACTGAATGACCTGCTTGGATTAATAGTTTTTAATGGAATAGGAAAAAAATATATTTTCAGAAATAAAAGTAGTATTGCATTTTGTAGTTCAAGTGTCCCACTCGTGATTCATTATATCTTTTTTGAGACTCGCTTAGTTCTATGGAGGCACAGAAGAATATTTTGATTTTGTATATGATTGTTTGAGATAAATTGTAAGATAAAATATCATTAACATTATTTTGATTATAAAAATTTTAACCATATTTTAAACATTCTGTTGTGATTACTGAAGAGATTACTCAAGACTGAATAGTGTTTATGGATTTTAGATCTTAGTATAAAGACTGAAGAATGTCATAAAGAATTTCTCTGTATAAAATATACTTCCATAACATAAAATTTTCAAAACGATTAATTTCTTATATTTTATATTTTGTCTATTTACAGTTTTTATTTTAACTAGAGTGTGAAAGGATTAATTGAACATTTGAATTAATTGGTTTGATGTTTAAAAATGTAGTGAGTACAATAATACGGTTAAGAATCATAAAAGTTTGGGAAATATTATACAGTGCAAATTGGATAACTCGAACGCTTTTAATTCAAAGGTCGTGGATAATTTAAAGCTTTTCTCATGAAATTTTGTAATCAAAGTGATATTTTTGCATTTTAAACGATGTTAAACCATTACTGGAATTGCAAAACCTCGTTTCTTGAATTATCGTCAATATCTTTGTGGAAACCACGCATTCAGAGCAAAAACTTAATAATTCTTCAGTATAAAAGGTTGGTGATTGGTCAAATGAAATTTTATTAATCAATTAGTCAATATGGAATTACAGATAGAAGAAAAATTCTTGAATTCAATATCTGAGATAATTTGAAGTTTTTCAGTACCCCCTTCCGTTTTGAATTATCTTAGGCTAAGCGCGCACTATAGAGACTTCGGTCACGGTGACTATAAACACTAGGTCACTCGAGAGCAATGCATTTCTATGGTGAGATTTTTGGCAATCGGCCAAGAGTCTCGTCGCCTGTGCGCGCGCTGTAGCTTCTTGCATTAGCCAGGGAGATAATTTTGTCTCTGTCGCGTGACAAAAGTCTCTAGTGCGCGCTTAGCCTTAGATTAACGGTACTCTGCGTAGTAGTAAAACAATGTATTTTAACACTTCTTACTTCGCAATGATAAAACAAAACACTCATTGCTAATTTTGCCTTATCTGAAAGCTTCTGCATCAGGTTTGCTTCTGAAAAAGTGTCACAAGATTTCTCCATCAGGGGTAGCAAGCACCGATAAAATAAAAAAGCGGCACTACCTTGAATAGAGTGGATATAAATCACAAATATTGACAAATATATCCCACCAAACCGGATCCGCTGTATTCCCGAACCAATAAGACCCCAATAAAACCAATTAATCACCAATGAAAAATCACCACTCTTCAAGATAGCCATCAGGAGGAGAGCTACCCTTATATCCACCTAGGAAAAAAACCGTAAAAATCCCCAGAAAATTCCAGAAGGTGCAGCCTCATCCACACCCTGCCCGGGTATTCGCCCAAATTAAATTCCTCCAGAAATATTAAGACAAAAGCCTCGCCCAGCAAATCCAATACCATCGCCGGTCTCATATCCAGCCACCTGTTACAGGCTATAGGACCGCCTATTGCAAGCATGGAGCACACCTTGGCAGGCGAATCTAGCGAGATGATTAGTGGACGGTCTCAGGGTCGACCAAAACAAAAGAAGGCACTTAAATAATGAAGAAGGGAGGCTGCAAGATGCCCTTCTTCATTACATAAGTAGGCGTACCTCTGCCGTGCCCACACGTCAGGCCAAGGAATGCAAGGAAGAGTCGTGGCAAAAGGTTTGGAGATAAGGGTATGCTGTTCTTTTGAAGTGCCGGTTTTTTTATTCGATTCGGTGCTTAAAAAAGTGGTGGGAGGTGAGGTACTGACGATTTTTCGTTGCCGAGAGTGGTGGGAGGACTCTTTAGAGGGAGCGGGGGTTGTGGAGGATGGGGATTCGTTGTTTCATTGATTCCATCCATCAAGCGTGATCGTGTGCAAGTGAATTAGGGGTTGGTGCATGGTCTCACGATTGGAACGGATTTGGTGTGGTTTTGTGTGTGAACTTGGGAGGTTAGGGAGAGTGTGCAGGTTGGGAAAAAATTTGAATGAAGCAAAATCAGGATTTCGTTTTTTATAACGCTTTACAATCTGGTTTCAAATGTTATGTTTTATACGAGAGTTTTTTTTAATTTCCGTCCCCACAAGTTATCATAAAATTAAATACAAGCGATATTAAAAGTAAATTAAAACTCAATGTTCACTATCAGATCATGAATATGTAATTTAGGCATATTTATTACTAGTTGACGAGTTGAAAGGCTTTCTTGCAGACGAATGCCGGCAACGCATAGAGATTTTATGTGATTTAAAATTTGACTTGTAACCTTTTGTTGCCTATAATAGTCGTTTTACAATAAATTTAAATGTCACCTTGGAGTGATTATGTCTTAAAAATTCTGTGACTAACAATTTTTGAAGACATCTCTGGGTTATATATTTCAAACTACTTGCAGAAAGGAAACGATAACTTGTATAACATCTTCAAGCCTGCTAATCAACCTAATTAAGAATAGTTGAGCAGTTTCACAAGACCAGTTTCTATAAGAAAAATATAATTCACTCCTGACAATTTTTGCATTCGTAACATAAGATTGATGGAATTAAAACATATCTTTTAAATTTAGTATCAAAACATAAATATTTTGCATCTCTAAAATATTTTTTAAAAACAAGACTGCTGTAATTAAATGTTCAACACGGTTATTTATAACTTTCTAGCCCTTATTTTTCAGCTGGATGAACAAATCCCCCATTGGTTCTATAAAAATACTTCAATGTTCTTTTTTGAGTTCTTGAGTTTTTCGCTTCTATAATCTTCTCTAAGTATATGATATAAATTTAAAGTTGTATTAAAAGAATGGTCAAACTAATCTGGATTTAATAGATTTTTTGTATTATAAATCTAAAACACGGTCTAACAAATTAACTACATTACCGGTTGTCCCCATTAGGTCTAGAGACGACAATACCTATAGGAACCAATAGGAACCTATAGGTATCAATACCTATAGGCTACGAAAGACAATCTTAAGTAGGTCAGCAGTAGAAAAAAGTCACACGCATAAACATAAGGAAACGTTAGATTTGTCGAGAAAAGGTCCATTAGAAATCAGAATCAGCAACAATAATTTATAAACAACACCAATTCCCCTCAATACCTGTCTCTCTACAAATCCCACCTGAAGACAAATCACCACAGTTCTTTCCTCCTTCCCCTCAAATCCTCCCCCCTGACCACAAAAAACAAAAAAAAACCATGCCACTTCACATAATCGCCTCCAGTTTCCAACACCGATCCGTTTCTTGCCCCCAACCCTTCTTCGTAGGGGCTCCCTGGTGGGGGCCCCGTCATCGGCCAAGCCCAAGGAGGACCCCCTCCCAGGGTCCCCGTGACACTAACGAATCGAACTAACATCTTCTTGCTGCTCTGAAAAAAAACTTATCTCCTTCTTCTTCAGCTTTTGTAATTATTAGAAGCAGTCAGAGTGATTTATTCCAGGATGAGGAAGCTTTCTTTCCGCGAGAAGTAAATAATCTGCGGGGCTGCGAGGCTAACAACAGGGGGTTCCGTTTGGGCGGTGAAGAGGAAGATTCGTGTGTATATATGCAAAAATTGAATTTCTGGCTGTGGTCGTTTGTCAGGAGAGGGGTGATGCGCCCCGGTTTTTATTAAAGGTGGTTGGTTGTTTTGAGTGGAAAATGAGGGTATAATTCATTCACTGATGTGAAATTGAAGGTTGGTTTTATTATGAGCAAACAAAGTGTTATGTATTCGTGGTGTGAGGTTTTCAAAGCTGGATTCAGGTTCAGAGCTTCGATTGAATATATAGGAAGATGAAAAGCTTTTGGGTGTGTGTAGTGCTTTCTGGAAAGGATTTAGACTGATGATAGAATTAATTTATTTGGAGGCAATATTTTAGGTTCATGTACTCTTGTCTCGCCTTAAACAACGTTTTTGACGGTAATAAGTTTTCTAAAATGGTTTTAGAAAAAAGGATTCTTTGAATATTCTCACAATCAACATTTTACAGAGAAGTTGAGTTTTGATTGATGTCACCGTCATATATTTTACTTTGACTTGTGAATTGACTTACTATGAATTGTAGAGTGAATGAACTACAATATGTGAGGGATAATGAGAGAAAAACAGAATAAAGAGAGAGTGGAGGAACAGTTAGGGAGAAGATAGATGCAAAGAGAAAGATATTGTTAGAAAGAGAACGTGATATAATTCAGAGACCGAATATGAAGTGTGTGTGAGAGAGGGAAAGTGACCGAGGGAATGGGATAAAAAGGGAATGAAAGAAATACAGAAAGAGAATGAAAGAGACAGAGAGAGACACACACAAAGGGAGAGGGATACAGAGAAAGATTAGAATGATAGATGTAGAGAGAAAGTGAGAAAGAGACCGAGAGTATGGGATAGTAGGGGAGAAAGAGTGGTATTAGGTTATCCCGAAAGTTTTGTCACTTCAGGGACAGTCTGTATACAATGTATTTTTTGGTACTTTTCCATTACGGTAAACCAGTAAAGTACTTCTACTTCGATCTGAAGCCAATTTGGCGAATTTTGGCTCTTTTTTTGTTGGCTCACTTTTCGAGCTTTCCTAGTTTCTACGATTAATAAGATTTTGTTTACTTCAAGTTTCCATTAATTGAGAATTTTCAAAATTAAAATTCAGATCAAACTCTCCGAATGCCTCAGAAAAAATTTAAATCTAAGTTAAATTTTCCACAATTGTTAAAAATACTTAAAACTTTAATTGTTTTATAGAAGTAGCCAGTTAATTTCAATTTTACAATCTTAACTTTAGAAAAAATGCAAAAATTTTGAGCAGAAAAGAAATGAAGTAACAAGTTATCATAGATTTAAGGAAATTCCAGTTATCAACCAGTCCCCAAAATACAGCCAAGATGCCAAGTTGACGGTAGATAAAGTTACAGTTTATATTGGTATCACATAATGAAAAAGTGTCAAAAATATCTTATATACAGATGCTCCCAAGAGAGACAAAACTTTCCGGATGACCTAATAGAACGACTGATAAAATGGAAGAACGGTATGGGATATAAAAATATGGGGGGAAGTTTAATTAAGTTTTAAAAGTTAAATTATTTCGTTCAACTTTTACGTCTTGGTTTTGAGAAATTATTTACTTGGTAGGTTAAAATTTCAGTTTATTATTAAAATTTTAAAATTTATTACTAAAATCTTTACTCTTATATTGCGGTGAGAACTTTTTCGATTAATACATTTGGGATCTATAAAAGTTATTACCAAATTTTAATAAAATAAAGTGGAAAAAATATACAGAACCAATAAAAACTTATAATAATTTATATTTTCAGTATGTATTTTTCCTAAAACCCGATTAAACATTTCCTTTTAAAACAGGAATAGGACAGTAATTATATACCTTAATTACACAGGTCTGCAGTGAAAAAGCTGTTTGAATAATTTTAGCGATTTCCTTGGTGTGCTTATTACGAAAAAAGTATTGAAAAAAATCCTACACGTCAGGATTTTTCAAAAATTGCATAATTATATTCGCATGTGCCCATTTTTCATAGTTTTTGTACATTTCTAGCTCCTTTATATTTAAAAACTAGGAGCTGTGAATGATGCACATAGTAAACTATCTCATCAGAACATTATAGAGATGTAAAGAAAATATTAAGGAAGAAGTAAATTAGTTTAGTTTAGTTATATATAATAATTTTCATGAAGAATATGTAACAAAAATTTATTTTATGAACCTATTTTCATTAAAATTGAAATAATGACTTATTTTACAATTTTACCTAAATTGTCAGGAAACATTACATTTTAGGGCAAAATAGAGATCATTTTTGAACTCAGGGGACCAAAAAATTAAACTGATTTAGCTGATAACAAAATTTTAAACAAGTTTAAACTGATGACGTTGATAATAATTTAGGATTAAGAAATCTACTTTTTAAGTGTGCTTACATTTTTTGTGAAATCTTGCTATATTTGCTACAAAATGCGATGTCTTAAAAATCAAAAGAGGTCATTTTTGGATTCAGCACACCAGAACACATAAAAAATTATTTTCAGATAAAGTTTGAGTCAAAAAATAATTTTTTTAAATACATACTTTTATTTTCTTAAAAAATTGGCATTTTTACTTAAATTGTGAAGAAACGTGAAGTTCTATGATAAATCGTAGGTCAATTTTAGATTCATCACATCAAAAAACATAAAAAAGATTTCATGGAAAAATTTGAATAAAAAAATTAGTATAACAAGTCAATTTTTCAAAATTTTAAGGCATTTCCCAATAAAACATAAAAATCTGAATTGTCAAAAAACGTGTCGTCCCAGGATAAAATGAGGGTCATTTTTGGATTCAGCGCATCAAAAATCATTAAGTTCAGGGGAATGAACCAAAACAGCTCGAAAAAAAGTTTTTTTTGCAGACCTGTGTTATGAATGAACAGTTTGTGTTGGCGATACTTATTCAATATTTCAAAACCAAGTTATAATACGATAGAAAGTATTTATTGTGCGTTAGGTATTTAATACTTTTTGTTCCGTTAAATACTATTTCAGCAAGTATGCTTAAATTTCTCAAAAATATAACAAAATTAAACCGTAGGTGAAATTCCTTAACTAATTAGTTTAAATAAATAGGTCAAGATTGTTTACTGTATAAAACGTTTCAAGATAAAAAAACCACACTACATAGTTTACTTTCCCTTTATTGCAAAGAAAACTCCCAAATTTATCAGAATCTTGAGAAAGAATCTTGACATCCTCTTGTCAAGATAAAAAAAAACCTCAGATAATTAACGTGATTATCCACATCAGATCTGCATAATGAAATTCATAAGGATGACTAGAAAAAAGTCTAACAATGAATAATAGCTAAGTATCGAGGGTTTTAACTTTAAATATATTGGAACTAGTCTGTTATGGGGCGCCTACGGCGCCTTTCTTGATCGCGGTAATGCCACATTATCGCGCGCATTATTAGTGCGCAGCGAGCGTTCCAGAATCAGTGAGTCAGTGAGTGACGTGGGCTTTTATATGAGAGATTAGGTAGAAATAAATGGCTGAGTTTTTACACCTATATTTTATGTCTTAAGGTTTAATTTTACTAAAGTATTTAAGAATTGTATGTATTAATTTAAAATTATAAGAAAATGCAATTACAAAAGAAAATTAATTTAATTAATTTTGTTTACTTGGTATGAAATGAAATACATTCATATTCTAAAATTAATTTTTGGTTTTTCTAATGTGTATTGTAAATAAATTTTAATTTATAAATTAGGGTGTTTTTTGTTGCTTCTCATTTGTATAAAATATTTATAAAGTATTACCTTAAAGTGTTAAACCTAAAAGAAATCTCACTACCTAAAAATAAATTAACTAATCATAATATAATAAATTATTTTACTAATGTCTTAAATTAAAATTAAATTAAAATTTGTACAAATTCACCTGAAGGTATGGACCCGTATAAGTAAATTCAACACACACAAGGACAGTAACACTAATATCCATGCCGAACGGGGATGTTATGGGGGCTTTTAATGTTAACTACAAAATATCTAACTAAACTGAACTAAACACCGGCGAAACAGTCCTAGAGGGCCTACGATGCCCATCTTCGTTTTCTTGACCTTGTGGCAGTGAGGTATGTCCCGGTTAGGTGGTCAGTCTAACGCGATAAAATATCTATAGTATTTAAATTAGTACAGCACTATTGCAAAACTAAACATGACCACGCCAGTTCTCATGTTTAAAAGGACATATGATATTTCAGTGAAAGAAAAAAACCTTAGGAAACTTTTAATAAAACTAACTGTAGATTTACTGATTGAATTCACGCATCTACGGTTTTATTTTAAAAAGATTTTTAATTTATTACTTAATTAGTTATTTACTTAGATACAAATATATTCAAATAAAAGCTTTCTCACATGTTCATATTATAAAGACATTTGAATTTTCAGTCATTTTATACGTATTACCACCAACCATTTTAAAGGTAAACCCACTCATTTAAGGCTTTGGCTGTGTTTGATGGTTAAAATTCCTCAGATTACTTAATGGTCAGTTGATTTATTTCATATCACAATGAGGATCCCTTTGATAGATCAGCACACTACACGCGTGTCCAAAAATTAAGGACAATTATATATTTTGCGAATAATGATACAAATCTTAGTTAAAATTCAATTTCAAGGCGCCCAGACAAAAGTCTAACAAAAACATATAAGAGAATTTAAAAAAAGTCTACCAACAGCAAATAAAGGACCCAAGAGCTAAAATCCACCTAAAATGAAGATTGTGACATCTCGATTTTAAAAAGAGGGTTTCTGTACCCCCTTGAACTATTATTGTTAGGGTAATTTTTAATATCCAGACACATATTTCTACTCATAGAAGATCTTATGGAACGAATTTTAAGATAGGGAACGAAAAATCAAAATATCCTTAATTTTTGGACACGAGTGTATAATGAGCAAATTTGAAATTTGATTTACATAGATTTAAAAAGAAGAAATTGAAGAAATTTATAATCATGAGAACTAGTGTAGATAATCTACAATTTACATCCACAAAAGTCAACCCCCACATCTTCTAAAGCGATTGACATCTCCAGCGTATAATTCACTAACAACAGAAGCCCATCACTCTGGTGTCCTCCGCATCCAAAAACAATGTCATTCCCGCCTCTCCCTTGTCCCAAGCGATGCTCCCCACCAGGCGAAAGACAACTCAACCTCGCTGAAACTCCCGTCCCCCCCTGACCTGCTTTCCGGGTCCGAAACTGGCCAACTCATTAGAAATCTGCCAGCGTGATGAATGACCGGGCTATTCACAACCGCTCGGGTGCGCACGCCCCCTGAAAATGACATGCTTCTTTTGGCAGATATGGATGTCGTGACCCCTCACCCCTCAGCTAACTTTCTGGCTTTTTCATTATTTTATCGTTTTGTTTCGCGCGGTAATCTTTATCTGTCTTTTTTTTCTACCGTGTATAAGGATTTTGTTAATTTTTTTCTCTCCCGAAACAAAAAGGGGAGTGGAAGTTGGAGTTGTTTTTTTTCTTCTTGTGGTGGTGGTGGTGGAGTAATAATAAAAAAGTTCGTTAGGCTTGGGGAGGGTCCTATAGAGACCGCGAGGCCACTCCTCAGTGATTTGGAAGGATGAGGTTCTTTTTTTTCCCTCATCGCCTGGATTTTTTTTTGTTTTTTGATGGAAGAGGTGTCTCATTGAAAACGTATCTGAAAGTGATCTCGGTGTTTAAGAAGTGAACGAGATGATTTTTTTTATTACAGAGCCCTGATTGGAATTGTGTGGTATGTGAGCTGATTTCAATTACAGATCGTGACATGGAATACTAGAGTAATAAATTATTGACTAAGTAACAAAGAAGTTGGTTCTTGTACATTACGTTCATTTTATTGAATTTTTGTCCCTTATACCTCTTTTATGATATTGCGTTGTCGCTTGGAGATTTTGAACTGAGCTTATCTCTGTATAATGGAAACTAATATTTTAATTTAAAAAATTAAATTTAAAATTACAGCATTGCCATTGAAACTAGGTTTTATTTTGGAAAACATATAAATAGGAAATATTTAATTTTAGGGGGGGGACTTTTTTGACTGGAACTCTCCTTTTAAATACATCCATAACACTCATTGTCAACTTGGCTGAGTAACTAATGAGCAAGTTGCATGATTTTTTTTATATTTTTTAATCGATTCTTCTTGCAAATATAAGCAACTACCCAATATTTGAGGCCGATCGAGAAATTTTTTGACTGCCAAAAAAATTAACAAAAATCCACTTTTTAAAAGTGCTCGAAAACGCTAAGAGTTTGGGATCATGGTATGTTGACGTCATCATACGATAAACTGTTGGAAAGCAATGGAGTTGATGGTATGATTGTTGACATCTTTAAACAATAAGCGTTTTCAGTCACGTGTTTTTTTCTCGACTTTTAAATTAAAAATATTTAATTACCTGTACATTTTTTTGAAAAATTGACTAGATATTTCATTTTACCATACAAAAAACCATACGGAACACATGTTTGTTTTTGAAAATCTGACACATGCAACTTCCTTATTCGTATTCATGGTAAGGCTAACTCTGTTTATACCTTTAATCTACTTGTTTCTTTATTCTGAATAGGAGGAAATTAGGAGCGAAAAAAAGGAGAAATGAGAGAGGAAGAGTGTGAGAATAAGGATAAGGGAGAGAATGACAAATATTGCGAGTCATCAAACGTTATTGCATCGACTGTTTAATACGTAAGGGGTCATCCATAAATTACGTGTGGCGTTTTTTTTCCAAAATCTGGACCCCCCTCCCCCCTTGGTGAGATTTTGTGAGATTTTGCTGGACCCCCCCTCCCCCCAAGTGAGATTTACCTACAACTTTTTAAAAATAATTTGCAGTATCTTATCTGTTTCTCATACTTAAAAAAGAAAATCATATAATTTCTAACTTAAAAAGTTGACGTGAGATTTTATTCGACCCCCCTCCCCCCTTGGTGAGATTTGGTGAGATTTTTCCAAACCCCTCCCTCCCCTTTTTGACCTCACGTAATTTATGGATGACCCCTAAGACATTAACGGTAAATATCATGTGATATTAGCGAAATAAATACTTTTCCAATATAAGGAGCTAGTTAAAGCCTTTTATAAACCGCAATATTTCCGGTCAAATATGTTGACTTTTATTTAGAATTCTCTATTTCGTTTCTAAATGCTGCGACATCACACTATAAGGGATGTTAATTTCTGTCTGAAATAAAATAAAGGGACCTATTAGAACGGAAAAGTAACGATTTATGTAATGGAATAGCTTAACAAATTCTAGTTAGAAATATATTTAAATAATATCACCCTAGTCAAATTCAAAGCAATTTTACATTTCACTCCCTGGATAAGCTTCATCGTCGCTTCACTGCAATACACACCCTCCGACCCCCACCATCGACACCCCTAATTCAAATCCACCAACAACTCAACCCAACCATCCCCAGTGACTCCCTCCCAAACAATTCTCTCTCGCACACACAACACAACCATCCATACAAGAACCGACTTTCCACGAGAGTTCCACCAGCTATCCGAGAGTTATGCCGTCGCTGATCCGGCGAAATATTAGCCGCGGTCCTGGCATACCGCACAAATCCGGCTGCTCCCGGATTCTGGAATGCGGCAGGACGCGCGTCCACTCCTTGCTTCTCTGGGATCAATTCATAACGCTCTCGTTCAAAAGCGAATTCCTTTTGTGCTCGGCTTAGAATGGTTATTTAAGAAGTATTGGGACAATTTGGATTGTTTTGGGAACGTTTTGAAATGTCTGCCATTCTTCATAAGGATCGAATGCGGGAGAGAAAGGGAATCCGTTTTGATGAAATTGATCCTTCATAGGTAATGTGTTGGTCTTTAGATAAACTAAATGCTTTACATAACATAATTCCTTTCTATATTGAAATAGTATTCCACTTTATCTTCCCCTCCTACGTTAAACTTCAAAACTAACAATGATTAACTTCTGCTATAGCGTAATATTCTAATATTAAAATTTATCTTCAATAAATGTTTTAAGGTGGAGTTCTGGATGATTAAATCTTCTGATCTAGATTAGAGTCTTAAAATATTTTTATCTGGGGTTATAAGGTCATCTTTTTAACCGTGTACCTTGATTCTTTATAGAGAAAATACTACTTTAAAAAATATAGTATGACATTTTTTCGGTCGAATGAATTTTTAATTAATTTTTTAATTTTAATTTTTATAATTTTGTTGATGAACTTTTAAGCTTAATATTTACAAGTAAGTAATCTAGAAAGAATAAAGGCCTTAATTTTTTTAATTGTGTAATTGATACTTATTTGGAATACTAGAAATGAATTCCTTGATTTGAATTGTTATCTAGAACGATTAGGTAAATGAATACTCAATATCTTTAATCGCTTAGAGTACCTATTCTTTGATAGGTACTGAAAAGTGCTTAAACATATCTTTATTGAGAAAATACTTTTATAACTTTAATGAAAAGGATGTACAAAATGAAAAAAAGGAACAAAAATGCTTTCATCTTAATTAAATTGATAGGAAAAAAATTGTTTGCATATCTTTTTAATGTTAAATCTGAGTATCATAGTTTTTAACCAATCTGACACAGTGTTTTTACACTAAAAGATACTGAATTCTGTTTGATTCATTTGTGTAATAATGAAACAAATAATTCTTCAATTTCACCCCTCACGCTTTTGAAGCTCCAGCGAACACCCCACAGCGTTTCGAATCCCGACCCCCTTCCGGAAACTTCATCCAATTGATTAACACAAGTGCAAAAACATTCCGAACCACCCCCTGGATACCCCGCACAAAGAATAATGTTAGTTTAACTTCACCCACAAAGAGGTGACTAGCATATAATGTGGCTCTAATCGTCAGTAAAATATTCAAACGATGGGGCGCACGTCCCCGGACATTCTTCGCCCCCTAGCCCCCGATCCACTTCATTAAACACAAGGCGTTCCGGATTCCACAGACTTGGCTTTCCCGCCGAGCACCTTTTTTCTGCTGGAAAGCCAACACAAAGGCGAACGCCGAAATAAGAATAACAAAAGCCGGAAGAAAAGAATGACGGGAGAATAACAATAATAATAATAAAAATAATAAAAAAGAGATGGACGGAAGGGGTAGAGGCTCCGCTATTCCAAGTATTCTTCAAACATGTAGGTGTTTTGCTGCCTGTCTCCCCCTCCTGTATTGTTGGAAAGCGAATATGTTCATTGTCGCGTTTTTGGCTTCATCGCGTTACAATGGAATTTGTGGAGGGGCTTTTTACACGGTGGGGCGGGGGTTTTTCTTCGTGATGTGGATGCTGAGGTTTTTCTGTCGGTCATTAAAGCGCTAATGATGTATAAATGCGGGGGTTTAAACCGATTCCCTTCGCTGAGCAGTCTTCAACGCTTTTGGGATAATGTCTTGGGTTCGGTTGATGCTTCTTTTCTTTTTCGGGGAGGAATTCTTTCTTTCTGCTCAGGTGTATCATTCTGTTTTTTAATTCTTGAACTAAATGCAAAAGGTAAGGAGTCTGGTTATTATTTTTTTCCGATTCGTTTTTTGTGATCCAGAAATCAAAAGGCATTATTTTTATATTTCAAATATCTAATTTTAGTTGGGTCTAATGTACTATATAACTTGATCGTTGTATAATAATAGCAATAATCATTACTATCTTCTATATATATATAAATAATTAATGAAAAAAAAACCTTTTTAAAGAACAACGTTTTTAAAATGCACTAAAAAGTATAAAATAATTTTTTGTAACTCCTTGTAAAACGAAAAACGTGGGGATCATGCATTAGGTATTTAATCCAACTTAATTTCATCATTCATTTAAATAATTTTTAACTGTGGATATAATGGTAAATAGAGTGACAAGAGTAGTAGCTGTGAATATTATTGCATGATCCCCACGTTTTTCTTTTTACAAGGAGTTACAAAAAATTATTTTATACTTTTTAGTGCATTTTAAAACGTTGTTCTTTAAAAAGGTTTTTTTTTCATTAATTATTTTCTGGTTTTTAGTTTTGTTGTGTAAAGTTTAGAATTCATGACCTGAACCCCTGAACGCCTTCTAAGAATTTGATTCCTTTCTCTTTTTAATAAAACTAAAAAGTGTTTTTTTCTGAACTTTAACTATATTTTATACAACACTTCTAAAGCCATCTTGATAACGAGAGGCAAACTGCACAACAATGATTTTGTAACAATAAGGTCCTATAGTTGAACTTCTAAACTTTAAGTCCCCCTGGGGGTTCAGGGACAGCAAATTGAACCGAACTAACGAGATAATATCGTATTGTCATCCAGATCTGAACTATGTTCAAAATTTCAAGTCTCTAGCTCATGAGGAAGTATGCTTAAAATTGATTACTAAATTCCCCCCGAACAGACAGACAGACGGACGGACGGACAGACAAGATTGAAAGCGACCTAATAAAAAAGTTGTAAAATGAATGTCTGTTTGTTTGTCTGTATGTATGTCTTTTATAGTTTTAAACTTTTCGAACCAACATTAACTATTAATCTATACAACGTTGATCTACTCGCTCCAGGGAAGGTTTCTGAATAAAAATAATTTAAAATAGAAGTGCTCCAACAACTTTTTTGGTCAAATTTATGCTTAAAAACCCATATTTCATGCCTAAATTCAGGGCAAAACCACATTGTTGTAAATATAACAAGAGAAGATGTAACATTAATTGTTGTAAGCATATTCTCGATTGTTGCAGTTTAAAATCCATTTTTGTAGCATAAAAATTGATCCTTTATTTATAGTCCGAGAGCTGGCTACATGAGAGTTTAACCGGAAAAACATATTTCTGAAAATTTTATAATAGATTGGGCACTTCATAATAAACAAAATTCGCTCGGTCAGCCTGCGCAAAGCGGTTGCTTTCGAGGGGTCAGATCGGGTTAAAATAGCCAAAAATTGCATCGAGTTTATCCGGAAAAATGTATACAGGATTTTTACGTCATTCGAAAGGCTTCGACGCCCTGAACACAAATATGCTGGTCAGCCGGCCGAAAGCGGTTGATTTCGAGGGGTCAGCTCGGGTCAAAATAGCCAAAAATTGCATCGAATTTAACCGGAAAAACGTATACATGATTTTTACGTCATTCGAAAGCTTACGACCCCCTGAACACAAATATGCTGGTCAGCCGGCCAAAAGCGGTTGCTTTCGAGGGGTCAGTTCGGGTCAAAATTGCAAAAACCCTATTCAAACCTGTGTAATCCTTTTTGCGGAAATTTCATTGTTGTGTAAAGCACTATCATTATGCTTAAATTGAGAGTCCAAGATGACAGTGGTGTTTTGAAAGTGGTGGATTTTCCCCTGAAGGGATTTTTTAGGAATTTTGGAATATCGATCAGGACACTATCTTATACGTTTCCACCAATTTTCAGCTTGTTATTTTTAATTTCTACCAACATTTCAACCCAGCAAATAATTTATTCAATAAATATTAATAATAATTAAATTAAGTTTTTCATTTCAAACTTTTTCACGTTGTCGCTTAAAATTCACAATATTAAGCAATTCAGGACAAAAACGAACTCAATCGGGTTCTTGGTTCAGTCGCTATGCTTGAAAACTCAATCCAAGATGGCGGTGGTTTTTCCAAAATGGCGGATTTTCTCCTACACAGAATTTTTGGGAATTACAGGCTATCAATAAGGACATTATCCTCTACATGTCCACAAATTTTCAGCCTGTTACATTGAATATCCGGGTCAATATGAACTAAGTGGATTGTTTAAATGTGGCGTGGTGAAAAGTATCATCTTTTCGCACTGCGCGCACAATATCTTTATAACTATTCAATCAAATTGTCCAAAACTGTTACAGTATCTTCCTTGCATATGTATCTTCATATTAATGTACGGGTTTCAAATTTTGATCAATGCATTCCAATTTACAAACAATTAAAATCACGGTTTTTTTTCTCAAAATTTGAAAATTTAACTTTGAAAATTTTAATAATGGTGAAATAATTTAAATATGTTTTTCGTTCTTGGTAAATTTAAAGATAAGTGTCTTTTGAATGTTCAGAAAAAGAAACAGCGGAAAAATATCATTTACTTTTCTTAAAAAGCTGGACGCAGTAAAAAAATGGCCTAAAAACTACCAAGTACTTAAGCGATTTTTCAAACACAAATTATTTTTAAAAAATATTTTGTTGGATATGTTTTGAATAAGAAAGTATTTTCGAAATAATTTTCTCCAAAAATTTCATTGAAAGAAACATTTGCTAAAGAATTACATCATCTTAAAAATTCTTGTAGACTATCCCCATTTCAGACATCCCAATGGGAAAACCCATACTAACCATTTGAAAACTAAGATATTTTTAGAAAGTTGGTCGCTGCAAGTATTTCTTTTATAAAAAACAATAAACAGGATTACATAGGTTTGAATAGGGTTTTTGCAACTTTGACCCGAGCTGACCCCTCAAAAGCAACCGCTTTCGGCCGGCTGACCAGCATATTTGTGTTCAGGGGGTCGTAAGCTTTCGAATGACGTAAAAATCATGTATACGTTTTTCCGGTTAAATTTGATGCAATTTTTGGCTATTTTGACCCGAGCTGACCCCTCGAAAGCAACCGCTTTCGGCCGGCTGACCAGCATATTTGTGTTCAGGGGGTCGAAGCCTTTCGAATGACGTAAAAATCATGTATACGTTTTTCCGGTTAAACTCGATGCAATTTTTGGCTATTTTGACCCGAGCTTACCCCTCGAAAGCAACCGCTTTGCGCAGGCTGACCGAGCGAATTTTGTTTATTAAGAAGTGCCCAATCTATTATAAAATTTTCGGAAATATGTTTTTCCTGTTAAACTCTCATGTAGCCAGCTCTCGGACTATTAACTATTTCCACATTTGGACGGGCGAAGCCCATCTGTAACGCACCAAATAATTTTTTTAAATGGACTGGCGAAGCCCATCTGTAACACACCAGAATAATTTTCTTTAAAAATGGACTGGCGAAGCCCATCTGTAACCCACCAGGTGATATTTATTAAAAAGCTAAAACCCGGGCGAAGCCCGGGTCTAGCGCGTCAGCGCTAGTTGTATATAATTTCAATTGGGTGCTATCAGAAACACACAAGCAACTGCTTTGCACTGTCTAGTTGGCAAAATTTTACTTACATAAAAGGTACAATACGGTAAAAGGATTAAAAAAATCATTCCAGTTAAGATTTTCCATTTAGATTATATATTTCATTTCAGATTTATTAAGTGAAAGTATAGATTTAATGTCATTTAAGTTACATTTTCATCACGTTCCTTTCACACTCCTTAATTTCTATTCCATAAAAGGAGAGGGAAAAAATTCCTTTCTTAACAATATATTCCCTTGAATACATATTATATATACACCTACAGTATTCATAAAAATTTTTTTTGGGTGTATACCTGATATGCTAGATAAAAAATTTGTTTTATTTATTGGTTATCACGTATATTAAGGCTGGATTTTGTTTAAACTTTGTACCGAGTTCATTATACCAGTAAATGTTTTAATATAACTGATTGAGGTTTTCTCTAAAAATCTATATAGAGTGTAAACTCACAACTTGCAAGCGTCACCTCCAACCTTGGACCGGTTTCTTCCTTGTTAGAACTCATCATCACGGTATAGGAAGGTAGCGCAAGAGATATTAATTCAAGAGATATATACCGTGCTGATGAGTTCTAACAAGAACGAAACCGGTTAACGGTTGGAGGTGACGCTTGATAGTTGTGAGTTTACACTTATTGTCCGCTTAACCAGCCCCATTGGTGAAATTCTCCTTTCAATCTATTTAGAGTTTTTTAAAGGATGGACAAAATATTACTAAGTACATGATTAGTATTTCCTAAAAAAATTTGCAATACCCACCGAATAATCAATATTTTTATTTGGGTAAAGTAGGGGTGTTTATAGGTCCCCTATTGAATTATCTTTAAAAAATCATTATATCTACAGTATTTCATTTGTTTATTCGGCTTCTTTCTAAAAACCAATTAAATGTTAAATTGAATTGATAAACATAAATTGAAAACAACTGTATGTTTTAGGTTCCGAATGCTTATTCATTGAATGTTTTGAAAATACTTTGGTTTAAGTGTTGTGAGTTCTGTTCGTTACATACTAGACAAGAAAATCGAGGAATTCCGTTCGAAATGCACCACAAAATAAACCACTTCAGCCCAACCAGACCTCTTTCATCCAAACCCCCCCACCACTAAATCTTATTAAAAATCATCTTCACCCCTCCATCACAACAACAGCCCTTCTAAACACATGCAAGAGAACTCTTTAAAAAGAACCCCTCTCTCTGAAAAGCAAAGCACAGAAGAAAAGAAAAGAACCCAGGGAGAGAGAAATCCATGGATTTCTAATTAGGATCGAAGGCAGGGGAACCACTGGAAAAGAAAAGAAGAAAAAATCGTTTAAATTTTCATTCCGAACCACGGAACATTTTTAAAGAACATTTCTCAATTTCCTTGGCCCTTCTTCCTTCCATTTTTCTTTGGCCGCAACTCTCCCCCCTTGTTCCTTGTTTTTGAATTAATTACTGGGGTTCCTTCGGACTCAATAACATCTGTGCACGGACTGCTAAATTAAGATCTGCAGCAGCAGAGGGCGGCTCCCTCCCTTCCCCTCTAGTTCGAAAGGGGGATGGAGGAATAATAAAATGCATAAATAGAACTCGACGTTTAAGGAGATGATAGCTATAAATTGGAGGGAGGGGACATGTGATGGAGGGACGTTGCATGAAATGCGATGTAAGTGGTTGAGGAGTGTTTTTAAAGTTCATATTTTGGGAACTTATTTCTAATCTAAAACGTATTAATCATAAAGGTATGGATGCAGAAGTTTAAAATTTAGTTACACGTTTTATGGTTTTATTTATATTTAAATCTGTCTTTGAAAGTTGTGTAGAAATACCTATTCATTATACAGCATTTCCTCGTATTCTTATTCAAAGGCAATACAGTTTTATGAAACAAAACACTGATAGTTTATGCTTTTTATATTTGTGTTAAGTAATTATAAATTTTTATTGTGATGCTCTCTGAAAATCATTGAACCTGAAGGATGGAAGTAGTTTAGTTTAATATCCTACGCTGAAATTGTTTTCAATAGTGTTAGAGTGTTTGTGTAGTTCTAAATGAAGATTCATTTCAAACTTTTTTTTAAATACACCTACTATTTTGGATGAATTGATAACATTTTGAAAAAATCACTCTTTAAAAAATTTAAATGAATGTCAACTAAAAATAAAGAAATGAAAAAAAATTGTTTTTGAATTTCTTGAGAAATGAAATAATTAAATATACGTCAGTAATTAATTATTTTCTACTAGGAATGGAATAGTAGTTTCAATATGCGAGGATTAATTTCGATTTCAATTATACCATGATTCTGAAACTATATATCTTATGAAGTAGGCACATTAATAAAATTTATCGGAATTTTTGAGAGGGCCAATAATGAGAGAACTCAACGGGAAGAACCTTTAACTCAGTGGGTAAAAACCACGACCCCCGAAAAACCCGTTCTGTAAAACCCGCTTTTCCTAGGGGATTGTTTTCTTGCAGGGAAACTCACTCAGCAAGAGTTCTATTTTTAGAGGTAGTACGTATCTTCTTCAAACATTGTCTGCCGTACATCTTTAAGATGCAGTTATCGGACTATAATTTTTCCCACCACTTAAACGTATCATAACGTAAACCACTTTCCTATTTCAAACGAAATTAAAATTTATGGAATTTTACTGAATCATTTACTGGATTTTTAGACATGCTTTTATTTATTTTTTCAGTTTCTTATTTCGTGGTTTTTGACCATTTACATTTTACTATAATTTTTATTCCTTTTTGCTTGATACTGGAATGCTTGATTCTTTTCTTTTTTATTAACAAATGGATTTCCTAACGTGATAAATTTACGACAATGGTCTTTAGATTGTTTTTAAATTTTTTAAAGTTAAAATGGTTCTATTCACTTACTTATAGTAGCTGAATACTTTGAAATGAAATAAAATAGATTTAGTTAAAATTTTACATTTAAGTCAAAGTAGTAAAAAATACACTGCTCAAAACAATTAAAGGTACTGGTGGATTTGATTGATATTGACAAGCAATTGTAAAATTTGCAGTGGTTAAAGCATTTTTTATAAACCCAGGGTCATTTAAAAGAAAAAAAAATATTTTTACTCTTTTGATCAAAATTGTTACATGCATATTTTGTAGGGTTAAGGAAAAAGTGAAATTTCGATAAATATTTAATTGAAAATAATGAAAATAATAATAATATTTAATTGCTGACGTAATGGCCTAGTGGTTAGAACATCTGACTGCAAAGGCGTACGTCTGGGGTTCGAATCCCCTTTCGGCATGGATGTTAGTGTTACTGTCCTTGTGTGTGTTGAATTTACCTATACGGGTTCATACCTTCAGGTGAATTTATACAAATTTTAATTTAATTAATAAAAAAAATAAAATAAAAAAGCCTTATCCATTTCGATTGAAGTATGATTTTCCCGGACTAATAACAACGTTTTGCACCTGTTTTCCTTCAAATTTGTTTTAACCTTCCTACCCCTTTGGGGTCTTTTTCGACCCCAGACGCACTTTGACGCTTGATATCTCCCATGCATTTTTGTTTTGACAATTTCCGATGCTACTATTCCTTAATTACGCAAAGTTTTACAATGGGTAAAAATTTTGGAGTTATTATTCCATTTTTAAGTGTCTTGGGAGAAATAGTCACATATTCCCCCTCTGGGGTCTTCTGAGACCCCAGCCATGAATGGCGGTAAAACAGTATCAAATAAAGTTTAGTATTTTATTTTTTGTTGTATTATAGATAAAAAAAAGGTTTGCATGTTTGTTTAGAACGTTTGGAGAAATATTAGAAAGATATTTTCGTAGAAATTGTCATTTTTTTTTACAAAAAGAAGATTGCGGCTAAATACATTGAATCACTCGCTATTTCTTAAATTTTTTATTCACATTCTAAGAAAAATATGCTATTTATAGAAATCGTTTGAGTATCTAACAGTTGCAGCAAAAAAAACTCAGACAACTGTCGCCATTACTTCCTGTTGAACACATTCTTTACAAAAACAATATAAATTCATGGTTGATTGTAAATAGGTTTTTATATTCAGTCTTCTTTGAAAAATAAGAATGCTTTCAAATATTTATGAGTGTTTACGGAAGTCCAGAATGTGATTTCGAAGGATTATCAAGAAAAAAACCAATTTTATGTTAAAACTTACATAAGCAAGCGAGATACTGATTTCACTAAGAAATCTGAACCGATCATTTTTTTTTGTATTATTTCAATTTTAAAAAGAAGAATCCAAACTTTACATGTTTCATAATACTAAATAAATTAATCTGGGGTGACAGGTAGCTGATAATGCAGAATAGAGAATCTATGCAGCTTCATAAATCGTTTAAAATAAACTACTAAATTCTACCCGTGCAAGACCGGGTATATCAACTAGTATGCTTTAAACAGTGTGATTATAAATATTTTAAGTAAAACAACTTCAATGTAGTTCATTTCTGTAATTTAATTCTTGTTTGAAGGTCCAGATGTTATAAAAAACGTGTATCAAAAGAAACCCAATTAAGCCGTAATAAGACGAAAAAAATGAGAAAAATACCAAAAAAATTGGATAAATTATTCTGAAGCATCTCTTTCTAGAAATAAAAAATGACAATTCTTCTCCATTTAAGGAATTTTTAACCTTTATTAGAGTCATAGGCATGTTTTACGCATGGGGTCCTCAGAGACCCCACGAGGGGAATATGTGACTATTTTTTCAAGAGGGTAGGAAGGTTAAGTTGAGGCGCTGGAGTATTTTCTCCAACTTTCCCTTTTTGACCATTTTCCAGCCGTTGAACTGTCTGGGAGGTATTGAAAAGGCAGCAAGTCCTCTCTCTAGAACATGATGTTCTATAAATTCTTGCAATTTCTTCATCCTGAAAGGTTTCATTCACACTGAGAGAAATGACAGTTTCAAATTTAAGTAAATCGATGTTCTCATTTTGGTATGAAACTTTTTGGTTCAAATATGACGACCCAATGATTTCAGTTTTGAAATACCAGGCCATACTCAGTTTCAAACAATTTAATAGTCACCACTCAAATTATGCTTATTTTTAGTTTATATTTGAAAATTGATTAATTTGCAATCTATCGAAAGTAACATTTAGATAGTGTGATGACGTGGAACACAATGTTGTGACATCGCTCTCCACCCTCTTTATGAGAATGTCATGAACGAATTAAAATATGAGTACATGATGCTTTATTTGTGAGTATTTGCACATTTTCATAATTGAGTACATGCATATTTTCAAATTTGTGTAAATTTGGATCTGAGCCTGTTTGAGTCCGTGGCATACTCAGGTTTGAGTATTTTTTACTCATTTTTGAGACTGTCGATTTAAGAGTGTATCCCTAGCCCTAACTTTTTGCCTACAACTACCGATGTTCCATTGCTTTTGGATACTTCTCTCTGAGCTCTAGCACCTCTAAATTGCTTCGCGGACCCCCTTACTTGGGTGATTATGTTGTCTTTGCGTAGTCTATCTACATATTGGTGTTTAATTTTTCCCTACATTGGAAATATTAGTGAGTCATGTCCCAAAATGCTTTGACAGAAAAAGTTACAGAAATGTTCATGTCGGTATATCCCTAGGTACAGAAAAGCTCTGGCATCTTTTACTGCCATTTTATTATCATTATTTTTTTACAGTGTGTTTCCCATGATTTTGAGTCACCCTGTACGTCCTAATGTTTTTTTACAAGTAGAAGAAATTAAGTTTTCGGACGTGAGTTCAAGTCCAGTTCAGACTACCGGAACGTAAACAACCCGAAAACCGAAGTTTCTGGCCTTACGGAGCTATGACTTCGAACGAAGTACGTGCCTTCTTCCCTTGTTATTGGGGCAAACCGACCCATTATTTACCCTCACGTTTTTGAGAGTCTCCACTTACTCCAAAGCGATCACCAAACACCATCAGATAATTAAAAGCTCCAGTCGCACTCTTTAAGACCTACTCAGACGTCATCCCAGGCGCCAGCAGGTCCATTATAACGAGCCAATGAAGCCGCAATATTGGCTTTAGGCCCGCCATTAGCACTGGGCGCCTATAAATACATACATGCCCACGCCGGTGGAAAACCAAGAGAGGGAAGATAAAATTCCAACAGGTCGTTCGAAAAGCCGGGAGCACCCCTCCGTGCAGTGCACGTGACGTCCTGTTGCCAGCAGCGAATGGAATTGACATCCACGCATCATTGGTCAAAGTAATGAGGACGAGGTGCAGCGAAAGAAAAGTTAGCCAGCTGGAATGGCAACCGAGCCTTCTCCCGTTTGAAGCCGCCGCAGCAATTCGGAATCCCGCTTTTCGTTCCATCGAATTTCGGCGTTCGCTCTCTCCTCTTTTCGGGACGCTTGGCTCGTTCGGGGGTTGGGGGAAGGTGCCTTCTCCGCTCCTCTCTCCGTTCGGATTTGTTTAGATCTTCATGCATAATGTCGAGAAAAAACGAGGCGGTTTCATTATGAAGCAGGTCCCCTGGGTTGTGTGGAGGTGTTGTGGAAATAGAGCATGGTCTATACCTGTGGTGGAACGGAAATGGGTTATATCCACGTAACCTTTGTTGATAATTCGATAGCGTAAAGGTAAATCCAATTCGTCGCGTGTTCAATATTTATTTATAAGGGGTTATCCTATGAAAACAACGTCTTTGTTGAATTGTTGTGTTATGAGTCATATACGGAGATGTTTTACTTTTGGAAAATTTTAATATTTTTGTTATGGAGCGGAAGAGGATGTCAAAGGGAATTTGTAGTAGCCCATGGTGAGATGGTTTAGTGAGTATTCATTTGGTTACTTTATCATATCAAGCAATTATAAATAAAAATTAATGAAAGATTAAAAGGTCAAACACCATTGAATAATGCGTAGAAATTATGTAAAAGAACGCTTTAAAACCGATAAAATTATTCGATATAATTTCTTAAATTTTAATATTCGTTAATTTTCTAGTAAAAAAGCCTAGTAAGTGTAATTGCATCGACAGCAGACAAGATTCGAAAAAGATACATACTAGGTGTACTATCTCCAGCAGAATTCTTAGTTTCCCTGCAAGAAAACAATCCCCCAGGAAAAGCGGGTTTTACAGAACTGGTTTATTGGGTTTTTCCAACTGAGCTTTACCACATTACAACCTTTCCTGTTCAGTGACGTCACGGGTCGACGTAAGAAAACGCCGCACATTCTAGCTACCTAATTGGCTAAAAAGACAGAGGGTGATCATTACTACACAGACTCTCTAAAATTTCTAGTCCTGTAAAATTTATGTAAGTGCAAATTTCTTATGAAGAGAGGTATAGTTTAAGAAAGTTGATAAGAAATAAAATTCGGAAAAAAAAACATTCAGAAATTATTTTTATAAAACTAAGTAATATTACACATTTGGTTACTACTATTCTATGCTGAATAGAAAAAATTAATTTCATACGCATAGTATACATATTTTATAATTTTAATTGTATGAAATATACCTGTTAAAACATTATAAAACTATTTCCTTTATTTTTTACTCGATATTCATTCAAAGAGTTTTTTTTTTAAATCTCATTAATAATCCAAAATGCCCTACAACAAATGTTAAAATTAAGGTTACAAATGTTAAAAATCATTAAGGTTCACAAAAACTATCTAAGACTATTGGAACCTATCGCAGAGTGTGCCATTCAATTAAAATACCTTTCATATTCAATGATTTTCAGAGCTTCTGTACCCAGATCTATAACACAAAAATAGAAGGAAAAATATTATTTATCACTGATAAATTATATAAAGTTCTTGTAGTTGAATGGGTTTTGTATTTAATTTTTGCTTACCAACTAAACCAGGTGTTAAATGTCTATTTTTATGGACATATTTTTCTCATATAGAACCCAAAGAGAGGAGATTTTTTCTAACACACCCTGCATAATTCTTCTATCAACCTACCTAAATAACTCCAGCTGGTGTATTTTCATATGTTTAATATTTCCATTTCCGTCAATAATGTTTACCTAGGGAGCTCTTCAATTTAAACCGACCTAGAGTTAATAAGAATGGAATAAATATACAATCACTTGGTACATAATACAAAACCCCAAAATCGCGCTTGATGGGGACGAAAAAGAGAGACTTCAAAGAGGGGGGGTGGATTGTAAAAGAGGCGGCGTTCCATAACATCCCCTCCCGTTCTGTTTAGAATCGGCTTAGTTGGAGAGGATTAAAAAGTAAATAGATAAAGTGAAACGAAATGAAATGAACAACACAAAAAAAAACTAAACTAGGGGAGAGGACCGGCGATCGTTTTTCAGTAAGCCCGTATTGTTGGACGCCTTGGTGCTCGTAGAGACAGCATTGGCCAGGACGCACATTGGCTGCGATCCTGAGTAGTGATGGGCAGGTATCGATACCAAATACTTAAGTACTCGATACCTATAGGTATCGAGTGTATTCGATACCCACAAAAGTATCGATACTTTATTGACATATTTCGTTTCAAATTTTTCAATGAAGTAATCTTTATAATACCAACTGTAGATCAAACGCAGCCTGTTTCCGTTTTCATTTTGCAACGCTCAAACCCAAGTCGTTATCATCCGCGAGAGAAATTTGACGCGGCTAGGTTTTTCCCCCGCCAAATCCTTCGCCTCTATCCACCTCTAGGGCCGTAGCTACGGGGCTGTTTGATGGATCGCTTTCAGTTTTTTGAATATTAGTCTGATTATGGATAGGCCCTAAAAAAATTTTCCCTTCAGGTTCATTTCCCGACATTGAAAAAAAGTACTCGATACCTTAAAGTACTCGATACCTATAAGTATTCGATACCAAAGTATTCGATACCTATATGTATTCGATACCAAAGTATTCGATACCTAAAATTATCGATTTTGCCCATCACTAATCCTGAGTGACAGATTGAAGAGTGGCACAAAAGAAGTTAAGGCTCATTTTGACATATCACTTTTTGTGCTCATTTTGAAGGAATAATCCGTAGTGAAAAGTGAGAATTTGTGTTTTCACTCTTTACTTTACACTTTCTTATGGAAACTAGGGATTCACAGGAATGAATTGAATTGAAAGGGATTGAAAGTGAAGCCGTGTGAATGAGTCTTTAGTAACAAAAAAATTTCTATGGACGAGAGGATTTCAGGATAGAAAATATTTTTTTCTGTCACAAACGTAATAAGGTAAGAGCATAGGTAATTTTTATATGAGGGTGATGGCAATCATGTTAGAGTAGGACCGTATTAATGTATGTGCAGAATATGCCAATGCATCACCAAAAAATGCAGAGCAAAAAAAAAAAAACTTCCAACTCTACAAAATTACAGAGTTGGAAGAAAACATTCTTACACTTTTACAATAATAATGTTTCAGAATATGTTCAAGGGTCAAAGAAACGAAAGCAAAGAAATACGACACTGTGCTCAGGCCTCTTCGTCAGGGGGACAGGACCTGAGCAGAGGGGGCGTTTCTGATTGTAGAGAACTAAAAGTTCAAAATTACAACTGTCCCCAACGCCCTGCAAGCAAAACAGAGAAATACAGAATGAGAAAATGAAAACTTTAGAAACATCATGTATTTATATTCAACAGAGTGGAGATTGAAGTAGTAGTAAATAATAGTAAAGTTGAGTTGTAAAGTTGAAAAGTCAAACCTTTTTCATCAGTATGGGCTACTTACTGGTCTTAAATATCCCCCGAACATGGAAACAGACCAAATTATGTTCAAGGGTGTTTTATTTTGTTCTTTCTCGAGAGAACAAACAGGTGTGCCCTTTTTTCTTAGTTCAAGTAAAAGTATTTTTAATAGTGCCGGACAGACACGGCGACTCTTGGTGAGCAATAGTTTTGTGTATTGTGTTTTTATTATTATTCATGTTGTTTTCTTGCAAATAAAACACCATTAGGCTGAGCGCGCACTGGAGACTTCTGTCTCGGCGACTTAAAACACTAGTCACTCGAGAGCAATGCATTTCTATGAGGAAATTCTTGGCCTAGTGATATTGGTCTCGTCGCCATGTGCGCGCACTCTAGCTTCTTGCAATAGCCAGGGAAGCAATTTTGTCTTTGTCTCCGAGACAAAAGTCTCTAGTGCGCGCTCAGCCTTAATCAACACCAAGAGCTATACTTGTCTTTAATGAAAAAACTTATGAAAGAATAGTTTTCTAATAGATTTCATCTGCGAAAAATTATACCCTGAAATTGTATCTATCCCAAGTTGGTAGAACCCAAACTATGGTAGATAAGGGCAATAGGTGGTAGTGAAGTGGATTCAACGGATCAACCACTTTGAAGCTTCCTCTATTCCTAATGACTGTACGCCGGAGTCAGATTAACGCGAGCGCGGGCGCTTTTTCATTCTTCTTGTTTTTGTAATTAAAGAGTGCTCCGAGGAAGTTGGAAGAAAGGGATTAAAAGTTCCTCAATGGTCCGAGGTCAAGTTTTAGGGGGTGAGTGTTTGACTTTGTCCCTTCCAAATCCCGCGCTAATTCCGAGGAGGGAATCGAATCTCGGGATTTGGGAGGGCTTTAATTCCATGGAAGTTTTTTTGTTTCGTTTAAAATTTTTATCGGGAAGAGGAGAGGATCGAGGGGATTTTCGGGGAGCCGAGGTGAACTTGTTCGAGGGGCACCTTGTTGTAATCACGTTCATTGGCGCTTTCGTTGTTGAGGGTAAACGAGTTTTTGAACTAGTTGTGTTAATTTCTCTTTTGGGGCTGATCTGCAGTCTTTAGCTCAAAGGCTGTTTGTAAATACCAAGTATTTTTCCTTCCCTTATTTTCCTTGAGGCTCAATTACACTGTTTCACTTTCAGTGTTCAATAGTGAGTTATTCACTCCTGTGAATAGATAGTTTGAATAGAATAGGGAAGGAATAAAGACTGAAACGCCAATTCATACTTTTAACTTTGGATGATTCCTCCAAAAATGAATACATACGAGAGCTACCAAAATCACACATTATGTTTATAAATATACATGTATCAAAATCCACTTTGTTTGAAATCTCCACCAATTACCAGTTTTTCAGAAAAATTTTTTAAACCCGAAACTTTTTAAAAAGTATCAGAATTTTTTGGACAACCTTATATATTAAAAGTGATAGCTTTTCGGCTCATTTACACTGTTTCACTTTCAGTGTTCAATAGTGAGTTATTCACTTCTGTGAATCGATAGTTTGTATAGAAAAGGGAAGGAGTAAAGACTGAAACGCCAATTCATACTTTTAACTTTGGATGATTCCTCCAAAAATGAATACATACGAGAGCTACCAAAATCACAAATTATGTTCATAAATATACATGTATCAAAATCCACTTTGTTTGAAATTTCCACCTATTACCAGTTTTTCAGAAAAAATTTTCAAACGCGAGACTTTTTAAAAAGTATCAGAATTTTTTTGGACAACCTTATACAGGGTGTCCCATGAGAAGTGGCCCAACCCCTTTAACTTTTGAACCCCTACATATATAGTCATGAAAGTGGGATCTAGGTATAGTAAAGTGACCATGCCCTATCCAATGATACAACTTCTAACGCCATCTAGCGGAAACTTTAGGAGTTATAATTTTTATTTTAAAAACTATTTGAGGTATTTGAAAAAAGTCAATGACTAAGTTGTAGAGCAGCATCGATTCCGTAGGAAAAGACACCTTAATGAGAAAAATATCTTGAATAAAACCCCTAAAACGCACGCTCAATTAGGTTGAATTTACGTAGTTTTTACCTCTTAAAACGCTCCTAACAAGGCGAAAATGAGAAATTTTCATTTTTATACTTAAGTAAATGACTAAAAAGTATTCTTAGTTCATTAAATTGAAAAATTCTCATTTTCGCCTCGTGAGAAGTGTTTTAAGACGTAAAATCTACGTAAATTCAACCTATTTGAGCGTGCGTTTTAAGGGTTTTATTCAAGATATTTTTCTCATTAAGGTGTCTTTTCCTACTAAATCGATGCTGCTCTACAACTTAGTCCTTGACTTTTTTCACATACCTCAAATAGTTTTTAAAATAAAAAATATAACTCCTAAAGTTTCCGCTAGAGGGAGTTAGAAGTTGTCTCATTAGATAGGGCATGGTCACTTTACTATACCTAGACCCCACTTTCATGACTATATCTGTAGGGGTTCAAAAGTTAAAGGGGTTGGGCCACTTCTCGTGGGACACCCTGTATATAAAAAGTGATAGCTTTTCGGCTCATTTACACTGTTTCACTTTCATTGTTCATCGAAAGTGATTTTTTTCAGTAAGTTAAATTTCGTTAAAAATTCGTTAAATTAGTTTAAAATAAACTAATCTAAATTAGATACTCCATCAATTCTTTGTTTTGCAAGAAATCATGTGTATAAAACTGTTGGAGAAAAAACGTTGCTTAAGTTACCAAACAACGCTACATTTTCCTGAATGATTTAATTGACGATTGAGTTTAAAAAAGGGCACAAGTCCCAAAAATAGCATATTGACATTTTGTGATAAAAAAATGCAAAGCTGCGCTCTACAGATGAGTGGGAAAAAGGAAAAAATAACTTCCTCTATTGTCAGATAAATCCCCTTCTTTGAATTTGACGTAATCGATGTCCATTCATTCTATTATATTTAATTTAAATTTATGTTAATTTATTTTCCGTTTTTAACATGTTATCTTGATTTGAAAGTGTTTTTAGCAAGTAAATGTTGGACCTCATTGATATTCATTAACCATTTTTAGTCCTAGTCACCTACATTTTGCTATTGGGTTCTAAATACGAATCTCAGGCTGTCTAGAATTGAAAGGGTTTAACTACTTTAATGAATCAGTTTCACTGTACTTTTTATTTAATTAGTCTTAGTCTTTCTATTTCTCATGAGAATTCATGAATTCCCCACAGCTTAATAGTGCACTATTATGCTGTGGGGAATACGCAGAAATATAATTTAATAGGCAGTTTAAGAGGTTTTACGATATTTTTTCAGTTAAAATTTCATAAGTTGGAGAAACGGAGTAAGTTCATTAACTTTATATCAACTGTTATTTTGATTATTTTTTTCGTTGATAGAGGTTCTGTATTATAAATAAGGTCCTAAATTATCTGTAAAAATTTGGTGATTTTGCAATGAATATTTCATTACTTATACAGTTATTGCTGATACCTTTTGAGTTCCTATACATTAAAAGCTTACTCACGCAGTCAACGAGGTTTCATCCATAGACACCTTTCTTATTATACGAGCATCCTTAATTCCGGGCGGGATCTCAGTCACTTCTCCTTAAGACCACCCACTAGTGGGCTGATTTATGTGAGCAATAATTACAACAACCAACTTCCTGGAAAGAATTGTGAATCACGACCGTGGTTTGGGGAGGTGTTTTTGTAATCACGATTCTAACTTTTCTTTTTGGTTTAGTCGTTTTAGTATCTAGAATTTGAAAAGTTCATCTGATCATAATTTTGTTGGATAGTAATATTCGGTTTGCTTTTTCAATTCATGTGAATTGATTTAGAAAAAGCTTCGTATGATACCAAATGAAATAAATTAAAAAGTAATGGCATAAGTTTATTAAAACACTTTTTTTTAAACCTTATGGAACTTTTTAAACCTGGTTCTAAACCATTACACAGCTTTATGAAAATAAAATTCCCACCTTCCAAAAGACTTTTTTAGTTTGAAAAAATTGTCCCCTCTTTAATAAAATTTATGAAGTTTTACAGAGCTTTATTTTTTCATGTTCTTCTAGAAAATAAATTATTATAGACTGAAAGATTTTTTTAAGATATCTTTAAGCCTTAAAAGCTTCTTTGGATATAAATTTTGGTTCTTTCCAATATTTATATCGTTAATGTCAAGCTGTTGTAAACGATATGTTAGAAATTCTGACAAAAATTAGAAACTAACTCATTAAATTAGACAGTTTAATTGATGCTAAAAATATGAATTTGGGAATGTGTAAATATTTTTCGTTAAAAATACTTTGACGATTGTTCTTATATTTTTAAAATAATTTTTCACTTGTAAAAATATTTTTTCATTTAAGACTAGAAAAAGACTTTAATCTGTGATAGGATATTAAATAGATCACGACAAAGATAACACGCACCTCTATGAAAGTTTGCACCAGTTTCAATTTAAATATGGATTGGAAAGATTTTTCAACTTTCAAATGAGAAAAGAAATTTATTAAAATCTTATCGGGTGTTTAAAAAACTACTGTCAACCCATTCCTAAATTTAAATAAATATTTATCAAGTAAACTGAACCTTTTTAAATTTAAAGTTTGACTGAGTCAGGCTTAACTGCCAAGCCATATTTGTATTTCCAAGGTTATTTACGCTCTAAATATAACGATTCTCTTCTTAGGGTGCAGATAGAAAGTTGAAAAAGTACCCATCAGTCAAAGTGAATGGGGGCCCTCTATTGAAAACCTTAAACTTCTCGAAAGTAAGTTGGAAACATTTTTGAATTTGAATATAAAAAACGTTTCTTGGCTTTTGACCTTACTCACCCCATCAATTTTAGGATGAAAAAAACTTTTTCCAGCATTTTCTCATAGAGATTCAAAGCTGAAGCCATTTCCAATTTCTACACAAAATCTGAGTAGCCTTTCGTTGATCCAGCAGTCAATGCCGAGGAAAAAATAACAATATCCGCGAGAAATTGGAGACTCCTGGGCCTGATCCGCAAAAGCACAGTTGCGACAAAGAAGAGAAGACCTTCGATTCTTAAACTGCTTCGAATCAGGTCCAAAAATTGCTCTAAAAATCCATTAAAAGGGCACAAAAAGTCCGGTCTGCGCGTGTTTATACAGAGCACCGAATCGCTATATGCATGTAGCAGGGAAGAGTGTGGAGGGAAATATACAGCATATAACCGTATCTCTCCAGAAAGTAATATTATAAATCAGGAGATGGGTGAAAAAATTCCAGAGAAGGGAAAACGATATTTTTTTGTGTGCCCCTAAAGATTTTTAGAAATTCGAAGATTCTTTTCCAAGCTCCCTCCCTCCCCCTACTATTCGAAGGAATAAACTGGGTCTATCCTTGCCGAATACTTCCCAAAATGAGATAAGGGGAGTGGCAGCAGGGCCTGTGCGAAATAGAGTTTTTCCCTACTTTGAATAGGGAATTTCGAAGCAAAGGGAAGGGGAGGGGAAAAGATGATGACGAAAGAAGAGGGGAGGGGTTGAGAGTAGAAAAAATATATTTCATATATAAAACTCCTTCGGCACAGGACCGGATCTCCCCACTATATAAGGCTCTCTCTCAGAATATATGCAAGCTTTCACAAGAGTTAAAGCTCTCAGAAATAAGGTGAGCCGATGGAATATATGGAAAGGGGGAATGATGATAATAATAAAAAAAGGAAGTGGAAGGGTGAATTTAGACGATTTTAGTCAACTGAAGAATTTTCGGAAAGAGTAGGGAGGATGGTGGACAGAGAAGGGTGGGACGGTGATATGGAATCTTTTTCTTTACCTCGAGGGTGACAAAACAGGTTGATCCAACGCAAATATGGAAAAATAAAATCAATATAGATATTCTATAGTTAATCCTCGTAGTGGCTCTGTTTTGAATACGCACTTTCTGTGCGGCTGGGAGGTTGAAGGGGTTTTTTCCCCCGTCTAGAAAAAGTTCTTTTTTATTTCGAGGAAGGACACAGGGGTGACGTGGAGAGATATTCTGAAAGGGGGAGTGCATCGGGATGGGATGGATGGGGATATCCGGAGCTTCCTGAATAACGCGCATGCGTGTGGGTGGTCACTGGGAAAGAAGGTTTAGAAACGCGGGTTTAGCCAGTTAAGGTTTCAGGTGTTGAGTCTGTACTGTGGACCTTCCCTTTCTTTGCCCCCTGAATATAGATAAAAAAATAAAACTTTTTTCGAATAATCTAATTAGTTACCACGAACAACTTTTGACTGTATTTGGGTAAAAAAAACATAAATTAAGTGTCAAAGCTTGGATAAGTGAAACCTGCATTAGTGGAATTCACGGGATAAGTGGAATAAAAATACCTGGATAAGCATAATTCCTAAATAAGCAGATTGAAAATAAATGTCGGTACCAAGCAATTCCTCTTATCCAGGATCGAATGTTTATAAGCTATAAAATTTGAAAATTAATCTGAATGCATGGCTCGGTTTTTAAAATTTGATTAATATAAAATCAATATAAATTGGTGCTAAAAGTTTTAATTTAGCATTAACAATTAAAAGTACTTCTATAAAACTTAGTAAATAAGAAAAAATCTTACAAACTTTTTACCGATTGATCTTTGAAAGTGTATGAAACTGGAAAATATTTCTCTTTCTTGTTTTACAAATAGATGCCAGTTTCTTTGTTATCAAATAAAATTTTTTTGCTTAGATTGTAATGATTTATTTCTGAGGTTTTCTAATTTAGAAAATGAATAAAATACTTTTATATTTCCTTTTATTTTTTTGAAATTGTGAAGAATGAAAATAACTTTTTTTAATTTTCAAAAATGTAAGCTTTTAGCAAAAATTGTCAACACCCCTTTCTGGTTTTTTTCACATTATTCCATTTGTCTTTGAAGCACACTTTTAAGAACACTCAATGATTTCATTCAGAACATTTATAAAGTGTGACTATCCTCTGACCTTTTGTAGAAGAGCAGAAAATAAACCATGTACTAACTTTAAAATGTTCACATTCAATAGTACTATGATGTCATGATTTTATACTTTCTTATTCTAACACGAAATCAACGAAACCTATACTTTAATAATATTCGTTAAAACATGCTCAATTCATTCCACAAAATCGTTAAACCCGTATTCACTCAACAAGAATTCAATCAATCTAAAAAAATATCGGAAGCACTAACTTTCAAATAAAAACGACCACAATGCATCATCTTTACATCCACCCAAAACAATAACAACAGACTTCCTCCTAATGCCCACTCCGAGGGACGATATCCATCAGAGAGAGCCTCCCCCAAAGACATATTAATCTGGGGGCCCAAGTCTGAGGAGAGCCAAGCCGAATCCAATCGGCAGGGCATTTAAAACTCCAGAATCCCAGTCTCCGCTTCCAAATGGGAATATGATAGGGGCAGTCTCCGCGACGCCCTCAAAGCCCCCAGAGGGTGCGAGGGCGGCGCCAGACAGAACGCATTACGCCCCAAGTATTTACCTAATACTCCCTGCGCCCCGTGTCCTTTTATGCAAAATATTTCTTCTGGAAGGCTGTCAGTATTAGCCCCGATAGTATAAGCCTCCGTGCGCATTGGATATGCATTTTGATACCCTTTCCGCCGGGTTGTCGAAATGAAACGATTTCCCGGTTAATCCCGTTTTTCCCCCGGCTTATAACGGGAATTCTCCCGGAATTAGAAAGGGTCTTTTGAAAGGGGGACGCTCTGGCTTTGTGAGGCCCGGTGGACCCTTCCGGTCGTCCAGATTTGCATTTGGTGCTGAGAGGTAGGAAGGGGAGGTGTGTGGCCTTTGGGAGTCCATCACTTTTTCCTCATAGATCAGTAGCCTTTAAAGCGTTTCTTTTTTTTGTATGAAAGGGATGGGAATTTCGTATGGGAGGTGATCTCTGAAGGTGTTTGATATATGATGTATGTCTCGGGGAAGCGTTTTAAGAATACCTTTTAAATCCCATGATATAGAGTTGAAGTAAACCTTAAAGCGTCTATGTGGTGACAGGTGCATAATACAGGCATGGATCCCAAATAAGGCACTCTGGACAGTGCCCCCCTTGAGGACCCAAGAAGGTTCTTAAAATGAGTAAAAACCCGACTTTTACGGGTAAAATTTCAAAAAATTTTCTGGGGGAGGACCCCCATCATTAGTACCATCACCGGTGATAATTTTTAGGAAATCCCCAATATTTTGACATTTGGGTCAAAAAGTAAAGGTTATGGTCAGGAAAAATGCCCCCTTTGGATCCAAAAGGGTTCTCAAATGTGCTAACAACTTACTTTTGCAGGTTAAATTTCTAAATTTTTCTGGGGGGGACCCCTATACCCCCAATGGTACCACAAGGGTATCTTATATTGAAAAGTGCCCCCTCCTTGGAGCCGTGCTGGATCCGCGCCTGTATAATACGAAAATTAAATTCGAGTAGCTATGATATATAGGATTTTTCTACTTACAGTTATCTCTTACACTCATGTCCAAAAATTAAGGATAACTTTATTTCCGGAATAATGGCAAAATACCAGAGTTTGTTATCAATGAAATCCATGCCACAGAAACTTCTAAGAGTGGAAATATGTGGTCCGGTATTAAATTACCCTAACAATAGTTTAAGGGTAATACTGATAATTACATTGCAGAAACAAATATTTGTATCATCATGCATAGGAGTGTTTTAGCTTAAAAACGAACGACTCTTTAAAATGTTATGCCTTCTTTTGAAATTAGTTCCCATACTAAAACGCATTTATTAATTTATGCTAATGCTTACATTTTTACAATGTTTTTTCGAATTCAAATTTATTAACAAAATAAAATCATAACAAAATACAGATATGAAGGCATCACACAAACTAACATGATAGAAAAAAAAGGAAAATGCTATTGATTTCCCAGAGGAGCCTAAAAGATCTTCCGTGGGATCATAGATTATCATAGTTATAAAATATCATTACGAGAAAAAAAAAAGAATAACCGAAAAGAGAAAAACAAATGGGAGGGGGATGGGCTGGCAACAATGATTTTTTTAAATGCTTTGAATTTTTCTCACTAAAAAATAAAATTTAATTGAATTTGCTTAAACATCTGATGTTTTATCTGATTTATTAAGAACCCCATCTTTTTTTTAACAAATATGTAGTGATAAAATTAAAACAAGTTTCGAATCAAGATATAGAATCAATATATTGTTAAAATTATCAGGTTAATAAGAAGTTTTTTACTTAATTATCAAGCAAAAGAAGAGATATTTTAACCATCATTGTCTCTACATTACTTTAAAAGTTTATGACTTTTGACACTGACGGAAGGAGATTATACCAAATATTACGCTATAAGGACATGAAAAAGAACAACTTTGAAATCCTCCGAAACAAAAACGTCCCTCACAAATCAAGAATGCGATCTAACAGCCTTCGAATTAATGGAGCTTAAAGGTCGCCCTAAATTACACCCACCTCGATAAAATTCCACAGAATGAAGGCCTAAAAAAACCCCTTTATTAGAATTTACGAGAACCCCAAACGATCAATTAAGGTCTTAATTAACTCTCAGTCCAACCATTATTCGTCGCATAACTGACAGCTTGCAGAACTTTTCTCTTAATCTTTGCCGACACCAACTATCGAATTCGTTATCTCAACTTCATCCAGAAACTTTAATACAAATCCATAGCCGCAAAATATATTATTAACTTTTTCTCCGGTGAGACTGCTAATGCCGGGCTATCGGCGAAGAGCATCGTGCGACGTGTCATTTTCCTTAACGTCATTGACGATTTTCAAAACTTAAAATACCTGTCCAAGGCCTTTAATTTTCAAAACATTGGCTTTGCGCTGATAAGAAAAGACAAAGTTCTGAGAAGGCCTGCACCATTAGAGAGAATCCTCTTTTGGTCTTTTTTGTTCTTCTTTCCCCCTTCCAAAACCTCTCCCTAACTAAGTTCTTGATAAACAGGATTAGGTTGCTATAACTCCGTCCAGCGGAATTAAAAACAAGAGGATCTTTTCGACGTCGAAGTTTAATTTTCGCCGGCGAACTTTAGAATGGGGCAAGGCTCATAAATAAGTAAATAAACCAAACTATATATTAGAGGAGGTAAACCTTAAGGGGGAAAGAGCTTGGGAGGGAAAGGCCGGAGGGAAAAAAATCCCCAAATTTCCCTCCTTGTCAATATCTCGCCATTACCGAAGTTTTAAGTTCTCCAAGTTACCAATACTCCTTTATCTTTGCTTCTGGTAGCGTAATAATTTTAACACCAGAAACCGCTAGCTTTTACGATATACCCGTTTAGCAGTTTAAGGGGGGGGCGAGAACTTTTCTTCTCCCCCTCTCTCGTCCTTAATGCGGTTCCCGATACATTTTAGGGGCATCGGGTAGGTCAGAGACTCCATTTTTATGGAGGTTCCCTCGCGTTTTCTTTCGTTGTCAGCCGCTCTTTTTCGTCCGAAAGTTTGTCTCTCGTCCGTGGCAGCCCTATCTGAGCACCTTTTTGAGAGAGAGAGGTAGAGAAAAAGTGGCAACGGTGGTGGTTCCCATGGTGACGCGAGGGAACATAAAAATTTATGAGACAACGGTGGATCGTCGTTTCTTAACGAGGAATCGAGTAATTAAGTCATTTCGTTTTGAGTTGGATGATTTAGAAAGGGCCGCCTGAGCCATTGTGGTGAAGGGTGCCGTAGGCGAGATAAGGTGAGGAAGAGGGAAATGTAAGTTCCCGGGCGTTATGTGTCCCCAATCGACACTTTTTCTGCCTTAACCCTTTTTTCGCGTATAATTTATGCCCACTCCCTTATCTGTTTGTAGGGAAATGTTCCAATTTGAGCTACACTAAAAATATTCTCTCGAAACTACCGATGAAAGAAAAAGTTACTTAGACACGGATGTTGTTTTACTTCGAAATGATTATGCACAGATGCATATTTTAGTAGAAGAAGCATTTGAGTACTATGTGAGAGAAAATAATATTTCGTAATTTAATAAAAAGACGCTCAATTTATGCCGAGTCCCTTATTTGTATGCCTAATAACATTTGAAGTACTTTATTAATGGATAATACGAGGAATTTTCACTACAAAGCTGAAAAACCTGTAGAATTAGATTTTAATTATTTCATAAACAACTAAGCTAGGTGTTGTTATTACTAATATGGATTACTTAATTAAAATTAAGCTCTAAATTTTGAATTACTTTTATTTAAACCCATTAAATATCTGGCTAATTATACTATTCCTTGTGTAAAACTGTATAAACCGCTGCTTTATTCTAAGAAATATTGTCTTTGAGGAGAAATTGAATTTGTCAAAATGAAAAACAAATTCCTTGAGCATTTTTGGTGCATATTAATTCCATAACAATAAAGATAAATAGAACTTCCGGTTTTAACTATATGCGGAAATCTTCGGGGGCTTTCTGACATCAGATAGAGGAACGTTAAACTCTCTTGTCTTAATAGTTAGTATAGAATAGTTTTTAAAGTTTCGTGGTTTTTAAATCGATGTAATGTTCTAAATATTTTAGTCTATAAATCAATAAAATTATTATATAAGATACATTTCAATTAAACATTTATGTTACAAATATATTAAATTTAAACATTTTAACATTTGAAAAATTCAAAAATGTGTTACTTTTAAGTGTACTAATTAAAATATGATTTACGGAATTTTTTTAACTTTATCATCTGGCAACGTCATATTGTTGGTACTCTGAACTTCTTGGGGAATTTCACAGAATTTGTGACTCGAGGTTGCAAAATGTGCAAATGTATGCAATATTTTTTACATAAGTTTTAAATGTTTCATGTTTTAAAAGATTTCATATAAAATGCTACGCATAATGAACTTTAAAATAATATAAAATATGCTCTATATACAGCGGAAATACTGTAAAAAGTTCCTCAAAGGATTTTCAAAAGAAAGTTTAGAAATGCTTTCTCGCACTTTGCAAAACTAAGGTTCAATGAGATACAATACTAAAAGGTATTTTTATTCGTTTTTCTGTAAATAACACCACATTTCCTCTATTTTTGTACGCATAATTTATTTACGCATATAAACTAAATTTTAAAGATAAAATTTTATCAAATTTGATTTGAAAACGATTCAGGTTAATGTTTTATGAGCTTAATTTTTAGGTAGTGTTTAGTTTACCTATACTTTATTTAAATTGATTAATAAGAATAAAAAATAATAAATAAACCGATATTCTTCTCTATTCATGCTATCTTTGGTTCTCAAACCGTATTGATTGTAGTATTTAGCAATGTTGCTAAATCTCCCCCCTCCCACAGCAAGTTTCAATTCATTTCTAATTAAATTAGTTTTAATAGATTTACAGTTATCCCATAAACAACAAAGTAAACCCTGGAAATTTGTACTTTAAGAAACACTTAAAAAGTCAAAAACTTTTCAGAGCGAAACTTTTCCAAACCTGCATCTAGAGTCTTCGTGGTCATTTGACAATGAAATAACTCCGCTCACCCGTAGATAAAATTTCTGTCCCTTATTTGATCTTCGTTCGTCAGAACTCTCGTAATCCCGTTTTAACAAAGTCTTTTCTTGACTGAGAACCCGTATCAGATTCCCGCTCCGCTTGAAAGTCCCCCTCCTTTATTTTCCTTGCAGTGGGATAGGTTAGTTGATATTGTCATGTTAATTGAGTCGAGAACTTCCTTTCATGCTAGGGTCCTGTGTGGCTGTGTACGGAATCAATGGGTCCTATATCCATATGAAGCAGACGGTCCGAAATACGGGAGACTTTTGTAGAAGTTTTGGGCTCGTACAAAATGTACTCTGTTCTTTGAATTGATTTTCCCTCGTTTACTAAATTCAAAGATTTTTAATTGAAGGGAAATATTTTCGAAGACAATTTGGCTGGGGGTGGGGTAGAGAAATTATTAGGGTGAACTTTTGAAGTTTGCTGAAATTTTCCCATATATGAATATTTTTGTTATACTTTCTATATGCCTCCCTGAGTTATCGAAGGTCTAAAAACAGAAAGGTTCCACAAGGCGATGTTCCATAACATCGATATCTCAAAATCAAAGGGACCTGAAAAAAATTCAAGATAGTGGGTTTTCGAGATTACAAGGGAATATTAAGATTACTTAATTTCAAGGGAAAATACTTTTTCGAAGTATATTCGAGGTAACGAAAGTGTACTGTATGTTAATGGATGATTCTTGTAATGTGAATTTTATGGCTGGAGATTATTATTATTAATCTAGTCGATAATAATGATTATTATTGTTGATAATTAGCTTTAGCCTATAAACTAGACAAATCTAAATTTTATTCTATTCTATGGAGCTATGTTGGTTAATCATACGTTATCTATAAGTCTATTAACATCATGTTCTATATATGAAATTTAAACGGATAGTTAAAAATGCTTTACTTTACTAATTATATTAATATCTGTTTGTATACATCTTTAGCATATCAATTTCAATTTCGCTCTGTGGTATACCGTCTAAATTGAATCCAGTTACACCAGTCCCCTTGAATTACATTTAGGGTCACTTGGAGTGGGACCCCTTTTTGGCCTAGTCCATTTTTGTAGCTCAATGGAAAAATTTTGAACGGGTTAAATTTGAAATTATTGACTTATTTCATTTAAGACTTTATCCATAAAAATGTATTATTAGTTTTTAAAATAATGCTTTACATTTTTCTTAACTGGACTGAGAGATTTTCTTAACTAAAATGAGATAGGTGACCTACTTACCCCAAGAAATGAGGTAAGTGGGTCACCCACTCATTATTTGTATTTAAAGCAAGCAAAACTTAAGAGGAAGTAAGTGGGTCTTACTTGATAAAAAGCAAAAAACTACTCACATTACAATAAGTATGACATGGTAAGAATATAATGAAAAACAAAATAAGAATTTTAAAGAATGTTTTGAAAGACAAAAGGGATATGTTTCATTTTAACACATAAAATAGTGTTGAAAATGCACAATAAGGTTGATAAAGATTTATTTTGGCACATTAGTATTAAAAACAACGCAGAAACAATATAAAGGGCGATCAATTTATTTTTAAATTTTCATTAACTTTGAAGTGGTGAGTAAAGGGTCTTGCTTTACTATAAATATAAATTTTCTGAAAATGTTGGGGGAAATTGCCCCTATAACCCATTAAATCCGCCCATGTCTTCAGTAATAGCTCCTATATGATTTGGGACCCTCTAGAACCACTTACATCATAATAAGGGGTCTCACTTACTTCATAAAGAGGGGTCCCATTTACCCCATAGCGAGGGGCCCACTTACCCCAATAGGCTAAAATTACGGGGTTCCCCCGTTAAACACTTCTAAATTAAAAATTTTGTAAAAATTCAAATTGCAGTATATATTTTACTTTGCATAACAGTTCAATAACTATCAAAATATAATGAAAACTTCACTGGAAATACTTCTTTGAAAAATGCATCTTGAACTCTCCAAAAAATCCATTCTGGCAATCTATTTTAAATTTGTTCTATATTCTTAAAAGTAAATGAAACAAAAATCAAATGCATGCAAAACCCATCAGTGTGACAAACTGTAACATAGTAAATGCGAGTAAGTGTGAAATGAAATTTCTTATACATAATTAAGTTTGAGGGGGTGACCCACTTACCCCAGTGACCCACTTACCCAAGTGACCCTAATTGTAAGTTAAACTTTGAATACTTCTAAGGATTTTTTAACTTTTAGAGCAATATATAGTCTATTTATTTTGAATATTTTGTAATGTATGTGACTATATTAATGTTAGTCTGTTCAACTTGATTTGAATGGATTCAAAGCCAAGGGGTACAACTTCATTATCAGATGGGTTAACAAACTTGCCTATCTGTTTTTAACTTATTGATGTTCTTAATAAGTCGTTTTATCCTCTTTTCATGTTCAGATGTAGTTTATAAATCAGAGTAAATAATATAAGAATCCATATATTTGTTAAATTAAGTGTTCAGTAGTATTAAAAATTTTATTTTTACCATGCATAGAAAACTTATTCGCATAGAAACCACTTCTACCGTTTACAGAAAACTTGGCACCGATAACTTAAGATTTCACAACAATTGTAAATAACGTAACTTATTTGGTTTAGTACTATAGCATGTGGCTTTACATGACGAAGACTTCCATTTACAAAATTCTTTTACAAATATTCTTTACATCGATGTATCTCGGCATTACACAGAGGTACGTACCTGTAAAAGAAACAAAAGAAATATATACAAATCGTCTGCATTCAAAACCAACCAAAAAACCCACTGCTTTAAACCTCCTTTCTCCAAAGTGTTTAATTCCATCCCATTTTTTTGTCACTGCAACCGTCCCCGCCGGACCACCGGCAGCAGCATTTGTTGCTTCTCATCTTTCGGCCGTGAGAGAAAAAAGAAAAAGAGAGACACACAGAGAGAAAAAAGGGGTATGTATCCTCCTCACTTGCGATGACTGTCTTCTATGAATCTGCAATGAGCGTCGCACAGCAGCCACGCTGCATATTTCATGAGGTTTTCTTTCCTCGCCTTTTTTCCCCTGCATTCGTAAATATTTGATTTCGGAAACCTTGCCTTCCCTCTCCCAATGATGCTTTTGTTACGGCTATTGTTACCATCGTAACGTTGGGAATACCGGACAACGCGGAAATTAGTATCGATTTTTTTTAGTTTTTTTCGAAATAAAATGTGGTGGGCGAGATGTATTGGTTTTGTTTGGGGTGTCTGAGATTTCAATAAATCGAGGGAGGGATTTTTTCGGTGAGTGTAGCTATTTTTGGAGAGCTATAAGGTAAGGTTTACATGGGAGTGTAATTATGATGTAAGAACGAATTAGTATAGGTATGGAACATAGGGGGCCCACTTTTCTATAGGAAAAAAATAAAGTGTTATGAAATTGCCACGGCATCCCCTCATTTTTTAGACCTACAGAGAAAACTATTCAGGCAAAGTTTGGGCTCTGTGCCTTAATTAGAAAGCGATGACCAAGAGGAGTGAAAAAGTCCAAATTCGAAGATTTTTTTATACAAAACAACTAAAAAATAAAAGATCAAACCATCTCATTTTGTTCCATGATTTTTTTAATAATAAGCTACTAACGTTATAGATATAATGTTCCAGGTTTTATTTTTATCACCTTTATTTTGGTTGTAGTAATTTTCTAATGTCCAAAGAACTTATGCAAAGTTGTTTTTTTCTGTATTTTCAAACAGCTAATATAACTCTAGAACTATACAACCTAAAAACCTGAAATTAGTCCCATTTTGTTTGTAAATTTTTTGTCTTTGATTTAATTTGCATCATTCTCATCATTTTCAAAAAGTTTTTTTTTCAAAATTTAAAAAAAGTGAAAAAAATTTAATGAAAAATTTTTTGGAAAAATATTAAAAGCCTTTTAACAATTAAAATGAACATTAGTACCGAATTTCAAGTTGAAAATAAAATTTAATCATGTATAAAAAATAAAATATTTGAAATTTAGGCAAGTCCCTAAACTATCCCTAAAATTTTGCAGCAAGAGCGATTCACTCATGGAAAATTCATAAACTCACTTGAGGTGGTCCATTAGGGTGGGTCATTTTCCTATGGCAAAAAAAATTTACAAATTCTATCGGGCACAGCAAGAAAAAGGAGCCAAATGGTCTCAAACTAACATGTGTGAAATATTATTCCATTATAATAACTCTTTTTGCCTCCGGATTGGTCTCAAATGGAACAAAAATATGTAATTTTTCATATTTTAAAAACATTTTAGAATTTTTTTTTGTCAATAATTATTTAAAGCTCACAAATAAGGGTATTTAAAAGCAATTTTAATCATATTAGTCACATTTATGCATTTTTAATACAAAAAACAACTTCCAAAGTGGCAATATAATGTATTACCATATAACAAAACAGGCGTAGAATAGGATGATCTTTTTTGCCAACAAACAGTGGATTGTCAGTGGCAGATTTTAAATATTGGTAGATCAGATACATTCTCCCTCAATTATGGCCAGTGTAAAACGATATTTTTAAATTTTAAAAATAGAAATAGTTGTATTTTTCATATATGTCGCGTTTTCAAAATTCAGCGGACAGTTATTTCATTGGCTGGTCTTGGGAACCAAATGTGATCACATAAAATATGTTTAAACAAGTAGTGTCTAATGGATATAGTTTGTTTATCGGCAATAGTAATATCTTGATGAGATTCGCCTCAGTAATGATTTACCTAATTTTTTCTAAAGCAATAGACTAAAACCCAGGCCAATAAATTATACTTCTTTATAGGGAGGATAGACTCAAATAGCTTCCTAGCATTCACTTAAATGTGTTCATAAAAGTTTAAATAAAGCAAATTTAACTGTCTAAAATAAACACAAGGAAGTTCTTAAAATTAATGTAGCTAATTTTAAAATTTTGAGGACAATACTGAGCTTTGAGCTGTAAACGCTGATCTACCACTCTTCTTAAGAAAATATTTCAAAATTTGACTCTTAAAATGTTTTTAATTTATTTTTTTAACATTAAGGACTCTGGACGCCTATGGGGACACTTGGGATGAACTATCCCTAATTTGCCACTGAAATTTCAAAGAAAACATCAACCTTTAAATATTATCCACATATCCTCCGGGGTTTGAAATCTTTTATAACCCACAAAAGGTACCCATCTTCTGACATATCATTTTCATTAAATTAAATGTTTTTACCATCCTACTCAACCAGGAATAAAGGTTTCGCACATTTTTATGATTCCGGAAAGAAATCTTTGATTGCCAGTTCTAATCATTGAGATACTTCAAAGTATGCTGTATTACAACTCAAGTATTTCAACTCTGGTTTCCTTTTTAATTATTTTATAGTCTTCAATGAGGATTTTTATACCATTTGGCACTTTTAAATTCATGACATTCATAATCGAGGTAAAAGCCCGATTTTTGTTTGTCCATTTTTACATGAAATTACTATATTAATCGAAACTTTGACGTCAATCCGGAGGCAAAAAAAGTTATTTTAAGGGAATAATATTTAACACATGTTAGTTTGAGACCATTTGGCACCTTTTTGTCGCTGTGCCCCTGGGAAAATGTAAAAAAATAGTTTTGACCCACCCTAGTGTCCATATGACTTAAAACGTGCAAAAAATGCCACACAAATATTAGTTGTTTTGTTTAAAATATTCGAATTTGGATTTTTTCACTCCTCTTGGTCATCGACTTCCAATTCGAATACAGAGATGACATTTTGGCTGTGAGCTTCTATTAGTTGTTCGAAAAAAAGTAGAGGGTGCCCAGAACTCTACCAGAAAAAAAGTTTTTTGGGCTACCCTAGAAAACATACGTTTATATAATACCCCGAGAAATTTTCTAGTTCATTTGAAGTAAATGACATAAGTTTTTATACAGGTACTATTGGTACTTCTTTAAAATCAATAAAATGATATAAATTTTACAGGTTACAGCGTTTGTTTGGTAGGTTATACGCCTAATTATTAGAAGAGAACTTGTGTAAACTAAAAAATAACATTTGAATTTGCTAAGTTAACTATTTGGGTTCGCAGTCTGCCTCTTCTTCAACTCATACTTTATCGTATTCTGTAAAGACGCAGAATTAAATACAGACTATCAAACAGTCAAATCTATTTTATTTTAATCAAACAACAACAAAACAAAAACAGAGCAGCTCTTATATAGAAGAGAACACAGTTAAAATTTAAGGTTTCGGAAATTAATAAAAGTTAAAATACTATATACAGACTAAAACGAAATAAAATTTAAAATTGAAAGCTGAAATGAGATGCTTCGCTACAATTATCTCACCTTTTACCTTTCCTACATTCTCTTCACACCCAATCTTTATACAACTTATGGTTATAATCACCCACAACTTATGGCTATAATCAACTCTCATTTTTCCTCTTTCCAATATCTTCCATTCATTTTTCATTCGCTTTCTTTTCTTTCTTACCCAATATCCATTCAACATAAATTATCTCCCTCCTCCCTCCATCACCTATCTTCTCCAAATTCCTCTTGTTTTCTCTTCCTTCTCATTCTTCCCCTCACAATCTTATCTCCCTCTCTAACTAAATTTATTCCTCATAATTTTCTCTATCTCATATTTATTCCTCAAATCCACTTTCATTCTCCTTATTTCCCTTTTTACCTTTTCTCTCTCTCTTCCCTCCCTCTTTTTTCCTTATAATTTTCCCCATACCATATTTCTTTCTAGTTTTCTACATTTCTCTCCATCTCTCTTTACCTTTATTATATTTTCTCTCTCTATAATCCTCTTCATCATAGTTTTCTGCATATTATCTTTCTTTGAGTTCTCTATCTCTCCTTCTATTTTTTTTTCACACTAACTATCTTTTCCTAACTATATCTTGTACATATATCTTTAAAAATTCCTCTTTCATTCTCCTTTCATCTTTTACTTTCTCCTTTCCTCATATTTTTCTGCAACTCCCTTCCTTATAATTTCCCCGCCTCATATATTTTTTCTAGTTTTCTCTTTCAATCTATCTCTTTCCCATTCTATCTTTTCTCCCTTACTCCTCTATATATTTTTAAATTTCCTCTTTCACTCACTCTTTCTCTCTCTTCCTTTTCTATCTATTACTCTCTCAAAATATCTTGTAACTTTCTCTTTCTCACATTACTTTCTCTCTATCTCTCTTTCCCTTCCCTTCTTCTTCATCTTTCCTCTCTTTCTACCTCTTTTCTTCATAACTTCCTCCATCCAACGAAATTTCATCATCAAAAACCCTAACCACCTACACAACTAAAACAAACATAACAACTAAAAAGGCAAGTTTCATACAATATTTTCCCTCACTAACTCTCATCCATTTATTCCATACTAAACCCGACATGCCTTTCCTCCCATCTGCCAACTCCACACACAACAAGCCTGCAATTAACAGGGCACGCGGTGCTTCGAGGCGGATCAAACCCCATAACAGCCCCCTCGTGGGCAGGGCGGTCAGTCGCCGGTCCTCCCCGAAAGCACCGCTTCGAGACCGCAACTCACAGCCCACGCCACCGGCCGGCTCAGGAGGGTTGCCGCACGCTCTTTGGCGATAGAGGCATTGTCGCCAAGAGAGCCGTTTTTGAACCTGCTGGGAATGAAAAGCCATTTCCATATCAGTTAAAATTGAGTTTAGTTCATGGTTTTAATGAGCATGAAGGATGATTTGAATCTAAAAAATAGGAAAATGTATTGTATTGCAATATATTTTTATTATGATTTATTCTTAAATAAATTGAATACTTGTCCGGCAGAGTTGAATTGAATCTCATTAGCTTCTTCTCTCTAATTCTTTTCATTGCCATGTTTCTGTCTATTCATCTCTTCTCTTTTTTTCTTTCCTCTATTTACCCCTTTTCTCTCGGTCACTTCTTCTTTTCTCCTTCTTATTTTCGCATTCTTTTCTTATACATATTTTCCCTCTATTCTCTCATTTTCACCGATGTTTTCTTCTCTTCTTCTTTCTATCTATCTCATTTTCCTTTCCTTATTCATCTCTCATTTCCCTTCTCCCCTATTCTCTATTTTTTCTTCTTCTCTCTCACACACTTTCTCTTTTTCCTTGAATTGTCTTTTCCTTAAATACAGTATTTCAGAACAAAATTTCTCCCTTGAAATTAAGCATTTCTATACTTTCTCTTATTATCCCGAAATTTCAATAGAGATATTGCATACTGTAGTTATATAGTTTTCTGCTGAGCATTAAGAAGTTCCATCTAGAAGTATGTACACGTTAGTATTTAGTTACGTTAAGAGTCTTAGGTTATTGTGAACTTTCTTTGGAGATCTCATAAGTTTGTCTACAGCAGGTATCGACCTCAACTGTATTTCTTTCTTCAGAATACCCCTAAAGCACAACAATTTTCAACTGGTAAGAATCAAACAAATTAATCAACCCTTTTAAACCTCTCCTCAAACCTTCGATGGCGATCTGTCGCCAAACTCGATCCCCTCTGCTCCTGCATCCCACTATCTCTCCTGTAAACTCGAGTAATTATTCCCAATCCGCATCCCGTTTTTGCCCGCACCCGTTCCCCGATACTTTACTACTCGGGTTATAGGTCCCCGATGGGCCCGACCGCAGGGCACTTTGCGCCCCCGAACTTTATGGCCCTGATGAGGAAATATTAAATGGAACTTCCCCTCCGCTAATCTCTACGGGGAGCTCTATGGAAATGTTGTTGACTGTCAGTGAAAACTATCCTTTGTGATCATGGTCCCTACTCTGCTATAGAACTAGGGTCCTTGTAGTATCAACTCTGTATCATGTATGTGGTGAATTGTTTGTGCCCAAACTTTCTTAATGATGAATACGCATGTAATTCAATAAATGTGGTTGAATCGTATTGGCTATGGATAATTCTAAGAGAGGTTCCTTTTTGAATGGGAGCATTTGGAACTTAATGTTTTAGAATTTTCATTGACATTTTGACATTATATGTGCTCTCTTAGGATGAGTTTGTAGTATCTGAAAATAATTGTACCTTTCTATTACATGTTTATATAAAATTGTAAAATTAGTTTAGATGTTATATGCTATAATAATTATAGAATACTTGTCAGGGAAAATAATTACACTACTTCAAAAGTTAAATTGTAGAATAGTTTAGAGGTTTGGTTGCATTTGAGTTGCACACTTTATCAAAATAAGTATGGTTGGAAATGCAAAAGTAGAGATGTAAAGGGGGGAAACGTGTTTAAACTCAGGAATAAACCCGCTTTTTTGGGTTTATACCCGGTTTAAATCCGGTTGTTTTGGTTTTATGGGTTTATTCCCGGTTTAAACCCGGTTGTTTTGTTTTTATTCCTGGGAATAAACCCAAAAAACCGGGTTTATTCCCGGGATTAAACCCGGTTTTTTCTCGCCTTTACATCTTTAAGGACCGATAATGCACGTGAAAACTAAGCAGCTTAATATATTAGAAACTATATTATAGTTTTTAAATTAATTATGTGGACGAACACTTCATATATCCTTTTACGAAAAGGTGCATCCCATTTAGGACATGAATCATCGTTTCGCTTCCCTGAACGAGGCTTCTCATTCCCCATATTTTTCATAAGAAACCACAAGAAAACCAACACCCCCAATTAAGACATACGCATTTCAACGAACCCCTATCGAGAAATCTACACCACCTCACCCTCACTCACCCCGTACAACCTAACTACCACAACCCCCGGAAACCGAAACTTATCACCCTCGACAATCATCACCTCCATAAGAAAAAAAAACCCTTCTTCGCAATTAAAAAGAATCCTCCTTCTCTAAAAACAGCATCACACAACGGTAGACCCAGAGTGGGGCAGTTTGTCGGGGGCTCTTCGCGCTCCATTACCCCCCGACCGCTGCCCCTGCTGCAAACGGCGCGTGACCACGGGTTTTGAGGGATGGTGGGGGAGGTTTGTGTGGTTGGTGAGCAAGGTGGTTTCGAGGAAGAGAGGTCGATGGTGAGGGTTGATGGAAAGAAGAGAGGGTGGTTTGGAGGTTTGTTAGTCTCATTAGGTGAATGCTTGAGATTTTTGGGTTGGGTGTTTCTGTCTGTGGTATACTTCCTTGGAGGGTTAAGATGGAGTTGATTTGAGATATTTAGCTGATTGAGCTATGCAAAATGCTAGTGGTTTGTCATGTAAGTTTGGTGAGGTCTTTTTGAGGAAGTGAATACATTTTTTTAAGGACATGTACGGGTTTAAGACCTTGGGGGATAGCTAGAGACACGGAGGCACGGGCTCAAAAAATTTCATTGGAAAAAATGCATCGAAAGATAATTTTTCAAGAAAACGTAATTACGTAATTTTGAAGCTTTGATCTGATTCAATGAGTAGCTTTATGGCCAAAAATGTATGTAACCTTTCAATGTTTTGGGGAATGTTTTTAAAATCCTCGAGCCTCCTCAGATATCAAACCTGAATCCGCCTCTGGTGAGAGACTTGAAGGAATTCCATCCCTGATTGGTATAAAATATCATTCATAGTTATTAGGGATTTTAAATTGTCATCGATTACAAAATCAGAAAATTTATGGGTAATCACGAGCCTCAAATGACACCAATCATAAATAGTGATACAAAACGACGCAAAAGAGAGCAGCAAGATTCCACTTAAACACCAAATCTGTAACATCAATAGGGAACGCCTTTGAATAAATACTATTGTTAGACTGAAGACAGGACATCACAGGGGGAATGAAGATTGACAGAGAGGGGCATAGAACTTATAGAAACTGTGACAACTGCCTGGACACAGCTTTAACACCAGCCCACATTTTCGATTGTCCAGCCATAGCTATTGACCTACTTATTATTGGGGTCTTATTCTCTGAAATAGACATCTACAATGACAATATTACGGAAATTGCAAGGGCTGTCATTTCCGTCCATGTCAATATTTGATTTGGACTCGTCGTGGACACGACATCATCATCATAATCATCAAAACTAAGCAATTTATTGGTTAATAAATATTTTAAAGTTTACTGGAAAACAACAACTGCTGGAACAAAGACCAAATTTTGGTGCCTGTTAGGTAGCATAAGGTTTAAGCAGAATCCTACAGTTGAGAAATTTCTAAATAGTGTTTTTATATCTGCACTTACTAATATCTCATACTACTAATAATTATAATAGCTTCAAAACTCAGATTGACATCAAAACTCAGCTGTGGAATTTCAAATTCATCAAAAATTAAGAAAATAGGCTTAAACTTATTTTAAATACATAAGTTTATGTGACACTAATTACCTAACAAATATGTTTTTTTCCTAAACAACAAAGAAAAAATATGGATGACATCAGGGTTATTTCAGGAAATATATTTTACTTGCACCTTTCAATCATTCTTTAAGTTTAAGGTATCTGAAAACCGTTTCATTTTCCCTCATTATAACAGAGTTACCTGTCATTTCCTCTTTTTATATAATGATAATGAAGTTCCCTTAAAGTGAATTTGCATCATATCACTGCAAAACACGCATACCGTCCTCAAGACATACATAGTATTTAAAGTTCATTTATCGTTTAATTTAAAGATATCCTTTCAGCTGACCGCAAGTCAACTTAAAAGAGTAGGTGCGTTCAAAATTGTTAATATTCATAAGGTTAAAGTATCAAACGCGCCTGTAGGTCGTATTTGCATGGGTTGGTCACACTGCTACAGCAACAAATTTGGCGTTTAAGAATGAATTGCTTAGTTTATTTTTGAGTTGACCCGTTACTATGTAAGTTTTCTCGACTCAGTGATGGTTGTGTGAAAGATCGTGGCTCAGATTTTGATGTCTGACAAGGGTTGCGAGTTTTGCATTCCAGAATGTGATGTTTTAGAGAGCATTTACATAAAGATTTACGGTTATGACAGCAAAAGTTACAAGTAGTATTTGAGTGGATGAATAAAATTTGCTTATAGATCATTCTTCCATAGATGAATTAGTTTCTGATGTTCTTACACATTTCTTTACAACTTAAATATGTAGATTAAAAAAGGAAATGGGATGCTTCAAGTTGTCATTTAAAGATATGTCCTATTTTTTGTTTTCCAAAATTTTCCTACTAAGCTTTAGAGGTTTTACAAAAAACAATGATAGCAAATTTTATACACCTGAATGATATAGTGACTTAACCGGCAAACATATTACTCTCCTAGCTAGGGGAAGATCTACTTAAATTTAAAATTTATTATTTTAGTGGTGATTTTACTAGCTAAATTATTTTTGTGGAACAATTTTCACAGAAAAATCACGTTTTCTAGGAATATGAAATTTTTTTTTGTCTAAACACAATGGAATTTTACCGTGATGAGCCCTGATCTTCACAAGTTCTTAAAGAGGTGTCCCAGCCAGTGGCGGATCCAGGATTTGGTTTTGGGGGGCTAAGAATTTTCATAATCCAATTGAATCTTCTTGTTAATGGTAATACGGAAAAGGTAGTGAATTATCCTACTGAAACCACTAAAAGGGGGGTCTGGGGGTCCTCCCCCAAAAATTTTTTGGAAATTTAAGTCAAAACCCCTACTTTTTCAACTCCTTTTGGTACGCCTCATCCAAATTTCGGATATAATATTTTGCGTTTTGACAAACTTAGTAAAATATTAGACGTTTTGGGAGGGGGCTTCAGCCCGAAAGCCCCCCCCCCCCGTAGATCCGCCACTGGTCCCAGCCATTGTATTCCTTTGGTCTTTGCATAATTAATCTCTTTCTTTCTCTTTAAGTCTTAAAGTCTTTCTCTTTAAATAGTCTTTCAATTTCACAATTAAATCCCTTTCAAAGGTCCAAAAATTCCTCTTAGAATTTTCTTCTCCCAGGTGATCAGCATATTTTCTTGTTTTTGAGTAAAGCCCAGGTCTCTGCCGCTGCCCCCTTTATTTAAGTAGCGAAAATTGGACTCTACTGATTCCCCCCTTGCCAATTCAAGTAATTTGATTAACGGTTCATAGTTAATAACAAATTGATCATCATTAAAAAAAATTTCGCCTTCGATTTTGCTCAAAACTCCATCAAGCATTTCAGAACAGTAAACAAACCTGACTCACCTCGACCCAGACTTCACCTACCACACTGTAAAGCGCTTAGTTCGTAACGGGGCACGTGTTCGCTGTTTCCAACTCCAACTCCAACTCCTACCACACTCACCTCACCAGACACATCAACCAACCCACCTTAAAACACAAACTCTCGCAACCAGCCCAAAAAAAACCACCACCACCCCTCCCAAATCTCCCCCCTCCCCGGCGCAGCAATATCTAAAACGAGGAGCCACGAATCCGAAACAAATGAGGCCCCTGCGCCCCGAGATAGGGGCCGCCCCAAGAACCGGGGCGGCGCCTTATCTCGGGCGAGGATCGGGGGGCTTCCGGATTTTCCGGAAATAGGCACGTCGTTCGGATGGGAAGCAGCTCTGCGATGGAGGCTGCAAATTTGTGAAGTGATAATGGGATGATGTATGCGCGAGTGAGGGAGGTAGAGGGTATTTTTTTTCTTCTGAAGGGTTTTGTTTTGGATCCTGGAAGAGTTAAAGGGAAGGTAGGGTTTGTTTTTTGTTTGGTGTTCGGCGCGAAAGGGTTTGGGTGGATGTTCGTGTTGCAATGACGTTGAGTATGATAGTTGCTATATGAAAAGTATTTTTTGGTACTTTTCCATTATACCGTCGCAAGCGATAAATTCGCCAATAATGATGATGCTACGCCAACGGAAGTTGCTTCAGGTGATTTCTTCCGGCGACTGTGTGCTGTGTCCTCCTTGCGAGATTTGCGCAGGAATAATGGAAAAGTATTTTTGATGAACCGTATTTTAGATGATTGAATAAAGTATACATAGCTACCAACTTGATGAAATGGTACTTTTCAGTCAGCCGGGCCCAAGCGAAAAATCGCCAAATAATGTAGAACTCCGCCAAATTTTTCTGTTAGTCATTCGCTTTGCTTGGCGACTTGGTTCGCGTTCGGCTCACCATTGGCGACATTTGCGCCCGGCTAACCGAAAAGTACCATGAAATTTTATATGGCTTAAAAATCTACCAAGAGGCTAATACTAAGATAATAGACAAATATTAAAAAATAATAACAGGGTTTAGTAGTGTTTTGTTTTGGATTCTGGCAGTTAAGGGGAAGGTAGGGTTTGTTTTTTGTTTGTGTTCGTGCGAAGGTACAGAGGGAAATGGCAGTTTCAAATCTGAGTAAGTGGATGTTTTCCATTTTGGTATGAAACTTTTTGTTTCAAATATGACGACCCAATGCTTTCAATCTTGAAACATAAGGGCATACTAAGTTTCAAAGAACTCAATATTCACCACTCAAATTATATCTATTTTTAATTTATGTTTGAAAGTTATAATTATTGGGAAAACTGTTTGATGTAATTCAATTTTCGATGTGGTAGCGTGCAGCACAACTTGCGATATCGCACAGAATTCATAAAACTACTTAGCACTCGTTGCACTCCGATTCATGAGAATGTCATGCACTAACTAAAAAATAAGCTCATGGCGTTTCATTTTTTGAGTATCTGCACATTTTCATAAATGAGTATATGCATGTTTTCAAATTTGAGTAAATTGACTCGGAGCCAGTTTGAATATGTGCCATACTCAGATTTGAGTATTTTTTACTCAGTTTTGGAACTGTCGTTTTAAGAGTGAGGGTTTAGATTAGATGGATGTTTATATTCAAGGTTTTGTGTTGCTATGATGCATAATTTGAATTTGGGTATATATGACTACCTTGGAAGATTTGCTAGTTCTCTGTTATGGTGTTTGGTGGATTAGTTGATGCTTTGTGGGGAATTTTAATTAGGTTAGGCTATATTGAATCAGATGAAAAAGTATGGAATGAAGTTCAAGCAAACAAAAAAACCCAGCAATATGAATTCCTACATGTTTAAATTTTATTGTTTATACATAAACATATCCAAAGACTCCAATACTAAGATTATAGATAAAAGTATTAAAATAAATAATAAAAAATAAAAAGATTGAAAAGCCCGCTTCGAAGGAAAATACACAGTTACAACAGTCATCAAGAGGTGGTACTTTAGATAACTTATTTACAACAATTTTGTCTGCATGTTTAAATTACATGTTTAACTGACAATCACATTATTTAAAAACATAAGTTTGTTTTTAATAATTTTTATCCAGTATAACTTGATGAACTGCCCAACAAATTTGCTCACCAATAAAACGCACTCGAATATATGCCACAAATATAGTTCGACCGTTACTTCCCAATATATCAGAGCTTCCGTTCCTTCAAGCCTCTCTTACAGTTACAGCAGCAGGCATTGCATGCAAAGTTGCATTTCGCCGGGGGTGTTGTTTCAAGCCGATATTGTATTACGGCCATCAAGCCCGGGGAGCGAATCGTCTTTGAAAACAACGTTTCTCGGCATCACTAGATAATAAATGCGCATTTGAAATCAACTCACCAATTGATGTTTCAGTTAGCCGGGCCGGCCTCATTAATCACATATGCAGCTTGAAACGACGTTTCATCCCCCTCATTGCATACGTCCGTTTTATTAGCCCTTCCAAATGTATACCTGGGAATTCTGAATATTTGGGAGCGCCATTTATTTTGAGCTTGTTTGCTCTGCTTCGTTACTGATGAAAGCTTTAAGTAAAACTGGGCTCAGTGGCTTGATTTTGGACAATTGATGGATAAATCTTCATTGAAAAATTGTTTGGGGTTTAATGAGTGAATTGCAATTCTGTTTATGTGGGAATCAGATAGATATTTCGTAAGATATTCTGCTTCAGGTTGATACTTTCGATCTCTTAAAAATAATTTTTTCAAACTGTTCAATTCCGTTAAAAGTCCCGCTAAATATCCCCAAGTTTTTATGGAAGCCATATATTCAAATATCGACAAATTTTTCTGATTTTCATTGATAAACTGAACAGTTATTGATCGAATTGAACATTTTAATCCATGAGTTTGAAATTATTAGCAATATTTCTACTTTTTGGTGACCCAAAGAGCATGGTAGTATTAAGCGGGACCTTTAAAGGAACTAAACCTTTTAAACTTCGAAGTAAATTTTTTCTTTTGTAAACTTTTCTAGCTAATTTTGAAAGTTAAAACGAGTTTTTGATTTTGAAGTTTGCTCTCATATAGCTAACAAAGTTCTTAAAGATATTTAGTTCGCTACATACACTACCCTACAGTAAATGAACCAGTCACCTGACAATTTGGACAAAATCCGACTGTATCTCATTTTTAATTGCATTTAAATGCTTGTGACCTGGTAAGGTTCCTTCGTTAGTTCTGTGTGATTTGAAACGATAATTTTGAAAAGAAATAAAGATAGGGAGTTTGAAAGAAGTGATGTAGCAAGTGGCCACTTGTAGAGCCGAGTCTATTCGCTCAATTTCCGGAGAGTTATCAAAGCCACGGTCAATTTTTGGTATTGCAGGGAAATAATGCCTGTGTTTATAAATGCCTTGACCTATTCAGATATACAATTTTATCCCTCTACGATGATATTAACCTGTGCAAAATCTTAATTAAAAACGGCCAATGTGTCTCTTTTGCGACATAATTTTTTTCTCTTTGCGAAAAAATAGATACCCTCTATTTTTTATAAATACCTTGACCTATTTAGATATAAAACTTCATCCCTCAATGATAATATTAACCATTGCCGAATCTCAATTGAAGATGGTCAAGCAAGCTAAATTACCGGCACGCACCTGCTAATACTCACCACTTTTTCTTTTTTCCTACTTTCTGCAGGCTTTTTATTATATTTTTTTTATATTTTTGGCCATAGAAATGTAATTTTAATCGGTCTGAATTGTCGTCTACCGTTAAATTTTAACTTCACGAATGTAAAAAACAACACTGCTAAAATTAGTCGATTACTTGTTAACTTAGATCAGTGGTTCCCAACCTTTTGTGGCCCATCGCCCCTTTCTAGAGGTTGACTAACACCTATCGCCCCCTTTTTATTCTCTGTATGTCTGATTTAAATTTAAAGTAAAGTGTAAATATTAAAGCAATTTTATATCCGTGGGTCCTTCTCCAGAAAATTTTTGTAAATAAGACCAAAAGACAGGTTTTAAATTAGTTATGGTACACCTATTCCGAACTTTGGACATAAATTTTTAGGTAGGATTTGGATTTTAATGTACTAATTATAAAAAAGTTATTAAGTTCCAAGTACAAAAGGGGGTTTTCGGGGTTCTCCCCCAGAAAAATTTTGGAAATTTGACCCTAAGAAACAGGGTTTTAACTTTTTTGGTACATTAAGTCTGAACACAGTCGGTCAGTATAGTACTATTTTATTTTCTTCCTTTGAGTACTCATCGCCCCCCAATCGCCCCTCACTTTTGTATCGCCCCCTTGATAACCCAAATCGCCCACCTGAGGGCGATCGCCCCCAGGTTGGGAACCACTGACTTAGATCTAGTAGTCAGGTGACTAGAATCGCCACCTAAGTAAATTGGTTTACCTTCACTTCACTAACTTATTGTAAAAGCAGTAGACGACATTTCAGACCGATTAATGGCCATTTCTATGGCCAAAAAATAAAAAGCTTGCCAAAAAAAGGAAAAAAATGAAAAAAAAAGTGGTGAGTATTAGCAGGCACGTGGCGGTAATTTAGCTTGCTTGACCATCTTCAATTGAGATTCAGCACGGGTTTATATTTTCGTAGAGGGATGAAATTTTATATCTGAATAGGTCAAGATATTTATAAAAAAGAAGGTTTCTCTTTTCAAATTTGCAAAGAGAAAAAAATTATGTCGTAAAAGAGACACAAAGAGACACATTGACCATCTTCAATTGAGATTTTGCACAGGTTAATATCATCGTAGAGGGATAAAATTTTATATCTGAATAGGTAAAAGCATTTAAAAAAGTAGGGGGTAACCGTTTTCTAATTAGCAAAAAAAATTCTGTCAGATATGGGACATCCTAGTGTTGGTGCTATGACAAACAAGATTTTCATAGGAACTTATGTCCCCTAAATGTAAACTGTCTCTACTAGAGTATAATGTCAAGTAAAAAAATTAAAGAAATTTATTCATAAAAGCTTTGTATGCATGTATTTTATTCTTCTAAAATCAACAAATATATAGGGTTACTTGGGGTAAGTAGGTCACCCCCCTAAAACTATAATATGTACAGGAAATTTCTCACTTACTCGCATTGTTTATACAGCTTGTCCCATGGATTAGTTTTGCATTTATTTGAGATTTGTTTATTTATTTTTAAGATTATAGAACTAATTTAAAATAGATTCCCAGAATGGTTTTTTTGGAGAGTTCAAGACGCATTTTTCAAAGAAGTATTTAATAGAAGTAGTTCAAAGAAGTAATTTTGAAGTGTTTAACAGGGAGTTCCACTTACCCCATAGTGTTAGCATGGTTGGGATAAGTGGGATCCCTCTTTATTTAGTAAGTGAGACCCCTTATTATGATATAAGTGGTTCTAGAGGGTCCCTTATGATATAGAAACTTTTACTGAAGACATGGGCGGATTTCAGGGGGTTATAGGGACATTTCCCCCAATATTGTCAGAAAATTTCGATTTATAGTAACAAGACCTTTCACTCACCACTTCAAAATTCATTAAAATTTATAAATAGTTTGATCAACATTTTACATCAAATTTGCGTTTTAATTTAAGTTATAGTGAGTAAAGTGAAATATCTCATCAATAGTGTTCATTCTCATTTAGTGTGTCCGACTTCTTTTTTATCTTACAATGTGTATTAAAGTGCCAAAATAAATCTTAATCAACCTTATTATGTTTTTTCAACACTATTTTATATGCTAACGTAAAACATATCCCTTTGGCCTTTCAAAACATTCTTTAAAATACTTATTTTATTTCATTCTATTCTTACCTTGTCATATTGATTTTGATGTGAGTATATTTCTCACTCATGGATACAGTTTCAATAAAATATTTTACATTGAAATTTACTGTACTTTATCAAGTAAGACCCACTAACTTCCTTTTAAGTTTTGCTTGCTTTAAATTTAAATAAAGAGGGGGTGACCCACTTACCCCATCTCTTGGGGTAAGTGGGTCCCCCATCTCATTTTTGATAAAAAGACCAGTTAAGAAAAATTTAAAGCTTTATTTTAGAAACTACTGATAAATTTTTGTTTATCGATAGACTCTTTAACGAAATTAATCAATAAGTACAAAATAAACCCTTTCAAATTTTTTCTATAAAGCTCCAAAAATGTAATAGGCCAAAAAGGGGTCCCACTTACCCCAAGTGACCCTACGTAATTAATTTTTTCCAAAAACGGAATTGTAACCACATTCCTCTAACCAGAGGCTACTGGTGAAGAACTCTTCTTTTCATTTTTAGTAGCATTACTTAGTTTTTTAACGGAGAAATTCATAAGATGATATTTGTTCCGATTTACATTATGTCACTCTTCTAAAACTATACCACTAAACAAAGTTTTCGCAATCATAAATTTTTTAGGACTAGAATTTTTGGAGTGTGCGTGCAAGAGCTCAACGAGAAGAACCAGGAAGAACCCGCTTTGTCAGAAACCCGATAAACCCGTCCTGTAAAACCCACTTTTCCTAGGGGACAGTCTTCGTGCAGGGAAACTCCCTTAGCAAGAATTCTGCCAAACCTAGAGGTTAGTATGTATTTTCTTCAAATCTTGTCTGCTGTAGATCTTAAAGATGCAATCGTCTGTAACTATGATTTTTACTACCAAATGAAAGAAAATTTAAATTTAAGAAATTTTACAGAATAATTTAATGCGTTTTTAAACATGCTTTTATTCAGGGTGTCTTAAATGGTTGGTCCCAAACATAACATGTAGGTCTGTCATGCTGTGACAAACAAGACTTTCATAGGAACTCATGTCCTCAAATGTAAACTGTATCTGCTAGATGACAATGTTATCTGGCAATGACGAAACGTTTAACTTTTTTATTCTACGGAAAACTTCAATTATTACACGTTCAGGGAGAGCACCCCCGAAAACCCTTGAAAACCAAACTTAATTAGAATTTTGTCAGTGTCCTCTAGGGGATCACAGTTTACATTTGCAGGCATGAGTAACTATGGAAATCTTGTTAGTCATGGCATGGCCACCTGCAGATTAAGTTTGGCACCAACTTTTTGAGACACCATGTATACTTTCCCTATTCTGTGATTAAGGGTAAGTGGGTCACCCCTCTAAAACTAATATATATTCAGGAAATTTCACACTTACTAAAATTGATTAAGTTACAGTTTGTCACACTAATAGGTTTTGCATATATTTGATTTTTGTTTAATTTATTTTTAAGATTATAAAACTAATTTAAAATAGATTCCCAGAATGGATTTTTTTGAGAGTTCAAGATGCATTTTTCAAAGAAGTATTTCCAGCTAAGTTTTCATTATATTTTGATATTTATTGAACTGTTACGCAAATGTTAACATAAAATATATATTGCAATTTGAATTTTTACAAAACTTTTAATTTAGAATTGTTTAACCTGGGTTCCACTTACCCCGTAATTTTAGCCTATTGCCGTAAATGGGACCCCTCTTTATTGAGTAAGTGAGACCCCTTATTATGATGTAAGTGGTTCTAGATGATCTCAAATGATATAGGAACTATTACTGAAGACATTGGTGGACATAAAGGGGTTATAGGGACAATTTCCCCCAATATTTTCAGAAAATTCCGATTTATAATGGCAAGACCTTTTTACTCACCACTTCAAAATTTATAAAAGTTTATAAATAATTCGATCGACAGTGTATATCAATTTTGCGTTTTAATTTAAGTTATGGTGAGTAAAGTGAAATATCTCATCAAATTTTCATTTAGTGTTTCCGATGATTTCTTTTTTGCCTTACAATGTTTACTAATGTGCTAAAATAAATTTTAATCAACCTTATTATGTTTTTTTCAACACTATTTCATATGTTAAAGTAAAACATACCCCTTTGACCTTTCAAAACGTTCTTTAAAATACTTATTTCGTTTCTCATTCTATTCTTACTTTGTCATACTGACTGATTGTAACGTGAGTAGATTTCTCAAACATGGATACAGTTACTATAAAATATTTTATATTGAAATTTTCTGTACCTTTTCGAGTAAGACCTACTTACTTACTTTTAAATTTTACACTTGCTTTAAATATAAATAAAGAGTGGGTGGCCCACATCCTACATTCATTATCCTACTATCATTCATTCGTTTCATTTATCCTACTATTATATGTTTTAACTTAGTTACATGTTTCAGACTATACTCTGTTCATTTAGAATAGGCGTCTGAGACGAAATGTATTAGAAGCAGTTACTATTGTAATTATCATTGAAAAATTTTTCTTGTGCAATGTGCAGCCTAAACAAAAGTAGTACAAATACTGTAAAAGAATTGGTCACGGAAGTTGCGGGAGGAGCGTTATCAAACATTATTAGGCGTTTTTTATCCTGTTTAAGGCGCCTATTCTAAATGAACAAACAATAATTCAAGCAGTCAACTATACCTAGGGTTTAAGGTCCTCCTGGCGTAGGTTCTCCACTATAAAGGTTTAGAATTTTTCTGAAATAAAATTTTTTTTAATAATGAACTTCACACTCACCACTGAAAGAATTTCAAAAAAGATTTTAAGACAAGCGCATTTCCCATTCCATCTAACAGCATATTTACTATATTCACCACTCAAAAAATTAATGAAAAATATATAAGGTAAAGAAAACCGCCAGGGTAGGTGGTTGGGGTTTGTGGATGGAAGAACCGTTACGGTTTTTATTAACACTCTTAGATTTATAAAGTTTGACGTCAGAAGGTATAAGTAAAGGCATATGAATTATACCAAATTAGTATAAAATTCTTGAAAAATAGTAATATTTTCAAAGAATTTGACTGTTACGGTTACAGTTAACGGTTTTAAGAAAAAACGTTAAGCCCCCCTTTGGGTAAGCAGGAAAATTTATAAATAGCCAACTGCATTTATTTCCGAGTACTATACCCGGGGACAGGCTCAGACTCGAACCTAGGGAGGTTCTATCTGAAGGCCTTATGGATCCAGCATACTGGTGCACTAACACACCAAGCCATCCGTTCCTGCAGCCTGAAGGATTCTCTAATTAATTTGAAGTTGATACTTCGTAATTTAAAAAAAAAATCAATAATAGTGGTTGCCGGGGTTCGATCTCAAGACCTTCCGACTCGAAGCATCACGGTCTAGTTTACTAGGCCATTCGGCCGCTTGCTACGAGGAATTTTAAAAATACTATAAAGTATAGATTTTGACATTGGTTATTAAGAAATGTGTATTATGGTTCATGGTTTTATTCCCTCACTATTTTTGTTTTTGAATTTAGGTGGAGGTTAAACTGATCATAATGTAGCCGGCTATCTCTATTCCGGTCATTCTCTGAAAGATGGACATCTCAGACCTTTTGAAATATTGTTAGTAATTTATAGGCACCACTTTAAAGATTCTTAAAATTGTATCATGATTTCCTTTCTAACGAAGTGGTTTTGATTCAGTTATTTTTTATAACACCTGTTGAAAGTTTCTACATCACTTGTATCCCTGTAGACTTGTAACTCACTCATATCTGATTGCATTTAAGTGTACTGTAAAAGTTCATGATATAAAAAAGAAAGAGACACACACATGACTAAAATTGTATTATCATTTCAATATATTTGCACCAATAAAATTTACATAATTCTCAGAAACAACCAGTACACTGTAGGTAAGCAGGCAGAAATCAGAAAATAGGACAGGAACAACAGAAAACAAAGAAAACGCTTCTTTTGTTGCCCAAGAAAATAACCAAGTACACGAGAAAGTTACCTCTCTCTCAATCTCTTTATAAATAATGACACCCAGTTTCTATTGGACGACAGTAAAACATTTATGGCATTGAAATCACCCTCCGTTCCGTATGTACAAGTATAGAGGAGTCCTCCTCTGGATTTTTTATATATATAGATAATAATCTCCACTTTGAACAGTGCTCGGAGCACACGGCTTTTTTTTGTTTGTTTGTAAGATTGCACTAAGGTCTCAGCGTGTGCTCCTTAAGAGTCTTTCGAGAGTTAGGAAAAGCGGTTGGTTTCTCTGTCTCCGTTTACAGGCTGTGGTATGTGTTGCGTTACGGAGAAGAGTTTGTGCTTTGGCGTTGGCAACGTGATGGGATCAAACGACGTTTGTCTGCCTTCGGTGGTTTTGCGTTGTTGCTGCTTGAGAAATTTACGAAACATTTTCATTCGGTTGTTCTTCGATAAAAACCAGTTTCAGAGATGAAATGCTGTCAGATTGGTATATAGAATCATACGATGTTAAAATACAATTTAGACTGAGTTAAAAAATAATTACACTTTATAAAATTACCATAAACTTAAAGTATCTTTAAGTAACTTTAAATTTTTTTAGTTGTTTACAATATTCTAAGTTAATCACTTCGCATGAACTGTCACATCTCAATCATTTTCGAAAGTAACAACTGATGAACTGTATAATTTGTGTTCTTAAATAATAATAGATAAATTAAACTAAAACCTGTTGTGTATAGTATTTCTTATCTACAATCTCACGAAATGTTTTCTTTAAAGTTGAGTCGTGACAGTATATTGAAGTGTTAACAAATAAATGCAACAAATATCGATAAAATTCAGAATCATTAGAATCAAAATAAATGTTAACCAATTCTCAACCTTTACAGTAAAACAAACTTTTGAAAATTGTAGCAGTTGAAAGATGACTAATATAAATTTAAATTTAGAAAAATGATGAAATAAACATATAATTGAGAAAATTTTGCCATATTACCTAATATATTAATTTAGTAGAGGAAATTATAAGCAATGATCACAGAATTCTAGCAATAGAATTATGTGATTATTGCTTAGTCTACATGTTTATTGAGTAAATAGATCCTCTAACTGTTTTAAGATATTAATAATAAAAATTTACTACTTTTGATACACACTTAAGAACATGTTCTTACGTTCGTTGGTAAAAGAAAGATATAATCAAAAGTTAATCTTAACTCCTTTTGTTTACAACAGAAGGGGGGTTATAGTTCCAAAGCAATAACTAGTGTTTTTGAATTGATTGCAATGGTTAGATGTTGTTAGGCAGCAATTTACTTCACAAGAGAACGGGAGTTTTTGAGCAATCGTGTGTGTGTGTGGCAGAGAAGGGGAAGGCTATTAAGGTTCGAGATTCATCGGTCATTTAATGCTTTTCGGGTTCTAAAAGCCCCCTTACGTGATCGCTTAATGGCTCAGAGAGGGAATGAGGAATTGTTTCGAAAAGAAAAGTTTCCCCAAAAACCGAATCCTTAAAACCGTAGAAGCAGCATGTGCAACAAATGCCGGGAGAGAACTCCTTAACTGGCGTGCACAACCGCTTTATCTATTTCTTTATTTATTTATTTTCCCGCGCGCGCGAAACTAGGTTTTTTTTATTATTTCACTCGCAAAAAGAACCATTAACAAAACTTCGGAATGGAAGAAGAAAAAAAAAAAGCTCGTGAAGAACACAGGTAAGAAACAAAAAGCATAACTAGCGAAAATGAACTGAATTCTCTTCGCGCACTTGCCCCCCCTCTCTCTCTCCGAACCTCCATCAATACAAACGATGGGTAAATTTTATATTAAACCCAGGTGCCAACCTCCCCTCCCACCTCCCTCAGAAACAAACCATAAAACAAGCAACGGCATAAAAGAATAAGCGGAATTAAAAAAAATAAACCCGTCTAGCTTAGCGAGGAACCTCAAGCAGATGGCTGCAGCGAACTCTTTCGTATAGTCGTACGTATATCTATATGTATGTGCACATATAGATCGTAGCCCCCCAAGGGAGCACCTGTTGTTGTTCCCAGCCTTGATGAGCCATGCAGAACGAATAATTTCGGGCACGGTCCTTCCCCGAGCTGTTGTTTTTCCGGGTCGCCCTCTCTCTAGTGTTTTTGTTGCGGTTTTTAAAGGGGAGGGGAGTTGTGGTTGGCGTTTTGGCTTAATCCATAATTTTTTGACCTGGGGGAGCGAAGATGATGAAAGTATAATGAAAAGGAGATGTTCTTTGGGGTTTTAGGTCATTGGGGATCGAAGGTTTATTGTTGGTTGGGGGGGGGAGATATTTCTGTTTCTTACAGACAAACAGATGAATGTGCATAAAGATAACAAGCATGAATCAAATGATTAGGACTTATCTATGTTATCAATAAGTCATAAGTTAGGTGCTTAACCTTTAATTGTGTTTTTCTTCATTTAGGTGGTTTGAATGTTGATTGACATAATTTGTTCAATAAACATGATACTTAAGTGCGTAACAAAAAGGGGTGTGTACAAAAAGATGATGCTTCAAACTCAAATGCCAATAAGGGCATTTCGGTTTATTTTATGGAAAAATAAATTTGGTCAAGTTATTTATCGTAATTTTTGACCAAAATTTTTATTCTTTTGAGATTGAAGGTGTGTTGTCTTTGTTTAATTATGACTACATTTAAACCTCATAAGTGTATAAAATTATAACTTAAGTAATATTTGTCTCATGATCTAAAGAAATATGTATCTATTTAAATTCTAAATAATTTCTAATTACGAAACTTAAAAAACTGAAGCTGTTTATAAAAAAAATTGCGAGTTATACAAAGATTGAATAAACATGTTATGTGAAATTAATAAAATATAGGGGTAATTTTGTTTTGAAACTTTGCTCTCGAATGGCGGTTAAATGACTCATATACATTTCATGATACTTACTCAAACATGAATTAGAGTTTAAAGGTTGAGAATTTGTATGCCATCGGTTAAACCCTTCTTAAAATTAAGGCTAAGAGCGCACTAGAGACTTTTGTCACGGCGACTTATAACACTAGGTCACTCGAGAGCAATGCATCTCTATGGTGAGATTCTTGGCAATCGGCCAAGAGTCTTGTCGCCTAATGCTCCCGCGATCTAGCTTCTTGCAATAGCCAGGGTGATGATTTTGTCTCTGCCGTCGTGACAAAAGTATCTAGAGCGCGCTTAGCCTAACTCTACCATTTTAACTCTATCAGAGTAACAAACCAAAACAACAATAACACCCTCAGATATCATAACTTATCATTAAAACAAATTTAGACCATCAACCTCCACAGATACCATCTCGACGGCAACATGGACATCAAAATAGCATCCTTGGAGGTGAACAAAAACGATTCAGGAAAGCTTCATTGCTTCCATCGATAATAAAAAACAACAATTAGAAACCAATTGACAGCACTCAGCGACAGTGACCATTGCAGCACGAATGAACCTCCCGGATCACGTCGCTAGCCGGTCGTTGGGTCGGAGTCCGCGCTCAGTGCGAGGCGTGGCGTCACCAGACGGGCGTTTCGGACATTGGGTGTCCGGGGAATCCGGCCGAGGAGGAACGCGGGGGGCCGTACGCGTCCGAGGCCAGGCTCAGGACGCTGTCCGGGCTGGACCGCTGGGACAGGAGGTGGTCGCCGTGGGAGGACAGGTAGGGTGCCTCGCCGCCTAGGTTCACAGGACCTGGAGGGAAGAAGAGAATAATTTAGTACCCTGCAGTTAATAAATATAATATAATACAATACATGCAATATTCAACCTTATAAGAGAGTTCTGATGTCGGTAGCACGCGGCTCCAGGGAACTATAATCTGAATTTAACCCTCTAATAAAAATAACCCTCTAATGCCCGCTGCCAGAAAAAAACTATGGAATTTTGTTTGCCTTATTTATTGAAGTTAGAGGCCAAATAAAATAAAAATGCTAATTTTTTCAAAATTTTTTAAAATTAAAAATAAGAAAAAATGAAACTGGGGAACGAAAATAAATTTTGTAAATTACAGCACCTGAAGGTGCAATGGAGAATTGCAGCATCTCTTAAAATTCCGAATATTCAATTTTAAATTATTAAAAATACTCTCCTGATTCCAAAAATATGCTTGTCTTTTCCCACAAATTTTTTCAGTTAATTATGAGATATTTTACTACAGAAAGCGCCTAACAATGTGACGTCACAGTGCCTCTTGGAAATGTGAAAAACACCGTTTTCATCGAAACCCTAGGATATAAAAAACTAGAGCTCAGTACTTCAAAGCGAAAGGATAGTAAACAAGGTGCATTTGACGTCAGAAGTTGTTTCAGCTCAGACAGAAAAGAAGCTATTTTCAATTGAAAATAACTTAAAACTTAGGGCTTTGAAAGGTAAATTAAAATGTTTTTTTTTTAGGTTTCAAGCCATATTCTGAATACATAAAGATTAAAAAAAATTGACTGCAATTATCCATTGAAGCTTAACTTATGGTAGCATATTTGCTACCATTGGCAGTACACGGTAAAACCAGGTGAATTATGAAGGGGGAGAATTCCGAAGCAGCACAAACGTTCAAGATTCGTCCAATTTTTGTTATGTATGCCCGAATTTCTTCTAGTAGCCAGTTAAGTAAACTTGACATATACTCCTGTTCATAAAAAATGCACCAACAAGAAGGAATTGTCCGATCAACTTGATATTTTAAGGGTATATTCATTATGGTTTGCTTATCAAATCATATCAAATTCAGAGTTATAGCGCATGCGCGAGCTGAGCAGTGTCTTCTCAACCACTGATTTAGTCGTATATATGGGGGGCTGTAACGGTATGCTAAGGGGTTGTAAGAAGGTTTTCTGCCGTTGATTATCTTGTCATTAGATGTGATTATACCCCTTTTACCTTAAAGGATGTCATATGAACATTAAACGGAGTTTGAAAGAAGGAAGGGTGTTTTTCACACTGTTTTACCACTGCTCATTAGGGTGGAGTGAAACTAGCCAAAAATGACCAACTTTGGAAATTTAAAACGCCTGATGTGGGAATAGGTGCCATTTACGATAAAAATTAAAAATTCAAACCTTGAGTTCGATCAATTAATATCTTCAGGTTCCACATTCACGTTTAAGTTTCGATATTTCATCAAATTTTACGTAAAAATGGTTATAAATGATTCCCACACAATTTTAGCTCCATTTTCAAACCATAGCTGGTTGAGTTTATAATCTTAGGATGTCAAAAAACATTTTAAGACCTTCCGTGGACTGAAATGGGAGGGAATTTCCAATTTTTCAAGCCCAAAATAAGGGCGCATGCCATTAAAATAGGCTAGCAACCGAAAAAAAAATTTTTGAATATCGGTGCCAAATAGAGTTTAAAAGTTGCGTTTTACCCTCCTCATTCATGGAAAAAAAATAAAAAAAATTGTAAAAATAATTTAGGTGTGTTTTGGGCCTATGATTTGAAAAAATGGATCTTTTGCATAGCGTATAATGGGAAAATTCTTAATAAATCAAATTCAAGTTTTAAATGTTCTAAAAGCTTATAGTTACCTTACTTTGGTATTTAATAGTAAATAATACTTATTGAGTTCATTATTAAATTTTTTAAAATCAAGTTAACAGCCTAAAATTGCAAATTTGAATGGAAAAACTTAAAAATCCCAAAATTTATAAACTTTTAAGTTCAAATATTTTATTTAGTCTGTAATACACATTCTTGTTTACATAAAATGCTTTTAAAACACTAAGGTTGATATTTTTGCAGAAAACAGACGATAAAACGTTATATTGCTCTATAGTCATTTTATTCCTCACTTTAACCTGGACTATCACTTTTTATAACAAGTCTTCAAATTTAAAGCGATGAAATGTCAAATAAAAGGTTATGATTTGTGTTATATATAATTAGGGAAAATTTAGGATATATTATAAGTAATTTTTATACTCTTTTCTGGAAAAGTAAATAAAAATAAGTATAAAAATGAATTTTTCTCTCATTTGGTGATTCTAAGCTGTATGCCTTAACTTATTAGCTCAAATCACAGTGCAATAACCTTGTAAATACTTTTTTTGACGATTAAGACACCAAATTAAGGCAATTATAAGTTTCTATTACTTTTAAAACTTGAATTTAATACATTAAGATTTTCCCATTATAACGCTATGCAAAATAAGATCCATTTTTTCAAATTATAGGCCCAAAACACACCTAAATTATTTTTTACGAATTTTTTCATTATTTTTCCATGAATAAGCAGGGTAGAACGCAACTTTTGAGCCCTATTTTGCACCGATATTCAAAATTTTGTTTTTCGGTCACTATCCAATTTTAATGGCATGCGCCCTTATTTCGGGCTTGAAAAATTGGAAATTCCCTCCATTTCAGGTCCTTAGAAGGTCTTAAAATGATGTTTGACATCCTAAGAATATAAACTCAACCAGCTGTGGTTTGAAAATGGAGCTAAAATTGTGTGGGAATCATTTATAACCATTTTCACGTAAAATTTGATGAAACATCACAACTTTAACGTGAATGTGGAACCTGAAGATATTAATTGATCGAACTCAAGTTTTGAATTTTTAAGTTTTATCGTAAATGGCACCTATTCCCACATCAGGCGTTTAAAATTTCCAAAAAAAGTTTTTTCGCTCCACCCTACTGCTCATAGATAAGGGAAACAGGACAGTAGTGATATGGGTTTGAGAAAGCAGAGGTCCAAAGAGGGTAAAGCAAGTTGAAAATTGGGGTCTGGACCCCTCATAGTCACGTCAGCACGGGATGAAAGAGGCTTCATTCGCATGGCAGTGCCAGATCACTGAGAGACTTTTCGACATATTTCAAATTGTTAGAATACTGCTACAGGTCTATCACTGTCTGCTCCATAATTTAATCGATCCTCATTGCACCAAAATTCACCAAGTATCGTTTTTTTACAGCGCTCCATGTGCATAAGGCTACCATATGATCCACAAAATAAAATTTCGCAGGATTACTGATAACAAAAGGTCCTTCTAAACAAATCCCCCTTCAAATTTTAGTTAACATGACACCTAAATTGGGTTTGCTCGCTATGTCAAAAATCGCAATTTTCGGAGTGTTTTATCTTGAGTCTGTGGTGAAGAAGTGAAGTGTTTTGACCTGGAGCACTATTGGGTACCATAGGCAACCCCATTAGATAAAAAATGAGGGCAATCTCATTTCTTAAAAAAAATTTCTAAAAATTTTTGGAGCCAGAAGTTATACCCTACCTTTGAAGCGATCCTGAAGCTGTAATTCAGCAGAACAAATCCCTTACACATGTTTTTTGGAATGTTCCAAAATTCCATTACATCCAATAAAGACAGTTTCTTTCTCAACAAACTTCTTCATCCAAAATTTCGCTTATGGAGCTTGACTAAAAGATCGTTGGTTTGCCCTCAGGCTCAAAATGCTTGTTATTTTTCCCAAATCGGCAACATAACTTTGGGTTTGGGATGAATCTTTGATGAAAATCACCTCCTCAGTCAAAATTTCAATCTGTTTGATTCGATGACCTGTCGTTTAGAGGCTCTCAATTCAACGCGTAGGGAAGACGTTAAACACTGATTTTTGATACTTAATTTTATTCCTTTGTTCTAAAAATTATATAATTTATTAGCATCTACAAAGATCACTTGCTGTGTAAATTTCATCAAAATCTAATAAGTCCTTCATGGTGTTGCACTTTTTATGAACAGGAGTATATTTGGTATGAGGTGTGCTACGGTCCGCATGGTCACTTTACCATAAATATATCTTGCTTCCATCTATGACTCCACGAGACATTGTTAAAAAAACTAACCACCCTGTATTGTGTACGTTCCAATACCATGTTTGATAAGATACGCCTAAATAATTAAAATTTCATCTACAAAAAATCACCTGTTTTTATTATCCAAGCAAAAATAAATTCGGCAATTATACAGGGTGATTCTAAATTACGTGGACAAACTTCGCATGGGGGTAGAGGGGACCTAGACAAGCATATTTCGCATAGGAATGGGGGGGCGCATCCTTACCGTTTAGGAGCTAGGACCTAATGTAGTGCGAGCGCGTTTCAAGAGGTCGTTTTTAGAAGGCCCGTGTGACGAAACAAAACATAATAAAATGATAAACATTATTGCATGAGGTACAGGAGTATCCGTACAACTTAAATCCTTAATGTGATAGAAATTGGACCACTTGCTAAACCGTGGGGGTTAGTATTAAAACGTGCAATATTAATCTCTTAGGCAAACAATGGAGTTCCCTTAATGGTATTTAGAAAAATGATGATCAGGGAAGGAATTTTCAATGATCAAACAGTTTCAATGATCACTGTGACGATCATTGAAAATTCCTTCCCCAAACATCATTTTTCTAAATACCATTAAGTGAAGTCCATTCTTTGACTAAAAGATTAATATTGCACTTTTGAAACTCACTCCACGGTTTAGAAAGTGGTTCAAATTGTATCGAATTCATGGTGTAAGTAGTAGGAATACTTCCTTACCTTATGCAATAATGTTTTTCATTTTATTATGTTTTGTTTCGTCACACGGGCCTTCTAAAAACGGCCTCTTGAAACGCGCTCGCACTACATTAGGTCCTAGCTCCTAAACGGTAAGGATGCACCCCCCCATTCCTATGCGAAATATGCTTGTCTAGGTCCCCTCTACCCCCATGCGAAGTTTGTCCACATAATTTAGAATCACCCTGTAGAAGTCAAAAAGCTAATATTCGTATTTACCACGTTCTATGAATTCTAATTTCTTAGAAATATATAATTTGGATTTTGAAGTTGCTTATTTGTTACTGATTCTTAAAAGAAATTCCGAGATTTATTACTAAAATTAATAACGACAAAATGGTTTATTTACTAGGAATAAATTAAGATAAACTGAAACCTCATTTATTTCACAGGAAAAATACCCCAAAGCAACATTGGTAACGCTCCAAAGGTTTTTATATCCATAAAATATATCAGTTCCGATAGCAGAAAGATCAAGAAGTTTTTTTTGTAATTAACATCAAGCTGTTTTCAATGCTAAAACAAACATGGTTCTTTTAAAATCCCAACTAATTTTAATAACTTCATTTGAACTCTTTTTGTAGCACTGCTTCATCGAAATATTATCCGAAATTCTTTTCCAAGAACTGGAGTAAAGTACGTATAAAAAAGTTTCTCTGACACGAGTCTACTTTTTTTCCTCTCTCCTTATATCTCTTTTAGAAATACTAATTATCTAATTTCTGAAATATTTTGGAAGAATCAGAGCTCCTCATCTATAGTTACAAAACCAATAAAAAATAACCTGCAAAGCAAACCTGACAAACTCATTTTAAATTCCGAATACACCACCTGCTTAATACACTCAATAATTTCTGGGAAAAATTAAAATATCACGCGAAATTATCAAAAAGTTCATTGCGATTCCTCCTTGTGCTCCGACTTATATCAAAAACTTATCAAAAAACTTCTCGATGCTAATAAGGGTCCTTTTGAAGTACACATTAAAGAGATTCCTCTTCTTTTTATTTTTTAAATTAAAAGATACTACTTTACGAAACATCTCAAGTGACGAAACTAAGACTTAGCTTCTCTCCTGTCCTCTTATTATTTTTTAAGGGAGTAAAAAGGAGCAAAATTCCAAAATTTATTCCTCTTTTTGTGAGAAAAAAAAAAGGCGAAACTGAGCACCAGTTTCGAATGGCGGATGGAGAGAAATTCAATAATTCTTCATGCGTGCTAAAGAGTAGGAAGGGGAGAAGGCTGTGCACGAAGAAAAAAAAAATAAATCCCCTAGATGAAGAACATTTATTCTCTCTTCTCATTGGAATGGAGAACGTTTTTTCTCTCCCGTCTTATCGCAAAGAAATATTTTCGAAGATGAATATTCGATGTATTACAGAGAAACATTCTCAACAGTCTAAAAATGGCGGTGCGGGAATTATTTCGTGTCTTACTTCACTTCATTTACACGACGAGATTAGTTCCCGGTCTGTTTAATTAGAGAACTAGTGATAAAAAAAAATTGCAAACGATACTTCCAGATATATCGTTTGTTTTTGCAGTTTAAGAGTAATGATGAGACATTGCTCCAAAAAAGCCGAGAAAAAACTTATCCTAAAACAATAGTAATATTATTTGCCGTTTTTCTACACTCCTCGCACTTAAACCGTCTGTTCTGGAATGGAGGGTGATACAATATTGAAAATCAGGGCGGAGAGGAAAATTTTTCGATAATTACAGATCGATCAAGAGCTGTAAAAAACTGGGTGTCATTTGCACATTGATCAGAAAGGGAAAGGTATAGATTTATATAAAAAAGGGAACGCAGGGAAAAAACCCTCGGCTCTAAGCTTCTTATTGGCTCGTTTTCTTGGGATAGTCCTTTCCCTTTATGTATTGAACGATTTTTCGATATCGGGCATCGGTAGATGAAAGATATTTTGAGTTTAATTAAACTTGGTGACAAATTAGAGACTTTACATGAAAAGAAACGGGGATATATGCATTTTTTTCTATTTTAACTTCCCAACTTTTTTTTGCGTTTATCGTAAGCGAAGTGAGCCAGTGCTCAGTTTCTCTCGAAGCTTTTTTTTCTCGCTGTTTTCTCTTTCAGTAATTCTGTTCTCAAATTGGTTTTGACATAAGAAAGTAAAAAAATTTTTTTTCTCTTCTCTTTTCGGGCTTTAAAGGAGTGAAGTAACGATGGTCCTATCGGGTTGTTTTTCTCTCTCTCTGCAGAATATACATAAAACTTCTTATTTTGAAGCCACGTTTAAAATAATGAAGCTGGTGTCTGATTTTGGTGTTGAATTTTAATTTGTAATAATTATATACCTTAATAGTTTGACTGGTTATAGTTTGTTACCTATTCCTAGAGGATTTCAATTATCTCAGTTTATAGGATATGAATAGATCAGATAATTTTCATGTATTTTGTTTTATTCACTCATAAATGTTTGATTGAGTTTTACGGATTTTGGGAAATTCGCTTTCTGAATTTCACTACATTACACCCCACCACCTCAAAGCGACGTCTCCGCCCATCCATTTCTGTCCAAAATATGCTCTTCTAGGTCCCCGTCATTTTTGACAGATTTTTGAAACACTCTCCCTGTATATGTAAAAGCTTTATATAAATAGTTTAAAATTTTTTTTAATTAGTTATCTGCCAACTTTTACGGATTGTCCGTAAAATTTGCGGATTTCCACGAAGTTTTACGGTTTTACGGATCAACCCAAAATTCTTACGGAATTAACGATTTTTTTTGCATTTTTGTCAGCGAAACCGTTATGTGGTCAAAAGCCAACATGTCCGATGTTTAGAATCTCGATCTAGAAAAGATAAAAAAAAAGCAATTCTTGGTGAAAGTTCCGTTTTATCCGCTTTTGCTTTCTACGGGCGCCCCTATTTGAATTTTGCTTCTTCTCACTTTGTAATAATAATGCAGAAAAAACAACTTAACTAGAGATGTTGTAAGTTCTCATTAAAAAGGCGGGAAAAAACGGGTAAAGGCGAGAAAACCCGGTTCCCCCCGCTTTTACATCTCTAAACTTTACTATGGTCAAAACTAATAATTTAGGTGAAATATCACTAGACCTAATAACAACAAAAATTGATAAGATTTAAAAATTTGATAATAGAACAGAGGTTTGAGTTAAGTATTTATGTATTGACTCTGCGCGCTCTATTTGTCGTAATCAAACAAGTTTTTAAAAGTTGGCAGGTATGTAAATACAATTTACTTTCAAAGACTCACTTATCACTTTGGGCCTTCAATTAAATTCTACATGAGGAAAGCTGCACAATGCAAGCCCCGAAGTTGTTGACATAAGAACCATAATTTTCTAATGTATACTGAAGACAATGTACTCACCAGGGGGGCCTACGACGGCAGATAGGGGCTGTTCCATGCTCGTGGGTGGGGGAGGGACGTTCTGCCCCAGCACCCCGTGGTAGGCCATGCCGTCAGGAGGGGGCTGACCAGGGAAGAAGTCGTAGAACCCGGGTTGCGCCCCGTAACCGAAGTCGCCAGGACTGCCCGAATCTGAAAAGAGAGAAAGCCACTATGAGTTTATATGTAAGGATTTAGAAAGGGGAAAATATATTTCAATAACTAAATGTACTAAGGACAAATGTGGTAGGTACCTGTACCTAATATGGACACCCTAAGGAAAATGTATTTTTTTCACCCCCTTGTACATGTCATAGGACTCCAAAAATATATGACCACTATCCCTGGACTGTTGACTATCATTACTAAAATTAGCGACCTTGTAATTATTCTGGTTTAATTTCAATGACAAAAACAAAAAATGTTTGCAAGTGTCCATATTAGGAACCACCTGTCCCTATTATGGACAGGTGGCTACTTATTGACCTTCTACACACAGGGTGTATGGAAGAACCACACTTCCAAGGGATTTTAGAGAAGAGGGGATAAAAAAATATTTCTTAAAGTATTGCGGGGGAGGGGGCACAGTAAATATCTTCAGAACATGCACTTCATAATGTTTAGTTCGGATACTATAATTAAGATTAAAAATACATATAAACATTATTTTGTTATGAATTAGCTAAATAAAATAACATCAAACAGAAAATTATTTGACAAATTTCGGAATCTGAAGATTCACTTCGCTGTTTTTCCAATGTGGACATAATGTGTCCATAATAGGAACAGGGCGTAGTTTCACTAAATCTTGTAATAAATAAACAAAGAAAACATGTTTAAGCAGTATACGCAATAGCAAACGAAAATATATTTTATCCGCTTTCTAAAACACTCCACTTTTTAATATTTAAAGTAATTTTACTATATCTAAGGGGTCATCCATAAATTACGTGAGGTCAAAAAGGGGGGGGAGGGGTTTGGAAAAATCTCACCAAATCTCACCAAGGGGGGAGGGGGGGGGTCGATTAAAATCTCACGTCAACTTTTTTTTAACTTAATTAGGTGCTATGAAGCACAAAATGCAAATAACTTTTAGAAAATAATTTTTAAAAGTTGTAGGTAAATCTCACGTGGGGGGGAGGGGGGTCAAGAAAAATCTCACTAAATCTCACCAAGGGGGGAGGGGGATCCAGATTTTGGAAAAAACACCTCACGTAATTTATGGATGGCCCCTAATAAGAATTTAAACTTAACCTGTAATTACGATCAGCACACCATGAAAACACAAATTTCCTTCAAAATGGCGAACAGCGCGCTTTTTTGCACTTCCCAGACTAAATTATTTTTTAAACTGCTTTTCTTCAAGAACATGTAGTGCCAACTCTCGATCAAGTTTCTTACTTTTGAAGATATTAGGGGTGTCCATATTGAGAGGCCTGTCCATATTGGGTACAAGTACTTTTAGGATAAGAGATTAAGTAATGTGATGGATATTTATCTTTTTTATTCATGTTTTTATTGAGATCTGAATATGCCCTTATCTTAACTTGAATATGGAATATAAATGAGTTAACTGTACGAGCAAAATCATGCTATATACAATGTGCTAACAAATTTTGCTGTACATGGAAGTGTTTTATGACAGAGTTAAAGATTTTATAACCAGTAGTACATTCATATAGTTTTTAATTGACATTCTAATTATTTACACATGGTGATTGAAAAACTTGTCCAAGTGAAAATACCAAATGAAAACAAAGAGTGATAATGTAAGTTTTATGTATAATTCCAATACTTCAAACCATTTTTTTAATATTTACAGCACAGCCTTAGAGTTTTAGAAAGTTATGACATAATTCACAGTCACTTAACCAGTGGTTAACCATCGGTTAAAGAAGGATTCCACCTATCAGAGTCAGCAAAAAGCACATTTTCTCTCTTAAGCTGCTCCTTAACCACTGGTTAAGTGGATGTAAATAATGCCATTAGTGCCATAGAGTTAAGTGTGCCATTCACAGAACGTTGACAAATAGAGTATTAAAAATATACGAATCACACACCTATAGCCTCAAAATTCTTTTACGACCGAGCTTCGATCCAAAAAACCCAATTTAATAATTCAAAACGCCCAGAACAAATGGGTCCGTTTTAACGTATTCACCCAGATAACGGAGGCAGTAAAATAGAAAAAAAAAGAGCAAGACCCCCACAGAAGCGGAGACCCACTCCAAAATTCGATGTTCGATAGCACCACAGTGGGATTATAACCTGCAGAGCCCCCGATTTAATCTAGACTAGAATTTCGCGGATATTCGACGCTGCCGCTGTATCAGACGATCCGGCGTTGCCATGGAAACCCGGATGGGAAACTGGATGCCGCCTTGTTTTGTGTGTGGCGGTTAGGGTTAAGCGGCTGTCAGTCGCCACTGCAAAATATCTCTCGCGCGCCAAGATTGTTATCGAAGGGGGGGCGTTCCGGAAAGGGGGCATAAAATTTTGATGGAAGGGACGGCGGGAGAGATAACTTTGGGTGGGCTGAAATTTAAATTTGTACTTTGATGAGCCGATAATTTTTTCTTGGGGGGATGTATAGCGTGTTTTGTTTTAGTGCTTTTAAAAGAGTCGGTTTCGCTCTGAAGTTTTAGTTTTAGCAGCGTTTTATGGTGTTTTCACACGGTGTAGTCGAGTTTCGATGTTAGGACGTTGTAATTTTTTTTAGATTATCAGTTGTTGTTTTTGGGTGAAACTTTAAATATCTTACCGTTATTAAATAACCGATACCTGAATTGCTATATTTATATTCGTCTAATTTAATTACATTAGTATGATATTGGATTTTTAGAGGTTATGTTGTAATGTTTCAAAAGTAATTAATGTTGCTTTTTAAATAAGCATTCTGATTTTTTAAGGGTTTCAGTTTAATTAATGTTTTTACTATACACTCAAGTATTAAATTAATTAAATTAAAGTTAATTAAATAGTTGCTTTAAAATCCGAATTTAAACCTAAAGTTTTAGTTTTTCTTCTATCCTGTCCTGGAGAAACTAAGCAATAGGACCTTTTAGTTTCGAGGTACACCTTTTAAGGCATTTCAAATAATATTATAGTCTGTGTAAATAAAATTGGCGGCTCACTACTATAATCTGTTCATTTAGAATAGGCGCCTGAGGCGTAATGTATTAGAAGCAGATACTATTGTAATTATCAACAAAAAATTTTTCTTCTGCAATGACTAGGCAGCCTAAACAGAAGTAGTTAAAATACTGTAAAATAATAGGTCACTGAAGTTGCGTGATGAGCGTTATTAGGCGCTTTTGAGCGTTTTTGATCCTGTTTCACGTGCCTATTATAAATGAACATACATCCATTTCCCATTGCATTTCTATAGCGTTGCAATGGTGGCTATCCGCCAATTTTATTTACACGGACTATCGCAAGAAGTTTTTTTATTTAAGAAAAGCATGTAAATAATTATAGTAACTTTGTTTGAAATCGGTTACTTCCTCAATTTAATCAAAAATCAATCGTCCCGCTAACATCATTTGAACCACCCCACAAATTTCATTAGACAAAATTTTATCAATTTAATTTAATTCGGAATGAAATTAAGAGTAGTTGTCGAAGAGCGATTGAAAATGACGTCAGAACACGTCACAATTTTGATCTGCTCTGGTCTTACGAGTCCAGGTGTTGATTGTGTCTAACACATCTCATTCTCACTAAAGGGTCGTCTACAACCGACGATTATTCTGTTAACTCTCATCATCCAAACCTGCTAAGCTCCTCACCTCCCGTCACAACCACCCTCACGACCCCTCAAAAAAGTCACGCACCCCTTCACCGTCACCAGCACATGTTGCTCCCACCCCCCTGGGTCCCGGGGCTCCGCGGAGCGCGAAATTAAACGAGCCGACCCCTTGAGTCACGTGACCCGGTGATGGACTACCGCACCGTCCCGGGGCCTCGAGAACCACTTAATTAGGGCTGTGGTGTAATTGGGGGGAGGGTGGGGTGTTGTAATAGGGGCTAACGAAATTATGAAGGGGGCATTCCTGTGGAGGTGGGTGGGATATTCAGGGGTGTGGTGTTTATGGGAGGTGTGAGAATGCATAATGCTGGTGTAATTGCATTTTAAAAGATCTACCCGTGATAAAAATGTGAGAATTAGGAATTTGATCATTATAATAGGTAGTAGTTAAAACAGTAACTTTGGATTGGGGCCGTGGGGAGCCTAGTGGTTAAGGCAGCGGCTTCCGGATCGGAGAGTCCCGGGTTCGATTCCCGACACCGCTGAAGATCCATCGAGTATATGCGGAGTACGTGCTCGTTAAATCTGTGGGTCTTAAAGTCCTGTGGTCGTTCATGGAGCAGTTTACCATGGATCCAGGTCGTCTGGAAACTATTTTCCTCCTCTTCAAAATCATGAGGAAATAGGTACAAGGAGATTAAGTTCTATTAGTTTGAGTTTTAAAACATAGAATAGTTGTCTCATAACGTATATAAGTCCATACAATGCGAATAAAATTTAAAATGATCTCATGTATGGACCCTTGATCAGTTGTCCTGTAAAACCTTCTTTTCCTCGGTAATCCATTTGTAGCGGCATAAACAAACTTCAGTAGACCCACGAACGGGGAGAAAATGTGCAATGTTGGAAAAACATCTTTAGGTTGATTAAAGTTAAACCCTAAATCTCCCTTGAAAATAACATTTTAGGTTATTGAAAGAGCTTAACACTATTTCACTCATTAATGTTTAATTAATAAATTTTATAAAGATGATACAAAACCTACTTTTGTGTAATTCTACTACCTTTTGAATTAATAGGGAATTTTCTCGGACACCATCCTTTCCTCCTACATTCTTAATTAGATTAAAACCTTGTAATTAGATATTAGACTATATTATTAGTTATCTGATTTATAAACGATTAATTTTTTAATAACTTTTAAAGTATCTATCAAAGTTTAATTTAAGGAACGATTAGGTTCAGGAGCGTAAAATTTAATGCAGGGTCGATTAAATGACACAAGTAATTTTTGAATACTAATTAAATACACATTATGTTGTTTGACCGTTTGATTGTTTGATATTTTGATAATTTAAAGCAAATATCCAATCACTTTCTACTATTATCTAATAGGGAATCGATCAATAAACTATAAAATAAAAATACATTAGATTTTTAGAGGTAGAAGTAACAATTCATATAATTGAATCGTTAGTTTGAAGAAGGGAATAAGTCCAAAAATCAAGTTTTGAGAAAATCGAAAAAAAGTAATGGAATTTTCATTGTATGGACATCGATTTCACAACTTCAAGGGGCGATATCTCCCTATAGGGGTTAGTTATTTTCCTCCTCTTTTCACCCATGTGTAGGGCAAAGCTTGGAGATTGTTGTCACACAAAAAGTCAATTTGTCATTTTTTGGACTTATTCCCTTCTTCAAACTGACGATTCAATTAGAATACACAAGTAATTTTTGAACATTAGTTAAATACACATTATGTAGTTTGACTGCTTGGCTGTTTGATATTTTGATAATTTAAAGAAAATATCCAATCACTTTTATTATCTAATAGGGAATCGATCAATAAACTATAAAATACAAATAGATTAGGTTTTTAGAGATAGAAGCAACAATTCATACCTTGGGGTAGAATTAACGGATGTATAAAAATATAGCAGATGTTAATAGTAGTTGGAACTGATTTATGATGAGTTTTTTCATAATAAAAGTTTCCATGCAAATTCATTCCGCACTTTCGTCTCACAAAACTAACTTCTCCCGAACAAAGTAACGGAATCATTCACTCGCGGAAACCGCGACTTTCTCCTCTCATCTTCATCACCATGGCGCCCAAAGCTCCACACCACCGTTCCAATTAACGGGGGCATCTTGATTAAGTTTTTTTTCTTATCCTCACCAAAAAGATTCGCACGCGAGGAACTCCGAAGAAGTAGAACCACAAAAGATCCCAAAAGTAGAAGAAGAAAAAATGTAAATAAACGAGAGAGAGGAGAGAAAAATTAATACTATTTACGATTCGCTTTTTTATCCCAAGGTGATGAAGACCCCTTGTGAGATCTCCGTTTACTCTGGGAGATTTAATTTGGTTTGGACACGGTCTTCATTATTACTTCCGTACTATTTATGCCGTTTTTTTAAAATATTTTACTTCTCATCAAGTCCGCTCTTCTTTTATTTGTTTATTATTATTATTATCATCATCATCACCATGAATTTTTCAAGGTGTAATTTCATGCGCCGCTGCTTCCGTAACCGTTCGCAATTTGCATGGAAATTACCAAAAGTGCCGAGACGCCTTCTTCGAAACCACCCCCTGATTAAATAAAGAATGGCACAGACACTCATCACTTCACTTCGAATCCCCAAAAGGTTATTACGTTTTCTTTTCCCGCGCCACTCATCTACGGTGCGATACATTCGGTTACAGTGAAAAAAAACCCTTCATAAGTCTCCACCTTTTGCTCCCATTCGTTCTTTGTAAGGGTAAAGAAACGAGGGGAAATGAGAGGAACGAAAAAAAAAGACGTTTTTCTTCTAAACACACTCAAAATTAAGGTATGCAAAAAGAGCTTAACTCATATAAGCAAATACTGAGGGAGTTAGAGGTAGAAAAACTGGGAGTATGAAGAAAAATTGGTGTAAAATGCTATTAAAAGAGGAAGTTTTTTTTTCTCGACTCTGTTTCGCGTCTCCGTAACCCTACGCAAAATGCAACTAATTTCTTCCTCGCTAGAAAAACGAGAGAGAAAAAAATTCCTTCATTTTCGGATGTGCCTCATTACATTTCCAAGCCTAAAAAGCAGCTTAGATTAAAATCTCAGAGATGAAATTAATAAATAAATTTAACGCAAGCTCTCGCAAAGTTCCCACTGCGAAATGAAGACATTTATCTAATGATATACGCGTGGGAGGAGGAGAGGAAAAAAATGGCCAAAGCGAAGGGCCAGCAGCCATGATTGATCGTGATATTACACTGAGGAAAGCTCCGAGAGTCCATTTTCTCCATTGAAAGCTAAATATTTAGTTTCCGTAGGTTTTTTTGTGTTAGTCTATTACCCAGAAATGCATTACCACTTTTCTGAAGCAATCCGTATACTATTTTTCATTATGTTCTTCGTGGTTTATGTGTACTGAGAAGCTTTTATGTTAATAAATCAGTTCCCGAATGACTGTGATTAAAAACGTAGAAGTTCATGTTATTTTGGAAAAATAGTATGAATGGGTTATTTTTAGGGCTGGTTTATTGGTTTGTAAGTTTGATGAAAGCCTCCACACAATATGGTTTTCCTAAAACTTGCGAGAATATATCCTTTGAAAATTTACTTATGAGTTTTGGAGCCTAAATTTAGGGGTAAACCTTCAGTTATTATAACTAGCAATTAAATTTTTTATTGATTACTTTGATAAAGTAACGCAGGGAAGAAAACTTCACTTTACCTCATCAAATTTATACTCTGTAGTGTTTATTACTAATGAATAAGTATAAAATATAATGATGAGGTACTTTCACCCTGAGAAGAAGAAGACAACTGTCGAAGAAGATTTATTATAATTAAGAGAGCGTTCATTGGTTTGTCGATAAGATGTATTTCGTAATTTGGGATATCAGGTCGCTCTGTAAACGTTGTGATAGGTCCATGCAATGGTTTCTACCCTACAAGATGACACCCCTGACGTCAGATGAAAGTATCCCATTGGGTTTTAAAAGTATAATATAAAAATTAAGTACAAAAAAATTTAGAAAAATTCAATATAATGTGAAAAATGTATCAAAAATACTATTATCTGTCTTATAGGTCTAAAAGTTTTGAATAACCAGATATTTTTGAAGTTAACCGCTATATTTATTTTGAAATTTCTCGGATTTCAGATTTTTCTAACTTAATTCATTTTTACATGCAGTAATAGTTTACGGTTAAATTAACTAAACTTTCTTTTTCTGTTGGATCTAACAGTGAATGGATCCATACATATTTTTGCATGCCCCTGCAATAATTACAAATATATACTACTAGCTGATATACCCGCCGTTGCTAGGGAAAAAAGGGTTTTCAATCTAGGTGATAAAATAAATAAGAATTATTTTCTTCCCTATATTCCTTTCCTGGGCGTCATTCATTTAGGGGCAATAGGGTCAACTGGCTTCCCGCTAGAATTCTTCTTTCATGCTATACTTCCTTAAGCCATAAAAAACTTTAAAAACACCACCTGTTAAGAATTAATGTGTGAAATCCTCATTTTTAAGAGTGATATTTTCAAATTATAAAAAAGTTGGAAGGAGACCCTCTTAGCCCCCTTATTTCAAGGTGCTATATGTTTGTTCCCTTCAATATCCTCCATCTATTTCTCCAATTCGTAATGCATAGTTGTGGCAAAATCTTCCACCTTCGCTTCAAAATAAAGGTAGAGGTCTATTATTGAACAGCAATTTCTATTGACTTAATTAATACTTATTTTCCCTTCATCTCTGCTTTCATAAAATTCAAAGCAAATAAAAAATATACTTTCCTAAGATGTAAAACAAAACCTGAAGAAACTTTGGGAATTAAAGTGTCAATAACCGGTTTTTAAATTAAAATTTTAAAAAGGTCAGGGGGAGACCCCCTGAACCCCCCTTTGTTGATTTATTACTAACTTATTCGCTAAAAGAAATCGCCTTCAAACATAAAATAAATGTAAGCAAAGCATCATTTGAATTGACATCAACCATCTAGATATTGCTCTCTTTTCAGATTAAGTACTATATTGTTATTTAAATTTTATTACTTGGAAAAAAATTTTAAAATTTTCGGTTAAATATTTTTTGGTTATTGTAAAATATTTATTTTATCACAAATTATTTCTTTATCAAACTTAAAAAAAAATTCTACTCGCTATAAAATATTTTTAAATAAATATTTCCAACAATAGTGGTTTTGCGTCACTTGGATGGAGCAATAACCGTTATCAGTTTAACATTGAAGCTACGCATAAGAATTTAGAGAAGGTCCAAAAAAGACTGCTTGGAATGCTTTGATTTTAAAAATTCTTTTTTGAAAACTTTCCCAATTGTGTGAGGAACAACATGCTAAAATTTCATACCAATCGCATTAATAATGTGGGTGCTAGAATGCAAAAACTAAAAACGGGAGTAAATATTCAACCCCCCGTGCACCCCCTCCAGAATGGAATATCGAAAAATCCAGAAATTACTTTCTTTTAAATATTCTTAAGAAGATATTACCAACAGGTCGCTTCGAAATATTAAATTATTAGTATGTTTTTCTTCCAAAATGTAAAACTTTGTGTATGCTCAGTAAAATCGGGTTTTTGAAATTTTTAGACCCCTTTTAGTTCGAATATCGAAAATTTGAAAAATGCCTTTCTAGATATTGTGGCTTGGTACCTTCCTGCGAAATTCCGATGATCTAGGGTCATTTGGGACGGTGCTAGACTAAAAACCGTAGATAACACTCCAAGCACCCCTGTGGGTCAGAAAAAAAGAATTTCGAAAAATCCCTTCTTTGTGCGCGTTTCCACCGGAAGGTCTTGCACCACACCAAGTTTCGAGTCTTTAGCCCCGGTAGATTTTGCTGTGCGTTGATAGGTGAATGAATCGGTGAATGAATCGTAAAGATCTTTTATTATTATAGATAGTCTTACAGTAAAACTGACTGTCACACATCCCTTAAAACTTTTGGTTGGTTGGTGTCGTGTCCACCATTAAATCTTTTGCTTGAATGAAACTCTTCTAGAGCTTTGTTAGGAATTACGTCAATATTTTAGTAGAATTCGTTAATTAAGGTAGAAGAAGCCGGTTAATCAAAGCCGGGTCCAATCAGGGTGACATCTTACCCTCAGAAAATTAACCCCGAAACGGTTCCATTCAAAGAAACCTCCCCCCTCACCAAGATTTCCAATCCCCGGTTTTGTATTAAGACCTAAAACTCGGTATACGCACACCAACGGGAACGGAGATAGAAATCCATTTAAAAGGCCCGCTACTCCCTCTCAGTTCATTTAAGCAAATTGAAAGAATTCCTCATTAGTGTAATCGAACCATTAACGCGAACTTTTCTCTCCGGGAATTAACTTCATCAAAAACGCGTTTAGGCCTTAAAGTTTGTGGGAATGCGCAAGGACAGCCGCAGATGCTCTCTGTCCAGGGGATCATTAGTAGGAGAGTAGGGAACGCCGCTTTTGGAATTTATCATTCGTACTTTTAAAAGACGGAAAAGTAATTTTTCAAAGAGAGAGATGGGGGAATTACTATACTACTGTTTGTGTGTGGGGAGGGGTATTTTATGATCTATTATTACCCGTTCGTGCGCTCGGAGCACAAATAATAAAACGCTTCGATTAGGATTTGAGTGTGGGAAACGCGTGGATTATCGTTTCGGGGAGGAAGAAACGTATGGTTGTGCATGGCAAGACCCCCGATTCCTATTTAAAATATGGTCTTAACTGAAACTTGTTTGTTTGGAGGAATTGCAACTGTTCCTAATGGCACGAGGGCTAGTTAGTTGGCTGAACCTGATCAATCAATCTGCGCTATGTTCCAAGATTTCATATAGGTGGATACACAATGAGCCCTACTGAATAATTCAGATTTAATGTGTATGGTTCGGGAAGTGTCCTGCTTGGGAAGTCAGTGGGACCGTTCCTTAATAGTCCTTTCCTCAAAGCCGCAAACGGAGTTCGTATACGGCACTCAAGATAGGAGTTGCTTATCATTATACCTTGCTTCTCATTCCTGCAGTGGGACAAGGTGTGTTTGCGCCTTAATTGACAATGGACTCTAACCGCCTACCTGGTTCGATACTAAAAAAGTCAAGTGACGGTGGTAAACAAACTATCTCTATCTTCATATCTCACTACAAAATCTACTAGTGTAGTATCTGTGGTAACCAATTGCAAGCTCAGTAGGTCACGTGTTGGCACTAGGCTGGTTCTATGTGACGTATGACGGGTAGAGTCCATTGAACAAACCTATATGATTTTGGGATTAACTAGATCGGTATTGGTAGAACAGATATTAAGCGTTGACTACCTAAGTATTGAGACATTTTAGGTATATTATCATTAAATAAAACTATGTTAGAAGCTTAGAAGTATTCAACATCTGAAAGTGTAACCATTAAAAAAGATTTGTTAAGTCAAATCTAAAGTCAAGAGATTTTATTCGAAGTTATTCATTTCGATAAGTGGTATATTTTTAAAAACTGTCGATTTAAAAACCATCTCCAGATCATTCATTCGTTTGATTTTATGAGTTAACATCTTAAAAATAATATCAAAAATATTGCATGCATACTACCACCATGAGAGCGAAATTGTCATTTTCTGTACCCAGTTAAGTTCAAATCTCTAAAAAAATACTTAATCCAAAATAGAGAAGCTTGTACAGTAAAGCACCGTTTATACGTCTTTCAAGGGACCGACGTAAAACGACGTATAAATGAAAAGACGTATAATTGAAAACAATTTTGATTATTTGAATGAATTGGGACTTAGCGAAAAGACGTATAAATGTAAAAGACGTATAAATGAGAGACGTATAAACGGTGCTTTACTGTAATACGTAATTAGTATGTTTTGAAACGAGAAGAGAAGAAAGGATTATTTTGAAGAAAAAGGCAAGTAGTATATTTTAAAAATCATCATCAGGTGTTTAAATTGATGAAATGTGTGAAAGTAAGCTAATAACACTAAATTATAAAACAAGGAAAAATATAATTAAAAACAAAAGAAAAAGTGACTTCATATTAGTCTAATTTGGATATTACCTGTTCTATAGGGAACAAAATTGGGTGGTTGTAGCTGCGGTCCCAGAGCTACAAAGAAAATTATACGAAAATAAATAAAACTATTAAAATAAAAAAATAATACTTTTTAATGATATTCGAATATTTTTGGGTTAAGCGAAGAAAATTTTATTCACTTATTTATTACGAAAATAGAAAAAAATAATACATAAAAATAAATAGTATATAGTAAACATAATAAAATTTTAAAGTAAAGAAATGTAAATTAAAAATAATGTATTTCTTATAAAATGCATAACTTTTCGTATAATTTCAAGCTTTCCTACTTTATTAAAAATAAATGAAGGGGTAACCCACGTATTAAACAAATCTCTTTCGGATGCAAATATTTCTTGGACCTATTCAAGGCTAAAATTTAAATTTTTATAATATTTTTTATAACTTTCAATAAGAAAATCAAACACCAGTTACAAATAATAGTTGTTATTTAGATTAATCCTATTAAATAATATTCCATTTATAATCCCAAAGTAACTAAACCCATAATGATAATTATAGTGAGTTAAAATTGGTGAAAGTATAAAGAAAAACACCAGCCATATTTTTATGGCATGATATTTGTTTATAACCATTCTAATGTAATTTTTAATTTTATTTAATTTTTAATTTATTAATTAACATGTTACATTTTTAATATTAAAAATAAAAATAGTATCCAATACAACATTTTCATAAAGTAAAAATTGGGACCGACAATAATGTAAGGATGCTATTTTCTTACATTTAAGAACAATAACTCACTGTGTTTTAAGTAAAATTTTTATATAAATAAAAAAATGTGTGACTTGTAAAAACAAAAATACTTTACTCAAACCAAGTGCAATTAAGAAACAATTATTTGCACTCACTCAAATTCACCACATTCCGTTATCACTTCACAAAAGAACTAAAAGGTTAAAAGGTCACCTCCCAACCCCCCAAATCCCCCGACCGCACCCCCCAAACGATAAACTCGCGCAAAAATCGTCTTTTGATCGTCCGGGGCAAAAATGCCCTTCTAATGGCGCAATCAATTACATTCTCTTTATGAAGGAGAGATCCCAACGAACCAACCTTCAGCAACAGCAGCAGAAACCGATTACGATGAAGGAGGCAGCGCACAATTAGTTTGGGGCTCAGATGCACCGATTCCCAACAAAGAAGTATTCGGTTAATCATCAATCAAATTTCAACTAACGCTCTCTCTCTATGCTTTAAATATTCAGCGGCTTTTAATGTTCTTTGACTGCCCAATTTTCCAAACACGAACGGAAAACGGATTCGATTGATGAGCTGTGTGGGCTTCTCAAGATGTTTGGTTTTGATTTCTGGAGGGTTTTGCTGTGTTTGTGTTTGGTTTGGTTGAGGGTGCTTTTCCTGTTTAGATTATATCTTTGGAAAATGTTGGTAGTTTTAATCTTTTAAAAATTATATTAGTTTTAAGTGAAAACATATTATAGAACAATTGGTTTTGAAAGTTTTATGGATATTTACCAAACCAGGAAAGAAAGAATAAGAAAGGCATCTTGGTTTTGAGGAAATAACTCAACGTTTTTAGATATTCAAATACTTTCAAAAATATCTTAAGGATTTACGACTGTTGAAAGAAAAATTTAAAACCATATTAACCATTCGAATACTATTCATGAAATTAGGTATATTATTTAAACTTAATTCCCCGATGGAAAATAAAAATAAGTTATAATAAACATTATCTAAAAGTGAGGAATAGAAACCTGTTTAAATTCTACATTTACATAAAATTATTCAATAATTAGGAGATAAACAGCGTAAGAAACCAGAAAATAACTAGAAATAAAGTAACACATGTATAAGGGAGAAGCGTACTTTTCCAACCTGTAAATGTTGCATTACTGTCAATAGCGTTTTATGCATAAAAGCAAACATTCAGGATAGATATTGAACAGGAACGATCCAGTAAGAAACTTTTAAATAATAACTTAAAAATAGTATTTTTATTAGTAGACCGTAATTTGAGCAAAAAAGATTTAGTGAATTATGTAATTTATTTTATTAATTGTAAAATTAATTAAAACGCAGAGTTGTGACATATTTTTTCAATGAGGACGTGATTCAGAACGTTAAAGAAAAGTTAAGCTACATATGTATCATTAGAAGCATTTTTACAATAGGTATGCTAATTTTCAAAAACTTGTACAACAATAGTTTTCGTTTATTCGAGCGGTGCCATGTTGTGAGCGGACGTGTTGTGAGCGGACACATAAAAATCGTGTTGTGAGCGGACATTGATAAAAAATCGAGATTGAATCGGTTAGCGATTTTATATGCTATTTTCAACATCAAAAGAACTGTAAAAAGTTTATGGTAGTTGGGGGGCTGCCGCCCCCCCCAACACCCCCTGCTCTAACTATAACCTAACTCGTTGTTGGTGTAATCAGTAACAGTGATGATTCAGAAAAAGGGGGCTCGGTACTCTTTAATGTCACACAAAAAGAGCATTAAAATAACCATTTTGAATGTGAATAGCGTGAATTCAACGATTGGATCTCGATTTTTTATCAATGTCCGCTCACAACACGATTTTTAGGGGTCCGCTCACAACACGATTTTTAGGGGTCCGCTCACAACACGTCCGCTCACAACACGACACCATTCGAGCATTATCTTAACATGCAGCACGACAAAAAAATATTTTTAGTGTACTCATTCTATCTGTACGGAAATCGTCCCGTATAAAAAGCTTCAAAAGGTTTTATTTTTATGTAATAATATAGAACCCCTTTTTTTGAATTTTATCTCAAAATTAAAATATTTCAAATACATTTCCTTCATTAATTTTCAACCTATAATAACTTTTAAAAACATTTTTTTCTCTTAGGCATTTTTATAGCAAATTCAACGTACTGATCACATTACTTATATCATTATTAAAAGAGACAATTAAACCTACGTAAAGATGCGGGTATTCATATACGACAATTCAAGAAGAACTTATAAAACTTTAATAACAAACTGATTGTAAAAAAGTATATGTTACAAAAAAACTAACTGATAAAAAGAAAATACTCTTTCGAGCTTTCCCGAATACCTTCAAACAAATTAAAATTCCACTTCTACATTAAAAGAACAAAACTGCAAAAATATTTCCCATCTCAAACAACCACTCCACAAAACCTAAATCAAACCTCACCCAAAGAAAAACCACACAGAACCCCTAATCGCACCGCAACGAAACACTTCCTACTCCCAATGAGTTATGAAACAAGGGAACAATGGGCAGAGGCGGGAGAGCGGACATCAAAATATTGGTTATTACCCGCCATTACAATACTCCCGGCCGCTTGTAAAACCAAAAGGGGGCACCCTGGGGTCTCCAGGGGGGTTTACGACCCCCTTTACTGCGAGAGAGGGTTCTTTTGATTTACGAGACAGCCCCCAAAGTTGCAGAATTTGCCGGGTGGGTTTATGAGAGCGTGCTAGGAAACAAACGAAACCTATAAACAAGCCTTTTTAACGCCCGGGGTTTTCGTTGTGCATTGCGGTGAAGTGGTTGTGCAGGGTTCATATTGTAAGAGAGGGGTGTTATTAGTTGGGTTGAAGAAGAATTGAAGGGAATTCGATCATGTTCTTTTTTTATTTGTTTGGGTTTAAAGAGTGTGTGAAATTATTTTAAATAATGAACTCTTAGATTGATATCTTTTAGTAATTCTAGGAAAATTTTATACTCTAATGTTAGTATGATTCTGATTATTACTTTTAAAGAAAATACACAACATTTTGATGGTTTCATATTTAGCTAATTAAAAAGCTTAAAACTCCTAGATAATTTGTTTTAATTAATGATGATGTTTTAACCGATTTATCATTAATTTTAAAACACTTAAGTGTATTTCTCATTAAATAGTAATAAACTTTGCAGACTATTATAACCATTATAATAACAAAATACATTTTTAAAATGGCAATGGGATACTTTCATCTGACGACAGGGGTCATTGCATGGACCTATCAGAACGTTTGCAGAGACCGAATATCCCAAATCAGGAAATACGTCCTATCGACCAACCAATCAATGCTCTCTTATAATAAATCTCCTACGACAGTTGTCGTCTTCTTCTCCGGGTGAAAGTATCCCATTGTTTGTTGATGTTTAAAATACACATTTTTTCTTGGAAATTACCTTTATAAAAATTATAGTTTGATATGCTGTGTCCATGACAAATCAAATGAATCTATGAGCTTTTATTACACTCCTTTCCAGCTCTACAATCTTAACGAGACGAGTGACTATGACGAAATTCAAAACTATCAATATCCCGTCACATTCTGGGAAGCAAAATCATAAAGTATTGTCTGTCTGCCTCAAGTTGAGCTCTGGCTGTGGCTAGTTCACAGGAGCGGTGGTATGGTTTCCAATGATGAATCCTAAATTTAGAGATCACGATCATGAAAAATCATAAATTTGTATTTTTATGACTTAGGTAAATGACTAAAAGTGTTCTTAGATCATAGGAACAAAAATTTATTAAAAAAAACCTGATGACCGCTCATGTGAACTATCGACGGCCAGAGCTCAACTTGATGCAGACAAACAATATAAATCGACGAACTCATATTTTTCCTAAACACTTATTTCAGTTTCTAAACTTCAACCCAGGTTTAAATAAACAACCATAAATCTCAAATCTCCAGGTTTAGTTTCGCCGTGAAAAAACATTTTAAAATCGGGAGAAACTCACCCACCCATTTAACCTCGAAATCAGACCCTCTCCTTCCTTCTCACAAAACACCCCCTCGCTCCCCCTAATCAAGCTATCCGTTCCACAATCCCATCCCCTTCCACCCCAACGAGTTAAACCCCCAGGGGAGGCATATCTGCAGACGATTTCGGGCTGACCGACCCCCGCAGATGAGCGATCGAGAGAGGGGGAGGAGAGAGAGAAAGAAAAAGAGAGAACGCTTTGTTCCAGGGGGGGCTTCGACAGTGACCGATGATGATCGTCTGGGGGCTATCGTTGACCGTCTGTCGGGGGTGCAGAGGGTGGGAATGCGGATGCTGAGGGGTTTGGTTAACTCCCACTCTTGTTTATCACCTGTGGAAAACAACAGGGGGAGGGTTGGGATTATGCGAAAAAAGGTGTTTTTCGCGGAAGTCTTTACGTGACCTGGAGCGCTGGAACGGTTCGTTGTTTTCAATGTGGGGTACACTCTTAAAACGATTGTATCAAAATTGAGTAAAAAGTACTCAAAAAGGCTCCGATCCAATAAGTACTCAAATTTGAATACAGGAATATACTCATTCTGAAATGTGCATACTCAAAAATGAAACATCGTGAGATCATTGTTGAGTTTTCAAGCTCAAGATGTTTTATTTTTGAGTATGCACATTTTCAGAAATGAGAATATTCAGGTATTCAAATTTGAGTACTTATTGGATCGGAGCCTTTTTGAGTACTTTTTACTCAATTTTGATACAATCGTTTTAACAGTGTAGATGAGGCTGAATGTAAACAAAAAAGTAGATGAAAATGACTTAATTTTAAAAAAATAAAGTGCATAATTTCTTAAATTTTGTTTCAATTAGAGGAGTGTTCCATTTAATATTCCAATAAAATACAGTATGGAAACATCACTGAAATAAAGAGTGTTTGTAAGGTGTGAACGTTACTATGGGTTCTACCTCAAGTAGCCAAAATAATACGAAACTTGTTTAGTTTACCATCTTTTTAAATCGCGCAGTTATCTTCATCAATACGTATAAATCAATAAAGTTTGCATGCAAATTTTATTTAAAGATATATCTAAAAATTTACCTTATTTTACCTAATTTGTAAATATATTTTGTACTCAGCCATTATTTTTTAGGTGTTTATTGTGTATTATATGCTTTGGGTACAAAATTCCCCAAACAAACATTTCTCCAGCAACATATCTGTTAACAACATATATCCATTTTTTGGAAAATGCTTTAAAGATTAAAAATAAAATTTTATTAAGTTCTCAGAATTTAAATGAAATCCCGAAAAATTTTAGCAAACATTTTTACAGATAATCATGATGAATCTTGATAGAACCTTTTTATCAGGTTAATACAAACCTAATTAAACTTAAACATCTTTTGGAACTTGATAATTGAAATTAATGAAGTTAACTAGAAGAAAGATAATGAAAGTAATACCATCTCCTTACCCCTAAAAACTTTGAAAAAGAGTAAACACCTTTCATTTTTAATTATGTAAAGTAATTTTTAAAAATTTAAATTTTTAATTATGTAAACTAATTTTTTAAAATTTTAATTTTTAATTGTGTAAACTAATTTTTTAAAATTTTAATTTTTAATCATGTAAATTATTTTTTTAATTTTAATTTTTAATTAGTTACAGCAACTAGACGTAGAAAACTCGTTTAATAAACATATTTATTTTATTAATTCCAATAAAAATAAAAACTACCGTTTAAATAAACATACGTTGAAGTATTTAAGAAAAATTATAAAAAAGCTGAAGAAAAAAGATGGCAAGCTAAAATGAACTTGCCCAAGTACCATATATATATGATCAGTATCAAAAACATCACATTAAGTAATACCATTTATAATAAACTCAACCCCAAAACTACCCCAACAATAAAAAAAATCCCCTAGAAAATTAAAAAAACATTCTGCCCCTAATATATCCCCTGTTAAATTTATTAATTTAACGACTGCACTTCATACCAATAAAGAGCAGAGAGGTTGTACAGAAGAGCCTATGAAATGACAACAATAATAATAATAATAATGATAAAGATAAAAACGGTCACGCCCATCTCAAAAACAACCCTCACTTAGACACGTTGTATCATGAAGAAAAAAAAACGTTCGAGAACGAAACCATCATTCCCGAAGATACCCTAATTTCATTCCAGACTCATAAAACACATCCCGCCTATCTAACGATTGCTGGAAAAACTCCCATTCCTCCAAATACGACCAACCTCGATAAAAAAACACAAAATTCTCTAGCTGTCGTCAAAAATAACCTTACGTCCTGTTCACAACGTGTGATTTGTTCGATCCGTGTTGATTACCAGGGGACGATCACAAAATGCGATGTTCTGTTTTTTCCTCGTTTTTATGGCGTCTGGATGTGGTGGTGAATTGACCTTACACTACTAATTTTATCTAGATGTTCCAACTATATATATAGTATTTTAATTGACCCTTTTTTATTTTTGATTTACAGAAATGTTTTATGGAAAATATACATACATGGTTGGAAAAGAGGTAAGAATATCATTTTAAACACTATAAGCATCCAATATGATGTGATCTAAATGTAGTACTTCAGAATATAGTTAAGATAAATTGGGGTAGCTTCTACTGCTTTAAAAGGATCCTGCCTAGCGTACAGTAACTCCAAAGGTAAAATACAAAATTTTGGGTCTATGCTAAATAGGGAGTTTTGATGTTTTGAACTAGTGTTTAAGCATTATACTAGTATAGACAATTTGTTTTTAATATTTTCATTTAAATAAGGTAAGTAAAGTCTTAGGCTAAGCACGCACTAGAGACTTTTGTCTCGGCGACAGAGACAAAATTGCTTCCCTGGCTATTGCAAGAAGCTAGAGAGCGCGCACATGGCGACGAGACCAAGATCACTAGGCCAAGAATTTCCTAATAGAAATGCATTGCTCTCGAGTGATTAGTGTTATAGTCGCCGGCGACATAAGTCTCTAGTGCGCGCTTAGCCTTACGGCCGTATTCACCGGTAACCTGACCGGCGGTCAGGTCAGGAAACCATGGTTACAGCCTCTGATTGGTGGAAAAATAATTCAATATTTTCCTTCCACCAATCAGAGGCTGTAACCATGGTTTCTACCGGTGAATACGGCCGTTAAAGAAGAAGAAAGTTGGTAAACGTAACTCCTGAAAAGAGAATAGATTCTCTTTTGAGAGGGTGAAGAAGGCCAATTTAGATGGTTATATACGTGGTTACGACAATCATCAAACACTGTCAGCTACTTTTCTATTATTAATTCAATAAATCAAATTGTCTTGTATGGTTTTATTTCATTATTTATGAAAAAATGAATTAAAAAATGTCTCTATCCTCTTCTTTATTTTTAATACTAAAAATGAATATTGAGTTGAATATCAATTCCTTAGAGTTCTTAGTTAAATGAAGGAGATACACTTTTAGACATAAAAGTAATGACGTTATAAAAACCAATTCATAATCATTTCTTACCATCACCAACACAACTAAGATCTTAAACGATCGAATTTTATATACGCCCCCTAAACATCGCTCGCACAAACGCTTCATGGTGAGAGAGACAAACATAGATTCGAATAAGAAAAAAAGGAGATAGCCACGGGGGTATAATGACAGGGATGAGTATATAGATACCCGATTCTGTATGCTAAACGTTCCAAATTGGGGGGTGGTGGCCTCCTCCCTTATTACTCGGGGTCCTTTTTAGCGCAACCCGTAATCAAGGGGGGCTCACGCAAGGTGGTTCTGGGGATGCAAACCCGTGATTTTGGAGGTGTTGAAGGGAAAACTGCTTCTGTTTTGTCCAAGGGGGTTATTTGAAGAAATGACGGCTATATCGAAGGATTTTACGGGTCAAGTGCCACCTGTGGAATCTCCCTTGGATTAAGTATGGAGAGGATTTTTTATAGAGATCTTTATTTATGTTAGTGTTTAAGGGTTTTCAAACAGAATATGGTGGTATTGTGTTTTTATGTTTACCTATCACTGATTTGAGATATTCTAACTTACGATGGATTAACAATCTTGATTGAATTTTTTATATAAACACTAAAACAAGTTTTAAATAGAAACTGGCTTGACTTATTATCTGATAAAAATTTTGGATTTAAAGCCCCAGGGGAAAGCTGAAGAATAAAAATAAGTTGACTTAAATGTTACAAAATAGAAGTGGAACTGCTTTTGTTGAATAAATAATGTTATTCTACATATTATTTCGAAATTAAACAATACAGAGACCTTAGAGCCCCAAGACGCCAAAAAGTATTTTTTCTTATGTTACAGTCTCAAAAAACAATTTTTATTTAAATTGTTGAAGGAAATCTTGTAAACTTTGATAGCACTTCAAAATGCCCATTTTCTAAGTAAACCCTCTATTTTCAAGTTTGTCTATCTCACTCAAAAGTTAAACCTTTCAAATTTCTTTACAGCATTACACAGATGACAAAACATTATTGAAATTGCAAGTCAGATTTTATTTATAAAATTTGGAAAACCTGTAAAAGTTTTATATTGAATAACATTCTGCTTGAAAAGCACTTCTGATTCATTCACAAAACCATATCTTTGCGTTTTTTCCACATACAAGGGAGAGAAGCTTTAAATATAAACTCCAAAAATAACTCGCCTACGTATTGAGAAATAAGCCACCACATATCATCACTCACCCTGATGTCTTCCCGACCAAATACTTTGCAATTAAACACGGATATTTAGAAAAAAAATACTGTAGGCATGTTTACTTTCCAAAGGCACGCTCAGAGAATAGGAAAGTGGTAAGTGGTTGAAGTAGTTCTACACACGTCTTTGAAATCCGCGCTCGAAAGAAGGATGGAAGACGCAAAAAAAATGTTCCGAATATTCAAATTCTCAGACCATACCGTTCCTTAAGCATTCCCTCTCCTTGGTAGCAAGTGCAAAGTATTCCTTAACAGCTAAAAAGAAAAAACATTTTTCGTGGGGAGTGAAAGAAAATTATATAAATACATAAATCTTACTAAAACCTTTCAAGATGAAAAGCTTTGAAAGGGGGTTTAGAGGGAGCACAAGAAAAAAAACAGGGGCAAAAATAAGGAAAACGTTCTCTCCCGTACGAAACTCGGGTATTTTCCTAATGCCATTTACGTTTCAATTGCTCTGCAAGAAGCACGTGCATTGGAACTTCGATTTTGTCATAAAGGAGAAAGGGGAGAATATTTTTAATGCGTTTAAAAGGGGGGAGATGGGGCGAGGCGGGATGGAACAACATTAAGCTACTGTTCCCACCTCTCTCCCTGAAAAACTTGCTTGTGCTTTATTATTATTATTATTTTTCGCTCGCTTATTTCGAGTGTAGTACAAAAATGAAACAGCCTTTCGAAAAAGTTTTTGGGAAGAATGAATGAATGAATGAGAGTGGTTTTGAAGAAGGAGAAACTCTTCTTCTTGAGTTTTTTTTCTCCTGCGACAGAACTATTTTCAAAGTTCAAATAGGGAAATCATAATACCTGCGTTGTGATATGTATCGCGTTTCTTTGTGTGAAGTATTTTTCGAGGAGACGCGCTGTGGTTTGCTTTCATCACATTGTGGAATTATTTATCTTGAACAGGAAAGTTCTTCTTCGGCTGTTTAGGGGGAAAACTCTATCCCTTTCCGTTCTAGCCGCCTCAAAGTTTCTATAAGATCCATTGGTAATCTCAGGCGTCTTAGGTGTGAAAGGGCAATACTTCGGTGAGAGGTGACAGATAATGGAACTTCAAACCGAAAGGATCTTGCATTGTTGATTGGAATAATCATTACACAAACGAAAGGGTTATCCACTGGTAGGTTCTTTATTAAGTTTTTGAAGGGAAATGTCAAGACTGAGGGCTGAATCTATTATTGAGAATGGATCTTAAATCTTAACAAAGGGTTAAAATTTTCAAGTGTATGATCATATTATGCCTATTTCTATGTTTGATATGGTTTGTTCGCTTCTCAACAATGTCTGGAATGTTTACATTCCTTTCCATACTATTTTCCTATTTATTTTTATTAATAGTATAATAGTAGATTATTATATGTATACGTATAGTACATACTATTTTTTTCATGTAGATCACGTTGTTAGAGTAATACATTTTACCCCCAAATGAGGAACTAGGCTGGAAAAAACAATTTCAAACGCAAACAAATAATATCGTAGTTTCATAGGACCATTTTTAAAAATTATATATCTATTTCGTATTTACTCCTGAAAACTTTTGCTGATGCTTGGGATTATATTTGTAAAAATTGGATACGTTGGTAAAGCACCGTTTATACGTTTCTCGTTTATACGACTTTTCTATTTACACGTCGCTTCAGCGAAGTCACGATTCATTCCTATTCATTTTAATGCAAAAATATTTCTTTTATACGACGCACAATATCAGTTAGGCGTCGTTTCACACTGGGATTTTGAGGTATTTTTCCAAAAAAAGTGTAATAAATGGAATAATTGATATTCATATACAAAGCAATGTATTCGGATTGGTGTTTACGATGTGCAATATATAGTACTCAAGATATCAACAATAAAATAAATACTATTTAGGATGAAGTATAAGGTTATAGTTAGTTTCATTTTTATGTTAAATTTTTAAGATTTTTAAAATTCCATTATTTTTTCAGTTAAAAACTGTTTTTAAGTAATTTTTTCTTTATAAAACCTCAGATTTATTGAATTTACGTAAATCTTCATTAGGAGAATTAGAAACGTAATAATCGATGGTGCTTTCAATTATACGTCTTTTTATTTATACGTCGTTTTACGTCGGTCCCTTGAAAGATGTACTATAAACGGTGCTTTAAGTATTTTTACTGTTAAAAAAACTTCACAGGGGCATAGAGGTTCATTAAGCTGCTTTCTGCTGCACAAGAAATCATGGTTTAATACTTAGGGGGAAAATCAGCGTGGGTTGAAAAAATTTTTATATTTTTATAGTAAGCGTTATGGGAACCCGACAGGACAACTAAATGAGATACAGTGAGAAACTGGTCAATATTATCTCTTTATTATTTCTATGATGCATCCGTTGTGCTTTCAGAATAGCCACTATAGATAAGGTAAGTGAAAGCCCTGCCTTATAGGACCCACATTTCTTAAGATCAAAAGATTAAGATCTTCAAAATCAAGATAAATAACAAGGAAGCATTACAGAGGGAAAATGTAATTTTTTTGGGACCAACCAATATAACACAAAAAATTTTTATAGGTATTATTTGCATGAGTGAGGGATTTGCTTGATTTTATACTTTTTTGATACATTATGGTTTAAAACTCCCAAATTGCTGATTTTTATGACCAAAAATGTGTTTTAAAGAATTTAAAATTCATTTTATTTTTTACAACAAACCGGAAAAGTCACGTTATCAGAAAACGGGCTTCTATTAGATGTGACCTCACAGCGTATTGATTTGTGATTCTAAAGTGTTTTCTTGATTGAACGAAACGAAATTTTAGAAAATTATATCTCAGAAACTAGGCTACGAAAATACTTGATGTGAACGTCATTCTTCATGGTTTTTATCTACTATTTTAATAATCTCAAAACGTGAAACTACCTCACTCATATCTGAACAATAGTGACTAGTTTTGCCATAAATTATTTTCACTTTCATATCTCAACTACAAAACCATAATCGAAATCCTTAAAAAGCAGTTATACTCACCGACCACATTGAGAAGGGCTCGATTACCAAATGGGGGGCACCAGAAAAGCGGTCTCCAGCCCAAAAAACCGCTGCTCTTTTGTGCGGTGTCTGGACGGTTCATTAGGCCCGCGTGCCGCACTCAGCACTTCCGGCGATCACGTGCCCTGTGCCATTTCCGGCTCACGCGAGCGCCCCGGCAGACCGGCGCTTTCAAGGCCGCCCACCTTTCAGAGGAGTTTTTACGGATTTTAGGGTTATTTTAGAGATTAATTTCTTTTAAAAGAACAGTGAGATCAGCTGTCAAAAGGTATCGTGTTGCAGATGATGTTATTAATATGCTTGTGAAATATTCATTCTACAGAATAACTAATACTGAAGCAATGTTTAAAATAATGCAGTAGTCGGCCCAGCTTTTTTTTGTATGTTTGCTCTAAGTGTGTTCTATGTGTTCTTGTTGTTGTGTCTTTGTTCTATGTGTGTTCTTGTTGTATTTGTGTGTTGTTAATTAATAAAGATTATAATAAAGATAAAGAATGTAGTTGTTGGCATGTCAATTATGATTGAGTGAAATTTCATGTGTTTAAATCTCCCTGTTTGATTTGATAAAATTGAAAATTTATGAAAGAAAAAGAAGGAAAGATATTCGAAAACAATATTTGTGTTCCTCCATGAAGTTTGAAATTTAATGACCATATGGAATTCTAAGGATACTAGCCTCTTTTTTAAATCCATTTTGTTAGCGTTAATAGCGTCCTTTATATTGTAAAGTGTTATTTAAAATCTACTGAGGAGGAATCATAACAGAGATATATTGCTGTTGATATTGTTTAAATTTACCATCATTTCAAGTAATTACCACCTCTTGAATTTAATACACAACAGCTGCTGCAAACAACGCAAACATACCATCATTTAGTCATTCCTATACATCGGACAGATCCTTTTCATAACAATTTTATGGATTGAATACTTGGCTGGAAAAACGTTGCATGTAGCGGAAGTTCAATTTTACAGGAGCGCTTCCAACATGAAACGTTTTTCCATCAAACCCAAGCATGATTTCCACCTTTCTAGCGCATCATAGGCTATCTAGCGGTTTGAAAACTAACTAACTTCAAAGTTGGATTCCCGATCAAGCGACTCAGATCGTTTGTCCATCAAAAACCGACTTTGTGAAAAAAAACCCGATATGCAACGTATTTCCAACCACCCATTCAATTGTTCTATTAGAAGCAATCAAAAACACCAAACAAATTGAAATAAATTTATCAACCCAAAATGATAACTCTTTAAAAAAACGAGACGAAGAATAAGTCAACAAAGGTAAATCTCTTCTCTATAATCTGAACTCATGATGGACTGACTCACAACACGAATGTGAGTTTTTATATATATTTTACATTAATTTTTACGATGGTGACACTACAATTTCCATAATCAAACACCTCTTCACCACACATTACCCCCTCGCTTTGCATATAACACCCCAGGCGACACTAGAATGTCCCTCTCTCCCCCTAAAGAAGTCGTGTCAGTGATCGGTCCCCAACGGTCTGGTCTCGTGGGTGACGTTCTAATGAAAGACTCACGCGCCTCTAATCAAAAGGGGACGCCGCGGGGTCTGGGGGGTTTGAAAAAAGGGGGAGTGAGGGGCCAGCATGTGTTTCGAGGGAGGTGCTCTCACACGAAAGGTAGATTTGTGGGTGGGTGGTAATAGAGGAGAACAATGGGGAAAATAAATGTTGGAGTGCAAATCAGATGTAATAGGCTGGTGATTTGAATTAAAGGTTATGACTGCTGTATAATGGCTTCCTTCTAGATAAAAGGCTAAATAAATACACGGCTTAGGGATCTATAGGTGAAATATATCAAGCACTGTTTGTACTCATATCTTCAAATTGTACTTTGCATATTTGTCAAACGACAATATTGCAGTGAACATGAACTTCATATTGAAATATTAAAAATAAAAATGATCTTCTATTAACATAGTCATATCTTTAGTTTCACATAAGATTGTTATTGTTATTATACTATTATATAATTATGGTTACAACGAGTATTCTCAAATTAAAAAGAGCGTGTATAAGGTTACTTAAAGCATTTTGAAAAGATAATGGATCAGTTTAAAATTGTAAAAATGTTCGCTCGTTACTAATTTAGGATAATAACCTAAAAAAAACTGGACATGCGTAGATGAGAGATTTTAAAAGTGGATAACCTTAAAATGTTATTTATTTCCTATAACCCAGTAAATTTAAACGGAAGCAAGTAAAATACTCGATGGCTATCACTTTCAGACTGAATCTTTAAAGTAGATTTACTCTAAATACCTAAATAGAACACCATGCCATTCTCTTCCCTGGTCCAGTTTTTTTTAAAAAAAGGTTCTATAATGATGCATGATTGTGGGTTATGGATCAAAAGGACGCAGCACATACTTATTTTTGTATTGTTGACAGCCAAAACTTGTTACTGCCTATCATGATTCTTAGTCATGATTTCTCGAGCACGTTACAGGTGTGGATGAAATAAATTACTTTAAAAAAAAAGAGAGGTTCTTCTTTTCCGGGTTCCAGTTAGATGTTCCTGCACATACCTCGACACAAATTTAAATTAAAATATATCTGAATTCTGAGGGCTCAAGATTGTGTTGATGCATTCATTTGCTTAAAAGCGAATTTTCCTCTTTCTATAAAAAGTGCTGAATGTGAATTGAACTTGAGTGGAGTATACTTGATCTTAAATTAAATAGGTTTAGATTTTACAATTCTATAAAAAACTTCTTTAAAGAAAGCTTGTTTAATATAATCTACTCTACGCTTCCAATATTTTTCTGCATATCGATCACTCCTTTCACCAACGTCATATCTCAAAAATCAACGATGTTAAGTTATGACTGTTTTCGGAAAGCTCTGAAGGAGTACTACAACCCTGCGTAACCCTCATATTTTTAAACTGAATAGTAAAGAAATTAACTAGATTCTTATTATTTATTTTCAATGCATTTCAATGCAATTCTTAACTTTCAAATGACTCTCCTGAAAATTTAGGTTTTTTGAGATATGATGTTCTTGAAAGGAGTGAGCAATATATACACTCTTAAAACGACAGTGTCTCAAAAATGAGTAAAAATTACTCAAATCTGAGTATGGAGCACTCAAACAGGCTCCGATCCAAATTTACTAAAATTTGAAAACATGCAGTACTCATTTTTGAGAAAAAAAAATTACTGAAAAATAAAGCATCATGTACTCAATTTTTAATTCGTCCATGACATTCTTATAAAGAGGGTGCATAGTGTTGCAGTTAAGATGACCATATAGCCACGTTACTATGACGTAGGAAGTATTAGACCAGTAAGTTGAGTGCGAAGTCACAACGTCGTGTTACACGTTATTACACCAACAGTGTTAGAATCGATATATTGCAAATATTACAATTTTCATATATAAACTAAAAGTAAGCATAATTTGAGTGGTGGCTATTAAATTGTTTGAAACTGAGTGAGTATGTCTGGTGTTTCAAAATTGAAAGCATTGGGTCGTCATATTTGAGACAAAAAGTTTCATAACAAAATGTGAACATAGATTTACTCAAATTTGAAACTGTCATTACTCTCAGTGTAGCATATATCATTGAAACTATTTTATAAAATGAGAATACTTTATTTCTCTATCATTGAGAACCATATCATTTTCATAAAATTTAATTGACAAACATCACCGACAGTAAAATAGGAGAATTAATTTATTGACGGCGAGCTTGCTATTTCAGCATACATTTCTTCACTATATTCAGTGCTTATTTACCGTACTGGAAGGATACGTCCTCCCGTATTACCCTTTGAATCCGTTACTGTAAAAGTTTCAATACTCATCATTCTGAAATAATTAACTGGTACAAACTGTTCTATTTATATATTTTTTTTCGGTTGAAAGTGTTTTCTTTAGTTTGGAATTGAATTATTAATATGGAATTATGGTATTCCATTATAACAATGGATCCCTACTACAATATAACCACGAAACTATAACACCCGAAAAAAAATTTCGAGTTTTCAGATAACAAGGAAAAATAGAGAAATACTAAATTTCGAGGAGAAAAATATTTCTTCGACATATAAAGTTTTTCCAGTTATATGAAATTTCAAAATTTTATATTATACTAGGGGGCTATCGCCCCCTGCTCGCCAACCCCTGGGAACTGCTAACGCAGTTCCCTTAGGATTGCTTCGCAATCCTGTGCTCGCTACGCTCGCTCGCCATACGCTGGTACAGCCTAGCTGAGATTCATTACCAACTAATTTTATTGGTGAAAATAGAGTTTTATATTTAGTAATATGCAGCAGGGAAACATTAAATACAGTGTATGAAAAATATGTATACAGTGTTTATAAAATTCATGGGTACTGTTGCATTAGCCAAGAAAAACCACCATAAGTAGTATAATATATCAGATAAGTACTATTAACATAAATATGTTATACTTAAAAAGTTGATATATGTGCTTTTACTCACCCCATTATTTCATTACTCCTCTTAAACTTCTTTGTAAACAAAATTGCAAATACTCCTGCTTGGAGCTACAACCTTCACAGTTTCTAGCTCTACTTAAATCCATATTTAGATTGCTTTTGAATTTACGAAACGTAAACAAAACAAACCAACTGTTGCCAACGGGAGAAAACAAATACCGCCAAATTTCAGGGTCACGTAAGAGAATTATATATATAGATTACCTTTTATTATCCACATTTATTTATATTATCCTTACAGTTTCACAAACGTAACTACCGAGTCAAACGCATTTAATTACCTGCTTAATTTAGCGACCCTCTACCTTCTCGCATCAAATTTATTTCACGAGCCCGGGTCAGGGCAGAGATTACAAAATATCTCACAACGCGGTACATGACATATCCTCTCTCCACGAAAAAAAAAACCCTTCCGAAACCACTGAACCAAACAATGTTCCGACCAACCTCTACAATCGACCCCATCCAATAGGTGCGAACACCGGCGCAAAGAGAAGAAAAAAGTCAGAGAGGAAAAAAAGCAGAGAGACCAGCTAAGACCACTCTACTATAAATAAAAGGGGAGAAAGAAAAAAAAAGAAAGAATATTTTTATAGCCCGCCAGCTCTTGGTCCCGTGCCCGAAGGTATAAAATACCTCGCTGCCTTCCTTGCTGCTATAATCCCCAACACCCGTGGGAAAATATTTATACCGTAGGGTAGAATAGGAACTGGCAGCGCGCGAGAGTTTAGGGGGGCATGAAATAATCCACTGTCTCCCTTCCCCCCCGCTACTAGAACCGTGCCAGCCGCCAATCGGAAATCGATGTGAGGGAGAGGGGGGCGGGATTGGAGAAAACTCCGAATGGGAAGAACGGCGAAGAAACGTGCGGGCGGGCGACATTTGGCGACTTATCGGCTTTTTCGGAGGATTTTTTTCTCTCTTTGCGCGTGTGGGGATTTTTTAAGGGAGCATTTGTTTCGTTTCTCCGGATTTTTTTTCAGGTGGGGTGTGTATAAAATGGGTTCGTGTTGGTTAAGTGGGGTTTGAGAGTGTCGGACAGCTTGGGGGGGCGGAAGGATTTGCTTTGGTGCAGAGAGGTTGAATAGTTTGAAGTTATCTATCAATTCGAAATAGTGATGCAAAATGGGATTAAAAAAATTCTTTATACAGGCTTACAAGCCCTTCCCACCTCCATAAAAAGTCAGGTAATATTCGTATTAAAAGAGACAGTGCAGAAAAAATAAAAATAGAAAACAACTTTTCAGTGCATCTACTTTTGTAAGTTTGAACTGGATTTTTAGGACACATATTTCAGTGCTAATGGTAATAATTGTTAACAACTTTGACATGCATTTATTAGTGAATTGAAAAATACTTCAACTAGAGAACTTTCTTGTTTCTTAAGAAGTTCCTTTTAATGTTTTAGAGAAAAAAGTATGTATTTAGAATAAGTTGCTATTTATTTTACTATATTAGGTAACAAACTTTTGAAACATTAAGGTAGGTAAAACAGGTACGAAACTTTTTTGGATGAACAAACTTGTGTCATTTCTGTGGATTTGGAATACTTGGACACCCTAAGGAAAATCCCCTTTTCACCCCCTTATACACATTATAGCAGTGCTCCCCAACCTTTTTACCCCCACGGACCGGTCAACGTTTAATAATTTACCACGGCCCGCAGAGGTGGCCGTTGGTTGTTTACCTTCTAGATGATTTTGATTTATTAATTTTTTATTTAATTGTATTTAAACATGCTTTCAAAATAAAATACAATTACACCAAAAAATAAATATAAAGTGATTTATTAATCATTTCATTCTTTAATTTGGAGTATAAACCTAGGAATTTAAATTTATTTTCAATGAAATGATTGGTCCACGGCCCGGTACCATTTGATCCACGGACCGGCACCGGTCCGCGGACCGGGGGTTGGAGACCACTGCATTATTGGACTCCAAAAATGTTTGACCACTATCCCTGGACTGTTGACTATAATTATTAAAATTAGCCACCTTGTAATTATTCTGGTTTATAATTTCAATGATAAAAACAAAAAATGTTAAGTGTCCATATTAGGAACCACCTGTCCCTATTATGAACAGGTGGCTATTTATTGACCTTATTCTACACACAGGGTGTATGGAAGAACCACTCATCCAAGGGATCAAGGGATTTTAGAGGAGGGGATAAAAAAATATTTCTTAAAGTATTGCGGGGGGAGGGGGGCACAGTAGATATCTTCAGAACATCCACTTCGTAATGTTATGTACGGATACTATAATTAAGATTAAAAATACATATAAACATTAATTTATTATGAATTTGCTAAATAAAATAACATAAAACAGATAATTATTTATTTTACAAAATTCTGAATCTGAAGATTCACTTGCTGTACTTCCAATATGGACATAAGGTGTCCATAATGGGAACATGGTGTAGTTTTACTTAATCTTGTAATAAATAAAGAAAGAAAACATTTTTAAGCAATATACGCAATAGCAAACGAAAACATGTTTTATCTGCTTTCTAAAACACTCAATTTTTTAATATTTAAAGTTATTTTACCATATCTAATAAGAATTTAAACTTAACCTGTAATTACGATCAGCACACCATGAAAACACAAATTTCCTTCAAAATGGCGAACAGAGCGCTTTTTTGCACTTACCAGACTAAATTATATCTTAAACTGCTTTTCTTTAAGCAAGAACATGTAGTGCCAACTCTTGATCAAGTTTCTTACTTTTTAAGGTATTAGGGGTGTCCATATTGAGAGCCCTGTCCATATTGGGTACAAGTACCTTATTCCAATTACCCCTGAGTAGAAGTTAAAAATGTTTTGTGTATCCCTCACGGTCTGATTGATTTTATGTATCTAAACACATGAAAATTTTCGAATCATTCTTCTTTTTAATAATAATCTCCCCTTCTCTGAAGCTCATTCTATGATATATTATAAGAGAATAATGTTTTTCTACTCATCATTAAAATAAATAATTAGTTAATTCCAAATTACATAATCAAATATTTAAACATGAATGCGAGAAACATAAAAAAAATTCGAAATCGCATTTTTTTTCAAACAACCCCTTGAAACTGACTGATTAGGATATTCCATGATAAGAGAACTGTTTTAAGTCATTACAGTAATTAATTAGTTAATATTATAAATAATAATACAATGCAAAATACAACTCAGATACCAGTCCAAACCCATAACGAAGAGTTTTTCATCTTAAAAAAACATCAACCCGAGACCTCTCTACTTCGTTCCGATAAATACCCCTTAATTAACCCACAACCCCACGCATAATACCACCTCTCGAAAATCCCCTAAAAATATCACCGAACGGCCCTAAATATTTTCCAAAAGCATCTCCTTTCGTTCACAAATCACCTAAAAATCCAAGAGCGTCCCTTTCCCACAATAATTACCGCTCGGTCCATTAAGACGGCAATGCCGGCAAAGCCTGACGCACAGATATCAGCAACTAATTAAATTACCAATACGTTGGCGAATGAATGAATGAATGAGGTATACCGGTGATCGGAATATGACTCGAGGTGGAGAGTTGCTTCTTCACCGTTAATGAAGATTAGGGAGATGAAGATGCTGAGGATGACTTGGAGATGGATGGTGATGAGGAAGATGTTTTATGGGGGGATATTTGTATAATATTGTGTTAGGGTTTGGAATGTATCGATGCTGGGTTTGGGAATTTAATGTATTTCATTTTGTAAGCTTTAATTTATTTCGCTGTGGTATTTGTTAATGAAATATAGGGGTGAGTATTGTATCTCTTGTTGGTGGAATGGAATAATAAGGCGGTTAATGAAGTATGAGATGAAGAAATCATTGTTTACCGAACATGTGATGGTCGTCCAGGAATAACTTAATGTGAACCACGTATTTATTGTTTAAGATAAAGATGCATGATGTATGACTTTCTGGGTTTTAAAGGGGTGATGTGATAGTCCTTAAGGTCTGTGCCACATCCTCCCTTAAAATCTGATCCTAATAACTTTAATGCAAATGAAAAGAGGGTGCTATAGGTAAAAATAATAAAAAATACCTTTTTATGTTTATGTTCTGAAGACAAAATCTAACACATTATTTAAGATAAGGTTTATTAAAAACTAATTTAGGAGTTATAAGGTTTGTTTTAAGTGGATTTCTTGCATCTAACATTTACGATGAATAAAATATTTTAATGAAATTGTGAGTTAAGCAGTTGAATATTCTAATATGTAAAAAATTTAAAATAAAGTATTATATTGTAGTGTTTTTTCCGTTTACCTACAACTCAAGCATGTACCCCCTTAGAAGATATTATTACTACTCCTCAAGTGCACTAAATAAATGAAAAAAGTATCCCCATAGCGCATGTTATTACTCTTCAAGTTCACCAATTAAATTAAACAATTTGAGAAGCACTCTTTATAGACAAAAGTAGTTCAAAATACTGTACGAGTTAGTTGTATATAGTCCTATTCACTCACGCAGTCTGGTTAAACATCAGGCAAAATGCCTTAAGATGAACACTGTGAATTTAAAATTTCCCTCTCCAAAAGGAAGCAACGAACGCTCACATCGATTCTCAAAAAAGAAAATATTTAATTTCCCAAAAACTTCACTAGCTGTCACAGCACGCATTCCAACCTGACACTCCACACACTTTAATACCCCCGATCGAAACCTACCGCAGACACCCCCACAGGTTCAAAGTGCGAAGGAGAAATAAACCAAAGCCGGCATCGAATTCCAAGCTGCGTAATTTACTGTCGGCCACCACCCGCTCTGGCTCAGCACCAAACACCTACGGAGGCCGGGGCCCAGAGGTTTGTCGGTGGCAAATGGCCCCGCCGCGGGGGCCCCGTTTTACGGCGGGCCCTGGGCAAACACCGGGCCGTAAAGTGTCTGGGCCGCGGAGATTTGTGGCCAGGGACCCGGGGCGATCTCTTTCGCTTTTTTTTTGGAATGCGCGAGATCTCGTAGCTTCTGGGTGCCGGGTGACTCGTAAATTAGGGATTTTTCTGTTTCCCTTTTTTTTGGGAGGTAGTGGATATTTTTTTATTGTTGGGATGTGGATTTTGTGGTCGTTTAGGTGTAGTTAGGATTATGAATGGTGCGTGTTGTAAAGGTGTGCGGTGATTGGAGGGCGTTTCCCCGGTGAATATTGAGCAGTTTATGTGTAGATTGAAAGTAATGAACCAGAACGGTCTATTGATAGCTGTTTGTTTTTATACTATTTAATGGGGAGTTGGAGGGAGACTCAAGTATGACAGAAAATATTTTACATTTTTATTTTTATTAAAATTTAACAAATTAATTTTGCTCTGGGTTTTTAATACACAGTGGCAAATTAATTTATTACCTATGCCATTAAAATATAATGCCCCATTCCCCTATAACTACTAATTTTCACAGAAAGGCGTATTTACTCCATGAAACTAAGTAATTTGAAAGTTAATAATTGAGATAATTAATGGAGCTGAATTCCGTGATGGATTAACTCTTAGTTTCTCAAAATAAATATTTATAAACGTTAACTAGCTAATTTGGCAGGCTTTTGTATTTGTAGACCTTATGTGTTTATGCTTATAAGAAGGTAATCTTTAATTTTAATGTTCCTCTCTAATTGCTCAAGACAGAAATATCTGAGATATTTGATGAAATATCATGCACACAGAATATAATTTTATAAAATATTGTGTCAGCTTTAGATTAAAGTTCGTCATCTAATTCAAAAGAACTTGAAGAGTTATGAAATACTGCCAAAAGAGGTTTTAGGTTTTTGTGAAATCATTCGCATCAGTCAGTTGTGAAACACCATTTATTCCACGATGTCTTTGTGTTGAATTTTGAAAGAGAAGAAGCACTAAAATCAATATAACGGTGTATTCGTTGTAATTCTATTATATAGAAGAATTTCTTTGTGTTTCAATCCTACCGCCATTGAGAAATCGTATGGTAAAGATTTCTTGCAAAAATCAATCAGACTGAATATGAAATCCCACCTTTACCAATCACTGATGAAGGATTTTTCAGCTCCCATTATGCAACATCAAAGTTATTATAATTTCCAGAAAGAGCCCCAAAGAACCCCGTCAGCGATGGCGGTCTTACTGAAAATTGTGTTCACCGCCAAACTTTTCCGCTGAGCATGCCTGTAATAGTTTTGAAATCTCTAAGCAAGCGATTACGTGCCAACTCATTGCCAGAAGCCCTGCTATAGTCTGTGTAATTAGAATAGGCGGTTGAAAAGTCACGTGATTTCCCCTGTCTCCACACCTTTCCCCTGTGCGTTGCCATGGTTTCTACCAGTCTTATTTTGTTCCCACATCACGCCAAGCCCACAACCACCCGAGATTGCCATTGAATCAAACTCGTGACGCAGCAGCCAATGAAATGATCGGAACCCCTTTTTTCTTTATAAAAGAAAAACTAATCATGGTAGAAGTACAAAATTTTAAACAAATATAAAATTATTTTTTTTTCAAAAAGATTGTCATTTCGTTTTTAAAAAAAATCGAATTAGTTTAATAATTATTAAGATTCAAAGTTTCAATTTAATGCCACGCCCTGCCCTAAATGATGTGCAAAAATAAAGTAGAACCGCTTACGTTTTCTCCTTCGTTACCTAGGCGACGAACTTCAACTGATGACGTCCAACCGCCTATCTTAATTACACAGACTATAATGTCGGATACTCTTTTTAAGAGTCGGTTCAATACGAATGCTCTCTCCACTTTTATTTCTCCTCTATGAATATAATCATTCAGAATGTATAAAAACATTCCCCCTCCCCGAAAAGCAAACCATAAAGCGGTCTTTCTACATCAAATAACAGAAAAAAATTAGCCGCGTATATTCACAGTACCTATAATCCTGTAAAATCCCAGAAAAAAAACTCCACCTGAATCTAACCGTTCCAAGATCACTTCACCTCCCAAACCGTGTTCTCCTCCACATGACGTAGACATCACATCAGCAACAGCACCCCACCTCAACCTTACACCGTCCCCCGCAAGCGTGACATACCCTCTCCCCTGACAAAAAAAATCCCACCCACAACTCTCCCCTCCTGACACATTCATGAGTCCGTATCGCGAGGTGGCCAGGAGGCGATTTTTCCAACCCTCCCCCCCTGGAATAAAACCTTTGCATATTCATGGAACGACAACGACAAAACGAGCCCCCCCCCATCCCCAACGAAAGACACACAAGTGTTTCCAATCGGATAGTTATATGCTCATGCAGATTAATCCCCTTCTCAACACAATGCATTAATCTCCCCCTCCTCCCCCCGAGAGCACCCCCGGAGGGTGGTTCCATTTTATCCCGATCGCTGGAGAATTTCAACCCCCCCTCTTTTGTGGGGGGGGGTGTTTCGTTTTCGATTCGGTGGTTCTCCCGCTCTCTACACTCAGCGATGTTTCGGAATGAAATGTTTAGCTGGGATTCGGACATTCGGTTTGTGGGGTCTCAGCCGTATATTGAGTTCGCTGCAGTTTTATTAGAGAGAGAGAGAGAGAGAGAGGAATATTTTTGCTGCAGATTTTAGTGGGGGTTGTGACCAGTAGAGGATCCAGGGCACGTGCCACCTCCGAAAAGGATAAATTTCGTTAGATAACATGACTTCTGAAGATAATTTCTAGATAAATCGTAATTTTAAAACTTAGAAATGCTTTAATGTGTAGCTTTATGGACGAAAAAGTATTTTAACATTTTATATTTTTAAAAATATTGCTGATTTTATAGCAGATGTTTTAAAATTATGCTTCCTAGATGTCAAACCTGGATCTGACCCTAGTTGTGACTATTTAACTTGCTGAAATCTAACTAAATCGAACTTGCTGCTAACTTGCTGAAATCTAATCTCTACTTTTTAAACAGATAGATTCTCTCCTGAACAGACATTCTTGCCTTTTCTCTTTCCCAAACCTATTTACAGTGTGTAGGAGGCAGTAATTACCATGCTGTGTTTGAAGGATCTGTCTAATTTTTTTTCTAGCGATTACTATAGTACAAAACACTAAAAAGTGATAACTTAAGATGCATTCGTAGAATTCAAATGGATCTTGAATGTTCTGCTCTCATACGATTCTTCTCGAGTCCTCTACTATCTAAAGTTGATGCAAACGAAAGCTATGTCCATCAGTAATCAAAAAGTTTAATTTTTCTACCTGAAGAAGAGAAATGGAGTCAAGAAGAAACTCTTTCACATCCTTTCATCCATGAGAACACTCTTTGGTTAAGTCACTATTCTTGTTACAACAAGCTAAACGCAACTAAACGACATAACACGAGTTCTTACTGACACTAAAAAAGCAAGGTAACAAGTTCATAAAAACATTATTAAAAATTCAAAGTAACTCAGTACACAACGATAAAAGCCCTCGAAATCAAAACAAACAGAGCTGGACATCTGTTACAACAAGAAAAAAAATGATAAACAAGAGTCCCTTAAGTCCCAAATTAAATAAACTCTTCTAATGGGACCAAGCCATCAAAAACTATTAAGTCCGGCTCTCAGCCAGACAGACGAACCATCTGAAGACCGTTGCCAAACCGAAACTGATTAATAACAGCCTCCCAATCGAAAAGCGCCCAACAATCAGACTCCGGGATCTCCGCCCCATACTTCACGATTAACTTTCAATTAAAAAACGATTTGTCGGTTAATCGTTTAATCGATAGCGGAGCTTCCGAGCGCTCGCCAATCGATTTATCGCTGCCTTTCTGTAATCGCTTAATTGCTTCCAGTTTACAGGAAAATCTCCTCCCGCGCTGAAAGGTAACTTTTAAAACGCCGGATCATTAGAAAGCACTTAATTTCTTGGAGAGGGCGCACAAAGAATCGGCCCGGATTGTTCCAGAACGGATGGTCCCATTCGGGTGGAGACTGTGTTGCCATTTTCGTAATTATTAATAATAAGTGGCGGGATGTTCCGGTCGAGTGTGGTAACAATGACTTTGGCTGGAAATTCGTTATCCATTTATCTTGCATTGAAATTGTATGGTGTAGGGTTTGTTTCTACAATGATAAAACTTAACTTTCACTGATGAACGCGAGGTATTGTTTTTGTAAAATGTATCTTTTAAAGATTGAATAGTTTTAAACTTGTGAGTACTAATCCAATGAATTTGAATTTCTTATTAACTGGTTTAAGATAAGAGTCGTGGAAGGAATTCGGAATTTTCTCTATTTCACTAAATACTCTTCAAAATGATGCAATTTGGTGAATAATTTATAAAAATGTAATGGTGTCATTAATAAAAAAGTTTCTAACGATACTAAGTAAGAAATATCTTTTTACTTAAAAATAGTTATAGTGCAGTATAAGAGTGAATATAAATAGATTAATCTTTTATTTAACAAAATTTGGTTATACAACTTTACTTTCTACTTAATTCCTAATTAAATAAATAAATTAACATTATGTTCGGTATCTGTTATTCCAAGATTATAAGAGAAGCAATTTTTTAACATGAAGTATATAACTTTCCTTGCTTTTCATAAACATATTGATTGAACTGAAAACTATTCTAAGTAATGAATTTTTAGTTTCTATAGAATACTACTGTATACAAAATTGTATTAAATTTTTTAAATGCAAAGAACTTTCATAAATAAATTAATTTAAAATGCAGTTTTCAAAACAAACTAATAGGCTATTCTCTTATTCGTAAGTAAATAGCATAGAGCTTAGAACCGAACTTCGGCATTATTCTGGATTCATGGATAGTACACAATCCATTTAATCAATCTACTCCTATCCTGGAATGCAAAGGTGCTTCCTCACCAGCCATTCTCTTCCCTCAGGGATCCTCCTTCCCCTTTCCCCGAACGCATAGGAATAGATAATCGATTCCAGCGGATTCGTATCGGAGCCTGTTAGCGCTAAATATCCTTATGAATAAAAACAGCGAACAAGTCAACAGCGCTTTTATACAATCGAATTGCATGAACTTTTGTTTGTCCAAATAATATAAGTTGCGTGATTAACTTCTTTTATTTCCTTATCAACATCTTTATGTTGAGAATTTTAGTATTTATTACAGGTTTATGTTATAAGAGGAGGTTTTGCGATCTACTGGTTCTTATCACATTACCCATACATTTAATCTACATTAGCTTATTTCATACATCATAGATTAGATCATTTAATACTTTTACTTGGATAATGTCCAGTAGTACCCGCCCATTGGAAATAAAAAAAATACTTTTACTTATGTATTTAAAAATAGTGGGGTTTATATTTAGTATTATAAAATATACCATAACTTTGTGTCGCAATTTCATTTCTCTCAACTAACTCTAAAGTTTGTCTTTTCTCGCTAGCTGGTTCGTGTAACCTAGAGAGCCTGTATACGAGAGAGAGGCGACAACTCAGTATAGCGCGCGCAGATAGGTAAACAGGTTTTCTGTTCGCCACAGGCAGAGTTAGGTTTCCCTCCATAGGATTAGCATGGGACGCGAGACAAGCGGCATGATACAGTTTGGACAGAATTTGGATGCGCAGAGACGATTTTAAGCGAGTTGTCACCTCTCTTTCGTATACAGGCTCTCTAGTGTAACCCTGAACGAGCCATAGGCATTTGCTTGGCCTAACAATGGCTAACCAAGTCACCAACTAAACTACACAAACAAATTAAAATTTTAACTATATTGTCATAGAGATTTTGGAAAACAAAATCATAAATGCACAAATAATACTACTACATCGGAAATCATTGCCAAAATGAAAAAAAAAACATTTTAAATTTAGAACATTCATATAGTATTCCCGTAGTGTTCCAACCCAGAGTCCTCCAGCTCCCCATCCTCCAGCGTGTCAGCTGGCAGGCGAGCGAGGCCCGACCCCGGAACCCAGCGGGGGACGAAGTGGTGCTCCCGAAACGCTCCCTCCGCAGGGGAGCAGTGTTTTTGCATGTTCCCTCTCTCGACCGGGGTTTTTGCCACCACCACTTAACTCCTAATGAAGCGGGGAGTACATTAGCGGCTTTTAAGACCCGGCTGTTTAGTTTGTAATATGCCGGGCGTAGTGTGTTTTCAGTGGTTCTCGGCTTCTGATGTTTGGGGGGTTTTTATATGCGACGCGTGTTGGGTAATGGCTTTGACTGTGTGGTCGGAAGTTCGGGGAAGGATTTTCGAAAGGGCTTTTATTAGGAGAATATTGTTGCATTGTATTTGCTGCAATTGTTTTTTAAAGTAATTTGTAGGGAAGGAATGGGTATTGAACGGTGTAAAAATAGACTCCTTTGAAGGGTGTTATAAAACCATTATAGCTATTGTACGTACTAAGGTTTTTTTAGTCTTTAAAAGCCATTGTGTTGAAATTGTTAATAACTATAGAAAAAAAGATTTTTTGTACCTAACTTTTAGGTGCACTATGCACTCCTATCTAGTTTGTATGAAAGTTTACATCAATGCTACATTTTTTATGAGGTATTCTCACATTTTGAGATTAAATTTTATTATAATAGTAGATTAAAAACCATGAAGAATGACGTTTACATCATGTATTTTAGTAGCCTACTAGTTTCTGAGATATAAATTTTTGAAATTTTGTTTTTCGTTTGGGCGCGAAAACACTTTCGAATCACAAATGTGCGCTGTGAGGTCACATCCAATAGAAGCCCGTTTTCCGATAACGTGACTTTTCTGACGTTTTGGCAAAAATCAAATTGAATTTAAAATTATTTAAAACACATTTTTTAACTTAAAAATCAGAAATTTGGGAGTTTAAAACCATAATGTATCGAAAAAGTTTAAAATCAAGCAAATCCCTCACTCATGCAAATACCTCATTCCAAAGAAGAGAGAAAGAATATTTTCTTTCCAAATTCCACTTATAGTATGTTCGTTTAGAGTAGGCCGGTGAAACAGGGGCGGTTATGCCCAACGCTCTTCTCTCAACCTCTGTGACCGATTATTTTAAAGTATTTGTCTAAGTTCAGTTTTGGATGCCTAGTAGTTACACAAGACAAACGTTTTGATGAGAATAACAATACGTCGCTTAAGGCGCAAAATGACATAACTGCATTTTCCCTATTTTGCAGGAGATGAAAAAAACAGTTTGGCTATTAATTAAAGAAAATAATATTATTATAGTTTTAAACCTTCATTTTAGGCCTTTTTGACCGGGGATTGAGATAAAACGCTTATCTGTGGCGGCGTCCCTAACAATATCAATGAAAGGCGTGCAATTATGTCATTTTGCCTTACGAATGTAGTTATATGCTAAAATGACAAAATTGACGATTGCAGCGATTTGAGTCGTTTTTTCGCAAAATCGTTGGTGCCAGGTGATCCGAGGCCGGGATTTGCATAATGATTGATGCATAACTCAAAATGCCCAAAATGTCAGTTATGTCATTTTGCGCCTTAAGCGACGAATAGTTACTGCTTCTAGTACATTACGTCTTACCGGCCTATTCTAAATGAACATACTATAGTTATGGATTTGTAAAGAGAAAAGTAAATGAAAAAAAAACAAGAAAACTATCCAGTGCTTTCTGAAATATTACCTGTTAGTTTTCAGCTATAAGCTATTTATAAAGTTATAAGGAGACAGTTTAGACCAGTGTTTCCCAACCTTTTTCGGTCCATGCCCCACCAAAGCCTTTCTAAATTTTCCATGCCCCCCCGGTCTCAGTGGCATATATAGAAATATATTTGGAGAGGGAGCCAAACTTATTTCTTAGCCTTTCCTTCCTATGTATCCCTCCATAGTCTCCATACATAAGTGTAATGAAGCTTTTCAGAACATTTTTAGGTAGAATTTGCATGCTTAAGAACTAAATCAAGTTATGAGTAATTAAGTTATAAGTACCAAGGGGGGTCTGGGGGTCCTCCCCCAGCAAATTTTCAGAAATTTGACTCTAGAAAGCATGTTTTTAACTAGTTTGATACCCCTAGTTGGGAAATTTTGGATATACATTTTTAGGTAAGATTTGCATTTTGATGAACCTAATGTAAAAAAAGTTTCAAATATAAGTGTTCTAAAAACAAAGATATCTTGGGCAGTGGCGAATCCAGGATTTTTGTCTGGGGGGGCTGAGTTTCACAAATAACTTAATTGCTATTATGGGCTGTTCAGATGTTAATGTAAGCAACTGAAAGGGGGAGGGGAAGTTGCCAGTGCCGTAGCTAGATTTTTGTTTAGGGGGGTTACTCAACATCTTTTCTGAGGTCTAATCTTAGGAATACTAAGTTTTAAGGTGAGATGACTTCGTAAAGTTTTAATTTTTGTGCACGAAGTTTCAAAATTGTGTAAAAATATCAACTCCAAGTAAAAGGGAGGTCTGGGGGTCCTCCCCCAAAAATTTCTTGAAAATTTGCCCCTCAAAATAGTGTTTTAGCTCATTTTGAAGCCTTTTAGATTCCACCAAAAGAGCACCGCTCATTGTAAGCGGCAGTATTTTAAAGGAAAAAAGTTTATAGTATATTATGAATTGGAAAATTTCTAGGGGGTTTAGGGGTTCTTATTCCAGAAAATTTTTGAATTTTGCCCCTAAAAGTGGCATTTTAACTCATGTTGAGACACTTTAGGTTACATCAAAGAGGATCACTCCTTGTAAATCCCTAAAGTTTCAAGGAAAACCCGTACTTATTAGATTCCAAAATTTCGAGGGGGTTTGGGGGTCTTCCCCCAGAAAATTTTTGGAATTTTTACCCTTAAAAGTAGGGTTCTTATTCATTTTGAGACCCTTTGGGTAACACCACCGAATGTCCGCAAAGTGTTGAAATTTCTTTTTTGGCTTTATTGCTATTACCAAAACTTTAATGTCTTATTCCTGGGGGGGGCTGCAGCCCCACAGCCCCCCTACTGGATTCGCCACTGATCTTGGGTCATCCCCCCAAAAGGTTTGGAAATTAGAAAGCAGGGTTTCAACTTAGTTTTGATACATACTGGTCCAGATTTAAGACATACACTCTCAGATAAGATAATAGGATCAGATTTTGATAAACTTCTTTTAAAAAAGTTTTTTTAATTTTCCCCCTGGATTGGCCCCACCTGGGGGGGCAATTTGGTTGAAAATTTTCAAATTGCCCCCCTAGAAAATGATATTACCCCCCGGTGGGGCGTACGCCCCACGTTGGGAAACACTGGTTTAGACTTAGAGGGCAAAGCTATTACCAAGGAATTTAACTTTGAAAAAATTAAGAGCATAAATGATTAATTCGTTATAAATAACTATGATTGAACATGTTTGTATCTACACATTAGACTGGATAATTAGTGTGCTTTAAAAAGATTGAAAAACTATGTGTTTTGATAAAATATCAAGAAATGTAATTTTACAGAAAGTTATCTGTGCTTCTCAATAAACCTAAATGATTAATTTGTTTTAAATAACTATGATTGAACATGCTTTCAAATATTTGACATACTATTTTGGTTGTGCATTCAAAAGATTGAAAAATTACGTGTTTTGTTAACAATTCAACAAATATATACAGAAAACGTATTTGTATCTCAATGAAATAAAATTGATATTTAGAGATAAACATTATGGATAATTTTTTTTTAAATAGTAAGAAAAACAGTTTTCCGTCAGTTTATGCCTCATGAGTTAGCTAACCATGTTTACGATACCACACAGACTTCTTTTCTAACATCAAAACAATCGATCTTTCAGAAACGAAAAGAAAAAAAGGTTTTGCTTTAAGCTTTCGCATGCACCTATTTCTGTTGCGCGTCTTAAACGGCCCAAATCAAAACAACCATTTAAAAAAACGAGACTCGAGATTCTAAGAACATCGATCAGATCAAACAAAACACCATTAAAAAAATCAGACAAACAACCAACTTCCCTTAAAAAACCCCATCAACAGTAACCAACTTTCCGTAAAAGACCGAGAGCGTGCCCCAAACAAAGCAGCTGCCACCCTCCACGTCATTACGTCCACGAGTCGTCCACAGGAAGGCCCACTTAGATCCGCATGGACCAGTAGGGAGGGCCTCGGAGACAATACAGACGCGAGCCTTTCTATTGTGGCTGAGGGCGCTTGCGTATTTACGCACACTGCAGAGCGTGAAACGATGCCCGCTGGACCGTTTGGAGGTTCGAAACTGGGTGGTCCACCCGTGGTTAGAACGTTTTGGTACGTGGGCAGCTAACAAGTCGAGTCCTGTGGTTCTACAGTTTACCTGAAATGGATGCTCTAACCGAGAAAAAACTTTTTTCTTTGTGGTTTGTTTTGTATAGTGGGATGAACTTAAGTAGCTCCTGGAAATAGTATTTGTTTTTATTCCCGAAGTTAGTATGCTATGGTTCATTGTAATGTGATTCATGATAAGGAGTTATTTTAGATATCGTTCTGAGAGTAGGAAGGATTGGTAATAAAAATATTAGATATTATTCTCAGAAGTAATGTTAAAACCTTATAAAATACTCCAACATAATGATAGTATTTGCCTTCGTTGATGATATTACTAAGGTATCATGGCATCTGAGTTACTGCTCCATTGTATAAGAAAATGTGTTTTTGTTATTATTAGATTTGATTGAGTATGTTTACATATATGGTATAATTTCTTTGCTTCTTATACAATTCAATCCAATAGAGTGAATTTGTAATAATTATTTAAACGATTCAACTCTTATCAATCTTTTGGAGAAGAAAATAACGCAAATTTGTATTTTTAAAGCAATGCTGGTTTTACAATTGTAATGAAAGTAATCTATTGTAGTCTCATTGAGTAGTACACTGTAAAAAAACTAGAAAAACAGAAAGTTTCAATAAAAATGACTTCATGTTTACAGAGATATTCAGTCATGTAACATTCCCACCGCACTTCTATTTATTTTATGTAAAAAAACAGCTTTTTTCTAGTTTTTTAGCTTATCTGTACTTAAATAGAAAGTTTCAGTTCGTGGAGAAAGAAAGAACATCTTCGGATAATTTCTACTTTTACTGAATCCTCGTTGGAGCAGCGGTAGCATGCGTGCTTAGCATGCGGTAGGTAGAGGGTTCTATCCCCTGTTATTGATTTATTAAAATTAAAAAAAAAACAGCTAAAATAAGTCGACACGCATGCGCACAAGCAGAAAATTACTGTGAGGCAACGGAAAAAATATGTAGCTCACTTGATAGAAAGTTTCTTTTTACAGCATTTACCTGTAAGTTACAGCTTTTTTCTGCTTACAAAACTTTTCTGGCAACTTTTGCTTCCAGAAATTTTCTGTTTTTTTACAGGATTATTTTTTACAGTGTAGAATCTCAAAATATAATGGAGTTATTTTATTATTATTATAACTATTTAATTTACGGATTGAGTCCTTAGCACAAAAAACACCTAAAAAACTTTTCCCACTCAATTCTGCTGTTCAACTGTCAAGATAACTTGCCAATTCCCAAGCAAAATGTTATTATTTTGGGTTTAAATTAGATGCTTAACAACCCTCAATTCTTGTATCATAATTCAGAAAATGAACACTGCATTTTTCTAGAAGAAAGCATTAAAAAAACCATCCAAAATCCCTCACCTCACATAAGTCCTATCGAGTTATATAGCAGGGTTTCCAAGTCCTCGAAGGCCGCAAATCAAAAGTCAAATGCAAATGACGTTTTTCCAGAAAAAGAGGGCAAAGGTTATTCACATTGTAAAGGTTCTATTGTATTTTGAAAAAAATTTTCAGAGGATGTATTAATTTTTTACAGTATGCAACTTTTAACACTGAATATTAATTAAATTGGGAAGTCTTCCTCAGAAATTTTTGTAAATTTCTTAAAAATAGCGTTTAATCTAATTTTTGGATACACTATTTCCCCCCTCCCCGCCATAAAGTTTGACATAAGCCTTCATAAACCCCACCATCTATCGCCACCTCCACAATTTTGCCATGTCTCTGAAGGGGAGGGAAATAGTCTCCAGAAGACCTGTACCCATGGTAAACTGCTTCGACCGACAACAGGACTTTCGGACCCGCAGATTTAACGAGCACGTACTCCGCATATACTCGATGGGTCTTCATCGGTATCGGGAATCGAACCCGGGACCCTCCGATCCCAGAGCGGATGCCTTAACCACTAGGCTCCCCACGGCCCCTCATAAACCCTTGCTACGTTCAGGGGGAATTTCAAGGTACATGCAACCTCCATCTCGAAACCTCAAACTTTTAAATTTCTACCACTGCAAACGACTGAAGCTACTCCATAACCTAAGAGGGGAAAAATAAAGGGGGTTCGGGGGTACACCCCCTAAATTTTTTTTTGGATTTTAGCATGCTAAAAAGTGTTCTGAATCTACTTTTTGGGGGTTTTCAGAGAGCTTCGCGGGCCGCCAGTTGGAAACCCAGGAACAGCTAAAAATGTGGGCGTACCTGAGAAGTAGGTGAATCCGGAGTTGGGTCCGGAGACCATGTCTGGGCTGTCGTCGAGGCCGTCTGGGGACATGCCCGGCCTGAGGGGCCGCATCGCCCGTCGAGGGCTGCGGAAGAAGTGCCGCCGGGCCCCCATCGTGCTCAGCTGCTTCATGCGGCGCTCTTTCGAGCGACGGTTCTGGAACCACACCTGAAACCAAAGGAATCACTCATTAATACAGGATATATGATGATTGTTGATGGTCCTTAAGTTAATAGCCAATAATGTTGCTTTAAGGCAGTGGCTGATCCAGGGGGTGGCACTCTGGAAAGTGCCCTCCTTGGAGACCCCAAAAGGTTCTCAAAATGAGTAAAAGCCCAACTTTTACAGGTTTAATTTCAAACTTTTTTCTGGGGGAGGACCCCCATACCTCCATTAGTATCAAAATTGGGTATTCAGTGTTTATTTTTAGGAAATCCCCAAAATTGTGACATTTTGAAGGTAACAGTGTAGAAAAGTGCGCCCTAGACTCAAAACGTTTCTAAAAATGAGTTAAAACCATACTTTTACACTTCAAATTAAATTTTTTACTGGGGAAGGACCCCCATACCCCCAATGATACCACAAGGGGATCAAGTGCCCCCCCCTTGGAGCCGTGCTGGATCCGCGCCTGCCTTAAGGTATGTTTCTACCCTAAAATCCTACATTTGGTGAGAAAATAATTTTATAGTGTATCTTTTTATAGTGTAGCCTATTTACTTAAATTCCAAACATTCCTTACTTTTAGGCGGAAACTCCAATTCTCCTTACAACTTTAAGAATTTAAGTTGACTATAATATATTTTTCTATCAATTAAAATCTTTAAATGCATTTTCTGGAAAACTGTATTTTTTTAGTTATTTATCTTCCTCTTTTCCTTAATTTCAAAAATGTTTTCCTGGGATTGCAATGAAACTTTTTCACTACCATATTTATCTATGTTAGGAACTAGGATCTAAGCCCTTTTTATATATTTATGTGTTTTTTAAGGATGTGTTTAGAAAAATAGAGTAATTTCCTTGTTGTGATATGGTGGTATACACTAGAGGATCCAGGGGGGCTAGGGGGCTCAGGCCCCCCCAAAGTGAAAAATTTTACTCTATATAATATGACATTTTATGCACCAAATGAGTTTAAACCCTATTACTTTAATGTCAAAATTTTAAAACATTTTATGGGGTAGGACCCCCAGACCCCCTTGGCACTTGTAACTCTGTTATAACAAATATGTTTTACTAAGTTTTTGTAAAAACGCAAAAAATCTATATCCGAAATTCGGATGAGGCGTACCAAAAAGAATTGAAAAAGTGAGGTTTTGGAGTTAAATTTCCAAAAATTTTCTGGGGGAGGACCCCCAGACGCCCTTTTGGTAGTTGGAGCAGGATAATTCACTACCTTTTACAAATTAACATTAACAAGAAGATTCAATAGGATTATAAAAATTCTTAGCCCCCAAAACTAAATCCTGTATCCGCCACTGGTGGTATATCCCTCTTTCTTTTGGGCACACAAAATATCTTCTAGTTTATAACACAGGTAATAGTATAATCTTAATAATTCCCAAGTATTTTGCAAATATGTACATTGGAATTTATTTTATAACCATTTCCGTAAGTGCAATTTTTCACCAAAATTTTACTAAAAATTGGCCTTATTTTCATAAATAAATAAATCTTTTCTTAATAGGCACTAAAATTCATTGTTTTATGTCTCATTACAATATATAATACTTGTATTTCATTAAAATATTTGGAATATTTAAAAAAAGCCCCCCGAAAGTAGACACATATACCTTAAGAGAAGTCGATTGAATAGTGTTGTCGTAAATGGATTGTGAATGGTGTTTTAAAATAATATGAATTTTAAGGATGATACACACACGACAGGATGATGGATAAGCTGTGTTGTAAATGGTGTCGAAAAATAAGCTGATATATTTCACATAAGGAATTAAAAATCAATAAAAAAGCAATAACGGTATTCTTTTTTTCAGTGGATTGTCCTTGATGACGATTACAAAATAAACTCTTCAATGATGTTTGGTATTTTGTTATTCATTACAATATGATTCTGGACATTTGTAAGGAGCTCTGCCAAAAAGCAAACATTTAGTGTTGGAATACTGTAGAAGTTATTTCACTGTTAGGGGAGAATGTATGCAGGTATGCAAACTTTAGGGGAAGTGGGTTGGTTTGAAGCCATAGGGTAGTTCAAGTGACAGTAAGGTATAACTTTTGCATAAAGTAGATGGGTTCACAAACTTTCTTCAGAACTTTTTATAACGTGGGCTCTTGATAAGAAGTTTTTCCTACCCTTGGCTGTCAAAGGTAATAGAAGCGGTGATAAATCAGACAACTTGCAGCTTAAAGCATGACTTCAGTTACAGCTTAAAGCATGTACTAAATTGAATGTTCATTTGATTACTAAATTACATTAAAAGTAATTAAATAAAAAATTTTACATAGTATATTCAAACATTAAATTATAATTTAGTTTATTCTGATTGTAGTAAATGGATAGCTACTCCAGAAATATTTACCGGTAGAAAAGAAAAGGAAACTGAGTATTATAAAACCAACGAAGAATTTATTTTATTTCGAGTGATTGTACATAATATGTTATTTAAGAATGTTTTTCCACGAGCCTTCTAAAATTTGTATCCCACTATTTATCTCCTTCGGCGTAATTAATTCCTACTCCGTAAGAAAAGAAAGGATTCAGACAGCACACAGACCTTGAACCTTATTTATGCAAATGAAATCAGGCCCGAATCCTCCAAAGAAAATAGATCATCTTCCCTAACAAAGAAGACGAAAAAAAAAAGAAGAGAACTTCCTCTCTCAAAAATACTTCGAAAGAATCCCTCCCTACGCAACAAAAGAAAAGATTAAATTACTTAACACGACGAAAGCGCAAAAGAAACGGAAGGGATTACGAAAGATATTAAAAGCCGCCTCCTGCCTACGATAAATAAATAAATCTCCGGGATTCGCGTTCTAAGCTCTTTAATGGCTTAACGTAAACATTTAAATCGGGACGAGAGATAGAAAAAAAACAGCTTTCTTGCCGCCATTAAAAACGCCAAAAAAGACTAACAGTGCGGTTTACCGTCAGAAACCAAACCCAACCCCTTTTCCCTGGATCGGGAAAAAGTCCGCTATGTATATGCGTGTGTACCGAAACCTTATCGGGGCGAAACAGCCCTGGGAGAGGCTTCAGCTTGCGGTATTAATCCACAGAAAGCCCCCGCTTAGGCCTTTATCGGGCCCCGAACTCGCGCATAAAAACCGGTCGCCTTCTTCTCTCCCTCTCTGACCGTCCAACCCCCTACCTGATCCCTCTCCAAAACAATCCTCCTCTCCCTCCCTGATACCCCCTTTGTTTCTACTTCTTTTGTTCTTAACTTTCCTCCTTCTCCTCCTTTCCAACTTAAAACCTTCTCTCTTAAAATCCTTAAAACTTCGCAGAGAAGAGAGGAAGATTACCGAAGCCACTGACAAGTTCCGAAAGGGTTTGTAGTTTTTTTTTCCTCTCCGTCTGCTCGCTATCTCCGTCTCGTCGGTTGCTGTTGTTGTTGTTGTTATTGTGCGAAGGCACACACAGTTGGGTGTTAATATTTTAGTTTCGAGGGAGATTTTTTGGGGGCTTAGCGGGGCTCTCCGAGAGAAATCTGCGCGTCCCCAGGAATTGACGCGGGTGATAAGAGAGTTTTAAATGGCGAGGTTTCGGCTTCTCCAGATTTTTGAGGCGTCGTCGTCCGTTTGTTTTGTGCTGCCCCGAAAGAACGCCGGAGTCGGGACCCTTTCTCCCCTTATCGATTGTGTCGCAGTTAACTCGACATCGCGGGCTGTCAACGGCAGAGGTTGTCGTCTGTTGTTTTCGGGGGTAATTTTTGAATGGATGGGTTTCCTTTTTGGATTTCGGGGGATGGATATCATTTTTTTTGTCTAGAAAAGCTGCACTTTGTCTAGAAAAGCTACGTGGTAGTGGATGAGGTGTTAGTTCGATAAACTTATCTGTGGAATGTGATGTTATTCTGATCATTACATTCATAAAGGTCAAGGGTAATGCAATGTAACAAAAACAAGAGCAAAGTGCCTTTTAAACTAAAAACTTTTAATGTAAAGCATTCTGAATATGATTCTTATTATATTTGGATTTAATTAAAAACATCAGTATAAGTAAGTTTTCATTCCTTAATTAAATTATTTTATTAAAAAAAACTTGAGATGGATAGTTAAATAAAAAGTATGTTGAAAAGAGTTCATGCATCGTTACTAAATAGGAAATTTTGAGTACATGTTAAAGTTCAGTTGGAAAAATAAAGTATCCAATTAGGCATGTAATAAAATGCAGACAGAAAAAACATTTTTGCTAATTTATTTTACAATAATTTACAATAAAACAAATTGTCATAAAACTTGTCACATCGCTTTTGAAGAAGAGAAAATAAGAGTTTTTTTGAAGAGGAAACAGCATTTTCCATCTTCATAGTCCCACTTCCCCCTTTCGTGTCATTCAAAAATTTAGTACTTATTAGATAACTTAGTCGTAGTACATAGTGGTGCCCAAACTTATCAGATTTCATTTATTTTCAAATAAATGTGAGTTACTCTAATGAAATAAATACAAGTATGTTTGTCGATATCTTATCAAAAGGAATAATGTAAGAAATAATAATGAAAGGAAACAAAAAGTTCCATGAGGATTTATAAAATTACTTATAAATGTCGATACCACCATTGTGTTCATTTCCAAAGATTTTAACGTTTCTTGCCCTAGTTTCCCCTCTAATTCATTCATCCTCAAAAATATCGCGAAACGTCCTCCATCACCCCCAGAGCAAACCATCTCGGTTCAAAGAGCAACACAAGGAGACAACACAACGCGCTAAAAACAACCTCCTATAAAGAAAGCGCCCCAAACCCTTCGCAAGAAAAAAAAGAACAGAAAAAGAAAGAAAAAAACACCAGAGAGAGAACAGCAACGAAGAAAAAGAAGAGGAAAGAAGAGCAAGAGCACGGATGCGAGGGATGCAGGGGAGCGCGAGTGAAAGACCACTCAACTCTAAATGTGCGCCTGATAAGGTCGTTTCTGTGATTGTCGTGTTTACATGGCCTTAAGGCCCGACCGGGGAAAATATTACCATTATGAATCGGTGATCCTGCCGACAAAGATTCGCCCACAATGAATGGGGATTTTTTTTCGTTGGTGACAAAAAGAGGTATTTGTAGAGTAAATAGTGGCATCGGTTCAATAGGGTGTGCGAAGTGAACAGCAGCTTTTCTTGTGTGTGTGAGGGAAATTAAATGTAAGAGGTTTGTCGTTATTAAAATGAGCCGCGGAGGAAAGTGGCTGATGGGGCTGATGAAAATGGTTGGGAGAGGAGGCGATAATGTAACAACGTGGAGTTATGGAGGGTTTTTTTATTATTCGTGTGATATTCAGTGCGAAGAGTTTGTCTGTGAATTTGCTAGGTTTGAAATGCCAGTTTGGGAACATATTTTTTCTCTCTTAATTGCAATTCTGAACTAAAAATAGTTGTTCGTTTTGGTGAGATTTGAAATACAAGGGCCACAAGGGCCACACTAAAGTTATTTTATCGTCAAATTAAAATACTTTTTCAAGTGTGAACAATTTATCAAGATTGATAAAAAGAACTTTTAATAAAAGTATTTAAATGAGATTTTTGTCAAACAAATCAATAGAGCAATTTCAAATGTCAAACTATATTGTGTTAAAATGAAATTTTTAATGGTTTGCAATAAAATTCATAATGAAAACAACTCTAAGTATTTCTGATTCGTAGTGAAATAGTGAAAGTAACAAGAGTAACTGGAAATGAATAAATACAAATACAAATAAAGTCGACGAACTACAGGCGTAAGACCAGCAAGGTTGGTCCAGTCTTTTTAACCCAAACTACCGGAATCCCAGTATCTGTCAATTTTCCTCTTGAACTCGTTTACCCCACTTGAATTTACAATTGTTTCAGGCAACGCATTCCATTTATCCACTACCCTATTAAAAATAATGCTTTCTACAATCCGTCTTAAATTTGACTTTATTCAATTTGAAATTGTGACCCCTTGTTCTATTACCCGTATTGAAATCTAGTTCCTCTGTGTCCCCTTGCTTTACCATTTTAAAAAGTAGAATCAAATCCCCTCTTATCCTTCTTTTCTTTAGAGTGAACATATTTAGCTTCTTTAATCTTCCCTTATAACTTAAACTGGATATACCCTTGACCAATTTTAGTAGCCCTATGCTGAACCCTTTCAATTGAATCAATATCTTTTTTAAGTATGGAGACCAAAACTGAACAGCAAAACTAAAGCATGAAAGGAAATTATTTTGACTGCTACAAGGATATTTCTTTTCTCTCTTACCCTATTCTTCATAAGAGATACCCCACACAGTAGTAATACATGCATTTAACATTCATAGACGGATGACCGCATGTGAAATTACCCGAAAAACCTAAATTTGATTATATTTCTATATAAAACATTCCTCTTCTATATAAAATGGAAAAACATTTAATAAAACCCTTTATAAAATATCAAAGAATTTAATTTACACTAGTGACGGATGAACTCACTTTTCGCCTCAATTCAACACCTCAAAGTCCATCATTAAATCATTCAACCCTCTTCAAAACCAAACACAGATTTATTACACTTCCTTCACATCAATGAATCACACACACAACACACCGAAACCCTCTCTCACACGCATTACCCAACAAGCACAGAGACCGATCCAATGACAAACGACCAGGTAGAGTACACCAGCAACAACAACAAAAACACCCAGAAACTAACACCCCCTACACCCCTTTATGACCGTCTCCCTCCACCCCCTTTCCTCACCTCCTCCTCCTCTTCCCAGCAGCGACCACTGTCCACCCAGTTTTAACACCCAACTATCTTTATTTTTCCCTCCTTGTGCTTCTTTTTCCCTTTTCTTCCCTTCCTTAAATTTCAACGGGATCGATGGCGCTCAGCCATTGGTCAGATTCCCCCGCCCTTGCACCATACGTCATCCGTCGGAATGACTTGTGGCGCTTGGTGGAGGGGCGTGGCCTCGGAGCTGTCACTAGAGATTTCTTCTTAGACTCCGTTCTTCTTTATAGAACGGCGGCCACCCTTTTATCATTTCCTCCCTTCATATTTCCCCACCCAGGGATTTTTTCTCTATTCAGTTATCCTTAGCTTTTTGAGGGCTCTTATTAGTCGTTTTTTCTCTGCGTTCCTTGTTGCTGAGGAGAGACATTCTTTTTTCTCTTTTGTGAAAGTTGGTAGGAGAGAGAGAAGTTATGGATGATTATTCTTCCCTTTATGGTTAAGGTCTTTGGGTGGGCCTTTCTTGCTGTAAACGACGCTGTTCAAAATCATCAGCCGCGAACAATCCCTTTCGGCTGGTCCGGTTTTTTTTATTCTGCGCTGGTGATATTTCATGTGTCTCGTTCAGGGCCGAGTTAGGAGTGAGAATGATCTTGGGAATATGTTCTGCTAAGTGGACGAGTGTCAAAAGGTTTTAAGAGTAGTTTCACTTGTATTATACAGACATAAATAAAACGTTTTTACAACGTTTTTATTAGGTCGCTTTCAATCTTGTCTGTCTGTCCGTCCGTCCGTCTATCTGTCTGTTCGGGAGGAATTTAGTAATCAATTTTAAACATACTTCCCCATGAGCTAGAGACTTGAAATTTTGAACATAGTTCAGATCTGGATGACAATACAATATTATATCGTTAGTTCGGTTCAATTTGCTGTCCCTGAACCCCCAGGGGGACTTAAAGTTTAGAAGTTCAACTATAGGACCTTATTGTTAAAAATCATTGTTGTGCAGTTTGCCTCCTCTCGTTATCAAGATGGCTTTAGAAGTGTTGTATAAAATATTAGTAAAATGAAAATTTGTAAGAATAAAATTAATACACAGTACATGCAGTACTTCATGCAAGTTTTGGTATTTGTAATATATCTAAGGGACTGACTTTATTAATTAGTTACTGACAAGTTTCTCACCAATATATTTTTAAAACACTTTTTTTTATATTACTAGTGTTTCAAAAATTTCCAACGTCATCTGAATAATAGCTAGAGGCAAAAACTGTGCAATGATTTTAACAAAACAAAGTAAAGCCATGTGTTATAGTTTTAAAGTTCAGAAAAAAAAACACTTTTTAGTTTTATTAAAAATAGAAAAGAATCAAATTCTTGGAAGTCGTTCAGGTCGCGAATTCTAAACTTTACACAACAAAACTAAAAACCAGAAAATAATTAATGAAAAAAAACCTTTTTAAAGAACAACGTTTTTAAAATGCACTAAAAAGTATAAAATAATTTTTTGCAACTCCTTGTAAAACGAAAAACGTGGGGATCATGCATTAGGTATTTAATCCAACTTAATTTCATCATTAATTTAAATAATTTTTAACTTTGGATATAATGGTAAATAGAGTGACAAGAGTAGTGGCTGTAAATATTATCGCATGATCCCCACGTTTTTCGTTTTACAAGGAGTTGCAAAAAATTATTTTATACTTTTTAGTGCATTTTAAAAACGTTGTTCTTTAAAAAGGTTTTTTTTCATTAATTATTTCGAGTATCACTTAAAGATAAAATAATTGTTTTGTAAAGCGTTATAAAAAATATCGAGAGCATTTTTAGGTGCAATATGGTATGAACAATAAAAAACTTTAATTTTGAAATTACTTTGAAGATTAATATTACCATGTTATGTAAATTAATCGAACATCTTATCAATGAAAAATAATCCAGGAATGAAAGACTTTCTAAAATTAATCAAAATAACTTGCTGATTATTGAATCTACATATTTTCCTCCTAAATTTCATGTTAATTCAAATAAAATATAAGCATCCTAATAAACCTCTACCAATAGAATACGTTTTTCCTATTGTAAAAAAACCATGTAAAATATAGTTTAGTGTGTAACAGGTATTATACTTAAGTGAATTTATGCATAAATAATAAACTATTTCTAAACCCAAGCAAAATACCATCAATGTCTTAAGTATCTGTAGCTGACTCAAACTTTTTAAAGTAGAACAAACTTCTTACAAGTAGTACTGAAGCTGTTTAAGTAATATCTGTTAAAAATGTATTAGCTATATTGGCAATAGTATTTTAAAGGAAACCTATCCATTTATATTGTAGAGTAGAAAAGTAAAAAGAAGATTTATAAGATATGAAGATGAAGAATTAAATGAGTTAAAAGATGAACGTTTACTTATTGAAGATTTCTAGATATTTTTATATCCACTGTTTCCTAATAGCATTTATTTCACTATGATTAAATAAAATTCATACTTTTTTCATTACAAGTAGTGCTTAACTTCTAACCCCAAAAATTAGTTGTTAAATTCTTAACTATGACACTAGTTGAATTGAATGTGTTTTATGGGGAAAATTTTTTTTATATTTATTGATTCAATCTTTAAAAAAACATTTAATAAATGGGGAGAAGTATTAAAAATATTCATTCTAAAAAAATGGATAGTATTCAGTTTAAAAACCAAAAACAATCTCGTTCAAACTAATATTTTTTGATCCACTTAACCTATTTTTTACTTTTACTTAACCAATCTGCATTGGAAGAGACCACAGCATAAATTAGAGCAAATTATTTCTCCATAAATAACTTTTCCCTCTTAATCAAGTAGGTACTTCCAAATTTTCTTTTACGAGATTGGCAAGGGATAAAGAATTTTCTATTCGCTTTTCTACATACTGATTACAAGTTACTTAAAAAAACCTTACGTAATAATTCTTACCCATCTCCAGCATGTTAACGTATGAGTTAAGATGTTTAACGTCAGTGGCGAAATCGCTTTTATAAATCAATGAAATTTACTGGATCAGGAGAGAGGAAGAGACGGATGTTGCAAATAAAAAAAATGGGAAATCCTGACAAAAAACTCCCTGACACCCATAAGAAATCATAAGAGATTACAACTATCGATCACAAATACTTCTAGGAAGTGTTTTTAAAGAGAAAAAAAACTCTTTTTGAGACAAAGGAGTATTTTTTCAGTAATCTTCATTATTAATACTTCCCCTCTTTCGCAAGGAAATGGAGTTGTATGAAAGATAATCCATTTTCCACAGGTGCACCGGGATGCCTACAGCGAGCGATTAGGCCGCGGAGGCCTATTCAATCAAACCCAATGAAATATCGGCTACCTGAAATTACGTGGGAAAAAAGAGGGCCGCACAAAAGAGAGAAGGAGAGAAAAAAATTATGCTGATTTTTGCATCTTCCCGAAGCGGCTCCATGCATTAAAGTCAAAAAACCTCCGGAAGGCAATGCAGAAAAATGATAACAGCAATAAACAAAATGGGGGGAGCGAGCGCGTAGGAAAAATGTCCCGGGAAAAATATTCCGGCGCGCTGCAGCAGGAAAATAAAATTACCAAATAATAATAATGACGAGAAGCAAGCAAGGAGCGAGAGATGGAAGAAGAAAAAAAATCGAACCGAACTGAAAGCTTCCCGCCACCCTGAAGGTTAAAATATACACAACGAAGACTGGAAAAAAATGGAGGAAGGAGAAGAAATAACGGAAGAAAAATAAAAAAAAGTGAAGGAAGAGAGTAATTTCAAAGTCCGTTTGGCATGTTTCGCTCAGCCATTAATTGTTTAGCTGCCTCGTCGGAGGAGAGAGAGAGGGAAGAATCTTCTCCATCCTCTTAGCGTGGTAGGGTTACCATGGTGATTGCCTTCCTGATTATCATCAGCGAGCCTCGAGACAGCCTCATCAACAAGGGCTACAGGGCATTATCAGTTAACACCCCGGGCTGCACTGCACGCCCTACCTGTACTGCTGCACTTTTCTGGTGCTGAGTCCTTAACGGAGATCTTGGAGGGGATTTGGGGAGGGTTTTTTTCGCGTGGGGGGTTGTGGGGAGATCATATTATTTTCTTGGGGAGGGAGTGAACTTGGTGGTTGAATATAATGATAAGTAATTCTTATAGGTTTATGAGATGGAGCAGGTTAACTTTGTCAGTGGAGCGATTGTTTCATTTCAAATGCCATCATCTCAATAGTTTATGGTAAATTTTGGGTAGAACTTGAGGAATTTCTTTAGATTTGTGTTATTGATGCGCTAGAAAAAAATCATACTTTAGGTTGTATATAAAATATTTTTTGCAACATTAAAAATTTTTCACACAGTTCCTAATTTTCTCAGCTTTGTCTGAGGTAAGAAAAAATTAAAACCTTTCTAATGTTACATTTAGAAAGTGGGTAGAGTTTAATATTTTTAAATGTTATACACTAATTGAAAGGGTTTAATTGTACTTTAATATTATACTACTTGAAACTTTTTTTATACATCACAGAAGTACGTGTGTTTATTTCGAAAGAGAAAGGGAACTATAACTTTTTTGTTGAAATGAATCGTCAGTTTGAAGAAGGGAATAAGTCCAAAAAATGACAAATTGACTTTTTGTGCTCAAAACAATCACCAATGGGTGAATTTCACACAATGGGGTGAAAAGAGGGGAAAAATAACTAACCCCTATAGGGAGATAACACCCCTTGAAGTGGTAAAATCGATGTCAATTTATTGTATTTTTTAAGTTAATTTGGAATTAAAGTTAATTTGTCTTTCTTTCATATTCTTTGTGCCATAAAAAATATTATAAAGTTATATTAAGTTAAAATAAAATTTTCTCTTAATTTCAATTTTTTCTAACTTTTTTTATGCAGGGAATGTTTGAATCCATTCATATTCACTCATTCCATTGCTTTAATATAACTCAGTTTTATTATTATTTCAAATTTTATTTGTCTTATTCTTTTTATTTCACCCTTTTGTAGTGTAAACTAAGGATAAATACAATTTAAATGTGAATTTACGGAGTTTTTTTTAAAAGATTTTTACATCAGAAAAATTTCATAAGGTAGAAAAAGGGAATACGTCTGTCCATTTATTTTGACAGTAAAATATTTTTGAATATACTTATATTTGTTTTAATGATTGCTCTGTTTTCTAAATAGGGTTGTGAACTTCTTGTAAAAATTTGGTGGTAATGCAATGAAAATTCCATTACTTATACAGTTTTTTTTAGATTTTCTCAAAACTTGGACTTATTCCTAACTGACGATTAAATTAATATCCCTCCGAAACTATTAATTTCCCACTTTAGACACAAAAACATCATTTAAATATTCATTTTATTTGCACATCCTGCAAAACGTTGCAAGAAAAAAAATCAAATTTTTAGCAAATATTTTTCTGTAAAATCGTTTTTCCAAATAAGCCATTTTAATGACGGGCTGACATTCACCTCACATATGAAGAAACTTTCTTTTTAAAATTGTTTTTTAAAACGAAACTTTTAAATTAAAAACCAATTTGCCAAATACTATTCATAAAGGCTGGTGTTTTAACGAAAGTTTATAAAAAACTTTTATATTTATGAAAAAAACATGGAAAAAGATTTTAGAAATGTTAAGCACTTGGTCACCAGAGCAATTAACCGTAAAGCTCTATCTAAACACACTACTTCTTTGCTTTACATTAGAGAAAGAAAACTGGTATTGAAAAAGAAAAACATTATGCAGGACTTTTAAAATGTTAAGAACCTGGCCACCAGAGCAATTAACATTAAAGCTCTCTAAAAACCATCTAAACACGCTACTTTGCTTTGCATTATAGATAAAAAAACTTGTATCGCTACGATATTATTGTTAAAAAAAGCATAATGAAGGACTTGGAAATATATAAAAATCCTGGACACTAGAGCAATAAACATTAAAGCTATCTCTAAACACACTATTCTTCCCTACATCTAACCCCAACTCCCCTTATGCATCTGAAAATTCCCCAACATCCTCCTCAATTTTCCCCTCGCTAAGTCTCCCAAAAACTTCCTCCCCAGGATCCAAGCTGGGGATCCGGGAGAGGAAAAAGCCAGAGCATTTCCATCTGGGAGGGGTCTCTAAGTCCCGAGAGTGACGGCCGGACTCATTAAGGGACCGGATCACGTGATCATCAAGGTGGCCGACGGGGCGTGAAGAGCAGCTAATCCCGAATTTTCAGTTCGAAAAATTCCCTTCTTGTTTTCGCACGGCTTTGACTGGTGGGCCATCCATCTTTTTCTTGGAGGGCTTTTTGCATCACTGGAGGGGCTGTTTGTTCGGATATTGATTAGTAGTCCGTGTCGTGAGGCTCGCTTTGTCAGGTTGGGCGTCGTCGTCTTGGGGGTTTTTAGCTCGGATCAGGGGTTTTGGAAGGAGATGTAAGGCTGATGTGTGAATAGTTTTCCACCAGGAACTAGAATATTGCTCTGCATACGCTTAACATGCATTTAAGAACACTTTTTTGTTCTCAAATTAACATAGTTTTGGCTAGGACACTTTAACACTCTATTCTTTTATGAAAATGTTCTGATTATGTTTTCGATAACATTTGAGGACTGGACTTCAAAAACTATCAAAGTGCCAAAAAGTAAATATTCTGCAATGGATCATTTTAAATTTGATTCTCCATATGAATACACATAAAAAGCCGTCTTTCAGGCTAATTTTAAACTACTAATAATTTTTGTGGCGCTAAGCCGACTTTATAGGTTGTTGGAGATGGTACTTAGATTGGTTTTTCGGGTTTAACTCATATTTTTTACTTTTGGCACTTAGCTTCTTTTATGTATTATGTATTAGCTCATTTTATGTAGAACACATTTCATTATTAGCAATAGTTTTAGGAGGGTGTTCCAATGTAAATTTAAGAACACGTTGAGATTCTAAACATACTTTATGACATGTTTTTAGAACCCTTTTCTGGATAACAACGCTTTTCAAAATATCCTAAACACTATCGCACCACAATAAAATGTTAAATTTGTTTCCAATAAAAAAGTTCCACACCTGATAACACTAAGTACTAATTTGAAGGAAAAAGGTGTTCTCGACGTGTTGCAGTGTACTATTTAAAAAAAATTAAACGCATGTCATACTTTAATCATCAGATACTAATGAGAAGACTGTAATTTATGACGATTCTGAACATTTATAGGGAGCTTTGCCGAAAAGCAAACTTTTAGGGCACAAATACTGTAGAAGTTGTTTCCCCTTTAGGGTAGAAAGCATGCAGGTATGCAAACTTTAAGTGAGTGCGTTAGATGCCAAGGGGTGAAAGTGACAATGCGGGATAACCTCAAAATACAAGGTGCATTGGCAAGCTTTGCGTTTTTTACTCCCATGTGTGTTTTTCAGAAGAAGCTTCACTTTACCTTGCCTTCCAAATTCCAAAGGTAGTTTAGTGACAGTTATTATCTGAGTAAAGAATATTAAGCCACCCAGAAGTATGTACGTTGAATTTTATGGTCATTTGGTCATCCTTTACAATTTTATCTACTATGCATAGTAAACTTTCCCTTTATTGTCATTTTTGCATCTGTTGAGATTTAATATATATACTACTCAAACTTCAAAGTCTTTTCAGAAATTCTCGAAAGAATCTTAAGCAAGAAGACTAAATATAAAAGTTTTTTTAAGCAAAAACAAATCATGAATAGATTTAATCATCCAATAAAATATCCACCGAAATCAAACCACCTATCAAATGAGTGATGATAAATAAAGGGGTACAAATTACAATGAGTAAAATGTAAATTTGTAAGTACTAAAAATTTAAAATAATCAACTTCTTGTATGTTTGTTTGATATTCTCTATGCAGATTTATTAATGCTAATAAACTTCCCCTAAGGCAAAATGATACAACTTTTCAAGTAAACGCATGCTTATATATATACATCGAACAGCAGCAATATAGTGTCCAACAACACTTTGATAAATACTGTCTCAAACTGTCAAAGTTCAATATTAAAAGATTTTTCATTATTAAACCTTAAGGCAGAGATTTTACAGTAATATAAGTTTTAGTTAGTAAATACTCTATAGATGAAGACACAAACTATTCCTACCTAACAGTAAACTAGTTAGGCGTCTCAAGCATCGTATTCCTTATTTTTATAGGTAAAAAACGTAATGCTACTCTCAGAATTTGGAGGATTATGAGATGGGCGCGTACAATGCTTACAAACTCCCTGCTCTGGGAAGAAGCAAGTAACACATACACAATTACCGTTTTTAAAAGTTTGAGCAAAAAAAGCCCGGGGCTCCTAAAACTTCCCACCTCCGGGATATATGATCCATTATCCGAGTTTCCCGGAATAAAAGCCCCCTCTCTGGATATTGCAGCAGCAGGAAAAACAGAACCTCTATCCGGAAGGATCCTAAAAAGGGACGAAAGTAATTCTCCTAGGTTGATGAGGGTGGAGCCGGGAAAACTTTGTTTCTCCTCTCCCCAACAAAGAAAGAAACAACAACACAGTAGCCTTATACGAGGCCTGCCCTAAAACGGGGAACAACATGGACGAAGAAGAAGTAAAATAAAAGGGGAGCTTTTACGATTTTTACCCTGCGCGATCATCTGGCCCGGTGTCACGTTCGGGGCCAAACGACTTTTTGCGAGAAACTGAAGAAGAGAAAGAATTAGGATCGTTCCCCCTCCCTTACCTCCAGCAACAATACTAGAGGATCGTGACTCCAGGAAAAGGGACGGCCAAACGAGAGTTGGGGGAGTTCTACGACGGCAATACTTTCCCTCGGTTCTTGGGCCTACGACTAATTACAGCTGAGCGGGAGGAGTAAGGGAGCCGGGATTTAGCAGACTTTGTTTTTACCCGTCTTTTATGGGCCCTCGGCTTTATTTGTTTGCGCCCCTTTATGTGCGGGAGGGGGAAGCAGGAGAAAAAACCGTGAAAGTTAATATGGGAACCCCTTTTGGTTGCGACTTGTTTAGATCGTACGGCCGAGATTAGGGTCCGGTTGTGTCAGGTGAGGTCTTAAAAGGATTTGCATCTCTTTATCGGGAGGTCTTGATACGCCCCCAGTGATGATTACGGGGTGCGTGGGGGAGTTGTTTTTCCTCCCTCTGCCGGTATTGGGTGGTGGAAGATTACTTGCTCTTAAAAGGAGAATAAGGTTCTTTTCTTCTTTCGGAGTATTACAGGGATGAGAAAAAGCTGAGAGGAATGACGATAGAGGAATGTCAATACATAAAAATGAATAGAGTGAAATAATAAATGAATGAGAAACATATTAAATGGTGAGATAAATGAAAATGGGAGTATATTAATATCAACATATGTTGCAGTTAATGTTCCTAATCTGGTAAATGTTCGGAATACCTAGGTGAAGTATGAAATATTTTGTACTTTACCTTAGGTAATTCTCATTTTACCTTAGTTTTTCTGAACATTACCGTACTTCGGACATTAACTGTAACGTAATAATGAAACTTAGAGAAATCAAAAGGAATACCTTAAAAAGTTATATGTGATTTGATTACTACTATATTTGAGGGAATATTTTTGGAAAATATTCCCATCATGAGAAAAATGTTGATACAAGGGCTGAATGTAACGTCATTCATTGGAGAATTAAATGAAAGGAACAGTTTAACATTAAAATTTAAAGCAAAGAGAAATCAAAACCAATTTTTTTGTAGAATATTCTAATGATCAGAGAAATGAAGGTAAAAGATTAATCCGACAAAATTCTGTAGAAAGTTCAGTATTGAAGGATGGATGTAGTTCTATATTAAGGAACATTAAAGTTTTATGAGATCAGGGCATGTTTAAAAAACACGGAGAAGGCAAATAGAAAATTTCTTGATCATTAAAAAATAAATTTGCATTTATGTTATATGATTGACACAAAACAAACAAAAAACCTTCATTACAAGTCTTATTAATCAAGAATTTTGCACGATATTTTTCTCTAAATTATAAATCCAACATATTTTTTGTGATACGCTGTGAATAAATTAAACTAAAATAAGAGTTCAAAAAATTTTATCTAGAACACGAAAAGTCACCAATGCATTAGTTTCCTCCCTTGCTGAAGAAGATTAAATATGAGAAGAAAAAGAGGAAGCCTTAAAGAGGATTCTTTTAGGAAAGAAAACCCCTTTCCTAATATATTTAAAAATGAAATTATAAAACAAATTACTTTTTTCCCCACAAAGTTACTTCTCAGCGACTATGTATTAAACTTTACCCTCCTGGTTTTTCCTACCTAAAAGGTGATTTGACGCAACACTCCACCCTGTTTCACGCCATATGCAAGGCGAAAAAGAACTAAACATTCCCTCCGAAATCCCTCCACCGAAAAAGAAAAGACGGAAACCCGCGCAAATCCCACTTCTTCTTCCTCATCTGTTTAAGAAGAAGCCGGAGTCAACTTTTCCTTCCTGCCATGCCCAATCAGAAAGGCCCGCGATGAGATATGCGCCCGCCCGTGCTCCCACTCCCGAAAGCCCCGTGGCTGCCAAAAAATGTCCACCAATAAATATCGGAGCGCACCGCTAAAATGTCACTACCCCCGAAACTGTCAAAGCAGAGACGCCCGAGAAGAAATGAGAGACGCCGCTCTGTTCCTACCGACGAAACTCCATTTATAATGTTCCCCTTTTTTCCCTTCCTCCTTCGCTCCATCCCTCCATTTTTTCCCTCTTCTTCCTTTTTGGAGCGCGTGTGTATATATTTCTTCTTTTATATATTCGTTCTTTTCGTGACGTGGATCCCGGGAGACTTTAAGGGAACTGTGGCACGAAGAGATTCCGGACGTTGCCGGATTGAGAGGTAGAGTGGGATAAGTCCTCGACGGGGAAAAACTACTGCTTCAGTGCGGGGACGGATTAAGTGGGATTACAAGGTGTGCTTATTTTGTCACGACGCCATCAATTCGGAATAAGCAAGGTATCTCTCTCTTTTTTGATTGTTCGGCTGCCTTTTTGATTTGTGCTGTAGTGAGATACAGTAATCCTGAGATTTCAGCGGTCGTTTTTAATTTGTTTGGATGCAATTAGGAGATGTTTATTGAGAGGCATTAGGGAAGGCTCCCGGCTAATTTGGAGTTTTAGTTTGAAATTGGAGCGAATTTAATAATGCAGGAGGTGAGATTTATCACGGCGTTTTAAACGGTTTTATGAGTTGCTATTCATTTTGGATTTTTTGTAGTCACTTTAATTTGACAAGGAGAAATAAAAAAATGAGAAAAGATTGATTTTCTTGTTGAAAAGTTTAAAGAATGCGTCAACGTGAACATATTCCTCACTGTTCATTAAATTGTTCATCTGTAACTTCTTTATTATTGTGAGTTTTTATTCTTAGAAATTAATTTATAATTCAGCTTATAATAACTTGAATAGGGATTCAAGAGTTTGATTTTGCTTTTACAAACACTCATAAAAATATGACAAAAACAGCCTTACTCATTTAAATAATTTCTATAGATTTAAAGAGAAAGTTTTTGTGTCAGGATAATAAATGCATTTAAATTTTTCTATTTTGCAAAAAAATAGAGAATAAGTAAAAGCAATTCTAGCCGTGGATTATGCACACATGTTATTCAAGAAATATTAACTTTTTATGATGCTTAAACTAGCATAACACATGCATTCGCTGTAATATTGAAGGGTAATAAAGATGGATACAGTTATATTTTTTGTTTACTCTTTTAAGTGACAGTTGAGAGAGATTTCATTTAATTTATTCTAGGATATATTTCATTTATACTTTAGGAGGCGCATACGATGTACTGTGTTCAAAAAGATGAATAGAACACTAAACAAACAATTTTTTTCCTCTGAAGTCACCCCACTGAGCAAATCAAATATACCCCTTATCTAAAAAAAGTATTAATAGTGGAAAATACATTTATTTTTAATGCATTCACACAATCTTTGTAGTATTAGCATTCAAATTTAAATGGAATCCAATAACCCCCCATTTTATAATCACCTGTCACAACAAGTTCTTTAAAACTCTCGCGGAATATTTTCAATACCAAAACGATTTACCCATTCCCATATTATGTACTCCCTCTATCAAAAACTACTATATAAACCTAAACCACTTAGGTATCCCGAACAACCTAGTGAAAGGATCCCCCTCCAAAAGAGGGAAATTAATGAACCAACTGCAGGTGGAGAGCCATAATTGATTGAAAGCGATTGCGTGCTAAAAATAAGTAACTAAAAGGGCCCAAAGTGTTTTCTATTTGGAGGGGATATATATCCTACACCACTGTCGTCTGGACCTGGCTGGAAATATATATACATTTGATCGATCAATCTGAACTTGCAGTATCGGTGCCGTTGTCACTTGTCTTTTTGCCCACTTCTCTTGAGGCGGCATCTGTACAAGAAACGATGACAAGTTTCTTTTGATCGAAATGCTGTTACGACTTTCTCCTTTTTTTTGTTTCTCTTTTTTTTCTTCTATCTCCTTCTTTGGCGCCTACAGAGAGGGAGGGAAATATTTAAGAGAACGTCTTTATCTTTCTCGCTGTGGGATTTTTTCTGTTGGGTTTGAATGAATGAAGATCTAAGATTGAATTTTTGAATCGATTGTTTTAGTTGTGGTATGTGGTGCTATTTTAAACCAATAGATATCTTGTTTTTATAAAGCGAAGGAATGAATTATATGTTTTAATTAAACTGAGTTATCGCAATTAGATGGTTTGTCTAGTTATATTTAAATTTATTTTGAGAATTTTGGTTTTTAAGCTGTAATAACTGTTAGTGTTTAGATTGGTGAGGGAAATTCAAATTTTTCTCGTTTACCAAAGGCTGTTGCATTGAAGGTTCCTTTATATCAATTTAAAAATTTTCGAAATTTCAGTAATTTTAACCATTTACACTTAAAAGGTAGGCGCGTAATTTACAGCAAGCATCAAAGGACATTTTTAAGTAACATGTTTTGTTCACTATATAAATTTCGAACATGTATTTAAATTTGTTAAAACATTTTGATATTAATTAAACTGTTAATTAAAATGAATTGAAAAAACTAATTAAATTTTATTAACTGGTCAACTAATTGACAAATTCAATTTAAAATTAAATACATCATTTCAGGCTAAAACGTTTTTCCATCCTTTCTTTTTCCTCCTAACTTTTTTAATGATATTACACCTTATCAACGCTTTTAATAAGGTAGAAATTTATTTTTTTTCAGAAGATTTGAATAAAATATAAAAAAACATGCATTCCGAAATAATTTTTAACTTTGATATGCTACATTCAAATTAAGTGATATTAAAAAACTTTGTATTTGTTGAAACAAGCCTCCAAGACAGGGCACAAGTCTAAGTGATAAATGGAATGAAATGTAATCGGAAAATTATGAAATTGAAATGGACCAGATTATATTCTCCTCAAAGGAACATTTACCACACTTATGTATCGTAGAAAAACTAAACCTTAATGGGATCAAATATCTGAAAACTGGAAAAGCAAAAAATAAAACATCACAGCGATTCACGATCAATTTAACCCTTCACAAAACACACTCAATTCCACCATCACAAGCGACTCAACACAATCCCCGCAACACATCATTAACAAACAACAACAACAACAACAACAACCGCGGCGGTCAGAACAATTAAACCCATCTGCTCCACAAACCAACCCCCTCCCTTCAAAAACAAAAACCACCCCCTCCCTCCCCATAAACTCGCCCCCTCAAACAACAAAAAAAAACCAACTGGCCCCCTTCAAAAAACCCGTGGCGCAGCGAAATCTGAAAACTTTCGGAAATACGAGCGAGGAGGATTAGATCTATCCATCACCCCAACCCATGTGGGAAAAGAGAAGGCTTTGGGAGGGAGGGGGGCAGAGATATGGTGCCGCCCCAGATAAGTCCTCCGTCTGCTAGTGATTGGAGCCCCGGGTTTCGGTATTGGAAAACGATTCCCCTGCTCAACTTCTTCGTTCTCTTTAATGCTACCAGCCGTCATCACTACCCCCCAGAAATGGGCTGGCTGGCCCCTGGATGTGTCCCCGGCCTCCCCCGGAAAAATCATTTCTCTTCTGTTGGCTTCTCCGCGCTGCTGTTCATCTCTCTTTTTGTTGTTGTTGTTGTTTTCTCCGCCATACACGTTGTTGTTTTTTCTGGGAGGTTGGTCCTTCTTCTGTTTATTCTGTCGCTGGTGCTCCTTGCTCTGTTTCCTTTCTTCTTCTCGTTGTCGCGTTTTTTGTCACATCCGGCGTTTTCCGGAATGTGCGAGTGAAGGATTACTCTAGTGTTCCTCTTTTTGCGTCTGGTGTTTTTGATCACCTTTTGTTTAACTCTCCGTCTTGGGTTATCCCGAGGAGGATGTTTTGTGTTCTATAGGTCGAAGGAGACGCTCGTTAAGTGTGTTGTTGTTTTTTGGCTATAACCGTGGATTCTCGGATAATAGGAAAAGTATTTCCGTTCCTTTTCTATAAGAAGCTTTCTCTTCTTTACACAATGTAATTTATATTGAAACTTGTAAGTGTTTTGCGAAATAAGCCGATTATCCTTTTGTTTCACATTCAAAAATTTCCCACTGTGTTGTTGAATCGGGTAAAAAGCAGAGTAAAACAGAAGTTTCAAAATAATAAGAACATGAACTTTATTAAAAGTTTTAATCTTAATAGCGTCAAAAATTTCCATTTGCATATTTTGATTTTCTTGATTTCTAAAACATTTAAATTTATGATTAAATGGTTATATTTGAATTTTCATAAAATAAATAATAATACATACAACTGAAAAGTATATAGGGTTTTACAAAGGAAACACTAATAACTACTTCTTTTTAAAATTTAGACACATTTATTCTATTTAAAATATGAAATTCAATGTATAAATTACCTTATCCTTCGTTTTTGAAAGGAAATTTTTGGAAAGGTCCAAATTTCTGTACCAATCAGACATCGAATCATTAAAATAAATCTGGATTTCTTAAAATTTATATGTTTGCCGATACACATGTTTGGAATTTGAAATATTTTGGATATTTTGAAAATTGTCTCATAAATAAGATTTATTCCTAAATTGTTTAAAACACTTCAACATGATAATAGATTGTTTTTTCAATACAGCATAATACTGATTTAATTAAAACACCAATATTATAATGAATACAATTATTTTGTACCTCAAATATAGTAGTTACTTTGTTTCAATTAATCATTCATGAAATTTTCTAAGGTTTACCAAACAAAAGAGAAAAGCCTGCACTTTAAAAAATAATACAAACTCTAGTAGAATCAAAATTAATTTCAGATCTAAAGAACAAGAGACACACCAAATGTAAACACATGTACTTATTGATGTAACTTTAAGAAATCGCATCAATAATGTAACAAGAATAATAAATTAATTACACAATTATGATAGTAAAAAGGAAGGATACTGATATAGTATTTTAATGACAAACGCGATTAAAAATTCGATACATTAGAAAGCAAGACCAATTAAACTTAATTTAAAGCAAAAACTAAACGAGGTGGGAAAATTACATTCATTACCCTTGTTAAATATCCAAGCTCTTTCATTACTCATATTAAAGAGCTACATTCATACAACGACAAAATTTGTTAAAACAACACGTACTCAATTAAATTAAAAGGAAGGAAAACAAAGACACTTTAGCCTTGCTAAAAAGCACTTTCGTCTGGATAAACATAAAACGCAACATGAAAAAAAACGACTCGTAAATTGTATCATCCAGCGGAAGTACTTTTTAATCTCCTATTCCTAATATCACCTGATGAGCTTCGCATCATAAATAATTGTGGTTAATTTTAATTCGCCCTGACCCGAGAAAAACCACTAATTGCTTTTAAGCCCGTCTGAGAAAAAAAAGACGCTTTTTCCTCTTTTACTCTCGACTTTTTCGGCGGCAAACGCATATTAGCACCAAAAATGACGAAAGTTTTTACTCCCACACAAAAAAAAGAGGCATGCCGTAGTACAGCCGTTTTTTCCTACAACAAACAAAAGAAAGCGGTGGCCTTTTAACGCTAAATAAAACAGATGATTATAATTATAATCGCATAAAAACAGCGTCCTTTTTTTGTCGTTATTGTTGCTCCAAATATTTTTGCAGGGCCACAACATCGGGGGCATAAAAAGCTCGAGATGTTTTTTTTCTATAAGGGGTGTCGGAGCAGCTAAAACCGCACGGCTAATGATAATAACGCATAAGGGAAAAGGTGGTAAAGAGCAAAAGAAAAAAAACGCTTCCAAAAAAAGATTCCCACTATGTTAATAATAAAAAAACGTCTGAAAAGGGGTGGGTGAGCAAAAAAGCGTAACTGTGGAGGTTTTTACCTTCTTAAAAGGCAATTAGGGCCTTTATTTTAGTGAACAAACACCACAGAGCAGGGTGCAAACGAGGGAAAGAGAGAAAAAAACGCTATCTATTACGCTGCTAATTGAGCGAAAATTACATAATTCAACTCTAATTGCTGCAAGTGAGAGAAGAAACAAATTAATTACCCCGTGTATATTAGGTATGAATGTCAGGGATAATAAATTCTCATTTGCGAGGCGAGGAGAGAGGAATTAAACCCGGATTTCGCCGGTGACTGTTTTTTTTTCTCGGAAGGTTGTTTTTGGGAATCGTAAAAAATGAATGTCTCTAATTATGAGGTATGAGGATGTGAGTCTGGAGGGATCGCAGTGGCTTAAGGGGCACTGAAGAAGCATCATTGTTGTGAATAATGTAACGGAAAACAATTATGGGAGTTAGGGGGAGAAGGATCATTAACAGATTGTTTTCAACAGTTTAGAAAGTAAGTAGCCGTAATTATTTGTTTCTATCAATGAAAGTTCCTTCCATACGAATATTTTTATGAATTTGGTTAAGCGGTAAGTATTTGCCTAGCGTAGAATAGTCCAGTTTATTAGTAATTGTATGATTTTCATAGAATCAGTTAGTTTGTATTATTCATGTATCTGTATATTCGAAGTATGTTTATTTTGATCCATAAGAACATTTGAACCCTTTAAAATCATAAAAACTGCTTGCCTTTTTATAGGAGGAATGAATCGGAATGAAAAAGGTGTAATTTAATTACTTTATGGTAAAAAAAAGTAATTCAGGTCCTTCCAAGAGTACATTGTAACAAAAAAAAAAAGGAAAAAACCCAGAAAATCTCTTGCAGCAAAAGTTTTCAGAGCTTTCAGTACACAGAAATCCTCTGTTGACGGGACTTTTTCTGTTTGAGAAGATCTTTTAGCAACTTTTGGCAACTTATAACCAACGGAAAATTTTTTCTATTTAACAGGTCTCTTATTTTTTATATTGTCTCTCTACAGACTTGTGATTAATTTTTCCCAACTCCGGAAATTTAAGTGGGTTATGTCCCTAAGTACCTTTACAGAAAAATATGCACGAATATTCTTGTGTACGAAAATGCTCCAGTCGACAGAGGAACAGAAAAGCTCAGACATCTTTTACTGCCGTTTTTTGAGACTATTTTTACGGTGTACATGTAGACTATGATGTAGTTCCAGGTTCAAATGAACAGATGTAAAAAATCACTGGAAGTTAACTAGTTATACTAGATAATTCAAAAAGTATCAAATGTTTGCTTGTTGAATTTAAAGGTAAGTAAAATTGTAAGTCTTTCTTTATCACTACCTTGCCAAAGGTTCTCAACAGAAACATCCATTTCTTTGGCTCACATTTCTCCGGCCCCGGTCCATTCCTCAACAAGCCGCCGAACTCTTTTTTTTCCCAGCCCAGATCGTCACGTCAACCGTGACATCCATCCCCAAACAAACGGACCGACCATCCCGAAAGGAACATTAAACGGAAACGCAACCATCTGCACGCAGCCTGCCCAGCAGAGATCCGGGGACCATTAAAAAAGGGGGCACATCGTTCCAATCCGCCATCATTGACCCCCGGAGGAGTGGGATTCCTCAAACAAAAGGGGCAAGGGCCTTGTGGCCCATGACGGATCCATTAGTGCGTAAAATACCGTTTTTATATCATATTCCTTGTCGTTATTATGACACCGAAAGGCCGGTCGGCGTTCACACTTGCCTGTGTGTGGTCTCCTCTGGTAATTGGAGTGGACGTGGAAAGCGGCCCAGAAAATTACGAGTTGCTTTTTTTTCGGGAGGGAAGGGTTAAAGGATGCTTTTTGAATCCGGTGACTTTGGGGTAATTGGGGATTTCAACGCGAAGGGGTTATACCTTGTTCCTGTTTGGTGTGAAAGTTTTGAGTTTTGAGGGTTTTTGAGGTTAACCACGGTTTTGTGTGAAGGTTTCTCCCTAGTTAAGCAGTAACGAGATGGATCTCTACTTGGAGGTTGATTGGCGTTTTTTGTGTTAGGTTCACACAAACTGAATGGAAATATTGTTGGTTGCGTTGTAATTTTAAAAATAGTCTTTACAGCTTTTGTTTCTAGAGTTATATGACTTCGCAACTGCAATTCTGGTAGATAAATTGGCCCTCTCAGGGATTAAACTATAGTGAAGCAAATTTTGTTTCTTTTTCTAGAGGGTGCGTTCACCTTGTATTTATAGCCCAAGCCATGTTACATTAAGCAAATTTTTAGGAAAGGTTTGAAAACATTACGAGAGAAAACTTGGACTTATAAATTAAGGTGCTTATAATAAATGTAAAAAATTAAAATAAAAACACTTTTGAACATGAAGTATTGATGCAAAGTTTAGCGTGAAATATCTTACACCCCCAAAAATTAAGCATTCAGCAAAATAAGGTTTTATAACCCTAGCAGCACAGCTCATATCAAATATGTCAAGTTTACGTAACTGCAACTAAAAGTAAACGAAATTTGTCCATTCATGGAAAACAAATTAGACGAATCGTGAACGTTTGTGCTGCTTGGGAGTAAAAAATTTCATTTATGTATTATCTAGTGATGGGCAAAATCGATAATTTTAGGTATCGAATACTTTGGTATCGAATACTTATAGGTATTGAATACTTTGGTATCGAATACTTATAGGTATCGAGTACTTTTAGGTATCGAGTACTTTTTTTCAATGTCGGGAAATGAACCTGAAGGGACAATTTTTTAGGGCCTATCCATAATCAGACTAATACTCAAAAAACTGAAAGCGATCCATCAAAAAGCCCCGTAGCTACGGGCCTGGAGGTGGATAGAGGCGAAGGATTTGGCGGGGGAAAAACCTAGCCGTGTCAAATTTCTCTCGCGGATGATAACGACTTGGGTTTGAGCGTTGCAAAATGAAAACGGAAACAGGCTGCGTTTGATCTACAGTAGGTATAATAAAGATTACTTCATTGAAAAATTTAAAACGAAATATGTCAATAAAGTATCGATACTTTTGTGGGTATCGAATACACTCGATACCTATAGGTATCGAGTACTTAAGTATTTGGTATCGATACCTGCCCATCACTAGTATTATCACCTCTGCACATCATCAGTAATCAACCACAGAAATACATAAATTGAATATTAAGAGTGAGATTATCTTACTTTCTTAAGTAAACATCTTCGGTCCATGTTAAAAGTACTTTTAAATCAGTTAACGAGGAACATCTTAAAATGCAATAGGATGCAACTGGATGGACTACGTAATTCGGTTGCTTTAACGACAAATTTCCTTCATTTCATTTCATTGAAAAATTTTCCATTAACCGAACAAAACACTCGAAAATAAGTTTTCGTCAGAGAACAAACCGATGGAGAGACCTTTACGAAAGATGACCTCATCGACACAATCCACCCGCACCATCTTCATCATCATCATCATCATCACCATCATCTTCCCAGAATTTATATTCATCGAAAATCTTGGGAAACTTTCCCATGATGTAAAGGAGACTTCTTAAGCGGCCGACAGGAAACTATGAAATTCCTACCTAATAGTTGTTTTGAGCATTCCTTAATGACGAAAAACTAGACAAAGAGTCTCCCATTGTTTCGCCCAACAAACGAAAAACGCTCCGAAAAGCGACCTTTTCCCTTTAAAAACGCCCGCTCGAAATGGGCCACACAAACCATCAAAAAACGAAAATCGCACAGATGCCGCCGAAACCTTTGATTAGGAAGGCGGGGAAACGAGAGGACGTTCAACTGACGTCTTGTAGTAATAACCAGTCTCTCTCTTTTTGCGTCAGTGAGGTCAGCTTCTGGTCGGTCGGCTTCTTCTTGTCAGCAGGACAATGCGATGGATCGGCAAATCGTCTTGACCAACTCGCCGCCGAGGGCAACCTTCCGGTTATACGCAAAATGCCGCCTGTATCATTTGAGAGGAAGGGGCTATTTCGTTTCGGTTCGATTTTAAAGTTATTCTGGGAAGAGTTCTGATTGAAACGATGCCTTCTCATTAGAGCCAGAGATCGAATGAACTGCTCGGTATCGGACGTTAAAGATTGATCGTTAACTGAAGTCGGTCCAATCGTTTTGGGACCATGGAATAAGTATCTGAATTTTGATCTGCTGATTATACTGGCATTTTAAATTTAGCTAAATGTTAATATTTATTAGAAACTTGCTTTGAAACCAGAAGAAAGTTTATTAAAATGGAATGAAGTAAGATATTTAGATAGTAAATGCGATTTTTACCTGATAAAAATAAATGTCTTCTCTTGAGTTGACTACTAGCAAAATTCGTTGAATAATTGAGGTGTTTGCGGCAACAATGAGCTTGCACATCAATGTGAAACTGTTGGAGTTAGGTCATTAGTGTTGCAAGCACCACCTTAATTGTTATCTATTATTTAGTTGACGTCTATAACTATCCATTGACTATTTTAATTTTTGAAAACATTTTCAAATCACCTATATACAAAGGATTCTTGGACTTTTGACTTATAATATTTAAAAATTTAAAAGAGATAGAGGGAGAGAAAGAGAAAGAGAGAGAGGGAGAGAAAGAGAAGGTGAGAAAGAGAGGAAGAAAAAGAGAAAGAGAGGAAGAGAAAGAGAGAGATAATGTTTGACAAATCACTTATTTTTAAATGAACTTCCTAAAAACCCTTAGGGTTTTATTAGTTTTGAAATTTAATTAATGAACAGTAAAGAAAACAAACGATGAAGAAAAAGAAAAAGGGGACTCTATTGTTATTTTTGCCATTTTATTTAAATTTGAAAATGCATTCAAGAATCTCCCTAAAAGGATGTTAGGTATAAGAATAATAACTTTAACTGGGATGATTTTGGGATTTAAGCTTTAGGAATAACTTATTTTTCATTTAATAACTTTATTTTTAAGAATATTCTTTATTTAAAAACATGTCTTAGGAAACCAACCCTAGAAACAACATAAAAAGACAAATGCGAAAACCCTACTTACGCGCTCAAAATATGAAGAAAAATTAATAGGTATACTCCCTGGGTTCAGTCATTCTCATCCAGGGATGACTTAAGATTGTACGGCTGCAATCTGAATTACAGGTGTTATTGACTTTTGACGAGCGAAAACAATCCCTGCCCGTATACCCGGTCAATTTAAAGTAGTCATTTAATTTTAGAGCCACCGCTTCAAGTTAAACTAGCACTTTTATAATCCGGTCGATGATTATTATCCTAAAAGTAATACGAAGAAAGTAGTTAAAAATGTTATTTATTTGGAAGGTAATGAGTTTAATTTTTTACTTTTTAATATTGGTTTGAAGCATAATTTGGACGTATTAAGGGCTGACCGATTGAAGTGAAACCAGTTATTTAACCTAAAAGAATGGAATTTGTTGTAAACAAAATGGGCTCGACTTTAGTATCTTTTTCTTTCCCTTTGTAAAGTTGAAGTAATTTTTTTGGGGTTGAAATGTTATACAGCTACGATCAATTATTTCTAAGAAAATCACAAATCTATTGGGTTGTCCCATAAGTTCTGCTACTTTTTACTAAATACTGGTAATAGGTGGAGATTTCAAACAAAAGGGATTTTGATTTAGGTATATTTGTGAACATAATGTATGATTTTGGCAGTTTTGGTGATATTATTTCTTTTAAAAATGGCGGTTTGAAAAAAAGACCGCAAACGACGATTTTCGTTCAATTTTCTTCTTTTGTTTAAAAAACTAGGAAGAACGCATAATTCATGGCTAAAAAATGTTTTACTGGATATTTGAAATGTTATGATTAAGATTTCATAGTTTCAAAATTATTCGATAAGTTGAAGGCAGAAAATTTTTTTTCTCAAACATAACATCTATTATAAAAAACTTACCTCAGTAAATGTTAGTAATTTCAAAGAAATTTTCACGAAAAAAAGCATCAACAACAGTAAAAAAAGCTTACAGATAGACCCAAGTATTCAAAATAAGCAGTATATAAAATTATCTCTGTAATTAAGTTTAGAAACCAAAGCGCACAGTTCGAGCGCGCAACGTTTTAGCTTATCAGAATTACATTCGCTGAACTTACGTTAAGCGAACAAAGTATATCTTTGCTTCATACGAAAACACTACAATAAAAAGAACTCCTTGAAATTTAGAAATCAACCAATTCAACGATATTATGAAAAGATACTTTCAATGTTTAAACAAGCATTATGGTTCAAAAAACATCTGCCTTTAATTTGCTTCATACCAGCTGCTTAGAAAAGCAATAGGTGTGCTTTAAAAACACACGTGAAATTACTGAAATTACCAATATATGAAGTTTTAAAACCAAAATTTCCTACCTTAAACTTATTGAATCATCTTGAAACTATAACATCTTATTCTAAACATTTAAAATATACAGTAAAACTTTTTTTAGCCATGAATTATGCGTTCTTCTTAGTTATTTAAACAAAAGAAGAAAATAGAACGAAAATCGTCGTTTGCTGTCTTTTTTTCAAACCGATATTTTGAAAAGATATAATATCACCAATACTGCCAAAATCATACATTATGTTCATAAATATAACTAAATCAAAATCCCTTTTGTTTGAAATCTCCATCTATTACCAGTTTTTCATAAAAAATTTTCAAACACGAAACTTTGTAAAAAGTAACAGAACTTATGGGACAACCCAATATAGTATAATGAGAAAGCTGAATGTTTTGAAATATCTATTTTCTATTATTTTTAGCAAAAATTACTTTTAGATTATTATTTTTTTAGCAAAAGCCAAAACAATTTTCCTTTGAAATGAAAATGAATTGTTATTAGCCTTCTGACTATTTGAATTTTTGACTATTAGAATTTTTGTAAAAAATTCAGAGTGTTTGAATGGAAATAATTAAAATTTGCATCACAATAAGTTATAATTTCATACGTTTTTCAACCTTCAGGTTATAAAATGTTTCATTTAAAAATTATTTACCCTCATGTTCTTAATTTTATATCACTTTATATAGATTGATTGAAAAATCTAGCTATTAATACCAAATATAACTTTTATTTAAAAAAATGAAAACATTCTTCGATTTTATAAACTAAATCAATATTGCTGGATAGGATAGCCTTTATGAAAAAGGAAACTTCGTCTGAGTGCTGTTTCACAAGGTTAAGCAAGTTTTTTTTCCACATGGAATTTCCAAAAGTAAATGAGACTTGGTTTCTGGGAATTTCGGTATGGTTTCTCCGGAAATAAAATAAAACCTGGCCCTTCTTTTCAGGAGGATTTTCTATAGTAATCAAGGTTATTATAGAACATTTTCAAAATCGGCCCTTGTTGACTAATACCCACTACGACTACTGGAACTTTTTTTCTTTTGATGACCATACCAACCACACACCACTATATTAGTACAAAGTAGGGTGGGCCGAAAACACACTTTATTTTTTATTTATGTTCTAATAGCGCGGAAAGGGTGCCACTTGGTTCCAATAAGGACGATGTAAAATATTGTTTCGATTGGATAATATCTTCAGCTCCCGCATCGCACTTAAAGTTTGAAAAAATTGATGACTTTTTTACAAAACAACTAAAAAACCAAAGATTAAACTCTCAAATATTGTTCATGATTTTTTATGAGGATCTAATATAGTTATAGACATAATGTCACAGGTTCCATTCTTCTATCACCCTTCTTTCGTTAGATATAATTTTTTAATGTTCAAAGAAATTTGGTAAAGTTGTTTTTCCTGCATTTTTAAACAGCTAATAACTCTAGAACTAAACAACTTAAAAACCTGAAATCAGTCCCATTTTGTTTGTAATTTTTTTTGTGTTTAATTTGATGTGCATTATGACCATCATTTTCAAAAACAAATTTCAAAATTTAAAAAAATGACAAAAAAAATTTAAAAAAAATTTATTTTGAAAATTTTTTTGAAAAAATATTAAAAGCCTTTTAACTCTTAAAATGAAAATTACTACTAAATTTCAAGGAGAAAATTAAATTTAATCATGTTTAAAAAATTAAAATATTCGAAATTTAGGCAAGTCCCCTAAACTATCCCTAAAATTATACAGTCACTCATGGAAAATTCATAAACTCACTTGAGGGTGTTCATATGACTTAAGACATGCAAAAAATGTCAAATTAATTTCAGAAAATACGACAATTAATAGATTCCGTACAAAATCTTACAGTGCTAATTCCCAACTTTAAGTTAATTCAATTTGCATGACTTTTACCTGAATATTCCTTAAATGTGTTTATATCCAAATTTTTTATGTTTTAAAACTTTTATTTACTTTGATTTGACTTGTTAAAAGTAAAAACAATTAGATATAAGCATAAATTTTAGGAATTTTTAGGAGAAATGCATGCAAATTGAATTAACTTAAAGTTGGGAATTAGCACTGTAAGATTTTGTACGGAATCTATTAATTGTCGTATTTTCTGAAATTAATTTGACATTTTTTGCATGTCTTAAGTCATATCAACACCCTCATGCGAGTTTATGAATTTTCCATGAGTGACTGTATAATTTTAGGGATAGTTTAGGGGACTTGCCTAAATTTCGAATATTTTAATTTTTTTAAACATGATTAAATTCAATTTTCTCCTTGAAATTTAGTAGTAATGTTCATTTTAAGAGTTAAAAGGATTTTAATATTTTTTCAAAAAATTTTTCAAAAAAATGTGTTTATTAAATTTGTTTTGTCATTTTTTTTTAAATTTTTAAATTTGTTTTTGAAAATGATGGTCATGATGCACATCAAATTAAAGACAAAAAAATTACGAACAAAATGGGACTAATTTAAGGTTTTTAAGTTGTTTAGTTCTAGAGTTATTAGCTGTTTAAAAATGCAGGAAAAACAACTTTACCAAATTTCTTTGAACATTAAAAAATTATATCTAACGAAAGAAGGGTGATAGAATAATGGAACCTGTGACATTATGTCTATAACTATATTAGTTCCTCATAAAAAAATCATGAACAATATTTGAGAGTTTAATCTTTGGTTTTTTAGTTGTTTTGTAAAAAAGTCATCCATTTTTTCAAACTTTAAGTGCGATGCGGGAGCTGAAGATATCCAATCGAAACAATATTTTATATCGTCCTTATTGGACCCAAGTGGCACCCTTTCCGCGCTATTAGAACATAAATAAAAAATAAAGTGTATTTTCGGCCCACCCTAGTACACAGTACAGGACCCTAGCAGTTTGTATACATAATATGTTACGGGAAATGTGATAAATCGGGCATCATTAATAATGCCGAAGTGAAGGAGGGCAATGTGATAATTTCAAAGGAATTTATCAGTGAAATTTATCACTTTGCCCACCTCCACACTGGGCATTATTAATAATGCCCAATTAACCACTTTGCCCGTAACATACATATCTCAGTCTCAAGTCTAGAGTACCGTAATTTCGAGCATATAGTCCGCGGACTATCTGTGTTTAAAAGTCAAATTTTTGAAGCTGCGGACTATCTACCAGTGCGGATAATACGCTGGTTTTTCACAGTTAAAATCGTTGAAATTTAAAAAACACGCTGTCCTGAACTGCAGATGGATCAAATATAATGTTAATGTAATGGTTTTCGTTAATGTAAAGTAGAATTTGTGATTAATTAAAATATGATTAATTAGTAAGCACTGTTTTTTATTTGTATTAAGCGTTTTATTTCTGAAGGTACATTAGTAAGTATAAGTACTTTTTTCTATTTATACTTAGTTCTTTTTTTCTTTTCCATTAATATTGCCGTATTATAAAGTAACGTAATTTCGGACGTATAGCCCGCGGACTATCCGGTGGTGCGGACTATCTGACTATTTTTGAAAAAAATTTTACATAAAATCGTGTCTGCGGACTATACGATGGTGCGGACTATATGCTCGAAATTACGGTACTTTCATTATCTCCCCATACCGAATTCCGCAACAGAATTCAACCCACACCAACAAATCGCTATATACCTCGCAATCTCAAAAAACTCAACCATAACAATTCCACTCATCACCATCCTTTCATTACATCAGAGGGTATAAGGCCACTCGAGGTTTTTTTGCGCCGAAATATATTTCCATATCTCTCTATAATTCGCGTGAGCCGTATCATTTTCCGCCCCGCTCGCTGCGCCCCTGTAATTTTCCGCGGCGAGGGTAGTAATTGGCACTTGCCGGGGCCGCCCCATCTACGCCCCGCGTGTCATTCCCAATTCCCCTCTTTTTCTGCGCCACCGTGAGTGACGGCCGGGCCTTTCACTCCTCAAAGAGTGACAGTTCTCGGGGCCTTTTGTCTCCGTCTCTTGTGTGCCGAGCACCTTCGATAAATTTCTTTTTACCTCTGGAATTACGCGGGTAATTACCCGTTCCCGGTCTCTCTTTTTTTTTGTTATATTTTTATGTTCGGTGGTGATTGGTGGTTTGAGGTGCCCACAGGTGAAGAGGATTGGAATGTCTGACGATTTTGTGTGATGGTGGTGTTCGTAGTCGCGTTTTTTGAATTTTTAAGCTCGTCTTTCCTATTAAGTTCTATCAGGGATGAAAAGTTTGATAATGAGAAATAGGCATTCTTAAAGAGTGTATGAGGGACTTGTCAAAAACTGGAACAAATCCCATGTTAAAAAAACTACTAAGGGAATTTTAGGTTTTTTCCTCCAGGGATATCACATTACGCGTTTAATTGATTTGAAACTTATTCTTAAGACCAGGATGTTTTTCTACTAGCCTCATGATACGAATTTGTATTTTGAAAATATGCATGACAGGTTTTTTTAGAACTCGGGTATATTTTAAACATTATTTTCAATTTTAAAAATATTCTCTTAACAATAAAACATAATACTATATTTATTTAACTTGCAATTAACACCTCTTTCCAGTATCTAGAAAAAGTGTACGCAGTAAGTATAACTTATAAACTCCAAATCTACTTTTATCCACTATTTTTTCATACCTCGAGTCATTAGAATAAAGGACACATTCTCACTAAAATAACTTCGTTTTAAAACGACTAAATTGCATTTAACTGCCCCAATATTTAAAAGGCATTTTACCATATAAGCATAAGGAATTAGAAAATCAGATTTAATTGAAACTTAAAGTATTGCTTCGCAATATACGAATGTTAGATGGTTGTAAAAGATATTCCATTCCAAATTATTCACGAATTAATCAATACAGTAAAAGTTTTTAATTTCCATCCCAACAAACAAGACTGACATTGCCCCAAACTTCTCTCGCAACAATATTCTCCTCCCCTAACAAAGTATCTCCTCCGCTAAACGTCCACGTAGATATCCCATAGGGGGACCCACCGAAAATACACATCTCTCTCAAAAAATCAATGCGCGTCTTTTAAAACCGGCCTGCCGATACGCATATACTACTACGCGCGCGGCATCAAATGACTCCGAGTATCGAATTGAATATCCGAATTCAATGGGAGGGAGGGGGTCCACATAGGACACGAGAGCGTGTGAACTGTAACTCTGTAACATGTCAAATAATCCGCTCGATTCCGCCACGCCGGAATGTTTGGGCACCCCCTAAGCTGGGGCATTATGCGATGGTTATATAGAAGCGGCGTCTATAGGCTTTCCATCACCAGGCTTAACGCGTGATAGTGGTAGTACGTGTGTGTGCGTTCGGGGTTTGGCCATATGGTTATAATGGTTGGGATTGCGGAGAACACTACATGCGGGATATGGTGGGGGATATGTTGGAATTGGTGGAAAGAAATTAGCGATATAGCATAGTTGTATTATCTGACTATAATATCTGCAAAGGTAATGTTAAAGCCTAACCTCGATATCTCGAAATCAAAGGGATCTTAAAATAAATTCAAGGTAACGAGGTTGATTTATGTGAAAGGGTGGCTGCAAGAGCCTTAGCACTACGACCTTTGGTCTATTGTACTATCGAGGTGACGAGGTTACTCCAAATATAAAACTAATTAGTACTTTATTCTACGGGAGAAAATATTTTTCGAGAAAAAGGTTTTCCAGGAATCCAAATTCGAGATAACAGAGGCATTTTGTCTAACGGCCGTATTCACCCCACTAACTTAACCCGAGGTTAACCTGTAATTAAACTTCTGATTGGTAGTTGAGAAAGGAGACAAGTTTTAAGCCAATCAGAGTTGTCGAAAAAGCTCGATTCCAGGTTAACCTTAGGTTAAGTTAGTGGTGAATACGGCCGTAAGTCTAAAAACTTGCTGTACCTGGTTAGAAATACGTATATTTGTTTTGCAATTGGTTATAGGCGCAATCCAGAGAATCATGGGCACAGTTTAACCTTTTAAACATATCTATCCTCAGTAGTTGGTGGGTTGGTTTGTTATGGTTTATGGTATAATTGCAACAGACCCACAATAGGACTTATGACGTCAATCAATCCCTAGTAATGCACGGATTAACCTTTATTGATTTGATAACAACCGTTATTCACAATCACAATGTCTGGAACTGGAAAAATCGGCAGGATTGTGTGCAATAAGGATGAAGAGTTAATTAGATATTCTGCCTTTGATTACTCTGTATATTTTTATATTTTATTAATCTACTGATTTTAATTTAATTTGATTACCAGACTGATGATCATTCTTCTTTGCTGGCTCACGTTTCATGTGAGAAGAATTTTATCTTCGAGGACCATAATATCAATAAGAGAAGCAAGTTGTAATAGTAGAGGAAAAAATAAAGGTATTTTAAAATTAACAAAGCATAGGTTTGCGATAAATAATTGTCTAAAATTACTTTTTTAAATCTTTGTTTATATTCAATAAATTGTGTGAAGAAAAATTTAAATGTATCATTGAAATTATTTGGAACAAACTTATTAAAATATTTAATTTTTAATTATGTTTTGAACAGAATTGTTAATATTTTAAGAATTATTTAGTCCCTAAAAAGTTTTCCCGTAAAAAAATGAATTTTTACCCAATAAAAAAACTCTAATAGGAATGAAATGTAAAAAATAATTTGGAACCATGGATTCAAGTCAATACAGATTTTATCACAAGGTGTCTCTCTATTCTATGCAACAGCTGTGCAAGTTTTAACAAGCCGGATTTAAATTTAACATTTAACATAACTTTTCTATAAAATCAAAATTAAGACTATGAACAAATTTCATGATTTTTTTGTAAATTTTAAAGATAACTATAAAGGTTATTTAAATTAACTACACCAATCCTAAATTATGTATTTTTCTTCATTTTCACCAATAAACTCTGCTTAGTTCTTACTTCTTTAGACATCATCCTTTATGGCCGCATAAAATGTTACGGTTCACGAAACAGAAAATGCCATCGCAACCAAAAATATCTCAACTGACGGTTCTGTAATTGGAACCAAGACAACTAACTACATTCTCTTTAAGACTCAAGTCTAGACTAGACTATAACACTTGAGCCGTTAGTAAAGAGAAGTCTGCGTTAGAGAGACATATTTGAATACAGTGAGACTCTTAATTGAGGTTTCCTCTTTATCCTCTTTTGACTCGAGTATGTAATTTACAAACATACATTTTCATTTCCATCAGGACTTGAAGTCGAAATAACACTAGTGATATAGCTTCTTTTGTTGTTGCGTTCATGTGATTGGTGGTGTAAGTAAAGGATTTCTGGTCAACCTGAATTGTTTCCCTAGTAGACAGAATAAGGTCATGGATGTGAATGTAACCTTCATTTTTGCTATGAAACAAATAGGTCTACATGTTTTTCTATCTACTATATAAAAATTTTGTGTGATGTTTGTCATTTGATAGATCATCAGCCTATGGAGAGAATTTTTTGAGACATTAGAACCCCTAGCAAATTCTCGAAGTTGCTCATTTATCAACCGTGGAGGAATGAAGGGCTGAGTTGACCCATGATTCCGAGCAGAAGCCGCAAGGCATTGAACCTGAGACCCGTTGACCTCTACTGACCTAGGATCATTAAAGCTTTAGAAACCTACCAACACATCTAAATATAGCCTATAGTTTCGGAGGGATCCAAGGACCAAATCAGATGATGTAACTAATCTAACGCATTTGGTGACATAGTTATGAATATAAAACCTCAGGAACCAAAGATAGAGAGAGAGAGTATTATACTCTGTTCCACCCTAAGTTGACACTATTGGGAAAGGAAGAGGATGTACCGATCCACCCAAAAAATAGTGCTAGCTTGCATTGTAATTTAAAGTAAAGAATATGCAGACAAATTTGTAAAAATGTAACATACATTATAGTTTAGTGTGATTTTTTTCATATAACTCAATTCAATCAGATGTTAAAAGTCTTTAACCGAAGCAAATGAATATACAGCTTGTAGGGGAGAATAGCATTAAATGGGCAACACATTCCGGCTGATTGGCTGAAAACCAGTTTCTCTGCAAAGCCTTTTCTTCAGTGCCAACTTAGGGTTGGAAAGAATAGAGTACAGTAGGCACGTCATCGCAGCCGAGGGACCCCCATCGTTACTGCAGTGTCGTGCTTCATCTTCTGCCAGTATGTTTGGGCCGGTACTGTATTTGATGACAGGGTTGTGAAGGTTGGTTGGTTGTTGATCCACATCAGGATATTACATTGTTGTGAAGTCTTATAATAAAGTAAAGAGTGAAGTGTGGACCTACCTGTATGACCCTCATGTTGAGCCCCGTCTCCTGCGCCAGCTGCTCCCTGATGTGCCTCGTGGGCTTGGGGGTGGCCGCGAAGGCCGCCTTCAGCGTCTCCAGCTGCTTGGCCTTGATGGTGGTGCGGGGGCCCCTCCGCTTCGTGCCCGGCGTGTTCTCGTCGTTCTGCGGGGGCTGCGGCGGCGCAGGCGGCGCGTCGTGAGGGGCCTGCGGGGGCGGCTGCGGAGGGCTGCTCGAGACGCCTCCGCAGCCGTTCAGGCCGCCGTCCCGCTCCACACTCGAGTCCCGCTCGCTGAGGGGGCCGTCACCTTCCCCGGCCAGACCGTCGCCGAGGTCGTCGAGGTCGTTGCCGTCGGAAGGGGAGCTGGCCGCCAGGACGCCTGCGAAGGAAAGAAAGAAGGAGGGTTAGCGACAAGTGAAGGAAAATTAGCAACTTGAATAACAGTAGTCTATATCATAGCCATCTAGACCTAGAAGGCCTGGACAGCTAAGAGGATGAGTCATTCTTTCCGTCAAAAGCTTTCGAACGATTGGTTGAGGAGCGGGGAAAATACGAGAAGCACGCACTTATTGGAGGTTCGCCACCTTGAAGGCTTGAAGACGGAGAGAATGACTCATCGAGGTGAAGTGTCCAGGCTTTCTTGTTCTAAATGGCTATGCCTATATCCGCCCTACTATAATGAGTAGTGTGTATGTGGAGAAGGCAATTTTTGGGCGATCTTACTAAACTTTACTCATTGGTGCAACTTTCTGTGAAGAAGCCGAAGCTAAGATGCCTTAGCAGCTAAGGCATCTTAAGCAAAGGAATATCGGGTAAAACTTATCCCATATTCGTGACCAAGGATTCTGGTGTATAAGACTTATGACCTGATTAGGAGGTTAGTCTAACGCGAAATCCTAAATGTTCAGTTCCCAAGCTTGCTTTGTAATATGTAAATCGGCACACTAAAGACATGGTAGGGTGAGTTGAACTTGTCCATCTTAAGAATTGAATTAGGGATGCTCCAAAAGGTCAGTTTTTGTTTTGAAGACTAAGGATGGATGCATTAGCGAATGACCGCGGTTCAATAAGAGCAGCGTAATTCATACGATGGACACGTTTGAGAGGAATCCAGCCCTGTCATTGATTCTTGGCGGTAAACTCTTCTACGTAGTAGCTCCAAGGTACCTAATGCCAGGGACTAAACCTGCACATTGCATGTATAGTGTTGCTGTTGCTATAAGCCATGGCGATTATGGGCAACTACTTCATGACTAAAAAGGTCTAAACAAAATCCAAATCCATGCTCCTCCCAAACTGAATAATATGAGACGTACACCACTGTCAGTTTCAGCAGCTGAATTCCGATGGTTATGTGATGAAACAGAATAACCAGAATGAAAGCTTTCGAGAAACCAACTTTGAATATCATGGAACTAAACGCCAGCTCGATAATAAATCTAGTGGTATGCACGGTGTTTCATTATGCAATATTAACAACTGTCGGATTTTTATTTATAATATTTATATCCAATATATAACAGAAAACCTTTTGCTGGATATCTTTCTTGAATGTTCTATTTCTTTCACTAATCCGAGAGTCTTAGGTATCTGTAATAAAAGGACCTCTATACGCACTTATGTTATTATTAGAAGTAAATTTTGATCTCATTGTCTATATTCCCTTTCATTGAGAATCTTATGTATTGTTTGTCCTATTGTATCTTACCCTGACTAAAAAGGCTGACTAAAAGGATGATACCTGTAATCCTATGTATTATTGTGGCTCTTCTAATGCGGCCAGCCCGACCCACCTCCTCAGCTGTGTGGAGTTTTCCATTGAAGATTTTCTGCGGGAACCGGTCCGGGTTTTTGATTTTTTAATGATTAATGGACTGATGGGCCTGGTCTAGCTCCGCTAGACCCGGGGAATGAGAAACAACAACATTTATTGTTTTCATCGATAAGAAACATTTCCTTGAGTTGCTATGTCAATAAAACCATTTATATCTTTATATAAAACTGCTACAATTTACATTACTTGCTATTTGCATCCTCACGCAGGGTGACTTCCCAGATCACCTTATATATTATGCAAATACACCAAACTATGACCAAACAATGCAGCACCAAAAAAACATCCCAACCTTATCCTCACTAACATCCTACCAAACAAAACTGCACCAGCAGCAAAAAAACCCCCTGAAAAATCGCATGCATTCATGACCAATAATACCACCCACACCCCCGCACGCGCCCTGCCGTCCCCAGCAGACGATAGCCGGTCGCTTTTTCTCCCCACTGGCCGAGATATCTGGTGCATTATTCATGGAGATCCCGGGTGCAGATGGCATTTAAACCGTCCTCCCCCACCCACCGCCGATAGAGCCGAGAATTACATCATTTAGTGCCGATTGTCCCTCCCACCCCCATTGTTTAATGGCCGCCAGGGGGGAGGGAAGGTGTCACAACAGCGCGTGACACATTTTATTCCGTGACCTATGACTTGCAGGGATTAATCTCGATAGACCCCCTCTGGGGAGGCATTCTTGGCGTTGTTGGTTTTTCCTGGGGTGAGGTTGTTGGAATGTGTGTTTTGGATGGTTTGGGTGTGGTTGCGTGTGTTTTAGGGAGTGTTTGTTGGGGACATTTGAGACTGATCACTAGAGATCAGAAACAGCTATTGTTTTTAGAAATATCAAGGCGTTGAGTTGTTGGTTTTTTGGGCATGTATGGAAGGAGATACTTTCCTGTTGTGACTCTATAATAACCCTAATACTACATTCACACATGAAAAGTTAATCTAGTTTAAGTGCTAATCTAGCTTAAATATAGCATTGTCACAATGTTACTTTTAAGCTAGATTAGCACTTAAACTAGATTAACTTTTCATGTGTGAATATAGTATTAATATCCTAAATCACATCAGATTCATAGACTGTAAATTTATAAAAACGATAAAATATTGTTATTTGAATTCGTACTCCGTTTCATTTAAGCTTGTTGAGATATCAGAATTAGGGAACTATCGTAAAGAGGATTAAAGGAATCATTATTGCAAACATAAAAAATTAACCTTAAATTTCATAAAAATAACTCTTTTCATTTACAAATAGTGATACCGCTCAATTTTCCTCACTTACTCTATTTGAAAATTTCATTTAAATACTACGTCCTTACATTCTCTGCCATCCCCTTTTACACCTTACGAACTTGTATAACTGAAAATACGCAACGATAAAACATTTCTCGCATGACTGGAGATCAGTGTATCAATTCCAACACCTACCCTCATAAATGAATCCCGTGTTAGCCTATGTAACACGACATTAGTACAAAATAAGTAGCACTCTATTCCCACCGAATAAAAAAAATCCTAACATCCCCTAAGAGCAAAATTAGAATCCTTTAAGAGCAGTATCTCCCACCCCTCCAATAAGCGAAGCACCTCCTTGCTCCTGATACACCTTACAATCAATACTACTCATACTTCTCTCTCTGTGCCGCAATAAAGTACTAAATTACAGACCAAGAGTATCACTAAATTCCTCTCTCCCATGTAATAAACAGAAGGGGAACTAACACGATAAGAATAGCCCGTATTGGCTTTCCGTTCCGCCAAATTTTTGGCGACTTTTTTTCTCCAGCTTCTTCCCATTCAATTCGTCATGGTAGGGTGAGCGTGAAAATAGATTTATTAAATATGGATGAAAGGGGTCATAGAGCAGAGTATTCCTTCCCGGTTTGTCACCTCTGCGGGTATGAGTGTGAATCTTCGACGGTTTTTTTCTGTCTCTTTCTAGTTGATGGGAAGGTTAAGGTTTTTTTCTCCTTGGTGGTGTGCTTCGTTTTTCTCGCGCGGTTTGGATGACAAGGTATATCAACCGGTGCGCATCCCCATGCGTTTGAGTTCGTTTGCTTTTCGTTTTGAAGGGAAGAATTAGGAAACGGATGTGATACTCGTCGTGAAAAAGTATCGATGAGCGTTTTTTTGTAAGGGGGGATATCCTGATACGGAGATGCGTGTTTGATTGACCTCAAGTTATGACTGTACCGTGGTGAAAGCTTTTATAAGAAACAAAATGTTTTCCTGTTCATTTGTAAGGCTAAGCGTGCACTAGAGACTTTGTCGCTGCAACTATAACACTAGGTCACTCGAGAGCAATGCATTTCTATGGCGAGATTCCTGGCAATTGGCCAAGAGTCTCTTCGCCTAATGCACGCGCTCTAGCTTCTTGCAATAGCCATGGTGATAATTTTGTCTTAGTTGCCGAGACAAAAGTCTCTAGTGCACCCTCAGAGAAACTGATTTGGAGATTTGATTGACTTCAAATTATGACTGTGACTATTATATAGAAAATGTAATTTAATTCAATAAGAAACAGAATAAAATTAAACCTCTTGAGAATAATAAAATACTACGTCACAGTAAAAATATTGTTTGAAAATCCCTTAGCCCAGCCGATGGGGATACAAAGAACCCCGAAACAATCGTATGCTCTCCAAACTTTCATTGGGTGTTTTAAACGTTTATATAAATTTGTTATTCTTGATTCATACCAGCATTTAAAATTTTTTTAATGGATAATATTTCCCTTTTCATCTGTTTCATTCACAGTGCCTTCTCCAGAAGAGCTAGTTTCCATCTGGAGATAAAAAAAACTTACACACTAAGGCTAAGCGCGCACTATTGACTTCTGTCACGGCGACTATAAACACTAGGTCACTCAAAAGCAATGCATTTCTATGGAGATGACTCTTGGCAACCGGCCAAGAGTCTCGTCGCCTGTGCGCGCTCTCTATAGCATCTTGCAATAGCCAGGGTGATAGTTTTGTCTCTTTCGCCGTGACAAAAGTCTCTAGTGCGCGCTTAGCCTAAAGCTTCTGTACTTTTTGAAGAAAATAATCCTTTCGGATGGAAAGGGCGAAATAAAGATAAAAATTTTGAGAAAAAAATTTTTTTTTAGTTTCTCCATAAAGGCAATGTCAATAGATTAGCCTTACTCTCCTGCGTACTTTGAGTTGGAAAGAAAGATCATTTCGACAGGAAAAAATATTCACCTGTAAATTCTCATTAACAAAAGAAATAGTTCCCAACTCTATGAAATTAGCGGAACATAAGGCCTGAATTATTATCATTTACGAACAACCCTCAACTCGTATTATCTCTTCGCTCTTCAGCATCCCTTTGAGCTTCTTTGCTCTAGCTTGAGCATCCCTTTACTCTGCAACATCCTTTTTCTTTTCAGCATCCCCTTGCTCTTGAGAATCTCGTTTTATTTTATCATCCCTTTTATCTTTAGAATTTTTGACCTCGATGCCATTTGATTCCCCTTTTATATAATTACGCATGGCTGTCTCCCATGAGTACCTTTACTTTTGTAGGCAACCACTAATATTTTTTACAAAAAATTTTTAAGGGACCAATTTCTTTCGAGAATTTCGTTTATTTATTTATCCGAAATTTTTGCATAGCTCTTAAGTTAAAAAAATGTACTATCTAGCTAGATACTCGTGTTGCAAAGAAAAAAACCTATCAGATCAGTAAAAATAGTTACCTTTCCAATACAGGAGTTTTTGTTCAAAACTACAGATTTTTGTATTATATGTTTACTTATCTGAACATCTGGAAAAGAAAGGAAATTTTTTACCGAATTTTAAACAAAAGAACCATAACAACTTTTAGTCCAAAATATCTGATATGCATACTTATTCTCTAATTCAGCGATTTCACAAAGTTGCATGAACTTCTATATTTTATGGAGGAAATATGCTATGAAAACAACTTATCAACTTATATTCTTTAAATATTTTAATGAAAAAAGTAATTGAAAATTTTCTTCATGGGCGTTGCTTCAAATATGGTTGTCGAAAAAATATCCTATAAACTGTGAAGTACTTTGAACTATCTCAACATTATAAATGGAAGTCATTCGGCATAACCAAAACAAATTCTTCCATTAAGTCACAAATAGTTATCATTACTACTCTATCAGAACTCAAGGTAATGTTTTGTTTAAAAAATCTTTGGTCTGGAACTGTTTGTTTTTTAAAAACAACAAAAAGTACTTTCTCTGCGAGAAATTGCTTCGATTTAGTTATCATAAAAGCCCCATTACTGTTAAAAAGTAAGCTTGAGATTGTTTGGGTATTTATTCTCCTGGGCATATGAGAGTTTAAGTAGTTTATAACAAATTGGTCTGACTATTCGGTTATTTGATGGAAATAGTAGAAGAAATAAGGTTTAGTATTTCAGTTTCTATTGTGACCATAAATTGTTTTTGATATCATTGCATTTTTCATCTTTATCGAAAATGCAATGTGGCTTTTTACGGTTCATTATTATTTTGTTTAAAAATGGTCAAATAGTTTTAAAATCACAATCACAGATATTTTCGTTCCAATTGTGCATACAGGAATATTTTAATCACAGTGAAAACAATATCATTTTCTTTAAACAACTTCAGAATTACTTTTAGGTAAAATGGTACTTTAAACTTTGCAAAATATTATGTTGGGGCTTCAACATCTAATTTTAGAAAAAAGTTATATATATATCAAAGTTTTTAAAGCATATTTCACTTCTAAAAGAGAAACGGGGTTTATAACTCATATTATTAAATAAATATTGGGTAAAATTTCTTTTTACACCCTTTAAAATATTCCCAAAATGTTTTGGACCTCCAAATATTAAAATATCTCTAAATTTTCTCTCAGTTAAAAATCTTGAAAACAGAAAGATCTTTTAGAAATATTTCAAGGTTTAAACTCACTTTTTCGCACTATTCATTGTGGATCCTTCAATTTTCAGATGCCTTTTTATCCAATGCATCAACCACGTTTCTAATTGAGGTAAATACTACCTCGTTACAACCTCCTTTTATCTTTCTCATAAAGAACGAAACCACAGAAATATATTTATTGCATTATAAATCAGTCTATTAATCGTCGAAAATCCTTAGCCTAACAGAAAAAAAATCATGATTTGCAGATAATCAAACGAGACCTATTAAATCGCACCATCTAACCGACAACGACTGCACACTACAGATCCAAACCAAAACAACCACCCCTCAAACCTAACTCACAAAGCCTCCCTCCAGAAAAATAAAACTAACCCCAGCAAAATTTCATAAATCTCGCGAGAAATAAAATCAGAAACTATCCCTTAATCCCCAGCCAAAAACAAAAGCACCAGCACAAAACCCCAACGAACACAAGAAGAAGAAGAAAAAAAAAAGAAAAAAAAACCCACCTCCATTCCTCCCCCTTTCTCCAGATGCATTGTTTCCTCCGCTCACAATCAATGCCCTCCTCCCATTCGTTGTCTTCCTCCCCCCTATCATGAACCCCCGACACCTGCCCTGCACCACCCCTATCGATTATTATATGCCCTTCCACCACCATCGATAGAGGACCAGCCTCCTCCTTTCCCAAAGAAAGCAGGCACGCAAGAAGAAAATAGTTTAGGACCAACCATCCCCGACGGATTTTTTATAGGGTGAATGAATTTTTTTCTCTAGTGTTTTTTTTTCAGTTGAGTTTTTTCTCTTTGCAGGGGGTTGGTTCGTCTCTTCTTCATCAGAATATTAAAATCGCGGAAAGTCTTAATGTAGGGGGAGGGACGGGCGTGGTGGGGGAATTGTAGATGGTAATTAGGTTTTTAGGGATTCGGAGGTGTGGGGTTTTAGTTTTTAGGGGGAATATTCAGATGTAGTAGGTGCGGTTTTTTTTGCAATTGATTGAAAACTTGGGATTATAATTGTTTTTTGTCTTTTTTTTCCCGAATTTGGGATCGCTTAAATCGGATGTAAAAATTTGTGCAGGTGTTTTTTGTGTGATTATTGAAGATAAAGAGAAATTTGAAATTTGTTGTTCTAAAGATTGTTGGTATATTAGGAAAGTAAATTGTCGTAGGTAAATTACTTGTTATTTTTGTAGATACGATCAATCAATTAAAATGTGCTTAAAATGACTCAATATGATTATTTTTTTATATTTTTCTTTCGTTCTGATTGTTTTAAATCAAACATTGTAAAAGGGGGCATGATCCTTTTCTAAAATCTTGCTGGTTTATCAGAAAAAGGTAAAAAACTCAATGGATTGCAATATTTTGAAAGAAATCCGATCAGTTGAAAGAAATGATTGGGTTAGGTAACATATTTGGTCATCTGATGAAGGTCATCATTCGAAAAGGATGTGCTAAAAAACTTCCACAAAACTCAAAAGACAATGAGTTGAAAACTGATCTTTAGCAGTGATGATTCTGAGCAAAATGCTATTAAAGGCCATGCGATTTCAGTTCATTATACCTACGTTCAACGTATTAACACAAATTTAATTCACCATTAATTTACATGACTTCCACAAGAACAAGACACTAGACTAGTTTTAAGATACTCGATTCTAAAAAGAAGAGCTAACCTTTTTTTAGTCAGAGGAAGCACAGTAGAAAACACTAAAATTATCTTTTTTTGTTGGGAAACTTCACCTGTGCAAGTAAAACTCCCAAAAGCCACAAAGAAAATTATCTACGGTCTTCACTTTCACTCTTTTAGCCTCGCCCAGAAAAGGCAAAGAACCCTGAAAAGTCTCACGGTCTCGGATAGAAGCAGTCCTCTCACCGGAAACGATGACCAGCGAATCGAGCATAATAATTATCATCAAACACAACACAAAAAAACAACTCAACTCCACATTTTCCTCCAGTCGGTTATCACCACCAGTCCAGCAGCAGGCCACCTCAGAAACGTCCCCTCTACACAAACACACATCTCTGTCGTAGTATATAAAAATCTTTTCCTCTTCCGAAAGTTTCTATTTTTCTTCCTTTAAATGCTCGGAGGAGAAGAGATCATTCAGGAGAGAAACGTTTGCGGAGGAAGGGGATAAGAGCATGTTGACAGTCGGGATTAGTGAAGATGTGCAGAACAGGGTGGAGAGGGATTACACCGAAAGGGGGGGGGCAGGACACCGGTGTTTGGTTTCTGAAATCGACCCCAATGCGTCGATATATCGGGTTTTTGCTGCCTTGCTCAGGTGAGTTGAGGGGAGGTACTTCTTCTGTGGAAATTGATGAATGTGCGTGTGAGAGGAATGGTCGTGGAGGTGAGGTGTTTTTTTCCTGGTGTTGGTGGGTTTTAAATTTTTTTTTGAAAGTTGGTCGTGTTCTGCGGTGGTGAGGAAGTTAATTAATCAAGGGTGAGGGGATTTTCGGAGTTTAAGAGAGGTTTTTTTTGCTTAGGTTGGCTTTGATGGAATATAGAGGATTTACTACTAATAAATAGTAGGATTTTTTTTACATCTAGGGACTGCTCTTTTGAAAGGATCTAAATTGAATTGACAGATTGTTTAAGTGAAAAACATGATCGAGCTAGAGTGGTAAGTTGGAGATATTCAGTAAGACTATTGTCTTTGGACTAAAATAACAAACAATTGGTATAATGTTATTACATAAATTATAGACGATTAATTGAAGAGCACATATTTTTGCTATAAAAGATTTACTGAATTTTAGAAACGAAATCGTTAAGTGTTCTTTAAAATATGCTGTTAAGTTCTTGCTTTTTTTAATTTTTTGCAACTTACGCATTGCGCGTTTGCCAGTGACTAATTACTTAAGATGTAACTAAATGTATAGAGTTTTACGACGTTTTGTTTGGTTATGTTCTTGTTAAACATATAGATCCAATTGGCTTGTCAGCATTTTCTTACTTTCTCTGAAAAACTGCGAAGCGTGCCAATGCATATACATACCTGTATTTTCACCACATCCAAAGGCATTCAGTTTATGGTATTCTTTACTTTATTGGGACGGTCAACAACAGCCATTAAAACACGAGCAAACCATTACTCACGCTTTTCGTTGCAAAGTTAGTTTTACGAATTATTGTGTAGATGCTTATTCCAAAATTGTCCTAGCGCTTAAAACCCTTCATTATTGAAATAAGTACTTTTTCACACACTTGTTTTACGTAACTCCTTCAGTATACTGGCAAAACTCTGTGTAAATTAATGGCTGAAGGAGGGGGGAAGAAAACAACACACCCTAAACACAGACTTGATCACACAAATCGTAGGAAAACATTTAAACACTCCCACATCGCTGCTGCGGTCCCTCTACTATTTACCGGAAATATAACTCATAATTACAATAAAAATCCCCAAACGCGCGAATCTCAAACCCCCCCCGCCGCAACCAACAAACTTTCCTCCCTCCCCTGCGAAAACTTCTCCTCCCCCTCACAACAATAACGATAAAAGAGGAAACAAAGAGTTAATAGTAGTAGTAAGGGCCTCTCCACCATCTCAGGGAAAAAACTCCCTTCCTAGGGCAAACACAGGCGGCACACGGCCAATTAATCCTGCTGCAAGAGGCGGATTCCGTTAAAACAAGCTCCCTTCCCCGGTCATAATCCCTTCCGCAAACACCCGAGTGATACCCGGGAAGAATTTCCCCGGGAAAAAATCCCTACCTGCCCGAACAATACACTAGAAGAGTTTCCTCCATGGCTGCTGGGTAGTTTCCCATGGGCTGGATTACGGCTGTACAAGCAAGGGGAATGGTTGTATTTACGTTTAGTCTTTAAATTCTAATTTACGGTTGGCGAGGAAGGTTGGTTAGGTGGGGTCGTCCTACCCTTCTTTGGGGGTGGGGGGTGTTCTTTTCCTGGGGTGGGTGATGGTGACGCGCTTGGGCGTTCGAGTTTTGCGAAGGATTTGTCTTAATTTGAGACTGGGAACTTGAGGAGGATCAACGGGGGTTGAATGTTTGTTCCAGGACGTTAGCAGATTTAGTAAAGCACATGGTAATGTAGAACTAAAGCTTCATTTAATAATAATGAAGAGGTGTGAATAAAAGGAAGAATAGTTCTCTTGGTTTCTCTGAAGTTTAAAATTATACCAAATTAATATTAAAGTTTCAATAAAATGATAGTGAGTTAATTAAACTGTTTTAAAAATATTTAAAAAAACCCTAGAGTTACTTGAAAATTCATAATTTCGCAAAAGTGGATTTAATTACACGATTATAACTTTTTTTAACTTCATGAAAGTAACAGAGCAACTACTTGAACCCAAGCACGCAATCTTTCAAAATTCATCCAATTTTTGTTATGCACAGCCGAATTTCGTGTACTTCTAGTAGCAGTTACGTAAATTTAACATATTTGGTTTGAGCTGTACTACGAATTAGTAAAATAATATCTCATTGGAAAAGAAATTTCTTTCGCATTATGGTACGAAAAATGTAACATAAGTCTGGTACTGTAAGGTGTTCACACACACACGCACACGCACACACACAAAAATGAATAGTGCTATATTAAACCTTTCAATCCTATGTCGCCCAAGTTTAACATTGAATTCTATGGAAAATGTAGGATTAAACCAAAAGGGTTAAACTGAAAGGGTAAACTTGACTTGGCCCCATAACTTGATAAAACGTCACAAATGCCACAAAACGGTTGATTTTCCAAAAGACTTTATCGTCACACCCTCCACAACTGGAATTTTAAAGCACATTAACGGAGCAAAAACTCCTCCCATCGCATAATTGATAGCAATTCAACAGCACCCAGCAGGTGGCAAACAACATTCAAATCATCAAGAGGTCCCATTCAAACCCTCCCTAAAAACAGGACCCCCGCCAAAAGTTAACAGCTGACGTCTAAACCAACAAATCATCACCGCCCATTCTCTCTCTACTCAACAAAGGCCCGCTTTGTCGCTGGGGCATTTAATACAACACAACGGCGGGTCGCACTTTTGTGCCCCTGCATGGGGTCCTCCCGTCAACGGCAGGTCCTGGGACTGTCAGCCCTTGGACCCGCTGATAGCGAACGTGTCACTCAGAGCGATTTCATCTTTGGGAGAGGGAGAGCGTGCGTTTGACGGAGGATGGAGATGACCGGGGTGAGAAGGAGGAGGAAAGGGGGTGGGGGAGTTGTTTTGGGGGGATTGAGTTGACCAACGGTGCAGATGGGGGTTGGTGTAGTTTTGTAAAGGACTTTCTGATGGAGTGTTTGCTAGAGGACGCGTAATTAACGTATGAGTAGTGAGTAGAATCTGGTTAAGAATTTAATTTCTTTGGATTGTTGATGGCTATGAATGTTGAGGTGAAACAGGAATAGATTTAATCGAAAGTTAGACGATATGTTTTCATCCTTTGGAAGTTTGAAGCTCAAGACTATTTGTTATACAGAATATTGTTTTACAGATTTTACTTCAAAAGGGAATCTATTTCATACGACTTAACCCTTTATGTCCCGACGGGACTCGTAAGTCCCACTTCCCAATGTTCCAAATTCGTCCAATTTTCGTCATGTAAAGCCAAATTTGGTTTATTTATAGTTGCAGTTACGTAAACTTGATGAGGATTTTGGATGAGGAAAATAATTTGGGGCGTAAAGGGTTAAGACAGTGCCTATACTTTCCAAAATAATTCATTAAAAAATAAAAATTAGAGTCCTTTCGCCACGAGAAAAACTTTTAACGTCGAACTATAAGTCGATTGTTCGACAGGTTATTCCACTCAATTTTGAGGTTGATATGGTGCATAAAGGCTAAAATAACTTTTTGTGTAAAATTGGTGTAAATATAATTTAGATTTGTACTAAAAGTTACGTTTTTTCATGTTAAAGTTTTTCTCATGGTAATCGGACTATACTTGATATTGGCTAGGGATTTAAAATATAGCAATGTTATGTAACACTAGAGATGTGTGTAACACGTTACGAACAATATCTCCATTGTTCAAAATAAGTAGTTCTGCGGAATTCCCCATAAAGTGAAGAGTTTGTTAATATAGCTGTAGAACCTGTTCGGTGTAAATTTATTTAGATAAATAATTTTAAAAGTTGATTCATTGGAAAATAAATTATCGGAGAAGAGCAAAGAACTGAGAAGAAGTAGCTGTCATGGCTTTGATTTGAAGACGTTTATTCACTGAATCACAAAATTAATCATACAATAAATCGGTTGAAGTAGATTATGAAACAAAGAAGTTTAATAGCCTTCCACACCTAATCTATAGTCAACTATCTCGCTTGTCAAAAAGGGGTAACAAAGCAGAACACGCATAAAATTGAAGCTATCAATAAATTCACATGGCCCAAACTTTCCCAAACTTGTGAATAACACACCCTTCACATTAAACACAAGCGACTGGCCATCATTCTAAAACGATCGCACTACACCGGACTTTAACCTCCTAATTTATAGCCACGAGGATTAAAACACAACACAAGATCCCCATAACATGCAGCCCAACATACATTATCTGCATTCCTGTTTGAAGTCGGTATGATGGATCCCCATAGCAGCAGAGAGCCCGAAGGAAAGCATTAAGCCTAGTCCGACCACTGCGGTATTTTATGCTTCATTTCCCGGGGCCGGACCGGGGCGTTATCGGGGCTCGTAATCGGGAACGTCATACGCCGAGGTCCCTCGAAAGTCGCTTTATGGCGCAGATTGTTGATTGTGGGGGAGGGACGGCGATAAATATGCGCTTCTGGGGCGACCTTTTGTGGTGGACGGAGGAAGGGGTTGGGGGATGAGTTATGTCTGAAAGGGGAGTGGAATCGAGGTCTTTATCAGAGGGAGGTGAGGAGTTACTGGCGTTTAATGCGATGCGGGTTTTGGTATTAACCAGAGAGGGTATCTTATTTTAAATTGTGTAAATTATATATGGGTGAATTTATTAGTATTTTCACCATATTGTAGAGTCCGTTACATGCAATGTTTCATAAAATTAGAAGCATTTTTTCGACCTATAGTCCATGCTAATATCGAAACATAACTTGCTAACTTTGAAAATTAAAAAAATCAAACTTATGAAACGTTGAGAGACATGAGTTGCGTCGGACTTCATAAATACCGTGAAATAACGAATCCAGTGTTGTTAACCCTACAGTGCATACCGTAGCCACTTGGCTACACGACTTTTTTCCCCATTTCCTACTCGAATTTCCATTTCCAAACGGCAACACCATGCAATAAGTACAATAAATATAATATTTCATTGTATTAGCTCTTTAGACTGCAAGTCGATGGTAGCAGAGGTACTATTTTGAGACATTTGTTTTGAGCTAGTGAGACGAAAGTTCCGGCACCGAAAACGCCAAAATAAAATGACAATATAAATTTTAAAAAAATTCAGCTCGAAAGAAAATTGTTTTGAAAAGATAAGTTGTTTTTTATATTTTTAGAGCATTTGGTTTTATTTCACTTCACAATTAATTTCACAAGGGACACAAATTAGTTTCACAAGGACAAAGTTTTTTGTCAATTAAATGTAGAAAAAAATTAAATTAATTTTTTTAGTATTTTTTTACTAATTTACACCATAATAGAAGTCAGATAAAAGATTTTCAAGTGAATTTAAAAAATCATGCATTGTAGAGTTAAGAACTTGGAAGTTTTTAGGTGTGCGTGAGCTGGTGATGTGGTTTAAATATTCAGCAAGAGAGGTAAACTTTGGCTGTAGTGGAATGATTATTATTGAAAACAACTAAACTTTTCGAAGATTAAGAATTGAAAAAAAGTTTATGTGTTAAGTGAAACTGTTGGAAAAAAAATTCGTATAAATACTATGGCCTAGAGCCTGAAAGCTTGCTTTGCTTATGATGTACTTAGCAGGGCTAAAACATACCAAACAGATAGTTAGATGAAGGATGCAGATTGATAGGACTGTAGGATATGCTGATTTTTCTGATGAATAATATGCACTTTTTAAACTGGAGATATCAGGATTTATTTTCAATTCTAATCTTCACCGAAGATGTTATTGAAATTATTCTAAGACAATTTAAATAAAAATGATTAAACAACATACACTCATAACTAAATTTTAAATCAGCATATTTCTGAACCCAATGATGCTTTCCAGCACAGAGGCACTCATGAATTCTTTAAAATGAAAGGTTTATCACGAGCTTCCTGTGAGAACGCTGTCCCCTACTCCAAAAAAAAACCCCAAACAGCTCAAACGAATATAATGAATTTTAATTCAAAAAAAGCTTCCCCACCCCAAAAGAAACACACCCTCCCGGAAAAGTTCCAATCTCCCCGATAAGACCAACACCCTCTCGTCCCTCCAAAATAAAGACAAAAAAAAACCAAAACAATTTCGACAACAACATTGGGAGTGCATTTCCCTCCCGATTCAAACCTCGCATTGTTTGAACCTACAACACCAGCTTTTTTAATCGCCTTTTGTTTAGAGAAAAAGAAGAAGAAGAGCTTTTCTCTCTCCCAGAGCGGGTTGATAATGTTTCAGAGTCTCCTTTTTTCCACAAAAACCGACGAGGAAAAAAACCCTCTCAAAAATTCTCTATCTTTTTCACACGCGCCGGGTTTTCTTTGACTTAAGCTTTTTCGCGCGGCGGCGCAGGCGTTTTGTTCGAGCGCAATTTATGTCCTGTTTTTTTTCCTCTTCTCCCGTTTCTCTCCGGGATTTTTTTCCGGGGGAGGTCTTGTCGCTTCCATGTCTTTTGTTTAAAGATCTGGCGGTTGCGGTGAAGTCCCTCCTTTTGTTTCCCGCATTTTATTCACGTCCAGACGCGGGAATGGAGGTTTATGTCCTTTAAGGAATCCTTTGAACTTAACTTTTATCATCCCGTATTGTTCTCAGTTTTTTTTGAAAGGATTCCAGGGGAGGCGTTTAATGGGTGGTATATATCTCTTTCGCGGTGAAAAATACGGTTGTCAGATCTCTCTGAAAAAGAAGGTGCGGGGGGGATACGTTTGAACAGTTATGGAGGGGAACGTAGTTTTTAAATGTTTCAAAATTAGTTACGCTTCTTATTCTTCTTGAAATTTTGGGGAAAAATAAGATTTTATTGAAAAAACCCGTGTCATGTAACTATCTATGAAAGTATTCTTTCTCATTGTTTCGTAAAGAATAGGAGATTCTTTAAGTTCCGGATTAAAATCGGGAGATTCTTTAAATCCATAAGTTTTTATTGTGAAGGAAATGCAGTTTTTGTTAGATTGTTTCTTTAAAATATCGACTTAAAAACCTGCTACATAGAGCCGTATTTCTTTAATAAAGATAATCATTTTGAGTTGAATTTATTTAGAATTTAAACATACAGATTCAGACAAATATAATTAAATAATATTTATCATTTTCACATCTTTTGCAGCAAATAGCAAGAGATTTAAAAGCTAATACTGTTGAAGACAGCAACACATTTGTAAGATAACCGCCCCAATATTTAAAATAGTAATAAGTAAGAAATAAAAAAATAAAGAAAAGGAAATAAAATGCAACAAATAAAAAATTTAAAAGAGAAATATTCCTAATTCTATTATCTTCTTGAAAAACACGATTGTCAAACACCTTCTACCTAAAATTACTCATGAACATAATTATTTCTGAATGTGTTTATTTACAAAATTAATTTATTTCACTAGGGGGCTCTGCCCCCTGCTCGCTATCGCTCACCAACCCCCGGAACTGCTTCGCAGTTCTATGAAGATCGCTTAGCGATCTTAGCGAGCAGAGCTCGCTTGTTTCATCTCAACTATCAAGTAAAACCTGAAACTTGTCTGCTTAGTTAATGATCATTTAAAATCGAAACCTTTTATCTCTCTAACTTATCAATTACTTAATGCGGTCCATTACTACAAAAATATCAAAATAAAACTGTTACTAAAATATTCCTTCTACAGACTTTTTAAGGATTCAAATTTCCTAAAGACAATCAAGCTTTGCCGAATGAGATTTGCTGGCCATATTTGTCGCATGGATCCCTCATCTGTGACAAGTAGAATTTTTAACTACAAACCTATTACAAATAGATCAAGGGGTCGGCCAAAACTGAGATGGACTGATTGTGTGGAGGATGACTTTAAGTTACTAAAAATAACAAATTGGAAAACGGTCGCCAAACAGAGATCGAGATGGAGAAATGTTCTTGGGAAAGCCTTGGCCCACCCTGGGCTGTCGTGCTAGAGAAGAAGAAGAAGAAGAAGAAGAAAATATTCCTTTTTAGTTTACCAATAATTTAACCGAAATGTTTTCAAAAATATCCAGCAAGTCTACTAAATATCATCAACCATCTTAGAGAAAAAACACATCCCATTAAAAAAACTTTTAAATCAGACTTAAAAATAATCGCCAGTTTCTCTAGTGAACGACCAGAAAGAGAAGAAAAAAATTTAAACTTGGTATCTTAATAATTTTAAAACTAATTCGAATTTTTTGAAAAACGAAACGTCAATCTTTCTATAAAAAATAATTGTATGCGTGTTTAAAATATCATATTTCTACTGTGATTAGTTTTTCTATTATAACGAAAAAACCAAAAAAGAGTAAAAAATTTCGAAACTTTAGAATTTAATTACTCCAAAACTAATTCGAAATTCGAAAAAAGGACGACGAGGTGCCAAACTTCATACCTAAGAGTATGTGTCTGCAAAAAAATCATGTTTCTGCTGTAAATAGATTTTGCTGGGGGCGAACTCGCAGCAGAAAAAAATAATTTTCGACTTTGACATTAAATAACTCCAGAACTAATTATCTAATTAATTAGGTCTGGAAACTGAAATGACCCTCATACATTTGTCTACCAATGGTCAAAATTTCATAATATTTATTCAAATAGTTTTTGCGTAGTGATAGTTCAAAGTGTTAAAAAATAAAATTTTCAAAATCAGCGGTGACGGCGGCGGCGGTGACGGCGGTGACGGTTACTGTTACTTTTTTTAATATAGAGAGATTTCCTCTTTTTTATTCAAAAATAAGAAAAAAATGGAATTTCAAGCAAGTACACATCCTTATAAAAAGACTAGAGATAAGATCTATTCAGACTTTTATGACACTAGCTTTGTTGAGTGAAAAAGGATATGTAATACAAACAAAGGAAAGGGCAGGGATATCTCGGTGTGGTTTGGGTGTTTTCCCAATAAAACAAAACACAAAACTCAAAACAAACCCAAAAATAGATTTGAACATTATATTTATAGGCTTCTCCATGTCTTTAAAGAGCAATATGTTCACACGCACAGTTATCGATAACCATTAAAACCAAAACTCAACATGCACACAACCCCAAACCAAAATACACAAAACCCCCAGAAACCCTCCCACCCCCAAACCACCGTCGCTACCACACACTCCACTGTTCCTCAGCTGGAGAAGAAGAAGAAGAAGACGGAGGAGAGAAGAAGATGATGGGTTCGGCCAAAAGGGGTGGGCGCAGCCGATAAAAGCCGTAATTACGCTGACAGGATAATCACAGGGAAAACGGTGGCAATGAGGGACTGCACCGCGCTTTTTGTTTTGCAGCCGCTTCCTGTTTATTATTGAAAAGTCGCCGCCGCGGATGGACTCGTCACGGATTCGGCACGTTATCGATATATTCGTTCGTAAAGGTGGTGGTTTGGAAATTTTTGATTTGGAAACGTCTTTTTTAGATGATGGTATTCGTGATGGTATTGGAGGTTTGGTTTTTATTTTTATGAAATGATTTGAAGTCTTTTCAGTCTGAGGTAGAATATTGCATTATATTTAATTCTTTAGAATAGATATATAGAAAGTTTTAGTAATTTAGGATGGATAGAATCTTAAAAAAATGATAAGCGATGAAAAATAGTCGTTATCCATGTTTAATATGATGTTTGTTAAATAATTAACACAGGAGAGGAATAAGAGGATAGATAAAGAAGTAAATATAGAGAGGAGATAAGAGAAACACGAGAGAGATCTATAGAAATTATTTTAATTTGGGATTAATAAAATCTAAAAAAATTATAAGCAACGAAAAAGAGACGCTATCCACGTTTAATATGATGTTTGTTAAAGAATTCACACAGAAAAGGAATAAAAGGCACGGTTTTTAAAAAATAAATTAGTCTTCTAAGAATTAAATAATTTTGTTATGCAATTGGTAATTATATTTCATCAGAAGGTAATTTTTACTGTCCATAACTCCAGATAAAAAAAACTTTTTATCCTGAAAATATATGTATTAAAGAAAAATTGCTCACATATAACTAACTGGACGCTGAAATAATACAATGCTTAAAGTATAAATCAGAAATTTATACATATCAAAACCTGTTTTGTGTGATTTCACCTTAGAATTAATTTTCCGAATTTTTAAAGCAATCCAAAAGTAAAATTAATTGGTGAATTATTTAAATCAAAAGATTGCTATTTAAAGTAAGAAAATAAATGAAACCATTAGCTTAAAAAGAAAAATGTCAATAGATTTAGTTATAGCTTTTAAAATTAAATGTAAACAACCTTTGTAATATCGTAATTTTAAGATACATAAACCAAAAATATCATTGAGATAACATTTATAAAAAAATATATATATCTTAATACATCAACAACACAAAACACACAACCCAAAGCTCCATTTCTCTTGGATACAAAAACGGCAAAACGTTTTTTTTTCTCTTCTTCCGACAGCACCCAGCTAAAAATGTTTTCCCACATATTTCTCCTCTTCAAACAATCAAAGCGAAAACTCGATAACTGGCGAAATCCTCTTCCTCGGCCACACGACGACGAAAATAGAACCAGAATCAACCACCATCCCAGAGTGTGTATGTGACAAAGAAATAAAAAAATCACCACCTAAATTCGTTTCGATAATGCAATCAATCGGACGAAAGACCGAGCAGAGTCAAATGTGCGGTCATCCGATTTTTGTCGAAAACTTGTCACACAAAAGCCTCTGCAAATTCGATTCTGTGCCCACTTTCTCTTGACTTCCTAATTCTATTTTAGGGGCTCTTCTGACCCCTGACGCGTACGATGGAGGTCTTGCTGTGATTCCCCTTCTGTTTCTCTTTGCATGGAATTTTGTGGTTTAATGAAGTTATAGGGTGGGGAAATTGGGGGAGGGGGATTTTTTGTTTGTGTTCTGATTTCTTTTGTATAGGGTGAATTTTGGGTGAAATGAGATTTTAATGTTTGACTGTCACTATTGGTTTGGACAATTATGGGATTTTTCGTATAGGTGAATTTAAATTGTGCATGGTCACTTTACTGTATCTAAACATCACTTTTATGACTATATCTGTCGGGGTTTAAGAGTTGAGAGGTGGACAGGACTTTTAACACCTGTTAGCAAGAAAATACACGATTCAAACCACAGTTGTGTGTGTATGTGCAAAAAGGATTTACAATATTTGTTGAAAAAAATTGCAGAATCGTAAATTTTTGTAACTCACATTTATAATACTGTTTGTTTTCTTACCATTTAAAAAATACACAGTAAAAAAGTTATTTTGAGAAGCCTTTAAAAAAATTCTTTGCATTAGCTACTGCACTGCATCATCCCAAAACTATTCAACAATTTTGGAAATTCCAGCTTTAAAAAATTGTAAAAAACATTTTTAAGAGACATTTTATATTAGCGCGTTTTCAAATTTATCATGAACCTGCTTCACTGAGTAAGGCCATGGGCAAGAGCTGTTACAGAACGTAGGAATTTAAGTCACAGGTCAGTTGAGTCTTAGTCCCTTGTTTCCCCAGGTGAACTTAGTCCTCATTTTATCGACACTGGAGAAGACTGGAGACCCTACCCAACTGGAGAGACCGGACTTAAGCTATTCTGTCTCTTAAACAAACACAATTTACGAACTCCCCCGTATTCTTCCAGCCCACAAACGACCAACCCATAAGTAAAAGCGGACCGTCCATTTATCACCAAATCCCCCCGGTTTATCTGACAAGTAGCCCCCGAGAAATCGCCATCGCTCAAAAATGATCGCTTAAAGACTCTCAGCAGCGCCATAACTCCCCCATCCCTCCCTCCCCGCAATAATAATCCTCCAAAAGAACAATGCCGGCCGCCATTGTGGTTAATGCTCGTTTAAATCGCCATCATTTACTGCGGGACCTACCTTTCGACAAACGCTAATTATCCGCAGACTCTCTTTTAGGCGCTTCCTCACTTTATGGGCAGATGATGGTAATTGTATTTTAATGTGCCTCTCTCTGTGCTCTCAATGACAGGAACTCTTGATGGTTTCTTTCCCGCTTGCTGAGGTGTCGGACCTACCGCGCATTTTTTTTCTGGTGTTCTCGTGTGCTGGTGATGATCTGGAATGGATATTGTTTTGAAAAGAAAGGTTTTTTTTGTGATTTAATAACGTTCATTAGGATTTGAGTGAGGATTCGTGGCGGCAACGATGTTAGAGGAGGGTTGGAGGTTGTTTTTTTATGTGTGTCAAAGGGTGCATTAGTTTCGCTTTTTTAAGAGATGTATTGCATTTGAAAAAAAGGCCATACCTCAGGTTTGAGTCCATAAAGTTGAAATGTTTCGTGAAACTTATCATAAAATATTACTCTCCTACTTGGTATTAAACGGTTCGAATTGTTGGAGGTAACATAACTCCTGGCTTTAAAATCTATTTTAATGTTCTATATCTGCAACAGGCTTATTAAATTTCGTCCAAAAACTATGAGCATAAAAAAATAAAATAGAAGGAGTGTGAAAAAGAATAAAAGTAAGATGAGAAAAGTGAGTGAGCATGAAAATTAACTATGAGAAAATGAGAGTAACTCCATTTGAAAAGCGTTTTTGAGGAGTTAGGCAAATCTTAATCACGTGTCTGATGTCACATTCATATTTTTCTTCAAAATGGTTAAATTACGATCAAATGAGAAGTTATCGCAATAAATAACTCTTGACCAAACTTTATTTCAATATAAACATGGCATTAAAACTAGGATAAAATGTATCACAAATTGGAGAATCACTATCTCATTTTAAATATTTGAAATTGTTTGACAGCACATTTTTTTAACTCAATTCCAGGAGTGTCGGGGGAAGTAGCCAGAAGAACGTCTGAAAAAAGCTGCGACACTCCAGCCAGACACAAAAAAGTGACCCAAACAAAATCTCAATTTCACGGTCCTCCATCCACCAGTCCTGCAAAAAAACCCAATAAAGTCGCAACAACAACAAACGTCAAAACACCCCTTCCCCGCCAGAATAACGAAACGATAAATAATGTCCAGCCGTAACTCACGGATCGCAAGACTCCCTTTTTAAATCGTCAGAGGGATTTAATGGAGTAAAACATTCAAATCGGGTTGAAAAGACATCTACCCAATGACAATCCAGACGAAGATGAATGTTCCCGAGTCCTTCCCTTCGTCCCTTCATTTATATCTTTCTCCCTCTCTCTCTCTCTCTATCATTATTATTATTTTTTATTTCGACTTTGCTCTTCCCTCGTTTTTTATCATTATTTTATCCCACCGTTTGCTGTGTGAAGCCTTTGACGTGGACAGATCGCCTTCGGACACGTACGGGAATGTCTACGTAGTAGGATCTCGGTGCTCCTTTTCCTAAAGAAAAAAAATATTTTTATATAAAAAAGACGGGAGAAGGGAGGGGAGAGAGAGAGCGATGGAAAATACACGGGGAGAAAGAAGTAAGCCTTAAAGGTAGAAGGTGAATATAAAAGGCGTAAAAATAAGGATGAAGCCACAAACTATTTTTCGGAATTCCATTTTTATATATATATATGTGAGTATGGATTTTTTGAGTATAATAATATCGCCGTTTTTTTAAAGTGGGTAGGTAGGTATTCTTGTCTTTTAGTTGAGTGGAGGCTAGAGAATGAGAACGTTTTGGGATTAAAAAGTTTTTCGAGAGCTGATCAAATAGAAGAAAAGCAAACATGAAGTGAAGAAAAAAGTCGAGAGGTTTTTTTTGCTGGGTTGACGTGGGACAAAATATTTTCATTGCTTTTTACTCCCTGATGGTTAGACTTGTGTGTAAAGGTTTGCTTGCTTTTGGCAATTGCGGGTATGAAATTTTAAAATCGATGGAAAAATGTTTACAGATGGATGTTGTGGAATTTATTTTCCGATTACTATTACTTTTATTTTAGAAATTTTCTGTTTTGTAGATTTTTAGTTAATTGGGAAAAATTTATGGCATTTATATAAAACTATTCAAAGTCCTATTTAAAGTACATTTTTACTCAAAGCCTTCCTATTTCATCATATTTTTATCGTATATGTAAGTTGAGTTAAACGAAGAAATGTTTTTCTAAGTTTTATTGTGAAGCGTTTTAAACGCTTTTAGGAAAACAAAGTAATTAAAATAAATATATAAATAAAGGTGTGATTTCTTTTGTATTTAATTTTCATGCATTGATTAATTTACTCTTTTAATCAAATTTCATAATAAATATTTATATAAAGAATAAATAAAAGTGTAACTCAGTAGTATGAGATAAATTTAATGTTAACGTAAAAGATAGTTAATATAAAAGTAGTTTAATTACTTGAGAACTTGTTTTATATTAAAAGTAGTTAAAATTTATAAAATTAACTAGGTATAACTAATCTTTTGAAATTTTAGTTGGGTTTTATGCGTTTTAATCCAATTTTAATTTTTTTTCTTTTTCTCGTCTTTTTCTACTAACCTTGGTATGTAACCCTGTAATGCATTAAAACTGATAAAAATAAGGTGTAGGGTAAAAACGAAATTAATACGCAGATTTTTAAAAATTATTATGATGTAACTTCAGAATACCATTGAGAAATCCGTTGGAAAATACTTTTAACATTTCCTGAGAAAAATAGTTTTTCCTGATCAAAAGTGACTCCAACAAGTATATGTCCAAGCATGGAAGTCATCTAGGGGGGCAGGGAGGGAACCAAATACTACTTTTAAGGGTTCTAACAATTAACGTATGCGTGATCGTTACGGGATACCTTAAAAATAAAGTTGAGGCAATCCCCCCTTCCAAAAAATGCCTGGTTACGGCTAAAAACAAATCCTTGTCTCTCCAACCAAAAACTGAAATGACTGAAAGGAATATCGAAAGACCTAGAATTTACATCGGGAGTCAGTAGAACAATAGTCATCTTCTTCTATTCAAACAAATACCACATCTTATAAACGCAAGGTGGATATCAATATGATGACCACCAACCGACTCACACAGACATCCCAAAACATTTCAAATCGAGCCTCCACTTACAAGGACTAGCTCCGTACCCCATTAACTCAAGTCCTGCCCGTTTGCAGTAGGAGTAGAGCACTCATGTCCACCAACACACACTCGAGGACACAAAGCCGGTGGCACGCGTCGCTGTTTGCCCACCGCGCCATCTGGGACGCGAGAGGAGGAGGCTCCCTCCGCCATTGTGGAGGGGGTGGCCCCGCCCCCGTCATCTGGGTGTCGCAAGGAAGGATCTCGAGTAGTAGTGGAGTGGCGAGTGAGTGAATGAATGAATGGTCGTTCATTCATTCATTCATTCAAATATGCTGTTCTGTTGTGAATGGGGTAATCAGGTGTTTGCTTTTGTGTCGTTGACTGCGTGTTTTGGGAGGGTGTGATGGCGGTGAAAAAGTTCTTGCAACCTGTTTGATAGTTGTTTTTTTTCTGTTATCGGGTGTTTTGTAAGACCTAACTTATTTATTGGTTGGAATAAGAGGGGATGGAGTTAAAAATTAGAAATTTGATAAAAGTATGTGTGTGTGGATTTGGTTTCTTTTGATAGTTTTCCTGTTAAGTGGGGCCAACTTACTAAGAGTTCAGTCAGAACTTAACCTCAACTAAGTCTCAAACAAAAACATTCTATTACTTACAACAGAACGAAATGACTTCACCACTTTCAGTTAAACCAGCACTAACTTTAAAGTACTTCAGTTCCCACGATTTAAGGCAAATTTTACTACTGGTAACATAAACCAGAGATGTTTTCGATTGGAACGTGCTATCTCCGTCCACCCTTAGGTTGGCAGCAAGAATATAACATGTAAAGAAAGCTAATAGCCACTATGTTCACACTAGATGCTATCATTAAGTTCCATTTTGGTTTTATTACCCTAGTAGTACAGCTCATTCTAATTATATCAAGTTTACATAACTCTAAATTTGGCCATACGTGACAAAAATTGGAAGTTTGTCCTGCTTGGGTAAGGCACAATACAAACAAAGAAACTACTTTCTGACAGGTAACAAACATTGATGCACCATGATTATAAAGAATTACCGCATGTGAATGAGCACTCAGCATCAACAAGATCGGTTAGTCCCCACTGCCATGTTAGCTACTGGTTCCCCACAAAATCCAACCGAGATTCAAACTCCCCGATGAAACCCAAAACAATTCTCTCTTTCTCAACCAAAATTCACACACTCCACGATAAACTTATCTCTTTCTCACAAGATCTTCCCCATCTCAGCATCGGAAAACAAACGACTCACCAGGAGTAGGTGGTCGGAGAAGCGTCGCGTCGCTCGTATTTCTGGCGCGGACAAGCCGTTTCGTGTCACCCGGCTGGGCTCCCGTGTGGGCCACGGGATGTTCCTCTGTGTTTTATGGACAGTTGGGGAGGATTTACGGATAGCGGCACGACGGGGGAGGGACCCGGTGTGGGAAGCCGGATTCGAGACATAGACAATTACGGAGAGCGAGGGTGCTTGGGAAGCGTTGCTTGAACCCTGTTGTGTTTTTGAACTGTCCCTTTAAGGAAGTTCAATTGTTTTTGGTGCAATGAATGAAATGTTGAGGTTCGTGTCTGTTTTTCTGAAAAAAGAAGAAACATCAAATCTTCTAAGTTCAAAAGTCACGAAGCCTTTCCAAATTTTAGATATTGATAGTTTGCAATCGCTGTAAGCATTTGAATTATTTTTTTTCAACCTAGCTGCATATTAGATTCATACACTTAAAAACTAAATCCTTTTTTGGGTTAATTCTCCGACTTGAAAAAAAAGCTAAAGTGGGCATTTCTCGATAATTGATTTTTGCTATTGGTATTAGTTTTTGTTTTTATGACTTATTAATTTTAATTATTAAAAAAACTTTTAAAACTACTTCTCTTGGACTTATTCTATAATGCTAGACATAATAAACCATCCAATAAACTCCCAATTGAATTTTTAAAACTGGAGGCTTAAAAAAACTCTTTAATTATCCCAATGATAAAGAAAAAACCTTTCAGAATATCAATATTTAGACGAATTGCGTTCTTAAAAAGCCAAAAAGTTAAGACCAATTGCGTTCTTAAAAGCCAAACCAAGTTTAAGTTAAAAGCGCCATCTAAGTAAGTTAAAAGATAAGTTGCATTCAAAAATATACCCACTTTTGAATTTAATTTATATATTTAAAAAAAACCGATGGAATACTTGAACTTGAATATTTTTTCCTGCAACAAGGCTTCCCTAGCAGTAAAACCCGTTTTACAGATGCGCTGTGTGACAGGTAAAGCGTTCCAATACAGACTGACAAAATTGAGCTAAAATACCCTAACTGCTTCAGAAATCCCCCCTATGGGTGACATTTGTACAACTTTACTACTTCCTCAAACCGAAACGTCCATAAGATGATGGAGGTTTAATTAAAGCTTTCTTTGTTATGCGAATATCCTGTTTTTATTAATATTTTAATAAGGGGTTAGGGTTCAAAATTTAACAAGTCAATAAAAACGAACCATATAATATCATACCATGAAAATCAGAACCCAAGAATAACCCTTTTAACACATCAAGTCCCAACATCCCACTTTCAACCTTAAAACAACCCAGTCTGAACCTAAACTAGTCCTATCCATCCCATTGAAAACTCCCGCCCCCGCCAGCCCATGAATGAACGGCTGGAAAGCCGTAAACAAATAAAAAAGCCAACAGCCCTCGAACCACAGGGTGCCCAGCGGGGCGCCCCTGGGCTCAGCCCCACCCGCTGCGGGTCAAAACGACGGGCCTTGCGCCCCGTAGAACGTGTCGCACGTAATCCTTGAGTTGAATTTGTAGCCTCGCTTGATTTACCTCTCGTTTGCTTGGTGGAGGTTTTTTTCTGCGTTTATGGCTCCGTGGAAATGCCGTGTTGTCGTGTGGATTTTGTTGGCGGGAGTTGGTCTTTTTTTTGTCGTGTTTGTAGGTTGTTGGATGGAGGGTCAGGTTTGGTTTTTGAGATTTTTTTTCCGTGTCTGTGAGGTTGTTGAATAGTTTTATATTTTATTTACAAATTACTTTAAATATTCATGGGTCGAATTTTAGCGGTATCAATCTCTAGCAAGATTGTTTCAAAAATCATTTTGGTTTGAGTTTGGAGTTTTTTGTTTGGAGTTTGTAATGGTTTATTTGTCCTAGTATAAAAAGTTTAGTCCCACTTCAGTTTTTTTCGTAGATGTAGTGCTTTCAGAATTTAGTAACATAAATAAAGATAGTAATTTGCTCTGAATTCATTTATCTGTTTCGTAAGTATTATACTTAAAAATAGTTTGTGAGAACGAATCAAACATTTTACTTTTTTAGGAAATATAATATGCAAGTTTCTTTGGTTTGAAGATAATAAGAAATTATTAATTAAAGGAATTATTTTACCTTAATTAAATGTTTGATAAACAATAAAAAATGCAACTCAAATTCACCGTAATTAAAAAAGTTCCTTTTTTTAATTTCTTCTTTCTGAAGAAGGTTTGGAATATAAAGTTACAGCTACATGATTAAAATCAGTTTTAATAGTTTTATGTTCTTTATATCTTGCTTTAATTTTTTACAGAATTATTTAAGCTTAAAAATTTGATGAAGTTTTATTTAAATCTTCTACGGGAATAAAACTGATTCACTAAAACGTTTTTTTTAATATTAATTAAAATGTGTTTTTTTTATATTTTTTAAACTTTCGACAGTAATTATATAACTTCTACAGAAAAATTTTCTGTTTGATAGTTGCCTAATGTATTTTTTAAAGGTATACCCTCCCATTACATGAATACTTAGCAAGTATTTTTTCCCACCAACCGCCTGTTATCAAAGTTATAAAGGAGATTCAATGAAAGATGAATCAACCAGACAATTATTTAAAATTTTTAATTAATAGATAATACTTTCTATTACCATTCCCATATCCAAGGACAACAATTTTCACAATTCAATAACGAAACCTCCTCACAACAGTAAAGAAGTCAAACCAAAGAAAAACGGCCCTCTTCAATAAACACATCCAAATCTACTCAACTCTATCCCCTCCAACTAAACACCTCCAAATTAATAACTCCCTAGACACCAGGCAAACGTGTATAATTACATCAATCCCTTCAATCAAAAACAAACTCGACAATATCAGCAACATTCTATCTGTGGGGTTCCAGTCGAGCGGAGAGCGCGGTTGCGGCCGCACGTTCTCTATCTAAACGACATCTGCCGGGCGAGGGAGGCACGTCCCCCTCCCCCTTTTTAATGCACTCGGCACGTGCCCTGTTCCCCCCCTCGCCAAATTAATAGCCGACATATTATCGAACAGCCATCACGCGTGAGGGCCAACTGTTTTGGAGCCCCGAACGGCTTTTTTGTGGGGATTTTTTGAAATGAGGATCAGGTTATGCGGATTGCGTTTTTTGGGCGTGAGAAAGTGTAGAATTTTTCAAAAGGGGGTTATTTCTTGCTGGGGAGGGGTTAGTTTGTTTTGAGATGTTCGAAGGGATGATTTTTTTTGTTTATTAAAGGGTTATTATCATTAGTCGTTTTTAGTTGCTCCTTTTATGGAGAAACAAAAAAATTTTTGGATGGGTTACAAACCACAGTTGTATTTGTAGTTATATTACAATTGTATTTGTAGTTATATTACAATTGTATTTGTAGTTATATTACAATTGTATTTGTAGTTATATTACAATTGTATTTGTAGTTATATTACAATTGTATTTGTAGTTATATTACAATTGTATTTGTAGTTATATTACAATTGTATTTGTAGTTATATTACAATTGTATTTGTAGTTATTTTACAATTGTATTTGTAGTTATATGCAGTTACAATGATGCAAGGAGACCACATATATAAAAACTATAATTGTTGTTTATAACTTAAGACATTGTACCTAACATCACATCTACTATCAACTTTTTCTGTTAACTCTATTAACCATAATAGTGTATGCAATAGCGATTTGAAATGTATCTTTTTTTTGTTGCATCTCTATTTTCATAAAATTCTTTTAATGATTGTGTTCAGGAGATTTTAAGTATATTGGATAATGAGATACTTATTAGTATTACTTAATATTATACTTATCCATATATTTTAAGGTAAGTTTTTCTAAATTAGAAAAAATTAGTTTGTTCTACAAAGTCTATTTATGAACATATATAGTATTTATCTAAGTCAATAACCTTTTTATTGTGAATCAAATACGCATTCAATATAATGTATAAACACTAAAATGGGCATTCAATATAAATGCATATGGACTTTTTTGCTTAACACATAATAATAATAGTAATGGTAATGGTAATGGTAATGGTAATAATAATAATAATAATAATAATAATAATAATAATAATAATAATAATAATAATAATAATAATAATAATAATAATAATAATAATAATAATAATAATAATAATAATAATAATAATAATAATAATAATAATAATAATAATAATAATAATAATAATAATAATAATAATAATAATAATAATAATAATAATAATAATAATAATAATAATAATAATAATAATAATAATAATAATAATAATAATAATAATAATAATAATAATAATAATAATAATAATAATAATAATAATAATAATAATAATAATAATAATAATAATAATAATAATAATAATCATAATCATAATCATAATCATAATCATAATCATAATCATAATAATAATAATAATAATAATAATAATAATAATAATAATAATAATAATAATAATAATAATAATAATAATAATATCGACGAATTCATATTTATGAAACCATCGAAATGACATGAATGCATAAAATTAGTGTCAGCCTCAGGGACCACAATTACCACTATTGCCTACCTAATGCAATTTCAAGTATACTATAGGTGTTAAGGAATGGAGGAGGTGCAAAATCACACGAACATCCACCCATAAGCATCACTACCAAAACAAGACACAAATATGTAAAAACAAATCCGAAAACCTACAATCACAAAAAAACCCGACGACACACTCCCATTTCGATGGCATAACAAAACATAACAACGAGGCGCTTCTCAATACCCTCCCCCATCACATCAAGTGCATATCTTGTAATCAGCGAGCACCGCAACAAGATTTCCAGTCAAAGTCAAAGGTGCTGATACATACTGAAAACATGTTCTCCCATAAATCAAAAGCTCTCTTCGGCAGCAAGAGGTCAGATGCGATAAGCGGTCCAGGCGTGTCAGATTGTGTGGATAGATCTGTTGGGAGATACCTGCGCGCACGACCAGGGGATGGTGTAGAAATGAAGATTCTCTTCGGAGGAGCCTTGCTTTTGATGGGGGTGGGAGATTGTACCAGTCTTAATTCGGCTGATATCTCTTTTTTATCGATTAGATGGATAAAATTATTTAGGAGTAAGATATTTTTTTCTTCCTCTCTTTTGTTTTTTTGTGTTAATAAAACCACTATTTGCAAATCTGTAATTTAATAACCTATGGGCTCTTTTATACTCAATCTGAATTTTGGCTGGGCTGGAAAACTACAAATCACCCGAACCCGCACCTGCTTGGCACGCGTTCCCCCTCCAAGCATTTCCAATGCAAGAAAGAGGGGATGAGATAGTTAAGTATCATGTTTGACATTCTCGAAACTTGGTAAACAACCCCGCTATCTTCTATTGCAAAGGCTAGAGAGGGAAGCGTGTCGGGTTCAGTGATTTATAGTTTTCCAGTTTCGGCTCGAATTCAGATCGAGTATGAAGGAGCCCTATGAAAAATATTCAAGCGAAATTTCCCTTTATATGATTAATACAGGCATTATAAACTTGTATTGTACGGGACTGTTTTTAATGTGGTTTGAAAATTTAGTACGTTTCAAATAAAGTTAGTTACATAAAAGTTACTCTTTTTAATGGATGACACTTTTTTAAAATAGAACAAAAAAGATTCCCGGAAGCCCAAAAAATGCTTAGTTTACCTTGATCTTTGGGAAAGTTTATATATGAATATATTAATTTTTAAAAAAGAAAAGACTTCCAGGATGGTAGTTTCAATATTCCAATGCTAATATAACAGTAAAAATAATTATATTATTAGAAAAGTTTAGTGTAGGTAAAATTTAAATAACATCAAATGAGCTTATCTCTCTTTAAAACTTTGATTTAGTTTAAATAAGAAAACTCAATAATTTGTTTTGATATAAAAATAATGATAAAATAATCATTTAGACATTAGCATCAATGTATTTCCTTAAAAAATATAGGTAAGAGTTATTCTAAAATTCTTAGTACTTTTAACCTCACCTTTTAAATAGTTATCCTATCAAGAGTAATTTTTCTACCATTACAATAACAAAATAAACGAAAAATTTTCCTAAAATTTATATGAATTCTTACCCAAAATAAAGCTTTAAAACGATACCGTTCCAGAAGATTTCTTTCAAATATTTAATATTAAAGTAAAAATAAAACAAGTTCTTCATATTTTAAAAGATCCGAAATTCGGTAAAATGACCTTAAATGCTCATGATTGAAAACGAATTATCCCTCAAACTAAATAAAACCTCGATAAATCAAAAGCACCATTATGAGGAAAATGACATTACACGTTAGGGAATGTACCTCCTTATCAACATTACAATTTCAAAACAAACAAAACTCACAACATCTCTCTCGATTTGCCCCATAAACGAACGAACCGAACAAACACAAAAATAAAATACCAACTCTCCAACAATCCCTAGTTAACAGCATCGGACACGAAGGACATGTGCTCTCCAAAGCGCACCCTATGATTAGAGCAATTCATCATCAAACGTCGAGAGAAGTTTAATGAAAAATTCCTCAAAACCGAAAATCCTTCGCAAAATGCGTTTCATAACTCACCCAACTCCTCATTGTTCTCTCAAAAAGAACCCAGCAAGGTTCTCTCCGAAAAAGAAGCAAAACCCAGAACTGAAGTAGTCATTATGCATTTCTGCTTGGACCACGATAAATGCCGACGTTTATCATTCGCTCAATCATACACCTTTAGCTTCTTGTTTTTGGAGGCGCTTGTCATTACTGAAGTCCGTGGCTGATCCTCTGATAAGAGGTCAAAAGCACATTCGGTATTTACTACGCGAAAACCAGTAGCTCTGCTTGAACTCCGAGGTTTGTGTTTTTGCTGCTGCTGTATCGGTCTGGAAAGTTTTCCTGTTTTATCTGATTTCTGATTAAAAACGGTGGTTATTCGGCTTTATCGAACAAGAATGTGTGGGTTATTAAAAAAACTTTGAGGATATGTGGGTGAAGAAAAACGCTGAGGGATGGATGACATCGTGTAATTTTAAACTCTTTTAAGCAGTCGAAAGCAGTCTTTGATATAGGGAAGACTGGGAAAAATTCAATGACCCGATTTCAACATAGCTTCTTTATGCTGCGTCTGTATATAGATTTTTGAGTAACATATTTTGATCTTAATAGTTTTCTTATAGAATATTTTTAGGTTTTTAGTATTTTTTTAACGTCTCATGAATTTTTATTTTTAATGGAATCGTGCTTTCAAAAAGAAATTTATTTCCGATATTTTTTTCTTGCTGGTTATATTTCCGAAGATGGTATTGATTGAATTAGCTATAAGAAGAATCTATATACATATTTGTGACTACTTTTTGGTATTAAATAAGAATATTTTAATTACATCACAATGACACAAATAAAATACATTTAAGTACTTGATTATTTTGAATATCAATGGAGAACTGCAGCATCTCTTAAAATTCTAAATATTCAACTTTAATTTATTAAAAATTCTCTCCTGATTCCAAAAATTTGGCTTGTCTTTTCCAACAAACTTTTTTTAAGGTAATTATGACATATTTTAATACAGAAAGCTCCTAACAATGTGACGTCACATGTGATTGTGGAAATGTGGGAAACAGCGTTTTCATCGATACACTAGTCTGTAAAAAAAACTAGTGCTCATTGTTTCAAAGCGGGATTATAGCAACAAGCGGGAAACAAAGCACATTTCACGTCACAAGCTGTTTCAGCTCAGACACAAAAGAGGCTGTTTTTAATTGAAAATAACTTAAAATTTAGGGCTTTGAAAAGCATATGAAAACATTTTTTGGAGGTTTTAGGCCATTCTGAACACATTAAGATTAAAAAAAAAATTTGACTGCAGTTATCTATTATATGAATACCAGGTATGTGAATTTTTTAATAATACTAAATGGAATATCCTTTTATTATCACAAAGCTAACATAAGGTATAAAAGAATCAAAATGATCACATGGTACGACATAATCGAATTTAATAATGCACTTAGGTTTAAACCTAATTTATACTATATTTATTAGTAATATTTTTATAATAAATAAACTGTTACTGTTATTATTATTAGTAGTAGAATTAGTATTAGTATTATTATAAACATATTTTATCAACTCCGTTGCAGTTTTATTTTACCATACCATCAATTTCTATTCATGACGCGTTTACGTTTAATCTTTTTCAAGCTTAGTGAACCCCTCGAGTCAATGTTTCAAAGCAATTTATACCTCCTTCTAAACCGATGACACTGCAAAAAGTATTCAACCTGCATCGATGGCCTCGTCCATAGGTGTACGGCCCCCCTACCTCCCACGGCCCGAACACGGAACGCAACATCACCTACCTCTCAACTCTTCTCGTTACGACCGCTGACAGGGACGCCGCCCCCTCTCCCGATTGACACCTGGGACGTCCCACCCGGGTCAGTTCCTTCCTTTGTCTCGGAGCATCTTCTTCTCTGCAGTGATGGAAGCCGGGCACATCCGCCATTCCGTAACTGAGAGATTTGCTTATTCATACAACGAGGCCTCCCCGGGTGGAGTATCTATCGAACCTGAGTGTTTGACAAACTGAAGAGGATCCAGTCTTGTTAGGAAAGGTGGTGTTATGTTCAGAGACCATAGGGAAGCAAGTGTTGCAAAGGATATTGTTCCATATAAGGAGGAGTTGCGAATACGAAGAGTTAATTCTATTTAGAGTCAATTGACTTTTTTTATTCAAATATAGAACCAGATAATTTTGCCCTTCTTATTTCCATCTCGGGATGCGCAGAGTGATACCATAGTTAATTGGGATCTACTGAATCAATTTCTAACATCTTCTGTTGAGTTCGTTACTTGAATTCGCAAACTGGTTTTATATATGGTGTATCCCCACTTCCTGTTTTTGTGTAAGTTAAAATCAGTTATTTTATTTGGAAGGTACAATTAGAATGGATTTTTTACTGCAATTCCCGTAATTTTTGTCTGTATGTATGAGACATCTTGTTTAAATATTATTATTATTATCATCATTATCATTATAACTGATTTAAATTTTAAATTCTAACCAATCATAACTATTTTTACAGCCTATAAAGTACACAAAACGTTAGAAAACCATGCTAATCTGCCAAAAGAAAACACATTATCGCTTAGTATAACGCTTAAGTGAACTACAAATAAAGAATACGTTTAAGACAAACAATATTGGTTGACAATTAAAGCAATATATTAGCAATTTATTCCCTCCATTACTGGTAATTAATTATTATATCTAAAATAAAGCAAGAGCTTTCTTAAGATAATTTTTTATGGCTGAAGAAATGTCAAAAGATCCTTTAGAGTTTAAAGTCAACTACTCTAAAGTTTTTCTTCCTAAAAATATCCACTTCTCTATTTATGATTCTCAATAATACCAACAACTCGAACTCAAAACCTCTTTCATCAACCTCAGCTTCTTGTTTATCCTCACTCATTTCCGTCTTTAATGGTGCATGAAACCACAGGAGACAAAAACTCTCCCCAAAACCTCAGCTCATTTTTGTTGCGCTTCCACTCCACAAACTTTCCTTTTCTCCTGTCTTATTATTATTATTAGCATTATCACAGACGATATCAAACACAAAAGACAATAATGACAATCCGATAGGCAAACATCATCGCCCGCGGGATAGCAGCACGGTCCAGAAGGTCTTACTTCAAAGTGTCCTTTCAGACTAGGTGGTCCTTTAATATTGCGATTGTTATTGTACTACCTGACCGACAATTGGCATAGACAATCTCTATGGTTTTGAATAAGGCGATAAGTGCTGTTATGATTATTGCGGCCGCCGTGGGGATGTGTGCTTTAGGTAAACTGTTGGCTTTTATTCTTGGTCGCACGTAAATGGGACGGCTGTTTTTTTTCTTTTAAGTTGATTTGAGTTAGTCGGCCTTTTCATCTGATGGGATGTAATGAGTTTACGTTTTGTGTGGATATTTTCTCGAGGGAGAGAAATGGACAAATGCGCTCTCGAGGTAAGTTTATAAAAAGTTGGAAGTCGTTTTGGGTGTGTAATTTAGACGGAGCCGGTTTTTTGAGGAAGGAAACTTAAAATCACAGTAGTAATGTTTTAAAATGTTCTCAATGTGGAACGATTTGACTTTAAATATAGTTGATTAGGTTAACTATCTCTGTTTAAAATAGAAAAAATTATTTTATATAATGTGGTCTAAAAATATTGGGGTAAGAAATTAATTATGTATTTATTTAAACTAGATTCATCTTAGAGAAAGTTTTGTATTTTTAAAGGTACCGCTCTCTCACATAAGTTGGAATGGTTTTCTAGTCTTGTTTAGAAATCTCTCATAAAATTAATAACTATTTCTACCACCAACTCTAAACATTCATGTTTTTATCATAAATTTACTATATCCACTTTCAAAATCAAATAAAAATATTAGGAACCTGTAGTTAGTTGTATTTTGAATAAGCATTATAAATGTAAAATTAAAGTTAATAAAATTATTTTCGCTATATTTTATTCGGTGCTTCTGTTATTATTTAATTTAAATTTTGTACCTATAAAATAAAATCAACATAAGTTTTGCTGACTTTTCTTCTACAAAAACCGAGATAGATTCCAAATAAGACAATTTTTACGATTCAGTTCGGGAATTCCATATAAATTCAGTAAGTACCATTCGTCCTACATCAAATGTTATCTTCTTTCCCTAGTTGATGGATTCTCCTGAACCCTCAAAACGCTCATTCACAAACTCTTGCACAAAAACCGATATCAGGAAATACCTCAAAAACATCCAAGAACAGACCACCGCTACCTCATTCAAAGCGCAGTCCAACCCCTTATAATTCATAAAACACGACCTCCGAGATTTACATTCTCCCTCCCTCCGTCGAAAACATATCTCCAGCGAAATCTCCCAGGCAGGATCGAAGTAGACAAGACACGATTCTTCCCTCGCAGTGCAATATAATGACCGCTGCTTCACAGATAAGCAGAAAAACAAAAACAAAAGAGTTGAGTTGGCCGGTCTATTCCATTTTTCATGAACTTTTTCTGCTTGCCGCATGTGGTTATTGTTGTTTTAATGCCGAAAGATTTAAATGGGGCAAGGACAATATTCACGAAAGAACGTGATGCTTATACTCGCCGCTGCTGAAGCGTTTCCGAGACGAAACCAGTAATTTCGGAGGGCCCGAGTCATCCTACTATACTACCAGAAGGGTTGCACTCATGGGGAATTTTTCTCCAATCCGCGCCAAGACTGCTAATTTTCATTGTTTTGCATTCCAGGCTTTTTCATACATATTTCTGCTAGGAAACTAATGCATTCAAAAACTACTCAAAGTAATAGAGAGTCAAACCCTTGACAAATATTCCATCCATAACACAATCTGTGAATTAAGTGACTTCTAAGTTCCTTTGTTTTTAAAAAATCAATATTAGAGTATAACACTTTTTATTGTGTGATTCATTGTTGAAGTGTGCCATTCATTCACTGTGTCATTCATTCAATGACATTTACAGTCAATCTTGCAACATACTTAATCTTATAAAATCGCTAATAAAAACTAAAATAAAAATTAAAAATAGAAATAAAACTCAAATAAAACTGAAAATATCTATATAAGAACCACATACACCGAAAAATCTATCCTATCTTCTGTTCTTACAAATTTTTTAAATGATTTATTATCAAACAAAACCTATGATTATTATCATCATCAAAAACATGACATGATTTCTTAAAATATTTCATAGCATTTATTGAAATAGTTATTGTTCTTAAAAATGGGAGCAGGCATCCTATAAGTATTGACTAGAATCTTGAACGAGGTGAGGAAACTAATATTTTTCAGACTGAAGAATTAGTTGCACGGTTTTGAAGTTACTAATTATCTTGAGTGTAAAAAATGTATTTAATTTCAAAAATAAAGTAACTTAAATGAAAATACAAAAAAAATATTTTCTGTCTCAATATTGGATAATAATTGATAAAAGTAATCAAAAACATAATTTTCCTTGGATTACTCCCCCAAAAAATTATCCCTTTATAGAACAAACTAAATCCCTTACATAAATCTAATAACCCTCTTAAACATATTATGTAACCCCAAAATATTCCACAGCTCCAATGTTAAAAACTCCTGACAAATTCTTGTTAGCCGGCGATCAAATTTACAATGCGTATGGCATTCAAATCAATACGAGGGCAACTTTCGCTTGTAAAAAGATCGATAAATGTTCCTCGGGCATATTTAATCACGTTTATCTGTCATCAGCAGGCACCGTGCATTAAAAAATTCCCTCTGTTCTAGTTTTACAAGCTCTCGACTCTCAGTGATAATTGACATCAACTCCCGACCCTTCATTTACAGGGAGGAGAAAGATTTGGGTTGATACATTTTTTGGGGAGGGGAAACTTTCTGCCTTTTTACTTTCGGGAAACTTTTGCTTTGAGATTGTTGAGCAGTTTTCTTTTTATTCCCAATCAACTGAGTTTGATTTTTCTCTTCTTGCCATTGTTTATCGTTAGTTCTCGAGTTTATGTTTAAAATATTGAAGTCTTAAGAGTTAATCAGTTAATCTAACTTTAAAAACGATTATGAAAATTATACTCATTAGAATGAGGTATTTGCATGAGTGAGGGATTTGCTTGATTTTATACTTTTTCGATACATTATGGTCTAAAACTCCCAAATTTCTGATTTTTAAGTTCAAAAATGTGTTTTAAATAACTTAAAATTCAATTTTATTTTTGCCAAAACGTCAGAAAAGTCACGTTATCAGAAAACGGGCTTCTATTGGATGTGACGTCACAGCGCATTAAAACCATTGTGTTTTCTGTTTTCACGTGATCAGAAAACGGGCTCCTATTGGATGTGACCTCACAGCGCATGATTTGTGATTCGAAAGTGTTTTCGCGCCAAAACAAAAAACGAAATTTAAAAAATTTATATCTCAGAAACTAGGCAACGAAAATACATGATGTAAACGTCATTCTTCAAGGTTTTTTATCTACTATTTTAATAAAATTTAATCCCAAAACGTGAGAATACCTCATTAAGATTTCTATTTTTATTTTGTGTTCTTTAATTAATATTTTCTTTTCTTAATTAGTTCACAATTGTAATTCATAAGCATATGAAACATATGTTCAGCATAAATTAGTCTTTTTAAAAAGTACCAGATAAACTGGAAGAATTAGACAAAATTTTTACATAAATTTCGGAAGTTTTACTTAAAATTTTAGATATTAACTTATGTGAATGATGAATAAAAATTGCAATATACCCAGTGTGTGATCTGGATTTTTATTAATCTTATTATATCAAATATTTTTCTGATTTTCTTGTAAACGATTTAAGTAGCATTCCTTATGTTTCACCTATTTTGATACCTATGATTGATTCTGTGTTGTAATGTAACCCGTAACTTTTGTCATTTTCACTTTAACTGTAACCTTTTTTCCTTCATATTTTGTCTATATAAATTACCGATTTGATGTCTGCATTGTAATTTTGGCACTGACGAAGAGGATCCAGGTATCCCCGAAACAATTATTGTTTGCTGCATTTTAGAATTTTATTGTGTAAATAAACGACGTTGTGTCCAATCAGATTTTGATATTAACTTAGTTTCTCTCTTTAATAATAACGTAAGATTTTTTTATTTGTTTCAATGTAGCCCTATAGTAATTATAGGGGAGAGTGTTGTACCTTTGGACAAAAATCACGTTTGGATTTTTCTAAGACAGGTAAAATCACATTTTTACCATTTAAAATGCCCAACCAATAGTCCTAACCTTAGCAAAGAGGGTTATATTTTTTATTAGCTAAAATCTTCAAAATTGGATTTTTAATTCATTTTAATTACTTGACGAAATTTGTGTCCATAGGTACAACAACGTGCTCTCCCTATGGACAGACCCAGTTGTACTTGTGGACACCCTTAAAAGGGAAAGTTTTAGTTGAAAAATGCTTAAAATGAACATTTTTATTGGTGTATTACCTTTTAATAAACTATTTAAAGCATTTTTAAACTTGGAAAAAGATTTTTTTAAAGAAATGTAGTTTTAGATCGTAAATGATCATTAAAACGAAGTTGATTGATAAAAGTCTTGATTTTTTACCAAAAATACATAAATCACATGGGATTTTCAGATCGAAATAGATAGATCGAATGATAGTTTCACAATCATGCTGATTGAACTGATCCCTTCACTGATCCAAAAAAACCCAATTCGATCGTTTTTTAGTTGTGCAAGCATTTGGAGGTAATAACTTTCGCAAATCTTCTTCGGTGGAAATTTTAAGTTTTTTCTAATCATCATTCTTAAACACGATAGTGTGCTTAAGATTTTATACCATTAAATGCAAAGTAAAATCAAAAATTTTAAAAAGTAGTTTAGATCACAAAATATTTGATTTTTTATCTAAAATCACTTGAAAATAATCGCCGACAAATAGATAACCATTTAGAATTAATTTAATAAGCATCACAGCACTCTCCCCTACAGATATAAGAAAATACACCATTTATTATTTGTATATCTTGTATAGTGGCTACACTACAAAGTAGAATAATTACAGAACCATATTTTTAAAGCAATTAAGATTTTTTAGTTTATTTTTTTTTGAAATCATTAGAAAAATAAAAGTAGTAGTAAAAAGTAGTAAAAAGGTAGTTCATTAAATACTCTTATTTAAGTCTTGCGATGGACAATAAACCAATAAAATAAGAATATTCTTTACGCTTCATAATCGGCGATTTGTTGCCAAATTATGGAAATCCTCTCATTCCCACAAATCGTGCACAAGCAAAGAACCCGAATATGACCCATCTCTTACGACACCTCTCCTGTTAACCTTACATTCAACAACGCAACAGTCAATAGCAGGTGCAGCAGGCAGAGAAAGAGAGAGCTAACAACAGGGAAGTAGGCCACTTCCTAAGGAGAAGCTTGACCACTCACTGCAGCTTCGATAACATTACTCTCTCCCGTGCGGAGGAATTACCACATTTGAATTTCAGATTTTTTCCGAGTGTCGAGATAAGGAATAGAGATATATTCGGAGAGGAAGAGCGAATTATGTTATTAGAGTCATAAAAATTGGGCGGCGTGAGGAGGGATTCGGAAGAAACGTGTGCTGATGTTTACTCTGATAGAAATTATACTAATTTCTGGTGTTTTTCTTTTCTTCTTTTTGAGATTTGATTTTTTCACTCAGTTTTGGATGGTTTGGGAAGGGAATAAAAGGTGAATATTTCTAGAAGAGAAGCAAGGCGTTTCCCTATTTTAAAATTTTTTTCCTCAATTCAAGGTTAATTGAGAAAAAACAAATCCCACACATAAATGGTGCGTGTATGTCAAGTAAGGTGTTTTAGGCCTTTTTTGTAACAAAAGCACACAAGCTGTATCAAACTTATGGACAGGGATTGTATTAAGAGCTGTATTTATTGCAGTTACTACTGTTCGTTGGCTAATTACATAGTCAACATGGATTTCTCCATGTTGGATTAAAGTTTTCGCAAAGGCCAAAATTAGTCTACCAACCAAGTTTGTATTTAATAATTTCCGAACTCTAAGGGAAACTATTTATATATAAGTATTTTTAATAATATGTAAGTTTCTTTTATTTTCTGTGTTATTTATATTTTAGTACCGTAATGTGTAATATGTTATTACACTCAATATTCTGTATCAATTTATTAATTTTTAGTTTCCTGGACGGGATTGTCCCCTAGGTAACAAATATGAATTTTTGGTTTTATCAGTATAAATACTATGAACGAAGAAATAAAGGATTATTATTATTAGTAGTATTAGTATTAGTATCATTATCATTATTATTATTGTTATAGAAAATGTTTGTGTTTTCAAATAAAAAAGATATGATATTTAAAACGAGAAAACCACTTTCTTCAGTCCACAAACCATTCTTTAACAATCCAGGATACTTTTAACCTTAGAATATTTACCTTACATCAGGCATGCTTCGGTCAGTTTGATCCATCACCAAAATGAGCTCAGTAACTTTTAAAAGATTTATCCCTTATGCTAAAAACACTATAGACAGGGGGTGATCATTAGAAGGAGCAATCAAGGCAGGTGTCGTCGGGAGAGTCGCTAAATGATTCATGCCGATCCATAACCCCGATCGCATCGATTCATCGTCTGGTTAGAGGGGAGGTCCTCCCGGCAGCAAGTCGATAGGTGAAAGCAATTCGCCCGCACGCACACCTTCTCTTACTGAGAAAACATTCTGCTGGTGTGCGGTTTCGTGAGGTAGTACAAAAACAAAGGGGATTTGTTTTTGTTCAGGTAGGTTTAATGGGTAGAAGAAGTAAGTGGGCACTGTTTATTATTTATGCAAGGAATGGTTGCTTGTTATGTAGGGTAGTAGATCAGATTTGTGAATATTCAAATTTTAAATATTGAGTTGTACCTGAAATTTTGATTTGGATGGATTAACTGTTGATTGGAATGATATTTTAAGTGTGGGAGAGCTCAAATTATTTGAACATTAAATTTTTATTACTGCTTTAGGTAAGCGTATTTTAAGAAGAAAAAATTATGTTTTAATTAAATAGAATTAGTTATGTGAGGTTTTCTAAGTTTCATTTGCATAGGGATGAATAATTGTTTGAAAACAATTTTGAACAGATTTATTGGCATAGGAAAGGTTAAAAATCAAATCACTTAAGGAAAAAGTTCAAAAATGTTAAGTTTTTAGAGGGACTAATATCGTAACAATGTGTCACCATAAAAACGACTTAAAATTATAGTAAATATGAACTTGTTTTTCTCTTATATCAATTGTTTTTATTTTATCAAATAGTCGATGTAATGCCGTTTTAAAACTTGGTGAGCAATAGTGTAAGAATTTTGTATTATTTACTAGTAGAAGTGACTTGTAAACCGGGCACTACGGGCAAAAGCCAAGCTGTTGCTCGCACGCATTGTTATCTCGCACGATGTATTATTTCTATTTTTCTTTAGTTTTAAAAATTAGTTTAAGTTTGAAGGGAGTTTTTAACTGGAAGGCCAGATTGGCATACTGTAGTTTTGATTTCGCCTGTCTCTCTCTCTCCTGATGTATTTAAGTTAACCGAAATTTTATCTTCAAGTAAATAAATTTATTTTCGTTAAAAGAACATATTATTTTTTACTGGCGCAGTCTGGTAGGATGGAGAGAGAGATGACCATGAATCAGTACCGGTGTTCACCCGAACACGTTGTTAGTTGTGCCACCCGGCACTGAGGGAAAAGCCGCCCGGCTTAAAGTATTCGTCGCCCTGACGAAGGAGCAGAGGCCATCCGGCCCGAGTATTAAGGAGTGTCCGCCAGGGACAAGAGGTGTGCCATCCCGGCACTTAGTGAGAGGCTACCCAGCCTGTATTCGTCGCCCTGACGAAGGAGCAGAGGCCATCCGGCCCGAGTATTTAAGGAGTGTCCGCCAGGGACAAGAGGTGTGCCATCCCGGCACTTAGTGAGGGGCTACCCAGCCTGTATTCGTCGCCCTGACGAAGGAGAGAGGCCATCCGGCCAGAGTATTAAGGAGTGTCCGCCAGGGACAAGAGGTGTGCCACCCCGGCACTTAGTGAGGGGCTACCCAGCCTGTATTCGTCGCCCTGACGAAGGAGAGAGGCCATCCGGCCAGAGTTTTAAGGAGTGTCCGCCACGGACAAGAGGTGTGCCATCCCGGCACTTAAAGAGAGAATTTGATAGTTGTCTAAAGTATTTAAATTTTTTTTATTTGCTCATTTTAATTGATTATTGGGTTATTCTTGAGATTGGAGTTGCTTAGAATCATGGCTTTTCTAAACTCGCATACGAAAGAGGATTTAGTGAATCTCGCTAGAGAGTTGGCAGAGGATCCTGGCCCGGATCTAAGTATCGTAAAATTGAAAAACCTGATTACTTCGAGCATGTACTATGAAGAAAAGGAGACAGAGGTCATTCTATCAACAATTGTGAAGCAGCGACTAAAGAAGGAGGAAAGGGAGCGCGAAGAAAGGGAGTACGAGGAGAAGGAAAGGGAGTACGAGGAAAAGAAGGAGGAAAGGAAGCGCCAGAAAAAGAAGGAGGAAAGGGAGCGTGAGGAGAAGAAGGAAAGGGAGCGAGAGGAGAAGGAAAGGAAGCGCCAGGAAAAGAAGGAGGAACGAGAAGCCAATGATAGGCGCGAAGAGCAACTCAGATGTTATGAGTTAGCAAAACTTCGGTTAGAAGTTTATATTCGGAAGAAGCGGGGTATTCTGGGTAACCGAACGGAGTTGATTTTCAGTCCAAGACACGAGGAAACCCCTTTTACAGTTCAAGCAGGGGAAGTTGGAGTAGAAAAAGAAGAAGTTGAAGCAGAGGAAGTTGGAGTAGAAGAAGCTGAAACGGAGGAAGTTGAAATAGAAGAAGCTGGAGCAGAGGAAGTTAGAATAGGAAGAGATGAAGCAGAAGAAGTTGGGATGGAAGTGGAAGCAGAGGAAGTTGGAAGAGAAAAAGCTGAAGCAGAAGAAGTTGGAATAGTAGAAGCGGAAGCAGATGAAGTTGGAATAGAAAAAGTTCAAGCAGAGGAAGTTGGAGTAGAAAAAGAAGAAATTGAAGCAGAGGAAGGTGGAGTAGAAAAAGAAGTTGAAACAGAGGAAGTAGAAATAGAAGAAACTGAAGCAGAGGAAGTTGGAATAGGAGAAGTTGAAGCAAAGGAAGTTGAAATAGAAGGAGCTGAAGAAGAGGAAGTTGGAATAGAAGATGAAGCAGGAAAGTCTGGAGCTAAGTTCAAGGAGGCGGAAACAAAGGTGCTACTTTGATATACCCCCCCAAAAATTACGCGCCAAATCTGGCACTCCCTACGGACTATTTAGGTTTGCTGTTTCTTGTTTTTTGTGTATATGTAGTAGTAATGTGTAGCCTAGTGAATTACTGGAAAAAATTGAAATTTTGAACTTTAATAATTCCAAAACTAATGAGAATTTTCGGAAAAACTAAATTACAATATTTTGATAAAAAATATTTTTGTTCTTGGTTCAAATATCAAAGTTTTACCATGATTAGTTTTTCTGTTATATTCCAAAAACGTTTCAGCGATTTCATCGGAAAAAAAGGCGTTTAAAACAGGTATTTTGCTTGGCGAGAAAAAAAGTCGCCAAATTTCCGATTTGGGGGTGTATATCAAAGTAGTTCCGAAACAAATAACGAAGAAACCCAGGCTAATGATGATGAGGAATTTTACTCTGAAGAGGAAGTGGCCCTTGGGAAGAAACGCAAGAAAGTTGCTCCAAAGGGTAAAGATGAGAAATCAGCTGAAACACCCACCAGTAGAAGAAACAGACTTATGGCAGTTCCTAACTATTTTGAGGGATCTAGATTTGAAGATGATGTCAGCTCCGAAGTGGATCAGTTCTCTGAGAAAGACAACTACGAACCGGAAGAAAAGGCCACGGTAGATGAAGAAACGGTTGAACTATGGTGTTTTAAAGGGGGAACACAATTATTAGGGTATCAGTTATGGGAATTGATTAGGGTCTGATTATTGGACAGTTTTATTTCTTTGTTGCATTTTGTGTGGCATCCGGAATTATATAAAGGCATCGTTTCGTCTGTTTATTTTACAAAATTTTATTTGAATTGTCATTCATGTAATGTGCCTCAAGGCATCTGTCTTTATGTATAATTTTAAGTTTTCTAGTTTGTTGTGGGTTGCAAGTCACCTTTGATTAATGCTTAGGAAAATTTTGTTGTAGCCCACTGTCACTCCTGTGACGATTGTGCTTCTTTTGGGGGGACTTGTAAGAATTTTGTATTATTTACTAGTAGAAGTGACTTGTAAACCGGGCACTACGGGCAAAAGCCAAGCTGTTGCTCGCACGCATTGTTATCTCGCACGATGTATTATTTCTATTTTTCTTTAGTTTTAAAAATTAGTTTAAGTTTGAAGGGAGTTTTTAACTGGAAGGCCAGATTGGCATACTGTAGTTTTGATTTCGCCTGTCTCTCTCTCTCCTGATGTATTTAAGTTAACCGAAATTTTATCTTCAAGTAAATAAATTTATTTTCGTTAAAAGAACCTATTATTTTTTACTAATAGTAATTTACTTTTTTGTTTCTAACGCTAAATTATTAATGACATCAAAAAAGTCAATGTTGGTTTATAGCCCTTTATACTACATAAATAATTTTTTTAAAACCTAAGGGACACATAGAGGCTATATATCCCTTATTAAAAAATTAATGTAGAGACATGAATGTTCTTGTATGAATTTGTCAATGCTGTAAAAGTGAGATATCAAATAGTATATCAATGGCATCAATTAAAATAACAGGGCTTCTAAAATGATCTTGGTATATCCAGTTTAAGTTATAAGGGTCAATTAAAGAAGTTAAACATGTTCACTCTAAGAGAAAAGAAGGATTAGAGAGGGGATTTTTGATTCAACTTTTTAAAATGATAAAGAAGGGGACACAGAAGGACTAGATTTCAATACGGAAAATAGAACGAGGGGTCACAGATTCAAACTGAATAAAGCAAATTTTTATCAGGATTGTAGAAAGGATTATTTTTCACAGGGTAGTGGATAGATGGAATGCGTTACCTGAAACGATTGTAATTTCAAGTGGGGTAAACGAGCTCAAGAAAAAAAAATTGACAGATACTGGGAATCCGGTAGTTTGCGTTTAAAAGACCGAACCAACCTTGCTGGGCTTAAGCCTGTACTTGGTCGACTTAATTTGTATTCGCATAAAAAATCTGAATTAAAGAAATCCCTTTACATGAGGAGGTACACAACACCCTCACTCACCCCCACGGCATTCCTATCACAAAACAACCATCCAGCATCTCCAAAAGCCATCGTGATCCACCGGGAAACAATCAAGGCTCATATTAATTACCCCTTCCATCCCAAACAAGAAAACAAAAACAAAAACAACAACAAGAAGAAGAAGGAAGGGCCCACCCCAATCCGGTAGCACGCGGCTCACGAAGCTTGGGGCTTGTCACGCCGCTCGTGACCCGCCACGAGCGCGTGCGTGACTTTGCCACCTTCGGGAGCACCCCTTCGCGGCCGCATTTAATTGTCGCTAATGAGGGGTTCTCCTCTGACCCCCCCCCTCGTTATAACTTCATCTTCAGGGAGGAGGATCGTGAGACGAGCCTGTATAAGTAGTGCAATGCTGGCTCTTTGATGGGATTGTTATTAAAGTGCCTGGGTATATGCGTGGGGTGATGTTTGCATAGCTATGAGAAGTGATTTTTTTTTGTTTTGATAAGGACTTTTGTTATGTAGGGCTTGTGGGGAAAGGTTTTGATTCCAAATTCGTGGTAGAGATTACCCAATGGCAATTCAGAATCACATTGAGTGCGGCCACAAATGCTCTCCCGATCTCATAATTCAACCATTTTTTATTAAAAACTGTGCTTAAAGCTTTTTTTTCATCAATTCAATAGATTCTCTTCAAGATACGACTTTATTGCTATATTGTAAACTTCAAAATATAAAAAATACTCGGTATAAAAAAGGTGAAATATTTTTGTATTTAAATATAAAATTATTTGTTTTAAATAACTTTTTGTGTATAAACGTTTTTGATATGTAAATAATAATATATAATATATATGAACCGTACTTTTCATTTATAATTTGATTTGAAGGAACATTAAAGGAGGTTTGTATGATGAACATTATGAATGGTAAAATACTAGAGTATTTCTATGCTAAAGAAGAGGACACGGTTTAAAAAGTGTGTTTAAATCATGGTTTATTTATCTTTATCAACTTTCGTTTATTTTTAATTTATCACATTAAAATAAAAATTTGACTTCTATGGAGATGAAATATAAAGATAGAAGTAAAAAGAAAACCTGAAGTATACTTCACAGAAATAAAGAACTTAAAGAGTTAATTCATCTTTTATAAAATCGAACATGAACAATTTCTTTCAAAAGTTTTGTGTTAATTCCTTTTAAAAGTTTTGGCTCGGTTACCTTTTCATTTTCAATGTAGCACCAAAAATGATACCTAAATGACTCAAAAGAAAAAAAATTTTTTTTACTACCGACTTTTGACTAATTACCCGCAACAACACAAGAAACTACATTACTACGACACTCTCCTCCATGCACCATTCATCACAACTAACTGCATCACGCACGACGTGTCACCGCACAGTAGTACGACTCTCCCCCCAAAACAACACCCCAATGAATCAAACTCTCCACATCAACAGCAGCAACAACAACTCATCATATCGAAACGAGAGAGAAAGAGAGACAACCGAGCCAAAGATCACCACAAATCGCCCAGCTGATCATCACAAATTAATAAACCGAAGAAGTATAGCAACAAAAAGCTAAAGGGGGAGGGAGGGCTGAGCGCACACCTGCGAGTTCCGGGCGTCTTTGCGAGCGCCCCTCTCTCATGAAATCTTGATCCCTCGCGTGCCGGACGCCCCTGCTGAATTATTAACGCCCCTCTGCCCGCAATTGTTTTGTCGCGACGTTGCCATGACAACCCGTGACCCCGCACACGGCCTTTCCCATAGCCGCTTCTTAATTACCTTGACACCCCAGGTATTAATCAATGGGCCACCCCCTCCGGAAAAAGTTTCTTTTGAGGGGGCGCGGAAGAGGAATGATCCTTGAGGAGTGATTCATGGGAGAGGTCCGAGTGGGGATATCAATCTGGGAGTATGAACCGCTTTGTGAAATTTTAATGGGGCGGTGTTGTGTGTGTGAATAATTTCGATGATTTGAATGTGGTATAATGTAATTTAATGATAGTTGGGGTTGTTCATTCACACCTAACACTTAAACCCTAGTGTTTTAATTGAGGACTTCCCGATACTAAGGGCAAGCTCAACATCTAGTCGATTTTCCAATTTATAACTAGACCCCCACTTGTGCATTTTATTATGTTTAGATCGTCCTTTGCTTCTCGAAATATGCGGAAAATGATACTAATGCCAAATCCCAATCAAGAACTCCATCCCTGCGTCTTCATCATGGGCTTAGGCATTGATTCCTTTGGGGATTTTTGTTTGTGATTTGGTTATGATCGTGGAAATTTTGCCTATTTGCATTGTTAGCGGCATTCTCACTATACTTAGGAAACGATACAAAGTGGAAATTAATTTAACTAATATGTTTTGAGTAAACTAAGAAACTTCTTAAGCCTTCTCTACAATTTTATAACAAATTTTAGGGTATAGATTTAATTATGTTATTCTTCATTCCTATCATAATACTGAACTCCCTAACTTCCTTTTTTAGGTTTTAAAGTGTGTTAAGTTTTACGAAGAATAAGCAAACTACGATGTAAACTCACTAAAGATTTGAAGTTTTAGTTTCTTTAGGTGTATTTAATATTTGTACAGTGTTCACCAGCCATTCAGGAAAGAATTAAGCAACACGCGCTAAGATAAAAAATAACTCTAAAATTGTAAGTTTATTTTTTGAAGTGTTGAAATTCGAGAGAAACTTTATGCTCAGTTGGTTTTGTCCCAAATGCAAACTCAATCAGGTTTAGTTAATGTTTTTCTAACATTATTAGCCATACATTTGTTTTATGCGTGAATGATTTTTAAGAATCTTCACTATATACAAATGAAATCGTTAGGAACCTAATTTTTCTTTGATGAACCAATTCAAGTAATTTTAATTGAAATATTGAACTTAGTATTATTATATGTGAATGCTTAGCTGCATTGCATAGTATAATTAGTTTGGGGAATTATTATTGAAAATATAACGGCAATATTTATTTTGCCACTTATGAACTTTTAACCGTATGTTTCCAAAATTATCTCTTATCCACCTCTGCCTTTGCATAATATGTATTTATATCTGCTAATAAGTACAAAAAAACCCATTAAAATATAAAAATTTAGAAACTAAAAATTTTGTAGTTGTCTTTTCCAAATAAACAATTAGGCCCTAAATTTTAAATTTATTTTAGACAAATGAAAATAATAATACATTTTAAATAAATTAAAATCCAAAAATTTAGTATTTTTTTGACATTATCACAAATAAAATCTCCCCTTTTCAACAAATCTAACAAACTCTTCCACTGCTCCAAGAAAACTGCTACACTGTTTTCAGACCACGATACACGAGATCGTAAAAGGCCGAGAGGAATGCGAGGCTTACCCGATCACCAACCTCCGGGGTCTCCCCCAACCCTCCCATTAAATAAAATTCCCTCGAAACAGGTTGCTAAACAACCGAAATGCACAATTATCCCGGCCGAAAGAACAATGCCGTGGTAAAGTATTGAGGCCAGGCAAGGCCATTAGACCTAATGGAGCCTTCATTTGGACGGTGGGGGTCACCGGGGTTCACACACACCGAGGAATATAATATCGCATGGAGCAAACAAGGAAGCCGGATCGCAAGATTGATGGGAGTTTTATTTATGGGAAAGTTAGTCAAATCGAGCTGGCAACGGAGGGATGAGGGTCCTTGGTTCTGAGAAGAGCGCTTGATGCATTGGGAGAGAGCCTCGTGACTGTATGTCAGAATATATGAAGTGATTTCGATGGATATCCAATTTTTTGTTTCAATTGATTTTATTTGTAATAAGATTTTAATTGGAAATGGGATTTATAGGTATTCTTTTTATTTCAGTTTAAAAGAATTTAAATACACTTTGACATGAACAGAATGCAGAAACCGATACTTTTTGTGAAAGGGATGGACTCCATTTTCAGAACGATGAAGATAACTACCACTACGGACTACTTAAATTTTGCAAATAAAGCTGTAAAGTCTATTTATGGAGCTGCGTATATGTTTATAGGTAATTTATTGGGAAAGATTCATTTTCCAGACTTCCAGTTCTTTGTTGAAGAAACACTTATTAATTTCTGTTCCTCCATTGCGATAGGATTTGATGAATAAATGTATTATCTGGTCTTAGGTTAGTAAAACTACTAAAATTTCTCGATAATAACAAATCCGAATATCGAAGGACCCTTTAGTGATGAAACGATGTTCTTCTGGAAACTATTATCTAGGTGTCTGGGTGATAACAAAGGTTTTGATGAAATTCCAAATAACACTCTACAATAGATTTTTCGAGAAAGTATTTCTCTCAGCTACTATTTCAAAAACTCAAGTTCCTCAACTAATCTTGGTCAAATGTGTTCTCTTGTTCTCTACATAAATTCCACCATGGTTTCGGAAACTATAGCTTTAGATCCACAATAGAAAATTGAGACCGGAAATATCATTTTCCTCATTCAGGAATATATCACATTGTATATTTTTAAGGTTAAGGAAAAAGTTTAAAATATACCGATAAATTCTATTACTTTACATTTTATTGCAATCTGATCCCCTACCCTGAAAACACTGATATTTTTATGGCTGGCTCGGAAGACCGAATCTCTTAGGATTTAAGGCAGAGTCGTGCAGTTCCTGATAGAGCCCGACTTCTGCCTCCATCGAAAATGGATGGAACCACTATTTATCGTTCCCTTCCAGTTTAGCCATGTGTCTGAAGGTGGAAAATGGATAACTCATATCGGCTTAAGACAATTAGTAATCGAAAATGAATTCCTAACACCATTTCCAACACATCCCATTTTCATTTCCCAATGTAGCTGCGTTTAGTTCCCTGCATATTTAAGATAGACATAATGAAGAGTGTAGTTACTCACTTTGGCTGTTCCTACTGCTGAGGTAGTCCTCTTTGCAGATGAACCTGTTCTCGTCCAGGACGTAGAGCTCTTCCCCAGTGGACAGCTGCTTCCGGCACACCAGGCAAGTGAAACACTTTAGGTGGAACACTTTGTTGCGCGCCCGCCGCACCAGGTCGGTGGGCGAGATGCCTTGCGAGCACCCAGAGCACTTGGTGCCGAAGCGCCTGCAAAGGAAACACTTCGTTATTGCAAGTATAATTAATACAATACAGAAAAACATTACAAAATGTCACCACTGCAACAAAGAGATAAATCGAATTTAAAACTGTTTGAGTTAGCTCGTTGTAACAGCAAACACCTCATTCTATATTGCCACCAGAATAAAGAAGGTTGGCTAGCACAATCATACACAATTAATAAATCAAAACCTATCTTTTTTTGGGAGGGGGGTTAACTTTAATAAAAGATGTCTCAAAATTCTACACCCTTTAAGAAAATTAAAACTCAAATGTCCATTACAAATATGAGACATTGATGGTCAAACAGGGAGTTTCAAATTCTCTTACACAAGCCCAATTCATTTCTAATCTCACTCTTTGAAAGGGTCGATTTAGGACCAAGAATAAAAAAATATTGTCATACTACTTTTGGTTTAACAATAAGTAAATGTTTAAAAGTTACGGATTTTAATATCAATAACGATACAAGAATATCTTCTCTAATCCTTAAAACATTAATTAATTTTAAAAATATAATAAATTACTATTTTTACTTTTTACAGATTCCATAAATTACTTTTACTGCGTACAAAGGGGCCATCATTTAATGTACTGCTGTCGATAAACGAGGACCAAGCTTGCTTGGGGAATCAACTGGGGGTTCAGCGTCGGGCTTGCCACTCGGCCTGGACACAAGCTAAGTAATTAGCACCCCAGGCCCAAAATGCTAATGAAACGGAGATGGGCACCGCCTGATAGGCCACTAGGCCTGGTCAGATTTGATTTGATTTGATTATAGTTACAAATGTGGAACGACTTAAACACTCCATTGCAAAATGTATCAACAATAATACCATTCTCAATTTGTTAGAAACAAACTTTTAGAACTTTAAGTTCATTGAAGAGGCGCTGTACACAAGCATTACATCCAAAAACCTTAGAGCAAATTTTTGAAATTCCACTCCCATCACGCTTACATCACACCACCTCCATTATTAAAACTCTCCCTCGAGTGAAAATCCCCACTCTCTCTCTCTCTTTGAGAAAGGCACCCTCAAAAGTCCCCAGGAAACGCATCGGCCGCGCCGCAAAATGTGACACCGGTGTCAAAATTTCGTCCCCGCATTCCTCGGGTCACGCGAAAGAACCGTCTCATGCATAAATTCAGGGTAATGAGAGCCACCGCTTCACTAACAAGCTGCTAAAGTGATACAAAGAAACGACATTAGCGCGCTTGCTTTACCTGTCCTGTGGTAGTAGTACGTACGGGGAAGAGCACGCAGCGCTTAGAGAGAAATGCTACGCAGCATCTCTTCTCGTGGACATCGTGCGAAGGAGACTTGAATAATGAATCTCGCTTTTATTATTTTTGCGTGGATTAAGTGAGTGACTGGGGGAAGTTACCACCGGATTAGGGTGGTAAAGAATGAGGGGGAGGGGAAGTTTTGGGAGGTGTTTTCGTGTGATGCGGGTTCTTTGTAAGGAGGTGAATGGATGTGGAGAATTATTAATACACGTTAAGAGTTGTTAAATGGGAATTGGAAACTTCTGAGCCGTTATGCTTAAAATCAAAGGAAAGCCAAAATTGATACTGAGTTCTTTTAAGAATTGAGCGTTTATGTGTACACTACCTACGCGTTTATGTGTATAATCTACCTGTTTCATGCACAGATTATAATTTTGTATCCAAGGGTCTACTAACTCTAAAAAAAGAACAGCTAAAAAAGTTGAAAAACGACTCAAAACTACTAGTCCAGGAAAAATCATATTTTTTACCCTGTCGTTCCTAGAATACCTGATATATTGATTGCCATTGAGTCTTATGAAAAATTTAGAGTGATAAGGACTGAAGGAGTTAAAGACGGAATGGTTCGTTAATACAACAATAGCATAACTATGATCTGGTGTTCGTGTGCGTGTTGCATTTGGGGTATTCTTTCACTTAAAAATGTATAATAATGAATTTTTTTAGCCGAGCCTACTTTTTTTCCAATATAGCAATACGGATCATGAGTCAAAGAACTAAAAGTAATTTAATAGTCTCATGTTAGTAAGGGTCCCAAGAATAGAATCAATTTGGGGAAGAAGGAATTTAGAAGCATATTTTTTTGGCAACCAATTTGCTTGCTCCCTTCTGAAGAATGCTGTTTTTTTAGACATAGACAAGACTTTATTGTAATGGGCTCGTGCCCGTTTACAAAGTAGTAAATATAAAGGAAGAAAAAGTGCAAATAAGGAAATAAATTAACACTTAATTATCATTGAACATTAAAACTATGAAAGATAAACGTAAATATACACAGATAAATATTAAAGGTTGTTGGAACATTGGGCTAACTCGATTCATCTAATAAATTTTTAAGGACTTTTAAAATAGAAATTGTAAAATAAAAAATTCTTTCGTATTGACTTTGAGTTAATATTAACTGAAAAGGTATGCTGTTATAATACCACATAAAAATTATATTTTTACATTATTCATGGAATTTCTGATAAAAGTTTTAAAAATACGCGCACAGAAATTTTATCGGGTAGTTTTTCTACTAAATCTGTACGAAGTGAACGAAAATAAAATTAAAAACAGGTCGGTGGATCTAAAAAAAACTAGCTGAAGATCGAGAACAGACAATTCCCAACAATTATAACAAACATCTCCATCTCAATATTTTAGTCGACCATCAAGAGCAGCACACTCAAACAACGCGTAAAAAGCCTCTCCTGACCATCCCAGTGTCGGGAAGGTGGGTGTTGTCAGGCCGATGACGTGCCCCTGCGACCCGGCTCTTCATGAATATGCGAGTCATGCTCTCGCTGCACGGGGCACCTCGCCTATGGACAGACAGTGATTGAATTCGCGCGCCGGATGTGGGTATGGATGGATGGACGTGCGCTTGACCCGCACTTGATGGTTTTTTATTTTTACTTTTGTGGAGGGTATGCATGTATGCAGGTAAGTTGTGGTAAATGTTGAAGGGAAATGCGTCTTGTGTTTTTGAAAAGGTGTTTGATACTTTGGGTTGTTAAGTTTCGTGATTTGTTAATAAATTTAAGTGTTTTCGAAGGATTTTTTTTGTTGATATATTTAACCACAGAACATAAGGTGAAGTATCGTTTCCAAAAAACGATTTTTAGGGGGTATATTAATTCGTTTTACGCTACGTAAGTCCATTTTAAACATAGAAGTAAATATTAAATGGTTAAATCAATTGGTTAAAAACAAATGGTCAGTACGAAAGAGAATAAAAATTGTGTGTGAGTTCCCAGGTACAACCCTAGGATTACCCTTTATAAAGACACGTTAACTTGACTTTTAGATATTTTAATTAAATAAATTTTAGAAATTTTCCCAGTTACACCCATTTTTTTCTATAATCATTATAGTTAAATTCAGTTTATATATAGTTAAATTAAGTTAATAATGTTAAGTTAAATTAAGTTATAGTTATAGTTAAATTAAGATCCAAGAAGACAAGGGTTTTAAAAACACCCAAGTTTAAGGGCTTGTAGAGTTTGGACCCTTATTATCCTTCATGAAAATGATGAGTTCTATTGTTCATCACTATTTTTCACTGAAAAAAATTATGTAATAAAATAAGAAATTTTTTAATCATAACAAATTGCCTATGCTACTATTTTTTTTCTCAAAATGAAAAGATTGCTCTTTGTATCTCATTGATACAAGAGAACAAAAGTCATGGAACAAACAGGAAACAAAAAAATATCGCATCCCTAATTAATAGACATTTTAAAAATCAAATTAATTTTTAGGTACTAAAATGAATTTCCAGGGTGTTATAACTTTGTTTTTGGAAGTAAAAAACTAAATGTTTTCATGTTCATTTTAAAACCTCTTTTATAAAACAGTTTATAAAATAATTTAAAATTACAATAATATATCATGATACATTAATCCAGCTGATCAAAATATTTTATGACATTTCATTTTGAATAACAAAATTATTAAAAATTTTAATAATATTTTTGTTAAAAAAGATGAAACTTAAAATCAGATACAAGCTTATCAGATAGAATAACTCAATGTGACAAACTAATGTTGATGATAAAATAAAACAAGTATTTTCCCTAAAAATGCTTATAAGTGACATTCCGTACTCAAATAGTTTCCAATCCTCTCCAGGGAGGTCAAAGTTCAATCTACAACTTCACCTTCGTAACACCTCCGCAAAACAGGTGGTTTTTCTATGTCGTGAGCAGAGATTATTTGTTAGCCAATCCTGGCAAAAGTGACAGCTCTACCAAAAGATGAAGAGCTCCAAGACAAACTGCCCAATGGATATTGAGGACGATTAGTATCTGTGTCAGACTTGTAACACATGGTTCCAAGCTCGATTCCGGTAAAACGGGGATGTTAAAGAATCGAAATATAGAAAGTATAGGGAACGTGTAGGTACAAGTGGAAGAAATGAAATGTTTCAATTTATCATTTTGTACAACTATATAAAGAAGAAGGGATCAAGATGTTTAGAAGTAGATTTATGGTTAAGAACGATGGAAAGTTTAACATTTTATTTGATAAAGAACCACTGAGAAAACTTAGGGAGACATTAAAGGACATGCTTACGAGGTTTTCTAGCTGTAATTGTGATATATAAATATTTAAGATCAGCGAACACTAATGATAAAATAATAACATCTTTAATTACATTTGTAACTTCATATTATTTATTGGTGGCAATGTGATAAATCCGGCATTACTAATGGAGGGCAATGTGATAAATTAAATTGCATTTATCAATGAAATTTATCACTTTAGCCTCCTCCACTCTGGGCATTGATAATAATGCCCAATTAATAACTTTGCTTGTAACAAATGTATAATATTTGTATCAAACTAATCAAAATGCTATCAAAATAATGGTCAGTATTAGGTTTTGGAGGATGCTTTAAAAATATCTCGATATTTTCCTCCAGTTTAATGGAAGTTTTATTTTGATGTTAGTAAAGCTATAGGTTAAAAAATCTTTAAAAATAGATTACAAGATTGGTTGTATTGGAATGAAGGATTCCTTTTTAGGTATCTTACTATATGAAATAATAACCCTGTTTAAACTATAGTTAGTAAAGTTAACTGGAAAAATATCTAATATCTAAAAAATAAGGAAAATAAAGGAAAAATTTAATTTAAATAAAAAATAAAAAATAAAGGAAAAATAAAATTTAAATAAGGAAAACAAAATAGTAATATCTACTTAACTCCATAATGTTTTGAATGAAGACATACTTATTTATATTTACTTTAATTCACCAATTTACTACCAAAGCTTTCTGGGAATAAAGATTATCTCCAATCAATCAAAAAAAAATTGAAACCACAACTAAATCTAAATTTTCGACCAGAATTAAGAGACAAGCCCATTTAAAATAATTTCCACTCAACGGAATCCCGATCCAAACTAATCACATGCTTTTAGACATCAAATGAAGAGCTTATCTCAATGGAATAAATGAGGATAAGCTCTATCAATGGAATCGAATCTCTCCGCGTCAGCTCCTATCCCCAATCAAACATTCCCGTTCAAGCTCATTCAAAGCCTGGAGAAACTCGTTCATAAAACTTAGACAACCTGATAAGTGGACTAACGTGAAGATTGCGTGGTAGTAAAAAGGTGACCACACCTTTCCTCGAGTCATCGTGTGCTGCGTTCCTCGTGTTCTCAAACTAAAAATCACATGTTGATAATCTTCCCGAATTTGCATAATGTATGCAGTAAAAAAGAGTATATTTAGCTTTATCGCAGGGGAACTCATACTTTCCATTGCTGGAGATCTAACCCTGTCTTTAGGTTGATTTATTAAATATTCATAAGTGTATTTCATGCTGCCCTTCAATCAAATTTCGTTTTTTATTATTGTTTTTTCGTGAATGGATTTGGGTTTTTTGTATGTTAATGGACCTACCTCGAAAAACCGTATTTTTTTTGTTTTTTAGAAGTGGAATATATTTATATCTGGGGTTTGGGATGATTTTCGAATAATGGATTATGATCAATAACTGTATTTGACAATTGATGTAAGTGGGTGAAGTAATTCAAGAAACAAAAATTCATTGGAAAGAAATGTCTTGATGGAGCTATATAAATAAATGTACCTTTTAATGCCTGATTATTCATGAAATATCTCGTTTAAAAAGATAACTTTAACAAGGTGTGAACTACCAAATATTTTCTTCATTTCTTTCAGTTAGTACAGGAGACTCTCTCTTAACCGGTTCCCGTTCAACCGGATCTCTGCTTTAACCGAGTGGACCTAAGTTATACCTAACCTAAGCTTAACAAAAAAGGCAAAATTATGTAGAAATAGTCGATTTTCGAGCCTTATGAAAATTTTTTTAAGCATTTTCTTCTAAAGGGTATGTAAGACATAAATAAGACTTACTGAATTGTACAAAAATGCATTAGTGCTGCTGCTATCGGATTTTTTTCATTTTTAAGGGGTTAGACTGGTAAGGAAGGAGTTCATTCTAATTGTTTTACATCTCATTTAAAATCATAAAAAGTTGTTTGGTGAAATTGCATTGTGCGAAAGAAAACTATCGGATATCGCCAAATTTCGAGTAACCTCGTGCAGAGTAGTTCAGCCAGAAGTGACTTAGTACCTTTTTCCTGAAAGTAGACGACATATAGTTAATGAATCTAAAATGCTCACTAAACTTTTTCCTTAGCCACACCATTTTATACTAAACATCTTTCCCCTTTCTGCTGAGGAATACACACTCCCGAACAATCTCTTTGATCCACCCCAGCTTGGTTTAGAATCAAACCGGACTAAACGGACTAAACCGGATCTCACGTCTCATCAAAACGATCTTTCGCAACAAAAAAAACAGAAACCCAATTAAATTCATAATCATAACCTATCGTTGTAATTAAGCTTTAACTCAAAGATCTTCACTGTTCGTGTTCCATTCACCGAAATACCCCAAACTCTCACCAGAAAGGGCCTGTTGATGCCCCCACCTCCCGACAATTAAAATAATCTTCCGCCCTCATAAAAGCCAAACCTAAACACCCCCGCGAATTTATCACCTCCGCGCTAGAAGAGAGTGCCGGCGCTTTAGCGCTTTTTCACGACCAGCACCTATAAGAATTAGGCCCATACCTTTGTCTCTCAATCCCTTCCTCCCCCCCAAAAGAAATCCACCCTTCTTAAAAACGAGAGGAGGGGGGGAGGAAATATGAATAAAACTCAGATTATCGTCCCTGCTCATCACTGCGGCTCCATTTTTACGAGCATTATAAAATCGGGGAAGAAAACCACGGGGCGAATCGCATAAAAGCTCGGGCAGGCCCCATAAAGCATGGAGGGGACCTAAAGTCGGAAACAACACGAAAAAATGACGGCGCTTGTTTATGTAAATATATCAGCGCCCAGAGAGAGGTATGTGGCTTATTATTATTATGTAAGCCTCGCACGAAAAGAATATTTCGGGGAATCGGTGCTACCAATTGTTTCCTTCGTCTTGGGGAGCCTCCCATTTTTACTCCTTCCCCCTCCGTCGTTGCCATGGTGACTGGTATCTTGTGAGCCATTCCCATATCCCCATCTCCCCCTTCTGATTAACGGACGATGCTCAGAAACAAAGGGGAGAACGTATGGGGATCCTTCGCTCTCTTTCTCTCTTCACTTCTTTTCTTTTTCCCTTTTTTTCCCTCTTTCGTTGTTGTGTTTTTCTTTGTTATTACTTTATCCTTTCTTTGATGTTTTTTTGCTGTTGAGCAGTCCGGGTTTTGGACTTTTCTGTCTTGGAGGGAGTCAAGTTTGGACCGAAATATCTCTGGTTTATCCTTTTTGGATTTTTATTTTTGAGTTGGCGAGGGATATTATCGGAGTAGTTGTTATCCCATACTGGTGATTTTTTTTGTTGAGGCTTGATTTCTAAATTTAGTTTTTGGAAAGGTTTTCTTTCTGCTTTTTCGAAAAATCAGACTAGGAGAGATTATATTTCATTCACTTTCAACCTAATTTTCTAATGGTAATTTTACCAAAATAAAATGTATTATATAAACCTCTAGGTACTTTGCCATAAAATTTTTGTGTGGGTCGGGAAATGTGGTTTACGTGCCACCCCAACTGTGAACTAAGCGTATTGCGAGTAAAAATCCACGAAGAATTTGGGAAGGGAAACAAACTGATACTTATTGTTGTTGTTTCTAATCCCCACGCTGTCTAGCGGCAGCTAGACATGATCCATGAGTCCATACACTCTTAAAAAATCCAGGGCAAGCAAAGGTTCCGTCGCAAAAGTCTCCTTAGGTATGCGAAGACAAGCGAGAATGTGCTCTGGGGACGCACTCTCCACTCCGCACTTTGTACAAACAGGGAAAACCTTGTTACCATGACTAAATAAGCAACTCCTCAGGTAGACGCTGGCAAATCTCGACAGTGCCGTCACTGATACTTATTACGAGAGCTATTCATCATTTGAATGCCATTTCATAAAAGATAAGTTAGTATTCAAATTATGTTTGATGTCTGAGGTACATCAAGAATATTTAACGGATATAAAATACTTTTATAGATAGATGGACCGAAATAATCGTTCAGGTATCAAATGGTTTTGAATCTAACTAATGAATTTACCTTCCAACCTCACCGAATCAGTTGAAAAGCCGTGAAAGAAAGTATTTGATATACCTCAGAACTGGATACGTTTAGAAATGTCACCGAAATTTTGAAAACCACTTTCCATTGAGCGATATCAGGGGTTTATGAATATCCTGCCTGATTGTGTAACACATTCTTAAGACTTCAGTTAAATATACTTCAGGAGGTTTGCTTAGTCCAACTAATGAAAAAGTATGATCACACTGCACAATACCTCTTTCCAACATAAAAACACCCATTAATTACCACTACCTGCTTTAATCCAACGTCATAGCAGGAACAAACGCAAAATCGAAGCGAAAGTTTCTCGAGCGAGGCGTCAACCCCCCAAACGACTCCATCGCACGCACGGATCGTTAGCGGGTGTCCGATGCCGGATGTCGTGCGTCGCGTGCCACCGCCAAAACAACGGTGCGCCACCACCGACGACAAAAAACACGTGGGACCGTGAACACGACGGGGGAACAATGGACTGAGTTGGTTGATGAAAGTGGACCTAGTCCCGGCTTTGGAAACTTTGTTTCAATTGGAAGGGAATTTTTTGACGTTGACGAATTGACGCGTTTTAATTGGATAATATTACGGGGAGACTGATTTTAGTGATGCATTAATCGTTAAAATTTATAGTATATTGTACATGCGAGGTTTGCGACATTTTGTTTCACATTGCTTTAAAAATTAGAAAATGTTTAAATGTTTAAAACGACATCTTGTAGCTGTCTCGATAAGATTTCAATTTATTATACATTGTATAATCAATCAGTATCAAGGTTTCAATTAGTATCAAGGGTTCATAAAATTGGTGACAAAAACGCGAATTAAGAATATTAATCTTTCGGTAATGTAGTAATGAAAAACTTCTTCCTTTTACGAATGATTCTATACACAGCGTTTGGTATTTTCCCATTTGTTTAATTATACCATCTAATTGATCTGAGACACTTTAAAATTCAGTACAACATAGTTTTTTCATGAAAATAAACTATGCAAAAGATCTTGAGCTTTATAATTCAAGAGGTGAGTTTAAAAAAGGAGTTGTGTAACAAGAAATCTTGTTTTGAGATATCAGGCCTAAAAAATTTTCTGTTGGTATTGTATGCGTTTTTACAAAACTTCTCTATGACAATAGAATCTCTGTTAATATTGGACCAAGAAAGATTGTGTTTGTTTTTAATATTCAAAAAACACCCGATTCATCCACTACAATAACTCATTATTTATGAAAAAATTTCACATTACCTCCTGGACGAATCTTGATCGAATTTTTTTCCCTCTGATATGATCAACTCATGATACACCAATTACTTTTGAACCTGACACATCTAAACTCAACTATTACTTAATATTCTATACAAAGCCATGATTCATTTAACACACACAAGACTTCCTTTTAAAAATTTATCATGACTTAAGTCATTTCAAACACGAGTCGCGTTTCACCTTTTATGTCCATTTCGGCCTGGTGTCAGTGCTATGCTAATTTTACGAGAGTGTGCAGGGGTTAGTGTGTGCGCGGTACACTCGGTTCCGTTCTGATGTGACATTTCCGCACACAGAAAGTTTCTTGGGGGACGACATTAGACGTCGCACGCACGGGGTCGGGAATAGGGTTGACGTGAGCGTGGCAGTTAAGTCCTGCGCTGGTCATTTGTCCGACGGGTAATTTTTGTTAATGCTGGGTGTATTAGTTGTTATTAATTAGAAGTGGCTCATTTGTTTTCAAATATTGAGGTTGTGGTGGAAAAGGGGAAATTATTCATTATAGAAACGTCGTAATGCCTGTTATTAATGTTGTAAATTAGTCGTCGGTAATTTGGTTTTCTTGATTGATGGTAGATTTATATAGTCTAAACGAGGGTATTGAGTCGCAGGCTTCATTGAAAACAAATGAATAGATGGATAATCAAAATAGGGTTAAGTCTTAGCAAGATGTAGACACGTAGATATCAAATGTAACTAAGTATCACACATACCTGAAGAGTTCTTAACTAAGAATGGTTAACACAAAAACATAATATGGAACATAATATTAAATTTATTTATCTTTATACTTGCTATTTTAGTAGTTTTACCACCAAAATTACTCTTGCTGTCATATAGTTTCAGTAAACTGAAAAGTAATGCAAGTTCTATTAGAAAAACTACAGTTATGGAATATCTACTTGAAAAAAGAACAAATGGAAATGCAATTTTACAGCTTTTCATTGTGAAAGAAATTATCAGATCATCGGAAGAAAGGGTTCATTGATTAATATTTTGATCCCACCACACGTAAAAATGCGTAGGTATTTCTCTCAACTTAAACGGTTTCTTGTAGCAGTTTTTTCTTGCCGTTCTAATAATTGTATAATTCGTAAATGATACTGTCAATAGCAAGCAATTTATTTTGAAACTTCTTTGTGTGGATCATAAAAAGTATTTCCTATGGATATTTTACGGCTACTTTCTCTCTTAAATTGAGAATTTCTAACTACAAACTGAAATCCAGATAACAAAGTCCTTGGATAAAGATAATTCTGCTCCAATAGGTAAAATCGTAAACGCCACATCAAACACTTAGGTTTACCAAACTAAGTCAAAACATCGTTTTCAAACAGTCGCCAAATAATAATGAAGATACCTAAACCCCAACAATAGAAAAGGTGTCACCGGAAGCTACCATCCAAAAAGAACCCCCCTCTCCCTATTTCATACCTCACTTACCCTCAACAAGCAAGGCTTTCCAAGAGATTAGCCTGGTCTTGTGCCACTAGTCACAGGATTAAGTGTCCCAAGAATAAGAAAGGGTAAAAATGGCTCTCAGCTCACGTCTCTCAGTCGAACTGTCAAGAGGCTGCTACTGTAAGTGTTGCTTCCGTTTCTGTTGGTTCCATTGTCGAACGTTTGTTGGGGTGTTGGGACCCATTGCTACATCGTCTTGGGTGTTCTTGTGGGTGAGTGAGGTATGAATGAAAAGGATTGTGTTAAGGGTTATTGACTGAACGTAAGGGTGTTTGTATCGTAGAATGAATGTGAATGAACATTGAGATTTCAAGTGAATGAAGGGCTTAATGTCATGAGTAAGCTTTGCTATAGGTTCTTCCAGATGTTTCACAACCAATGAGAGAGAGGGGGAGAGATTGCTAGGAAGAAGGAAAGTTTTCGAGAGAACGTCACTGCTGGAACCCAATTTACAGGCTCATGTAACAAGGATTCAACGGGGAAAATAGTGATTGCACACGAGTGTGGTCGGAAACTTTTGAAGATTTCGATAATCATGAGTTATAAATAGACTTCTGAGACTTATCAATGATATTTAAGCGCTTTGAGATGAGATAATTATCTTCCCAAAAGTTTGGGAATCGCATGACTGCTGGAAGGGAGGTTTTTGAATAATACACAGCTTAAAACTAGCATAATATAACTGCTTATCAAAATGTTTTTTTATATCTGAATTAAATTAACTTTTTAATCAAGAAGTTTTATCAACATAACTTGGGTTATGTGTAGTTAGTAGTTAGTATTGTTCATGGTGCGGTATAAATCGACTCATGTAGTCAAATTTCTTGCACATCGAGTAAATTGCATTCATTAAAAAATAAAAATACGATCAGGCAGGAAATAATGCACTGCATTTTATTTTTTTATGTCAATATTTCAAAAAAACATAAAGAAAAAGTTTAAGGAAAAATGCCACTGACAGTGATCAGTCTGCAAGTTAATTAAAATAGTAGTAAATTCCTACGCGGTCGGAGAAAATATTTGGGGTTATACTTTCTGGGGGTTAGTAGGCTATGGTTTGTAAAGATACGAAACGTCCAAATATAGCATCAGTAAACAAAATTGTTAACTGGAAGGTTAAAACTTCAATGTATAGTGTGCATCAGATTCCTCAAAAAAATTTTCTTACTATTGTTTTTTTCTTTGCAAAAAAATTCTTGAAGTTACCTTTAATCCATAACTTCCCGATACTACCTCTTAAGTTACTCGCTGGACACCTGAGGATCTCTAAGCCACAGTGGTGAGGTAATGTAGCCCTCACCAAATACATTCGCTCGCACAACCCCGTTTTACTAGGGGGCCACTTTCATCCATCTCCACACACAAGCATTCATGCCCGAATGGAGAATCGAACTCCAGACGTACGGCTTCACAGTCAGATACTCTAACTACTAACGCTACCCACTCTGGGTATTTCTTACAACTGTCATGGAAAATGTTCCAATAATAACGCCTGCAGAAGTATTCAATCGATTCCCTCGGGAACAAATCTTCTTTTAAAAGCTCTATCAGTTCCCAAAATACCACCAACTCCTATTCGTCCCACATTCCCATGTCCATCTTCCAGACATTCTACAACACACATCGATTTGTCAAACAGCACTTCCACCCATGGGTGGTCCCAACACCCTCCCCAGTTAAACACCTAACAATACAAGATCGGTAACGTCAACGTCAAGAGCAGGATAAAAATTAGCCATTTCCTAAACAATCTCCAACAAAAGCGACTTAACATGTTCAAGCTAGTTGACCCTCCTTTCAAAGTCAATCAATACTTCGGCTCTCTCCATCAGCAAGAACGGCAAGAAGGGATTAAGAAATAATCAATCGGTTCCCTCGGGAACAAATCTTCTTTTAAAAGCTATAACAGTTCCCAAAATACCACCAACTACTGTTCGTCCAACGTTCCCATGTCCATCTTCCGAACATACAACAACACACATCGATTTGTCAAACAGCACTTGCACCCATGGGTGGTCCCAACACCCTTCCGAGTCAAACACCTAACAATACAAGATCAGTAACGTCAACGTCAAGAGCAGGATAAAAATTAGGCATTTCCCAACAAAGTGAACTTAAATGCTTCAGCTAGTTGACCCTCCTTTCAAAGTCAATCAATACTTCGGCTCTCTCCATCAGCAAGAATAGCAGTAGTAGATTAAACCGTTCGCCCCAGACCACGTAATCCTCCACCCTTTTCTTTAAAGCCAGCTTTTGGAGGACGGGGCTTGAATGAGGGCCATACGGGGGAGTTGGGTTTAGCGACGGATTTAACAGCGGCTATGATGGGTGGTCCCGGGAGGGAAGGATTAGAGCTACGTGAAGAGGGAGAGAGAGCCCTTGTTGTAATGGGGACGTTTTGAGTGGGGTAGTGTCGAGAAGTGGTGGTTTTACAGAAAGCCTTTTCTGTGAAACAACAGTTCCATTGCATATTAAACAAGAGTAGTCTTTCCTTTTAAGGGCGAACCGTGCAAAGTCGGGTTTATGGAGTTAGGGGGCTGTGTTATTCATTTTTTACATAAAGGGTGAATAAGGTGAATTAACTCTTATACCCCAAATTATTTTCCTCATCCTCATCCAAAATATGTCAAGTTTACGAAACTGCAACTATAAGTAAACTAAATTTGACCTTACATGACGAAAATTGGACGAATTTGGAACATTGGGAAGTGGGACTTACAAGTCCCGTTAGGACATAAAGGGTTAAAAAGTGTTATTACCTAGTACCACATAAATCGATATTGTGATTATATAAAATCGACAATTATTATCGGTTGATGTCAGAGAAATTCAGGGTAACTACAAGTGATATCGTCTAAAAAAGAATCAGACTTACCAAGATAAAAAATAAGATGTAATTAATACTACATTGCAATAAGAGCAGTTGAGAAATCTCGTCTGATGACAAACATTTTGGGTCGTTTTTAAAAACATCCCAATTTGAAACCAATCCATCGCAAAAGCTTTTAAAACAGTAAAAATTTTGTAAATAAAGCTAAAATGCTTCATGAAATTTTCCTGAAGAATATATTTTCAAAATGTTTGGTGAAATGCTTAAAAAAAACGTATTATAAAATTATCTAATGAATTTACTTAGAAAAGAACAAGCAAATAAAAAATTTTACATTCTAATTTTATAAGGAAATATTGATATTTGTTGTTCGATTCATTAATTCCATTAGTGGCGAACAGTTGCCATTTTAAAGAAAAGTAGTAATTGTATAAAATATTATCACCAATGATTCGTCATTTAAATAAATAAAAAATATTGAAATTACAAAACTTAGTTTATGTGTGTGTTACAAATGAATTTTTTTTCAATAAATTAAAATTATACATTATTTGGTAACATTAATTTGCTAAATTAATAATTCATTGGGTATTTTGATAGAAATTAAGTTAGATAAACTTAATTTTTTATGTATCGTATGTGCATTTTGCTTTTAACTTGTTTAGAATAAAATGAATTTATTGTCACATTTCTTTTAGTCTTGTCACTGCACAAGTTACACTAACAACCACATATTGTATGGTATTGTTTTCTAGTTAAATGGTATAATTAATCAAAAATCAAATTAACTAAAACTAATAAATTGTTTCAATTCATTTTTAGTAATTATTTGATTGTTTAAAAAACCTTTAAACGAATCATTACGGTTGATTGCTTTACAAATTTTGGAAACAAACGCTGAACTTGACTTATAGGCCGAATATTAAATGGTACGTAAAATATCACTGGAAATAAATTACTCATTTCTTTTTCATTGAAGCAAACAAAGTATACGTTATTGTTCTTAAATAAAGTTATGAGCCTGGGTGTTTTCAGCTAAATCAGAGGTAGAAACTACGCAACAAATTACGAATTAAATATTCAAATTTCTTATCTTATAAATTAAAGTTTCTTTCTTCAAATGAACACACCGTGAGGCCAACTAATTTCAAAAACGTCTCGAAACTTACAGCTTTAATGACAGTTTAACTTTTCCCGTGTTTTCAACATCAAGTAAAATATTCTCAAATACTCCCCACGTAATAAAGTTAAGAGGCATTTTTTAAAGTTATAATTGGACTCTTGAAAAATCCGACTCGAGGATTCGTTTTTTTTGGTGAAACCGTAGATGACATAATTGAACTTCCTGATTGCACAGAAAAAACATTTTTAAACAAGAAATAAACTTTAATGAAAAGTGACAATTACATAAAATACAGAGAAGGTAATTTGTTTAGAAAGAAACAAACTACGGTTCCAAGAAAGTCAATAAAATATTCATCACTATTCCTCTTTATAATAAGGAGGGTTTCATCAAAATATTATTTGTAGGGATAACTATTAAAACAGAAAAAGAAAAAAATTCCTATTAGTTAGAACTTTATGCATGGAAAGAAAATTCAGAAGAATTTAAAGTAGCATTTGTTCAAACGTCATTAGGAAAAACAGACTTAATTTCAATATAAATAATAAAAAAACATTGGACTTAAGAATAAAAATAGGAACTTTTTTAACAATGATATACAGCAAATATAACTACAATTTAGTAGATAAACATGTTCACTTTTAAACATCACAGAAAAATATTAATGAATAATAGTTTTTAATAGTTTTAAATTTATTATTTCTTAACTGTTAAGATTTATAGTAAGTGTATTTTTATCACCTTAAAAAAGTACCTTTTGTACAAAAAATTAATTTTATATTAAAATATTGCTTTATACACAAAATTTACTTAAAAACGTAATATAATTTGTTGTGAATTTGAAGATTGTTTTATGACGTTTTTTTATAATTTATTCTTTCATTATCATTTATTCCTTAAGAGATCATTTAAGTTTAAGGTACGAATAAGATGTATTAGGAAAGATTCTTCAAGGAACAGGAAACGTTTTCTATTTCATAGTTAGCTTGGTATTCGTTTATAACACAAAGCATTTTATTTACCCCGGCAATGAAGGAACCTAACAAGCAGTCACGATTCATAAGATATCAAAACGGGACTGTGAGGTTACCGGTTATGTTTGTTTTCGTTTATTTCGGTTTTCACTAATCTTTCAAAACCACAACTGTCTTTAGGTGTAATCTCTTTCCAGAGATTCTGTTATTTTTCCTGAGGAGCGTCAGAAAATGGGTCAAAAAGTACCGCATTATAACCAAAAACTGTTGTTAGTGGCTCCTTTGATAGTAAACAATGAAAGTGCTATTATGCCTAGTTAGAGAATACGGAGAGTTGAGGATTTCAACATCATGTGGTATTTTTGCTTGAAAAGGCCACCATGATTGTTTTTGAGCGAAGAGCCTCCAGAACTAAAAAGCTTTGGAATTCGAGTTTGTAGTTAACTTAGATTCATTTAAACTTCTGCACTTCCTGTTTATAGAAAATGTTTTCTTATTTTAAACGTAAAATAGGCATTATGTGAGTAAAATACGCTGCAGAGGATATCGCTGTTAGGCTAAACAAAGTTAAGTAGAGATTTGTTTGGTTTAGTATGAAAGTTGAATGCTAAAGGTAAAGAATAGTATGGTTGATTTAACTGGTTTTTGTGGCAAGGTTCTATGAAGATAGCAAAAAAACATTTTCTTAAAGTCACAAACACCTTTTCTTGTTATTTTCCTTATTTTTTACTAATCTAAATCATTTCTCATATTCAAAATTTATGGAGATTGCTTATAATTTCCTTAATCTCTCAATTAAACAGTATTTCACGTTGAAAACCGGTTGCTTAGAAGCTAAAAGAAAATTTTCTAAATAAATTATGTGTTAACTATACATTAATTATAAATTCTTCATAAGATACATATCTTAAGTTTCAAAGTATAAAATCACCTGCACTGATATTTTAATTCTATAAGGAACCTATATTGTTTACTCAAAAATATATCTTCATGGATCATGCAATTTTGACGTGATAATATCTTTAAATGGATATAAAACATAAATTTAGCAATTACTAAATATCGATAACTCCCCGCTTTTATACTAAAGGTACTCACCCACAAGTATTTTATACCCAAACTTTGACGAATTTTAACATACAATTATTTATAAAAACCGATAAAAGTTGGATCCACATTAGTTTGAAACGATACCGCAACTTTACGAAGGCGAAGAATTCTCCACACCCCCAGCGCGAAAAATCCCCTCCTCCTCTACTCCAGTAATTTCACCTTCCCCAGGAGCAATCCTGACGTTTTGATCCTGAAATACAATGCCAAATCCTCGGTTGTCAGGACATATATAATAACCCGTATTCCAAAGTCCGTTGCCAAAGTTGTCAAGAACATTTTTTAACGGCCTGTGGCTTATCGCCTGCTTTGTATGCCGCTCTGTTCTCCGGAGGGGCTTTACTGAATTTTATTTGGAAAACGCAACCCGGATTTTGGACCCTCCGGGCTAAACTAAAAAAATAATAATAAAATCCGGGGCCGTAATATATATAAATGGAGGGCCGGACAGACACGTCGGACTTAAGGGAAAATAAAACGGTCCTGACTGCCGGATAATGCAGGGCGGTTGGGTGTGGAATTTGGGGGAGGGCGGGGTGGGGAATCCGGGTCCATCTGTTATGTTGCGGGGCTCGGTTTTTATCATACGTCGTCGGTTGGGGTGGGGCAATATATTTCATTGTTTTGAGACATTTTGAAGGCGGGCCGTGCGTTTCTGGAATAGACGATGGAGTATTTATTATTTTGGACGAATGAAATGTATTGAAAGGTGTGAAAACTTTTTACCCACTCTTTTTGGATTTTGAAACTGATGATGAAAGTGTTTGAATTGGAAATTAATTTTTTTGAGGTTGTTGCTTATTGCCAGTCAGATATTTTCGGGACAATATTGCTAAAGGGGTTAACAAATGAGCTACTAAAAATCACCGTTTATAACTACACTCAGCATAGTTATGAGTTATTGAAAATCTCCTATAACAGTGCTTGTGTTGTTCTTGAGAAGACTTTTTTTAGAACTGCTCTTATAGACATTACTTACAGACATAGTTAAACTTCTGATAAAGGCATTAAGCATTGGTATTGATGTAAAGAATTTAAAGAGAAACCCCGAATCCACGAAAATATCAAATTTCTGAATTTTGGCTTTACGGGGTATTCATTTTTAGCATATAAAATGTTAAAAAAAAGCGTATTTGAAAAATGCAACCTCATCCATCTTTCTTAGAAACTAAATATTTTTGGTTGAATTATACAAGTCAATATAAAAGACAAAATGTAACAATAATTAAAATTTTTCAGATTACTCCACTTCTAAAAAATTTTTAAAATAAATTTGTTAAGCCACCATTATATTTCATACCTTACAATTTATGCCAAACTTACAACTTTTTCTTTCTTGAAACTTTTTCAATTTTTAAAAATGCATTTTTAATAACATGTTGACGAAGTATAACGCGCCTACTGTAGATACATTCATATCATTAAGTCCCACATAAAAACATGAAATACAAACCTAAGTTCAATTTTAAAAGTTGACGTAGCCCGAACAAACTTTTTAAAAGTACCAACCAGAGACGTGTCATTAAACAGGGACTAACAAACACCTCCTTCCGAACCCAAAAATGAAATACAAGAACCACCGCAAACATCATTTCACCCGCACAACAAAAATTCCCCCACTGATGACGAAGAAAAACCTCCAAACTCGCCAAACAGGCAGTAATTACAGATGGCTTCAAATCGCGTCGCGCTCACAAAGAGGGGACACATTTAAAAACACGGCAACCCGAATCTGGAGAAAAAAAACCTCCTCGTTTTCTCATTCCAAAGAAATGAAACAAAACACCTCAGAGGCGGCGGCAGAAGAGCGAATTTTTCCGTATAAATTTTATTCTTCCACCCGATCTACATACGAGTCCGAAATTCTTGACAGCCCCGCTCCTTCTGAATGGGAAATAAGAAGAGTTTTCCTCGACAATGGGTTTAGACAGAGGGATCCCAAGCCATGCATGCCAAAACACCCCTGGGAAAGCACAATGGGTCGCTCCCATCGGAGGGGCTTACACATCTAATTCTCCACCCCCGCCGCCTTTCCCTACCTTTGGTAGTGACGTCACATTCTTATGCTAATGCGAAAAGACTTCCTTTTTTTCCCGAATTCTCTCGGTTTGTGCAAAATGTTTCGGTCTGGATTTTTTCCCCTCTCTGGAAAGTTTTACCGAATTTCTTCTTCTTCAGCCTCGAGTTTTGTGACTCTTTTCAAAAGGTTTTTTTTTTCGTCGTCGGATGTGGTGCTTGAGTTTTGCCTATTTCGCTCACGATGGTGTGTGGGATTTTTTATTGTGCGTTTTTGATGGTTTTTGTTTGTTCTTTGGCCGTGGAGAATAACCTTAATTCTGAGAGATGATTTTAATACTTTCTGTGGAGTAATGGTCTTTATCAAGACTCTGTAGGATGATAAAGACTTCGACTCTTTTGCTTTACAAAGGAAAAACCTTTGACGATTGAATTATCCTTAAATAACAAGACTTCAGATTCAATTTTTAAAGGGTGTTTTAGTATTTTATCGATACGTAATCTTAACAGCATTGTTATTGCTAAATTTATTATTAACTATCTCATCACAAAAATGTAATAGACTATTTCACCATGAAAAATTATATTTATCATGGTTTGAATGATGAACAGAGATCAATTTTGTCATCATAGTTCCTAAATATCAAGAATATTTACGGGTACTTTCTTACGATTATACTATTTTCGCGCAAAAAAATTAAAATTTTGTTTGCAGGGATTTAGAACACTTACATTAAATTTTCCGTATTCACTTAAAGATAATTTTATTAATGAAATAATCGTTTATCACACTAATCTTTCTCTTAAAACTCATTAAGCAAAATAGGAATCATTGATTGACGGCAACAAACTTCTGCTACTACATTATAGGTTATTGTATTCCTTGGTAATACTACATGGTCATACCCTCCGCAAAATGTGTAGTGCCTAGCTAATTTTTCCCTCAGTAAATCCAAGGCAATATTCAACCACGGAAATGTGGTCTTTTTAGTCTATGGAAGTATCGCCCACAAATACATCATGTATGAGTATGTTAGCATCACCCAATAATAAGGAATGGATAAACGCTCAAAAATCATCCTTCAAATATTCACTTTAACTTTATACAACAAAAAAACTAATTTCATTTTCGACAGAACGCAACCAACACATCGTCAACGCAATTAGTCATATCATCCCCCACCATCCTCATGGAAGAGCAACTCGACACATATCCCTCCCCCAGCGAAACCACTAAACACAACATTACGAAAACCTCAAAACGATTAATCACAGATCGTTCTGGATCGGTCACGTATATCCGAAAGCGAGAGGGCCCAGCCGATGAGTCAGGAATTATGATCTGGTGCAGGTCGCGTGAGCCCACTGATCCAAATGTCCCTTCAGGTGTTGTGCTGGGCCCGGCCAGTTCCAGGTGACAGACCATGGAGAAAGTGTCCTCTGGATGACGGGAGAGGATGTTTTCTTTCTCATTATCCCTTCCCGTATCCGTTACTATAACGAGATCTGTCAACGAGTGTGTTTTGTGTGCTGCAGCAGTTCCTGAATCGTTGTTCTGTTCTGGTTTTGAGGTTGTAGCGAACAAAATGTCTTGCGTTTTTGGTATTCGCAAAAGGAATATTGCCGGTGGTAGTAGTAGTAGAACTTAAACATGTGTCTAAGAATTTGGTTAAAAGGACTATGGACATGTTTAATTTTTGTGGTGAAATACTTCATAGATTGGGTCAAATTAAAAATGAAGCCATGTTAAACTATAGTGATTTACTTGTATTAAATTGAGATTGGAGTTAGCCCATTGTTGCCGCAAACACCCCAATTAGTGTTGGACCGTCTCGAATCCAGGTATTATGAGATATATTTTCTTACAAAAGCTTATGGCAGACATTTTTTTTAAGAATTAGATGTTAAGAATATACAAAAGTAAAAAGCTCACTGATATGATATGTTACCCTAGATTGTATTGATTTGTTTTTAAAAACGACACACGTAGATATTTTCAACAGTTCTTTTGATATCTATTCAAAAGGCTAAAATAAGGCACTAAATGGAAACTTGAATAAACCTAATGTAGTTAATTGAATGTCGTTCTCCCGAGATTATCATAAATTCAATGTTATTTAAATCCGATTTCAAACTCAAGACTAGAATCCATTTCCATTTCGACCCTTTCCAAAAATCAGCAACACCTTCCTTCATAACAATTCAAAAACGCACACAGAAATGAAGCAGCGAAGTATAACTTGACAGACACAACCCAACAATAAGAGATACGTACGAAATTCCTGGAATCACGCACACAAACAATGCCCTCGACAAAAGGGACACAAAACTACACCAAAACTGGTGTCAGAGAGAGGGGGGCATCGAACGAAAGCGAAAGGATCGAATAAACCCCATTCACCGAATAATTAAAAGCGTCGCAAATTTTCTTAACCTCGAAATGCGCAAACATCCTCTCTTGGAGAGCGAGCGAAGGTTAGATATCACCCGGAAAGAGAGAAGGGAGAAAGAGAGAGAGAGAGAAAAGAATTTTATTAGTCCCCGCTCTTCTTTCCCGAGTCTTATCCCGTCATCTTGTTTGGCCTTTATTCATTGAAGGGAGGGTTCGGGCTTATGCAAATTGCACAAATTCTCATTCCTTTCTCCTTCATTGAGTCGGAGGGGTGATAATAAAATGTGCATTCTTAGGAGGCTTTTCAGCACGAGAGGCCCCCTTTTGATTTCTCTTGAAAGCGGGCCGCGAAGACTCAATGTGTGGGTTTGTTCTTGACTGGCCGTGTTTAAAGCCCGTGTCGCTGAAGCAAGTGCTTTTGTCTTCGCGCAGCAACCCCTTTTCTGTGACTGTTTGGGTTTATCTGGGGGAAGTTTTCGGGGGTTCGTGTAGAAGGGAAGATAAAGCTTTGGAGAGTTGGTTTTATTTCGATGCCTGGTTTGGTGAATGTTGGTATAGTTATTTTATCCTGCTTTGATTGTTATTTGTTTTTGTTCATACTAAATATGGCGGTGTTTTGATCTGTTGGATAGGGAACTGGATTATTTTGTAAGCGTATAATACAAAAAGTATTATATAAAATTTCAAGGTTTTCTGCACCAAGAATTGGGACCTACTCAAAGAGGAACCTCAATGGATTTTGGATTCGACCAACAGAAATAATAAATGTATGCAAGTTACCTAATATGAAGTAAAATTATACCTAATATTGTAAAAGAAAATATTTCTTTTGAAATGTTTTAAATATTTTCTTTGCCCTGTTAGAAATAGTAAATTATCCATTGTATCTATTTCCAGGTCTTAGAAGTTTTACTGCTTGATTGGATTTTTATTATTTTTATTTTGTTTTTAAATTTTTTTTCAGTACACAAACTAGGGAGAGAGAAAAAAAAGAACAAGACAAATCATGAAGGGGGAAATGCATATGTGCTACCAAGGAGTCGCAGACTCATTCAGGCAGCTAAATTATGGTTATATATAAATATATCTATTGACAAAAAAGGAAAAAAGCAATTCAAAATCAAAAAAGAAATACAAATTTATTTAAAAAAAAATAAAAAATAAATAAAAAATATACTTTTCTTTTTTTCTTCTTTTTTAAAAAATTTAATATAAGTAGTTGTGGCCATGTTGTTAGGTGAACCCCAGTTAAATAATGCGTATAAGAAATACAAATTAAAATTCAAACATATTCTTCAATGTTTAATAGGAAAGAGTAATTTGTAATTAAGTAGAATTATATCCTGCTCTGAAAATTGTCTCAAAGTTTTCTAACACTTGAGTTCTGCCGATTTAATGATTTGAATATTTAAAAATATATCTCCTTTCTTTCTAGATCGTAGTAGTTAATTAAGATATATTGAAAGAAGCTTTTTAAAACATCATAAACTCAATTTCGTAGGCTAGGTGTAAACGTGGTATCTATAGTTAAACCATTGTCTTAGGATTAAATTAACATAACATCTTTAATAACCTAATTCATTGATTAGGCAAAAATAAATACAGTTTTGTTACTGCATACTTAATAATGAGCCTGGCTTCTTTTCATTAATTTCTTTTTATCTAAGTTTCTTAATTAAGAAAATCAAATGTTTAATTCCACACATTTGATATACGTACCATCAGACATGAAAAATTTAACAGTACTGCGCATATGTAAATCTGCCAAGCCACTTCAACTTTACTAAACATCTAATGCAGAACCAAGAACTAGTTCAAAATATCCCACTGCAAACCTCATTCAAAACTGAACAAACCGAATCGAAGATAAGGGACATTAGAAAAACTAATGGTATTCTAAAAGTTTCCAAAGGGGCTCGAAGCACCATCTTGAGGGCTCTAGGAAAGGAACAGTTTTGTCTGGAAAATATTTGCTCTAAAATATTTCAGGAGCAACGAGGCTGCATGTCTAGACGGAATATATTCATCACGAGAAAGTTCGCAGACACAAAGGCTTTAAGTAGGGAACGCCATCTTGAATTTCTGTCCCACTGTGATAGAAATATTGCGTGGGATTAATATTTCATCTATTATCACTGACGCCCAGTCTTGATTTTTCAGTTGGATATAAGTATTTAAGTAATCGGTTTTAGTAGAATTTTATTTATTTATTCTGTTAAGTATGAGATTATTCAAATATTTGGTGGCTTTGAAATATTTTTCGTGTTATATCCACACACAAAAGTAAAGTGCGAACGGAATTATATTTTCGTACTTCAGATAAATATCGAGTTTTTAAGATCCATGCACGAAAATTGTTATAAATGTTAATCTTTGAAAGATTGATTTTAAAGTGAGAAAGGGCAAAAGTGATAGAACTTGAAGTTTGTGGAAGTTAAAATAAGTGAAAGCGTGTTCAAGAGAAATATTTATTCAAAACTATAAAATGGCGTCTTCATTTTTGTCACAACAAAAGTGAACGCAGTTCACATCTTCTTTCAGATTTCTTATTTGTTAATAAGGAATGTATTATTATGCATGGTTGAAGCGGCATTGAAATATATTCCCTGACCCTTCATGTTACCACAGAAAAATATTGTAGCTTCTTATTACGAATGATCGGGTATTTTTGTATAAATCGTGATACAAACATCCTCTCTAACTAGTGTAAAACAGCATAAACAACAATGGGGACAAGAAGATAGAAATAACGAATGAATTACACGAAAACTAGTCACAAGTAATTTTTACCTGCATGCATAATGGGATTTTGTCAAGAAAATATGTGTTCGTATTGAATTGAAGAGTTTTGAAGAGTAGCATGGCCATAGTTGAAAGGAAGTGGATATAAGGAGGGAGTCGTAAGGTCAATGCCAAAGACAGAGAGTCGTGACTAGTGACTAGACAGAAGGAAACCCAGTTGATTTGGATTGATATACTAAGTCATGAGGGTGTAGTTCAAAGTTCCATGCATTGCAAAGCAATAAGTCAAAATGTATTCGTGCACTTACGTGCAAAAAGCAGGATTCAGCGCTAATAAATTTAAAATTGTTTTCAACTAAGAGGTTGAACAAAATCAGTTAAAAAATGTTTAAATACTTAAGAGGACTCAGTACCAAAAACATTTTTTACTCTACTAGGGAGCTACCGCCCCCTGCTCGCTATCGCTCGCCAACCCCCGTTAACTGCTGACGCAGGGCCTTTCGGATCGCTTCGCAATCCCCACTAAACCCTGCTCACTAAAATTATTTATTTATAAAACATTCGTTATAACAATTAGTAGAAAAAACTTCAACCAACTTTCTTGAAGCACACTCTCTTAAAAGTTAGAATATTTATTGGTTAAATTATCAATAATTTAATCAACACGTTTTCCTTGAAAATATCCATCAAGTCTGCTCGTGCTATTGTTATTCAATATTTACAAAAACGTTCAGCAATGAATCTGTTAAATTTAATATAGTACCTAGTAACTCGTCAAAATATCTAGTGTTTTATCATTCAAGTTTTAGTTTTAAAACAGACTTTTTAAACAATACTATTTAAGCTATTAAAAATGATAAGAGACAAAATCTACATTGCACTCAATGTTTACAAACAATTAATTTTGGTGTGTGAAATTCTATACTTGAATAGTAGATCTGTGAGTTTCTGGAAAACTCTTATCAGTCTTTTAAAAATATTTTATTTAGAAAGTACATATTTTGAAGCGCATTTTCAAAGCGTGAAAGGAATCATTTTCATCGTTAATGAGTAGCGTCGGTTGGTCATTGTGATTGGAGGTATAATAAATTGTACGACAGTTTCTTGCTGTTAACTGCAACCTTATCCGTAATCCAGAAAAATGGAAATATCTTAGAATTGAGAATTTTTTAGAAATTCTAAAGGCACTTTGCACATCCTCAAAAGAATCCGAACAGTTTGATACCAAAAACATGTTATACGGATCAGTAATTAAAAAGCCTTTCTCTGGAAACCATTTACAAAAACTTTTTTTTAGAATAGAGAGATTAACAGGATTTTGTTATCTTTTTAGGTGTTTAATTATGTATTTGCTTTATACTAACTCATATTTAGCACCAAAAGCAAATTCAAAAATTGATTTATTTCAAAAATTTTAAAAAAGTGGCCAAAATTACCCTTTTTCAAAATGCTACTCCTCCTCTAATATACACTCTTTTTATTTGATGTTTTTTCTCAACATAAATCCACCATACATTGTTAGCTCTACCGTATGGAAATTTAAATATCTACAAGGGTTTCGGAAAAATAAAAGAAAATCTGAAATTTGACATTTTTTTGAAAAAATATTCTAACTTTCTACTTTCTTGCTTTGTAAAAAATTTTGTAATAAATATATTTTAAAATCCATACGTAAAGATGTTTAACATACATTACTTATAATGACTACCAAGTTTTAAGTGATTCGGACAATTAGAAAAAAAGCCTTAGGATTTTAAACGATAAAAACCCTGTTTTACGAAAAACCCGTTTAAAGGTTGAAACGGGTCAGAAAGCCTATCTTTGGGTCAGAGAACCTCACCATTCTTATATTTAAAAAACTCATATCATTATAATTCTAAGGGTAGTATCTTCATTTTTATGGCAAAATCTCCAATTCGAAATTTCAACCAAATGTTTGGTACTGATTCCCCTTAAATAATGTATCTTTAACCCATTAATGCCCAACTTTTTATTTTTCTTAAATATTAGGTACAAACATAGTAAATAGCCACAAAACAACTGGAAAAATAGTGAAAAAAATTCAAGGTTAAAATTTTAATTTCTACACCAAAATTAAAAAACGTCCCTAAAAAGGGACGTCAGGCACGAATGCCCCCGTTGTTTTTCCCTATAGTAAACGCATGGTAGAAAACTTTTTTAAAGCCTCAAAATCATCTTCTACCTTTTTAAGTGCAGCAAAAGTGATCGTAACCATACTGTAACATGAATATGAACAAAAAATATTATTTATTTATCCAATTAACTGTAAAATTAACCCTAATTAACGTAATTTGAGCATTTTTTATGCTCCAAAACACGTTTTTTCCTCCCAAATCTATGTTAATTGCAAATTAATTAAGGTTTTTAATTGAAAAAGGCATTCTTTGTTTATATGTTACCTAATATTAAGTATTAATTACTTTTACACACCTCAAATCCATCAGAATATCTCAATTTGTGAAGTTTAAGTCTCTCAATTGCCCATACTTTTTTCATTTTTTTTAATTTAATTGTGCGGAGCACGAATTTCTCCCCAAAAATCAAGCATTAGTGGGATGTGCATTAGCAAGCCAGATGATATAGATTGATCTGCAGTATAGAACACAATGATTAGCGACATCTAATTAGAAAAAAAGCCGAAAATTTATCACAAAAGTGACTTTTTTGGCAATTTTAATGACAAAAGGTCATTATAACTAATAACTATTAAACTTTTAATTAAAATATAACCGGAATATATTTGCATAAGTAATAAATATAGTAAAATAATTAATTTATTCCTTTTAATTTATACAAATTAATTAATTCCTTATAATTTAAGACTTTTTATTCCATTAATTTAGCAGAAATAACAGTATTTTCCAAAAAAAAAATAATAATAAATTTATTAGCTAAAATTAAATTAATTTTATAAATACCAGTTATTTAATTCATTTCATAAGAATCGAACGCGTTTTTATGAAAAAATGAAGGAAACACTAGCATTTCACTATGGGAAAAACCACGGGGGCATTCGTGCCTGACGTCCCTTTTTAGGGACGCTTTTCGAGGGTCCAAAATAAGGTCAAGATAAAATATTTTGGAAAAATAAAAAACACCCCAACTGATTTAATGTATAAACAGTAATATATATCGGCATTGAAATTTTTTTTAAATAACAACTAGGATTTTTAAGCTTTTTCTTTTAAAATTTTTAAAAAAGCACTTTTCTGAAAAATTCTATCTTCCAACTTTAAAAAAAAGTGAAATTTTTTTAAAATTCTGCTTTTTTCTTGTGTTCTTTATGTTCTATGAAGATAAGAGATACATCCGTGCAAATTTTGATTGAAAGGAACAATTTTTGCAGAAATAGGATGATTTTTAAAAAACGTCCCTAAAAAGGGACGTCAGGCAGTAATGGGTTAATGTTTTGATAAAACATGCCCATAGTAAAATATTTAATATGCTTTGCGTGGAATTTTTATTTTATAGTGCAGGTGAAATGAAGCTATGTGTTTATTTATGATATCATGCAACCCTGTTGCAGATCAAAAGCAAGAAAAGATGCAGATCGAAAGCCAGAGAAGCTGCAAACCAAAAGTCAGAAACGATTTAGATCAAAAGCCGGAAAATTTAAAGACTAAAAGCCAGAGAAGATGCAAACGAAGAACCAGAAAATATACGGACCAAATGAGAGAAAATATGAAGACTAAAAGCCGGAAAATATGTAGAATACACGCAAAAAAAGATGTCGACCAAACGCCAAGATAGATATAGACCAAAAACCAGAGGATATTTGGACCAATAGTCAAGAAAGATTTGGATCAAAAGCCAAGAAAGATGCAGACCAAAAGCCAAGACAGTTTGGACCAAAATCCAGAAAAGATGCAGACCATTCTCGGATGCAAAGAAGGGATAATTTCCACCCTCTCTCGATTAATGGTCGCTCGCGCAGCACTTTTATCTGTCGCTCGCCCCCGCGCATAAATCCTCGCGCTTTGGGCGAGCCGATTAGTCCTGCTCAGGGATTAGCTCTCGGATCCGGACATTTTTATGACACCGCCGCTGCTCTGGGCCCCTAGATTGGGCTTCTGTGAAGTGGTGGTCGGAGATAGAGAATGGGAGTTTCTTGTGGGCAGGAGTTTGCGGTTCCGTGTTTTCTATCGGGGATTGGGGATGTTTTGAGTGTAGAGAAGATTTGAACTACTTGAGTACAGGTTTAGTATGAGACTTGTTCATTTAAATTTAAAATTTATGAAAGATAGAGGAAAGGTAGGAGAGCAAAAATGGAGAGAAGTGAAGGAATGAGAGGGAGTGAAAGAGAAAATGAAGGAAGAGGAATAAATGAAACACTAAGAAAAAAGAAAATTCTGGAAGGGAAAAGAAAAGTTTGGAAGAGAGAATTAGGTGAAGAGGGAGAAGGACATAATAGAGGAGACAGAAGGACATCTAGAGAGAGATGGATTGATATCTTGAGGAAGTGAGAAAAAATAGAGAAAAAAAAGTCAGACATATAGAGGAAGAAATTTGGAAAGATTTATAAATAAAATATAATGAATTGATAGAGGAAGAGAGATGAAGAAGTCAAGGAGAGAAAGTAAGGAGAATAGATAAAGAAAAGAAATGAAGGAAGGGTAGAAGGAGGAGCGATAGATGAATAGATAGTAGAAAGTTCATAAAAGAAATATATAAGTGAGAAGGAGATAGAAAAAGGAGAGGGAAGATGAGAACTTGGTGAAGAAAGAGGTGAAGATGTGAAAGAGGTAGAGGAAAGAGAGTAGAGGTGAGAAAAGAAAAAAAAGAGGTGAAAAAAGTAGAAAAAGGTAAGAGAGATAATAAAAGATTGTGTGAAGAGAATACCATATTTTGACAGGGTGTAGAAAAGATAAAGGATAGAATAAGAAGGAATAACATAAGAGGTAGATGAAGGAAATAATCTGAAAAAAGGTAATGAAAGAATATGAGAAGAGGAAAAAAGATGCATTAGAGTAAGAGAGAAGGAGATAGAAAAGGCATGTACAGAAAATAAGAGATGGAGTAAGCAAAAGAAAGAAAATGGTAAAGCTATTCACCTAACACCAAAAAGTTGAAACAACTCCGGAACATGTCCTTCGAGAAAGAGGCCCAAAGCAGACAACCTCTCAGACGGTAGCGTGAAAAGTGAGGTTATTTTCCAGTTCAAATGTCGAAAGGTGAAAATACTGTGAATTCGCACACGCTAAATATACTGTTTGAAAGCAAGAAAAAGGTTTAGGGTATCTAATAGCCCTGTTTTTAACTTGGTTCAACCTTGAACTCGACCAAACTTTTCAGAAAACTATGAATTAAAAATAAACATTTGGCTAATCCTAAGCAAACTTGGAATGACTAGCTTAGGAGTACAATGAGCATAATTTAAGGCGAAATTGCTTTATAACCATTAAAGAAATTAGATTTTACAAGTTGTTCAAAACTGATCTTTACGGATTATGTTCTTTTTTTATTCGAACATGTTAACTTATCTGTAACACTCAACTGCTAATCTTTTACATTTAAATCACATGCTATTCAGTTACTCACTAAGGCTTAGCAAATCCAAGAAGTACAGTTATAGAAAAATATGAAACAAAAATACTTGATGGAAGGTAATTAACAAATATAAATGGAATAATATTATAAAATCATTTCGATAGAAAATATAATGATTGATTAAATTAAAATATTAGTTAAGGAGTGTTAGAAGGGTTATAGAAAGTAACACAGCATACCCTCGTTATCTCGTAATTTGATAACTCGAAAACCCTTAAAATCTTATAAAAAATTCCTCCTCTTCTTTAAAATAAGTACTAATTAATAAATAGTAAATAATAAATAAATAAAGTAATTATCAATTTTATAATTGAAGTTAACTTGTTATTTCGAAAACTCGATAGCTCGAATTTATTTCCAGGTCCCTTTGATTTCAAGACATCGCGGTTACACTGTACTGTATGTAACATTGTAACATAAGGGATAACAGTTTATTATAGTAGTAATTCAGTTAAACTCAGATTTCTCTAAAAATGATTCTTACTTAAAAAAACTTGCAATCAAAGAATTACGACATAAAATTGTCTTGAAAGAAACCTCTTCGGACGAAAGAAGGGACACGAGAACATCTTATTAAACCTTACATAAGGTCAAGTTGAATATTTTTTCACCTTACTTAGCTTTAAGAGCTATCAAATGTACACCTACAAAATTACAAATATACAACATCCGGAATATATGCGCTTAAAATTATGCGCATAGTCTATGCACGTCTCATTCACAAAAAGAAAACCATAACCAACATAAAAAACACCCAAGGAAACTGAAAATAAAACCAGGCAAACACCAACTGCGAAAAAAATCCACTCGACTAACTTCCATGAAAAAAAATCCACGTAAATCACCAGGCCGATAAGAGCCCACAGTCCACGGAGCAAGGTGCGGACAAGAGCTATGGGCAACGAGGGTGAAAAATAGCCGAAGGAAGAGGAACCCGTACAAAAAGCTGGCACAAGCCATGCGGATCATTACGGGCAGTTAAAGACGCGTGTTGTTTCCAGAGAGAAAGTAGGGTGGGGGAAAGTGGTCGCAGAACAGGTAGGTTCTGGCGTGAGTGGCCTACATCTTTGGATGGTCACTTGGGTGACTTCCTTCGCGATCTATGCTAATGATTTGAGGTTTGTGAGTAGTGTTTTTTTCTGTGGATCCATCATTGTTGAGCCTTATAAAAAGTTTAAGGCTAGTGTAGTCTTGTGGTGGACCAACTTGGTTAAACAGATTTATTTGCTTTCAGGTAGCTCAAAATTTACCTAAAACCAACTTACATCATAAAGAACTATTACTTCTAAAAATTAATTTGTAATAGTTTTTAACTTTAACCATCTACTGCCCATGGGAGCAAATATGCTACCAGAAGTAGCTTCAGTTTTCAGCATAAAGCAGCAATTAAGTTTTCAGCATGTTTTTTACTTATCGCACCTTAATGGGATCTATAAATTATAAAGTTTAGATTTAGTGTTATTTTTTCAAAATTTTAAAAAATTTTGAAATAAAATATAATTTTTGGCATTTTTTTATTTGGCCCCAAACTCCATGAATAAGACAAAATAAAGTAATATCTCCACAGTTATTTCTTGCAGTGGCCATTAGAGAGTTAATATAAAAACAAAAATTTCTTTTAAATGTTTAATTCAAACTTAAAGTTCTTAATTGAAATATATAATTTTAGTGTTACATTAGAATCAAGAAAAACAAAAACTAATTTTATTGAAGCTTTCTAAATTATTTTTATGATTAATCCTGCATAGAATTAGACTAAAACCTTTTCGTACAACCTCATTTAATGGTTTAAATAAGAGTATTCAATACCTTTTTAGCGTTTTAACTTTAACCATCTACTGCCCATGGGAGCAAATATGCTACCAGAAGTAGCTTCAGTTTTCAGCATAAAGCAGCAATTAAGTTTTCAGCATGTTTTTTACTTATCGCACCTTAATGGGATCTATAAATTATAAAGTTTAGATTTAGTGTTATTTTTTCAAAATTTTAAAAAATTTTGAAATAAAATATAATTTTTGGCATTTTTTTATTTGGCCCCAAACTCCATGAATAAGACAAAAAAAAGTAATTTCTCCACAGTTATTTCTTGGAGTGGCCATTAGAGAGTTAATATAACAACAAAAATTTCTTTTAAATGTTTAATTCAAACTTAAAGTTCTTAATTGAAATATATAATTTTAGTGTTACATTAGAATCAAGAAAAAACAAAAACTATTTTTATTGAAGCTTTCTAAATGATTTTTATGATTAATCCTTCATAGAGGTAGACTAAAACCTTTTCGTAAAACCTCATTTAATGGTTTAAATAAGAGTATTCAATACCTTTTAAGCGTTTATTTTGGTGTTTCTTCATTTGAGAGTTAATGTTAGAAACTCAATTTGTTTCTTTATCTTTCCAGTTAAAAATGAATAAATGATACAAACAAACGCAGATGTTATAAAAACCTCGATCTAAAGGCATCTTGTGCATTAAAAAAGCTGGTGCTCGATTTTAAAATTTCACGAGAAGTTTAATTAAGCATCTTTTTTTTTTAATTGAAAATCTAAACTTATTTAAAATCTTTAGTGATACAGTAGCTTTGATAATTATCTAACCGAGAATAAAAATTATACTAATAAAGAACATAAACAGCAGGGAGTAGTAAAAACCCATTTAGAAAGTATCAAATGAAGTTAATTTTAATAATCCAACAACCGGTTTTGCTTAGCTATTCTAAGAATTGAGTCGCAAAAAAATTAAAATGCTGCCACTTTGCATGTTAACGGAGCAGACATATAACAATAAAAGAATATTTTGCAGATTCTAGACTCATAAATTTCGTTGTCTGATTATTTATTGGATTATTACACTTCAAAATTTGTACTCAAAGTGAATAGCAGAAAAACTGTATCTTAATACAGATAGCATTTTAACTTTTCGAGTGTTGCAGTTTTATGCAATACATGTTGTATGTATCGTTCGGGAATATTAAAAGCCTTGAAATAGAATAATATAAATTAAGTAGTTAAGTTTATACCTTAGTTGACTGTGTTTATAGTAATTATCATTCCTCTCAATTATCAATTTTTATTCTAGATATTAATGCATCGTTTTAGGAGAAAGAAAGGTTTTAAAGTCTTAAGAATATATCCATAAACACAATAATGCTTTGGGCAAATACGCATAAATAATATAACTACACTGTATAAAGCTTTACAAGTTTTTTCAAAGCAAAGAGGCGGAGCTAGTTACGAGGAGATTTTTCAATAAAAATAACATTACAACTTACCCCTTTTCTTCACCTTACTGTCCTAACAAACTCAGCTAGCGTAAGATTTAAAACTTCAAGATAACGAGCGAAAAAGGATGTTTTATAGTAATGAAATTATACATTAAATAGTGGTGGCAAAATAAAAGGTAAGAGAACACGCAAAAGGGTACTGTCCCAAAATACGGCGATTTATTGTATGATCAGAGAATTAGCTGTGTATTTTTCGGAATTATACCTGATTAAAATGTACTTTTGAGTAATAACCATAGATTACAAAACTGTTGAAAGAGAATCGACTTAAACCGGTTAGCTAAGAACATTAAAATTTCACGTTTATGTAAAGTTGTTGAACCTTAAAACTTCGAAATCCCCCTCAAAGGTTGACGACATCCCCTTTTCGGCCTAAAAACACCTGGAGAGAGCCGATCTAAACAACGCAATATATCACACTTGAAATATATTCCCGAATCACGTCTCGTAAGCTCTTTGTGCCTTTAAGATCCCCTCTCCGACCGGAATTTTTCTCCAGAATTTATGCCAGAGAACCAAAGCAACAAGGAGCCTTCTTCCAGGAAATTTTAGTTAGTCGAGAAAACAGCGAAATTTTCTCTTTATTTTTTTTACCTCCTTGAGCTAAGTTTCAAAAGAGGATCTCTGGGACTTAACGAAGGTGTATACCGTGGAAAAATAAGAAAAAAGACTAGGCAAAACGGATAGTTTCAGACGCTGGCTGCTGAAGTCAACGGACTTTTTCGGCGGAGTCAGACGCACTTTTCTGGCTGGCGGAAAAAGAAAGAAGAGCGGCTTTTAAAGTTTATGTATGTGCCTGTCGGCTGGATTCTGTGTACTACAGTTGCTAAAACTAGTCTTAAAACTTCTTCCAAACAATTTTTAGCCTCAAAGGGAAAGAACACGGCAGTCATTTGGGAGGCTTGATTTTCGGGGGCGAAATGCTTTTATTCGGTTTTGAAATTTTGGAATTTTTACTGTGGTGAGAAGTTAATGAAATTTCAAAAAAGTTGAGAGTGGGTTTTTGGGTTTGATCTTGGAAGCGAGGTGTGACGGAGTTTTTCCCTCGGTTGGGGCTAGTGAGGAAATTGTCATAACTTTGTTTTGAAACACTAAAAGGGATTTCTTTTCTTAAAATTATGTTACGCAAACTCAAGTTCCTTAAAAATGTTAACTGGAACTTCAATAAATTTTAAACTGTTTCACATTCTGTCTCAGTGGAAAATAACCTATAAAGATAAAGAGTGGTGTAAATTTATTTATATATGATACATGTTTCCTCAAATTCATTTAATATGGTGGAAATTATTTTAGTTATTATTAAACGAGCCGCTTCTTAGGTAACGAAATGAGTTTTCCTTTTATGTGAAACTGATGAAGGACTTCTGATGGGGGGACAAGAAACAGCACAAACAACACGCTAATTTATTATGTTTATTATTATTATAAATTATTTAAATATGTTTTTCTCTAAGGGATATTAAGTAAAATAGTACAATTTATGGTGAAGGGCACTGAAATAGGTTTTTCTTAGTTTTCTTTATTAGGATTGGATTTAAATTTTTTTTAATTTTAAACTGATAAATATAAATCTGATAAGTTTTCTCTTCATTTAATTCTTACGGCCGTATTCACCGGTAACCTGACCGGCGGTCTGGTCAGGAAACCATGGTTACAGCCTTTGATTGGTGGAAAAATAATTCAATATTTTCCTTCCACCAATCAGAGGCTGTAACCATGGTTTCCTGACCAGACCGCCGGTCAGGTTACCGGTGAATACGGCCGTTAATGGATAACTTTTAACAACAATGAAAGAGAATACAATACGCTACATAAAAGTACTTAACCACAAATTTTACTAAAATTAGTGCCAACGTAAGGGAAAACAAAATCCTTTCCCAAAAAACTAACACTATTATATATTTGATTTAAAGAGTGGCTTGTAATTATAAATATTTGTTTTATAAGAGAGGGTATTCACTAGCCTTTTTAAAGCGAGTAAAGCAATAAGAAAGTATATTTATGTTCAGGCTATTTCATCTTTTGTTTTTCCAAACTTTTCATATTCTTAGTAGAACGAATACATTTTAAAAGTTTACCTAAGAAATGAAATGCAAACAAGATGTGAAGTATAATTACTACACGGATACTCAAGCTTTCCAAATTTTACTCAGAAAATTAGTTTTATTAACAAGCATAACATGAGGTAAATATGAAATTTGTTTGCTCATTAAACATATTTGATACATTTTGCATGTTTTCAAGTGTAATACCAAAAAACCATATCACAAACTAGAACAAAAAATGTACTTTCTTAGCGTAAATAGCTATTTAAATGTTATTTAAATTGACTGCCTGGAAATTAAACATTTTCGGCCGTATTCTGTGCTTTTTGACCAGCGGTTAAGCAGCAATCAAAGAAGGATTCCTCCAATCTGAGTCCGCGATTCCTTCTTTGATTGGTGATTAACCGCTGGTTAAGTAGCCCAGAATACGGCCGTTAGTGTGGATATAGAAAGTTGTTAAAATTTAAAACGATACCTTATTCTTAGGATCCAGACATCGGATTTACAGGTGTTTTTCCTTTTTGCATGGTTAATTTTAATCTAGATGTAAACAGGATTTTTTTAAATCCACACAGGGCTGAATTTCCCGAATTTTTTACAAGCAAAATCCCCATCATTCAGGCTCAAATCATAAACCCCAAGCAGGAATAAAAAAAAGAACTCAAATCCAGAAATTAACCAACAAAAATTTCAATCAAGCTGTTCATGCAAACTACAACAACAACAACGATAGCACGAACCCACCATTCCCATCAAACCCAGCGATCAAGTGGTCAGAGAGCCGTACTGCCCACAGCCCCTGCGATCACTTCTCAAATCCGGACTTTGCCCTACCTCGATTGCAGTTATTTAGACCGAGCGAGCCTTGCCCAGCAGCTACCAGCGGCTGCTATTACGTAAAATAGAGCACCTCTCTCACTATTCTTTTCATCTTACTTTCTTCTTCTTCTTCTTTCTTCCCCTCCTTTTGTGACGGTACTTGTTTCGGGGACGGTAGCCACGGTGGTGTAATAGCGTATGATTAACTCTTCGGTCTATTCTGCCCACTGAAGAAGAAGATGCAAGTCCCCGTCAGACTACTGTTGATGGACTGGCTTTTCTCATAGTCAGCGACGAGAAAATGAATAAATAAATGTTGAGGAGTTGGGATTCTGGAGGGGTATTCTTTTATCTCTATTTGGGGGAGTCCAGATTTTTATTTTCATCATTTTTGTGCGTAGAACTTTTCATTTTCTCTACTCAAAGGAAGGGAATGGTATGAATTCTTCTATCCAGAGCAAATATTAAAATGTATGAAATATTACAAAATTTTCTGAAGAATTTTAATGTAGAAGCTATTTAAGTTTAATATTTTAGGGTATAATAAGGGATTAATTCTTTTTACTAGAAGATGTTAATGGTATGAATTTCTCCTTCAAGAGGATAGTTTTTATTTTCAAGAAACACATCCAAACTTTCTGAAGGAACATAATTTTTAATATTTAGAACTATTGAATCTAAAATTTTAGGCTAAATAAAGAAACATTAAACACAGGCCTATTCTCCTTGGTTTAAGATGGACTGAAACTCCCCACTGAAGAAGAAAGATATACCAAAAGCTCTCTTTTGGTATTAGAAAACTATGGCTGTTTCTGTTTGTTTTGAAATGGGTATATATTTAGGTTTTTTTACATATATCGGAAATAGTTACACTTTTTATACTTTTTTTTTGTAAATTTCATTGAAATGTTCAACTATTTAGAATTGGATAAATCTATGTGGAAAGAGAAAGCTTAATTAAGAAGAAAGTAAGGAAATTAGCACTCAAATATTATACAAATTAACTGTTTTTAAATTTTAATTAATTAATTTTTATTTGTTTTATTTTTTGAATATTTTGTTGGACATATCCTTAAACGTATGTATGTATACACACACGTATGATTGTAATCACAATATAATTTTCTGAAAGTTTTCAAGGATAATTCCCATTATTTCGCGCAGTTTTTCAAGATGATTCCACAAGAACCAAACATAATTTTTTTATGCGCATATACATTATACAGACATATACAACTATCATAAAGGCTATACTACTACAATACAATCGACCACAAAATCATCATCTTCGGGTATCAAAAAACACACAACCACACCAAAATCATTCCAAAAGGGGGGCAGCCGCAACAAACATCGCCTGTGTTTGCGCAAACGATTTCGGGTCAGCAGCAGACCCCCTAATTACGGCGCAGCTGATGCGATGGCTTCGTGCCACCCCCGTTACACCGGGCCTCGATGACCCGTTCGTTGTTGCTTTGTTTTCCACGTTCGGTTGCTTGCTTGTTTTTTATTTCTGTTATGGAAATTATCGTTTGGTGAAGACGGATTTTTTGGCGATCAGGGAGGTCCATTGGGTGAGGCTGATATGCAATGGAGTTCGATTGTGATGCGTTTCGAATTCGGATTTGAATGTTTTCGGTGGATTTTCTTTTTTTGGTTTTGGTGAGGGAATCGTGTTTTGATGGTGGTGGGGTGGTTCTTTCGTCTTTTTTTGGTGTTTCTTGCCGTGTTTTGATGCAGTTCGAGTGTTGAAGAGTAAAAGGGAATATAGTTCGGGATATTTATTTCAATGGTATTCCCCTCGTATGTAAAGATTTGCGGAACAACTAATGACTACTGAAAGAAAAAGAAACATATATTCTTTGTTAGGGGTTTCAAAGTCTCACCGTAAAAAACTTGTATTCTTTTCTACTTTAAAAGATAAACCTGTCAGTCGGGCATATGTATGTAAAAAACGACATTGCAAAATTCAAAACTGAAGGACCCCTAAAAAATCGTTAAAGAAATCTAAAAATTCTTATCAAAATGTAAAACTGACTCATAGGAAGTTCAAAGATCAAATCAAGGGATATCTTGGATTATATTCCAGATTTAGAATTAGAGACTTGAAGCAAGGATCTTAGCTCAGGTGACACTGGAAAATAATGTTATTATTTCCGAGTAAAATATAAATTATTATAAATGGTGTAGAAATTAATATTATCATGGAACAGTTAGTCACTTCAGTCAGTATTTCATTTATTACTTATTTAAAGAAAATTACTAAATTATTTTGGAATCCAAAACAAAAACAAACGAATTTAAAATCCTATTACTTTCCAGTTATTAATTTCTACGAATATAAAAAGCAGCTCATAATAATATAAAATACATTATAGAGAGAAATTTCATTATTTTAATTGGCTAAACATTTCATTTCTATAATATTTAATACTGATATTTAAGTTGCTATAATAAAATTAGGAAACTGTTCTATTCCCTTGGAATGCTATAATATTATATATCATGCAGGTGTATTGGATGTTTTTGTGGTCTCAGTGAGTTTCTAGACTTGGATTAAACTGTCGGTATCCGTGTGTGTATATTTCGAGAACAAGAGCTATTCCAGAATCTCCAGGGTAACTAGACTGGACCATCCCAATAGACCATTGTGTAAGGGGGATGTGACGTTAATTAAATTCAAATCAATTCTAACCGTTGATAGTGCTACAGCGATTGACGTATCTAGGCCAATCCTCCGGAATACCCAAAGAGCTAAGTACTTGATAGATTTTACTCGTTTTTAATTCTTATAACAATGAATTAAATTTTGGATGCACCATCCGGAAAAAATATTTATAATAAAGATATTTAAAGAGTAGTATGATGACTCTTAATTAAAACTCCCCTGTCTTAGAATATGGTTTTATGTTGTCATGGTAAGAGAAATTTGCATATGAATATTATTCATCAACAATCAAAAGTTTTAAGAATTTGTACAGTTTGAGCCAAAAAGTTTCAACCCGCACAACTTTTTTATTTTTTTATTTATTTTTTTTTAAATCAAATTTAATAATAATTAATTAAATGTTTTAATTTCACTTACCTGCTTACACTCTTATTTTGACACACAATTTTACTCCACAATTTTGCCATGTATCTGAAGGGGAGGGAAATTGTCTCCAGACACCTGGACCCGTGGTAAACTGCGCCATGACGGACCACAGGACTTTCGGACCCACAGATTTAACGAGCACGTGCTCCGCATATACTCGGTGGGTCTTAAGCGGTGTCGGGAATCGAACCCGGGACCCTCCGATCCCGAAGCTGATGCCTTAACCACTAGGCTCCCCACTGCCTCTTATGTCTATACTTACAAATTACAATTATTAGGTATATACATTGTCATTAGTGTATTCTAATCCTCCATACATCATACTTTTGGAAACATTGAACTTAACATGATAAACAAGAGTAGAAGACTCAAACCAAATACGCAACCCAAAAATCCCAGCAAACCCTCACTTCCCATCAAAACACATATCCACATATAACCCACGAAGAAAAAAAACTAAATTTTTCCACGTATTCCCGATCTCCCCATCATCATTTGCCTTCCCCTCCCCCGACCTGCCCAAAAAACAACACTCAGCAAAAAATGGACCCGTCCAACCTCACCCTCATTCAAAGATCGTGATTCGAGAGGAGTCGATGAAATGACCTCACCTGAGGGGGGAGGGAAGGGAGGGAGGGGCTCGCAGAGGTGTATGGGAGTCTTGGAATAAAGGATATAATCACGATCGAGCTACCGAGCCTCTTTAAGAAAGGGTCAGAAACCTCTTTGAAGCACTACCGGAATGGCTATTTATGCTACGGACGATGGCGGTTGTTTCCCTTCCTGATGGCTATTTGAGATGGATGTAGTATCTTGGGTTTGAGAGAGATTCTAGTCTTGACTATCATAATACTAAAGTGAAAAATATTTGAGTACTTTTTAAAGTAATGGGTGAAATTTGTAGGTAAAAATTTGTTATATACCTACATTTTCTCATGCATATTGTTGTATTTTTTCTTCATCTATAAATGTTTGGATCATAATGAGGGGCGTAAGTCGACTGAAATAAGTTTTGTTCCGAGTCCTCATACCAAATATGTAAAGTTTAAATAACTGCAACAATAAATAAACGAAATTTGGCCATGCATGACAAAAATTGAACGTATCTTGAATGCTGCTTGATGGTGTACTTGAATTTTTTATGTAATGGGGTATGTGTTATTACATAGGGTAAAAGGTTTTATAAGGCAATTCTTACTAAAAAATTATTAACCTTATGATTTAGGTCTTAGGCTACTAACAAAATAAAAGATCTAAAACGAAACTCAGATCCAGGGTAATTTTAAATTATATAATTTTGGACATACGCCAGTCTTTTTTTGCACCTCAAATGTGTGTGATTTATTTTATTTATGAAAGTATAAGTCTGTGACTTCTTAGTAGCCTATATTTTAAAAAAGTTATTTTAAAATGAACAGTGGATTTTAGAACTTCCTAAAATAACTATCTAGTTTAATTTTTTATACTATTACTTAAGTCAGCAACAAGTAAGGAAATATTTAATTTGAACTCCACGCCTTTTTAAAGTACCGATTTCATTAATAATTAATAATAAAAAACTTTTTCTCTTTCTTATAACCTCGTGAATTACGATCAAACCATGAATAAAAAACAAGTTAGATGATGTTTCGCACATTAGATGTTTACCTTACAAGCGTCTAATTGATTGAAATATTATTCACACCTGTCAAATGCCACATCCTGCAACTTGTTTTAACATTAATATTAATTAACTGTTAAAGTGACAGTTAACTCTACCAACAACGACTATTAAAACACTTAAAAAAAGATAAGGAAAAGGCGAGAAGCTCAATTATCATTTTGATAGAATTATTCAACACACCATTTTCGCTCTCAACAGCTACAATCCTTGCTGTGAGCTCATCTTTCAGGATAAATATTTGCGGAACTTCTAATTCAATACCCTAAAGAAAAATAAGAAAATTGCAAATAAAAATATTTTTTCTTTTAACCAGTTAAAAATGGTTAGAAATTCTAGGTTTCGCCACAAAGACTCAATATCCAGGCTCAACATATTAAGAAATTAAACATTTCTTGAGCAAATTTTTAAAAAATCATATATTTGTAGTTAAGGTGATTTTTATTAAGCTAATTTTATTTACTTTAATTTTAAGAAGAAGCCATGAAATAAGTTTATTTCAACGTTACGCTAATGAAAAAATATTTTGAAATTCACTGGCTTCTTTATGAAACCATGATTGTAGAAAATAGTAATTTAACAATTGCAACATGTAAGAGAAAAAAATGTTTCTTTATTCCCTCTTTTTGCTATTAATATTTTTATCAACCCTTTAAGTTCAAATTGCTTTTATGTAATTAATATAAATACCGATAAATATTACCATTCACTCCAGAAATCTAAACTACAATTTTATTTCGTATACTATATAAATACTTCCGAAACCACTTTAAAAAGCACCACGAATAAAAAACATAAAAACCAATCAGAAAAATAAAATGATCAGACGAAAACTATTTCATTCCATTCATTTTAAATTTCCGACCATAAAATCAGCCACGGTCACTCCCCAGCCCCACCATCCCCATGATTAAAACGAAGCCGGACCTTTGAAGTCCTTTCCCAAAGCCCGACACAGCGAGACAATGACCCCACTTTTTCTTCTACATACCCTGGGAGGCAGGTACCATTTCTGCTGTCCCACATCCACCTTCCAACTAATGCCTATAATTTGTCCAAGACGGACCGTGTTTATATACCGACAACACACAGAAACCAAAAAGAGAGAGACGCCGCTGCGAAATGTGCCCACGATGAATGAAATTAAAAGAATAATAATAAATAATAATCAACCAAACAACCAAGCGAGCGATGTAAATAAGAAGGGGTATCGGAAACCCTGCATTTCGGCTGGCTACCGGTAATTACAACCGCGGGTTTTAAACGTTACGCCTCAAGAAGAGTCTGGGTATTGAGAGAGATTTGGTAATGAGTCCTCCTGTAGATAATAATCGCATCCTGGGAGAGTTGACGGACCTTTTGGTCCCTTTTTGAAGGGAGTAAAAATAATTTCGGAGTTGGCTACTGGATTTAATTTGGGTTCGAGGAGATGGAATGGGTTTTTTTGCTGTTTTTTGGTGGGAATGTTCTGATGGTAGAGTTTCGAGCAGGAGAGAATTTTCTGTTTTTGTGGTAGGAGTTTGTAGTTTGATGACTTTCAGGTGCATTCCTTGGAGCGATATTGTGGACTGTTCTGAAGGGGATGAGATCAGATTAATTTAAACTTGACCTCCCGTGAATCGATTAACTGTTGGGTAGGGTGGAGAAAAAATGTGCAGGATTCGTACAGTTTTTTGTATTTAATGCTTATCCTCAGTAAAATAAATTTCAAAATTCCAGACTTTTTTACTTCTACGTATGCAATGGATTCCTTAACTTCTATATTTGCTTTATTTTATTCCTATATTGTTATTATTAAACGCTTGGATTAACAATGTAAATAGATAAAACGCAGTTCTCCCTCCTCACACAAATGTAATAAAAACTGTTAATGCACATGTAATAATGATTTAGACAGTATAATAGCTATATTATTTGTTAATGCAAGGATTAATAAACCCAAATCTCAGAAAAACTGCATAGTATTTTTATGGTTTAAGTTATAAGTTCCGTCAAATTTTAAATAAATCCCTTCTTTTTTTCCGTACATCATGTAAATTATAGCTACAGGCTGTTTTTTAAGAGACGTTTTTAACCTTTGAAAGAGTCCCTATCATTTTCCCTTCCCATTCATTTTGCTACCTCAGTACAAAGCCGTCATAACCACAGTTTCGTGGCCAGAAAACAGGAATTATACAACAGAAAAAAGTTTCACCTCTCATCCCAACTCTTCAAACACTTCTCGCGGCTACGCACTGCGAAACACTAACTCACGACGAAACACGGTTATTAAAATTCTATCTCAGAATCGATTACTGTGTTGAATCGATATCAAGGGAATGTGTATGTGATTCAGGAATAAATTGGTTTACCAAAGTATAATATTTCTAATCGATTTGAAAGAGTATCTTTTCTTTTTCAAGGAGTCAGATTGTTAAATTTTGTGATACAAAAGAAATCGATACCACTAAAATCAAATGAATACAATGGACTCAAAGTATATAATAGGCGAAAAGTTAAGAGGATCCTATAAAATAAAAATATTGGAAATACTATGTATCAAAAGAATTTATCTAACCTGAAAAGAGTAATTTTATTGTAAAAAAAATTTTAATATATTCTTAAGGGAATCCCTTTTTACGAAAATACTTTTATACTGTGGAAAGATAATCCCCCCACTGTGAAAACTTCTTCTGTTTCATTTTTTTTACGTTTTTACCCTTATAAAAAACTTTTCATTTTCATATTTCTTTAACTACAGTTTTTTCTATTACTATACTATCTGATCTTAAATTATCGGTAACTTCAATAGGTTAATTAAAACTAAAATAAACAGTAGAGCAGCGGAACTCAAATTCAGGGAAAAGTTGTTTAAAATTGTTGGGAAAAATTTGCGAAAGTTGGGGATCCGATCATAGGCGAATTTGAAGAGGATCATGGGGGGAAAATGTCCCCCTACTTACATTTTCAGTTGGACAACAATTTTATCGGTCAAGGATATTTTCAAATTTTCAGACAGGGGTTCTCAACCAGTGGGTCATGTAGCGTAGCACATCATTTCAGCCTTTAATTTTAAATCTTATTTAGTTGTAGTCTGTATATAGTAATTTAACTTTTATTGATTTCTAAATCTTAAATTTTAACTTTAATTTTAACGGCTCTCTTTCCCTATCTAAGAGCTGCTCAGTTTTTGTCTTGTTGTTGTCTTGGTAAATAAAATTGGATTTGACTGTTTGATAGTCTGGATTTTTCCGTGTCATTACAGTCCCTACCCACGGTTTTTTTTATTTTCTACGTTTTTTTATTGTCTTTACATAGTAATTGTGAGGGGGCGAAAAAATATTCAACTTAAAAAGGGGGTTCGCAGTGGCTTAAAGTTTGAGGACATAAAGTTTGAGTGGTTTAAAGCTGTTAAAGAGGGACAGCATAATCTCAAAGACTCTCGTTTTCCTCAAGGATAATTCTTTTCATATTTCATGTTTGGCATAAGGCGGCTCGAATTTAACAATCCATTCAAGGAATTGTAAAACTGATGTGTATCGATTTGAATAATCACCACAAAAATCGATCCAATATTAAAAAATCGCGTTTTCCTCCACACTCACGACTCTTCGCAGCACACATCGCGCGCACACCATAAGACCTCCTTATTTGTTTGTCCGGGCGCACGACCCGGGCGTCCCATATAGCTCTTAACGAGCGGCCCGGGCCGTCATTAGGCCCCGAAAGGGAGGTCCCGAGTCGTGCAACGGCCTTTTGTTTGTTCTGTTCCGGGACCGGCCGCTTATTCGGGAATCGTGGTGTGGCGATCGCGCTAATGGAAGCCCTGGTCACTCGGTGGCCGCATCATGATTAAAGCCGATCAAAGTGATGGGTTCTTTAATGCTACGGGGTTCTCTGGAGTAGAAGTCGTGGCGTGGCTATCTGGGGAGGGGCGGCTAACGCCATGTGTGGTTTTGACCCCATCTGTTGGATGGTCTGCTGTGTGGGGCTATTAAATTGAAGGGAACTCGGTTTTGGCCACGCGTTTGTTGGAAATTCCTAACTATATTCAAAACTTCAGAGTAAAAAATAATATTAAAGTTGAAGGGACCAAGAAAATATTTGAATTTTCCATAACAGTCATACTAAATACATTTAAGTTATTTATGATATATAACTGAATTATTAACATATTTGTTTTATTTGTAACATATCTTGTTTTTTTTTGTATTATTCAACTTGACTTACTTCAGCTTGATTTAATTGCTTAGTCGAAGACTAAATCCTTTTTCAGTTACACCCCTATTTGTTAATATAGCTCTGAACTGTTAAATTTTGTAGCTATAGTTCATTTCACTTTGTAGAAAATTTATTAGGGGGTTGAAATAAAAGGAAAGTGTAGGGACAGCTAAAGGTTATAAATGGAATGCATAATTCTTTAAGAATTAGCTTATTAAAAGCATATTTTATCTCTGATATGAAATCGTAATTACTAAAAGCAAATGATAAAAGTAAAGGTGGTATAATTTTCTACTAAATGAAAGATGGATTCTAAAATAATACGTGTGATGAAATTTATCAAATTTTTCAATTACTTCATAAATTATCTTTAATATGAAAAAAAACGCCTTGAAGAGTTCAAGAAAAAAAAGAAGTCTGACATGAATGCCAACCAACTTAAAGCTATTACTATCAGTAGCCGTAATGCAAACACTAAGATGGAGCAAGATATATTATGATTCATCATTTGTAAAGGTTGCGAATTACACACCAAATTTATTATTTGTTCATTTGACCTGATTTTAATATTTGAAATCAGTGATACTTTTATAAATTAATTATTAAATACAAAATTTCTAGCATTATTATAGTGCCCTGTATAAAAAATAGCCCAAATGTATGTGTGATTTACGAGGCCCCAAAAAATAAATATATACCATAATTCATTTTAATTTTTGTCAGATATTTTATTACCCTAAAGTTTACTTACCCTATTAATCTTTTTTTGCTACAACGTAGCTAAAGATTAATATTACACCCAATAAAGAAGTTTATATACAGTCCCATTACATGTTATGAAAACAATCAATCACTTCGGAACTCCCAAACTATTAAACATTAATTACCAGCTATACCCTATACAACAACCGCCTCGTCATCAATCTATCATTTCCAGTTCCACGCGTCCAGAGAAAGAAGCTGACTTTTTAACCAACACTACAAACTATTTTCTTGCATCCATCATAATAATATGCGAATCCCTCATCATCACATTTGCCCCATTTTTAAAAAAAATCCCATCAGCTAGTTACAACCGATTGTCTCCATGCACTGACGATTCGGCTGTGAAAAATTTCAGAACAAAAAAAAGTTGATAGAAATCGCAAAGAGAAGAGGGAGGCCCGGTGAAGAAACTGGATCACTAACCGATCTCTCTCTGGACTATAAGAAAACGAATTGTTCCCGAAAAGTCCAGCATCGCGAACCCTTTCAGCCCTAGCCGCCCCAATTTTCCATAGGGTTCAATAGTAATCTCGGGCGGCTTAGGATTGGAAGGGTTTAAAAGTGGAACGAGCGAAGTGGGTCGTGAGAGATGTCCAGGCTCCGTCCCTCGGTTTTCGATGGAGACTTCTCAAACTTTGTATGTAATGATAATAGGCACGAAGGCAATTATTTGTTTTATTTTTGACTGACTGTCCGGAAAATTGGGCTTTTATCAACTTTCATCCCCCTTTTAGTAGCTGATGTGATACTTCCTTAACGGTCAAACGGCTCTATGGAGCTGGAGGGGTTATTAGCTTTTCTTCCTATCTTCCCATAGGAAGATCTTCATTATATGTCTACTGTTTGGTAGCAGCAGTACTTGGTGCTGTATGAAAATGTGGTATGGTAATATACTATATCTGCTTCTCGGAATTCCAGTGGTCTAAGTCTTAAAATACGAATTTTGGAATAAGCATGCATTTGATATTGGTAGAGAATTCCTGACTTTCCATACTCTCCTTCTTTACAGGCGACATATTAGTCTTATGTATCCATTTTGATACCCCTAATATGTATGCTATGGGCGAAGTGATTAATTGGGCATTATTAATAATGCCCAGAGTGGAGACGGGCAAAGTGATATATTTCATTGATAAATGCCGTTGAATAACATTGCCCTCTTCCACTTCCGGCATTATTAATAATACCCGATTTATCACATTGCCCGCAACATGTATATAAAAATATGGTAGAAATGTCGGCTTTAGTTGCTCAGAATAGAACGACAATAGTCCAAAAACTCAAAAATTTAGATGTAAGCATGTGGATTACAATTGCTGTATTTCGTGTTGTTCATAGTTTTTAAGCCAAATGTTTATTCTAAGACCACTTCCGAAAAATGTTTCCTTGATAGGGACAAATATAGGTGCGATTGTAAAAAATCGGTAACTCAAAACTAAGCTTCGTGGACACGATCACTCATAGGAGATTGTTGTTACAATTACTTTATTACATACAAGTAACTAAGTATAAAAGAGGAGTTGCAGAGCATCAAAGAGAAAGTTTTTATAAAAATTTAATGGATTAAAGCCATTTTAATGTTATAAAATGTTTATCTCGCTATTTGGCGACACATTTATGGTAATTTAATCTTATGTAAAAAGGTAATAATACAAAACTATACTTGTCTCATTTACTTAAAATTGTGAAATGAGGCAGCATACGATGAAAATAAAGTTTAACAGGCAGATACGTTTTTCTTCAAATATTTTAACGCATGCACAAAATATAAGTTGTCACGTTAAAACAAAAATTGAGTTTGGTTTCCTTTCACTATATTAAGGGGTATCGTGTTGATGTTAGAATGTTCAGCATCATACTTTTAGGATACGACAAGGGCAGTTGTAGGAATTCATAATTCGCATCTACATCAGAAATCGAGCTTCTATATGCAAAGTAATTTAAGATTACAAGATTATCATACATCATCAAAAAACATGATTGTTTTTAGCTTTTACTTTATTCATGCTTATGTTGGGATATGGATATTAACAGTTGAAACAAAACTATAAAGATTATTGTCAAAAACGGAAATTACTTTCCAATGCCCTGCAACTCTATGATAAACAATACCAACCATAACTGCTTCTACATTCAAAAATTCAAATAAATTTTCCTCCTATCACACTTAAATAAAACTTCCCATGCATATGTGTGCATGAAAGTACTAGATACGATTCCATTTTAAATATCATAAGTATACTTAAAAATTAATGTTGATTGCATATTTAGGACACACAAATAAAATCAGCTTATATAATTCTACAGAAAAGTGGATATAACATGTCATTTATTCGAAATTACTAATGTATTCAAAAGTTTTGGAAATGCAAAAGAGAAAATAAAACTCAATTCTCATAAATAAGTAAGTAGTTGAGGCATGTAACTTTTTGTGTCATGGATGATATCGTGATTAGTAAATAAGTGGTTCTTTATTCCGAACATATGTTTTGACATTTTCAATCAAAATAAAAGGATAAATAACAATTTCTGCAAAATGGAAGAATTTTTTGCTTATCATACTATTTTATGCAGAAAGTGTGAAATCTTAAGATTGCTCTCTTAATAGATTTCTATCTGTTAATTTAGATAAGAAATTAACAGATGAAAATCTATTAAGAGAGCAATACTACACTTGTTTTTCCTCTATCTCTTCTATTTTTTAGTACAATTTCCTTATAACTTGCAGTATAAAATTTATAACTTAACTTTAAGCACTTCTAAATCGAATCTTAAAAGGACTATTTCTTGTATATTTGCCCATTCTCTATCTACTATGCAGTTACTTTCATATAAATTAGAAATTACCTAGTTGGTTTTACAGATGAACCTTTCTTTTTATTTAATTATCAAAACATCAAAATAAAGTGTAAGTAAAAAACAAAAATTATTTCTTTAATTTCTTTCATGAGTCATGCGTTTAGCTTCATATATGTCGTAGTTTATTTAAATTGTTATTATCCTCAACTTGTGCTCCTATAGGCAAAAACTAACGCCATATTTGAATTCAAGGCATTAAAATTTCATGGCATGTTTCTAATTTTATAATTTTCTTATAATGCATTTTTGAATTTGAAAGATGTATTTAAGTTTTTAAAATAAACTTTTTTATGAATAGAAATCTCAAATATTTTTAACTATAAAACACAATTACAAAAAACTTCAATGTATCAACCAATAAATTCAGTACAAATTCTTAATTGCGCATAAACTCGATAGGAAGGTACAATTTTTCTTCTCAAAAATAGCAAAAAACCAAAATTTAATTAAATCGAAACACACCGATTGATTTCGACCATCCATAAACACATAAAAACCAAATTACACAGTTGAAATTATCCACACATCAACCCGAAGACCAAATTACAATACCCAAACACCCCACACCCAATACCGACAAAACTAAAAAAGTCCTTATCCTCAAACCCTTTCCCTGATTCCGATCGCAATGATCCTTTCGATCCTTGGCCGTAATCAAAAGCAATATCCCCAGCAATTTCTCTTACTTTCGGCACCGTCATTTGATAGAAATGTATATTCCGGGGTCTGGAGCCTTGTGAGATATGCCCGGGCACTAAAAGTGTCACCGGGAAATGAGTCCTTGGGGGACAATAGGGCACTTGGGTCATCCTCGTCACCTGGATAAGAACTCTGGGCCCTGGTGGTGTGATTTCTCTCTTTTTTGGGGAGGAGTATCTCTGTGGGACTGTTGGATGTAGTGTATAAAATCAAAGGTGACACAAATGTTTAGGGATTGTTTTGCTTGGGACAGGTCACCAAAATGAATTTCGGTGTTGAAATTTTAATTTTTTTTTCATTATGTGACTGTGTTTTTGAAGGAGATTTAGAGGGTAATGGTCCAGAAAAGGTCACTAGACAGCAAAGAAGGACTTGGCAATTTCTGCTGGGGTTGGGAATTTTATTTATTGAGTAGGAGAAACCTTTACTTTGAACTTCTTTTCTACCATTCCTAGTACGAATATTTTTTTTCTGGTTTTCATATTGGGGTTGATTTGATTAAATCAGTTTTAGGGCAGTCTTGTAAGCAAAATTGTTGAATGGTGTGAATTATTAGATACTTGATTTAGACACAATTACTTTCTTCTTGATAAGTTAAAACAAAGTTTCATTTAAAACTTCAATAAAAAATATGTTGATACTTGTTATGAGATTGTGTTTGGTTAAAAATAAATTGGACTGTTTCATTAAAAATTTCAGTATGCTACCTACACCCAAGAAATCATTAAAGCATAGGACTGAAGGCTGAAAGATCTTTTTCTTTTGGATTACCCAATGTTTTTTTATAAACCAAACATTTTAAAAAAAGGAGAAATTACTTTTTAAAGTTTAATACCAAGGATTGTACTTAATTTAATTTTCATAAATTAACCTAAACACTTATTTTTAGACCAATCTCAAACTTACTAAAAACCCTTTTTTTGGGGTATACCGCAACTTGACCTAGACTTCAAGTATACTTTTTTTACTACCTACTCAATTACTACTCATAACTATTTGACAGCAGAAACCATCTGGTTTATCCATCACAAATGCCCTCACTCGGTAATTTCCTTATAAAATAAAAAAATTACTTCCGCAGTCAGTTATTTTTCAACATTAAAATCAAGAACCGCTAGGGTAGGAAAAGGTGAGAAAACAGCAAATTATCTTAATACTCATATTTAAAATCCTAGAAATTTCCACCGAGAATAATCTTTTTCGTATTTAATCCTCGGGAACACTTAATTTACGTTCTGGAAATTTGATTCAGGCCCCATAACGACGGGTTTTAATCTGAGGAAAAGAGGAAGTATATTCAGTTACATCGCGGCTAATCCATTTCCACTTAGAACTTCGAAATACACGTTTTATTCCAAAGGAATAAATTTATAATGCATCAGATTGGGACGGAGTATCAAAATATTTCTGCAAAGATATTATGAGAATATGTTATAAAATAGACGTTAAGGGAAAACACTAAAAATCTTTTTATTTAAAAAACATCCCAATGAAAAATAAAAAAAACTACTGAACAATCTTGTCATAACTTAGTTACCAAACCTTCTATTATTTTGCTTGCATATTATAATACTTAAATATTTATCCAACTAAGCTTATGCTTTAAGTATCTGTTAAGTAGATGAAATGCTAAATGTAAAATTTCTCTTTCCACTAAAGCTTTAAATAGTACAGAATTTAGGCTTTCTAGTTGAACAGTATACACTTATTAAATTTTTTTAGAGGAAAGGTACTTATGTGTTTAAATAGAGCTTTTAAGTTGGGATAATCTTGTGTTTAGTATGTATTCTATCTTTAATACGTTTAGTAACCATTCGTTGGTGAAAAGAAATAAAATATATAAAATATCAAATTAGTTTTCGAAGAAATTCCTATAAGTCCCTTTCATTTTCTATTTGTGTTTGTTTTTTCCCTGAACTTAGTATTTAGTAAAAGTACAGTTCTTAAAAATGATGGAAAAATATTATCTTTAGATGGTAAAAAAATTCTCGGAATATAAAATTATATAATGTACGTGCAACATTGCATTATCTGTTTACATATATAAAATTACAAACCCAATTGAAAAGGAAAAGTTATGTTACCGAATGTCAAAGATTGAATTTTCATAGCCAAATAATAAAAAATAGAAATATGGAATTACATTGAAACAATTGTGAGCCAACACAATGTATTTGAATAGGAAAATAATAAAAATTATACTTTATAATATCAAAGTCACAAAAGGAAATATTTGTCTTAAAAAGAAAAAGTAACTTGTCACCAAAATGACAAATTTTCACAACTGAAAATTAATCTCGTTAAATTTTAGTTTAAAAAATGTGTTTAGCTCTAGTTATTTTAATAAATGAAATTGTTTTAGAAGTTTCAAACTGTTATGAAGTTTCTTGGATCAAATAAAAATATTTTTTTTCAAATGAACGAAATTCCAGTCTCTCAAAAAAATATTCAATACAGTTTTACTGTGAATTCACCTGTTCTCTATATAATCTTTTAAGGAAATCCAACAAACTCCACAAGCCAACCATTCGCAAAGGCCAGTCTGAACGAAACACGGGTCCAGCAGAGAAAAAAACCTTCGACCCGTCAATACATCCCGTTTCTCCAGTTGTCACATGCATCACCTTGCGGGAAGAAAAGTTTCTCGAGTGGCCAAAGGCAGGACTCCGGTAGACTGCCCGGCAGACAGGGCGAAAGGGGGCAGAAGAAAAAAGAAATGCAGTCCTATCTGGTATTGACATTTAAGGTATTTCTGTCCCCTATGCTTACCTCCTCGAGCATGGGGAGGTCAAATATTTTATTTGCTTACTCGTAAATAATAATGCTGAAAATGCCCGAGGTTTTTTCCGCTTAAACTGTAGATTCGCTTTTATGAAAATGGCAGTTTTCGTTATAGGTTGATGTTTGGGTGATAAAGGTTTTTGTAACTGGTATTTTAACGCAATTTTAGGTTGAAAAGCCTTGGTTAAGAGAACTTATATTCGAATATCAAAATATTTTCTTGCAGTTTATACTCTATTCATTTAGAATTGGCGCTTGAGAAATAGTGCTTTACCCCACGCTAGAAGCGTAATTATAGTTACGCTCTTCGAGCAGCCAATAGTAAGCCTTCTTCGTCACTTTGACGAGTATAGTTGCTATGGTTACCGATCGGTGGTGGGGGAAGGAAATATTTTCAAGCGCCAGTTCAAAATGAACAGAGTATAATGTTCATAAAAGTAATGGAAGAGTATTCAGTTTTTACTCTCTGAATTTAAGTTTAAATAGAAGTACTAGTTGAATTTTGAAATTCGCTTCACGTACCAACATCTTTTAGCTTATTTGAGCAAAGAAAATTTCCTTCTTGTTAATACGGTATGAATTCAAAAATGTGGTAGGTTATTTTAGAGTGATTTAAAAAAAAAGAAAATAGATACACATATATTAATGCAGAGTTTAGTGATAAAGCAAAAAATACTGATTAATTTTGTATTCTAATGATCTGTAGTGCACTTTTATGGAATACATACTGTCTATAGTTAATAACTAATAGTTAGAGAAAAAATTAATGAGAATTAGAGTGAATAAATTAATGAGAATTTACATAGATCACATAAATTTTCTCAACACTTAAATTTATATGCTACCCATTTAAACCACGAATTGTAAAGTGTGTTTGATAAATGTGTATCAGTTTGAGGTCTCTATACAGAAATAGGTCTACCACACATATGAAAATAAAGTTGATTTCAGCTTTAACATCATTACTTTAAGATCAAGAAAATATGTATATGCCTTAATTTACCCAGGCGCGGATCCAGCACGGCTCCAAGGGGGGCACTTTTCAAGACAAGATCCCCATGTGGTACCATTGGTGGTATGGGGGTCCTCCCCCAGAAAAAAATTGAAATTTGACACGTAAAAGTAGGGTTTTAACTCATAGAAATGTTTTGAGTCTAAGGGGGGCACTTTTCAAATATATTACCTTTACTTTTTGACCCAGAATGTCATAACTTTGGGGATTTCCTAAAAATAAACACTGAATACCCCATTTTGATACTGATCGGGGTATGATGGTCCTACCCCAGAAAAAATTTTGAAATTAGACCTGTAAAAGTTGGGTTTTTACTCATTTTGAGAATCTTTTTGGGTCTCCAAGGGGGACACTTTCCAGAGTGCCACCCCCTGGATCCGCCACTGAATTTACCACATGCTTAGGTCATAAACCACGATTGAGAAGTTTAAGTACTCATATAGAGCTTATAATTTTAATATAACTGCAGCAGATTGCAATAAAAAGTCTTCGTTCCACTCATTTAAGTTTAAATGTTAGCTTATGTGAAAACTTGTTCTACTAACACTTTAAGGTGTGCAATGTGTGTAAATGACATGAAGAATACACTAAATGTATTGTCAATGCTTTTAAGACCAGTGCAAAAACCGCTTTAAACCTATTTCAGCGAACGGGTCACAACAGAAACGATAGGGGGTAATTCAAACCACCCCACCACACTTAGAGCAGAGTATTTCATTAATAAGCTCTGTGGTCAGCACCTCTAAATAACACTTCAGCCGAGGCCGCATTTCCCCATAAACTCGACCACTGCCCCCTAATGGTGATCTCCTGGCCCAAGCAGGAAGGTACGGTTTCAGTGATGTGTGAGGCAGTGTCACCCCTCGAGTTCTCCGATAGATCGTCTGCAAAGCTGATCCCGTAGAATTCCAGATCCTTGTAAAGCATGTCAGCGTTGCGAGGATATCAGCTGCGCCTGTCCGCATGTGTGGCTATAACGTGGCCAGATAAGGTTAAGGTTATGCGTCGATAAAACGCGATGGGAGAGATTGGGATGTTGGTATGAGGAATTATTGTTAAATGTTGATGTGGGGTTTAGAGGTGAAGGCGAGCAGTAGGGAAAATCGTAGAAAATTTAAAAGAACACTTTAGTTTGCTTATAAGTTTCTTATATAATCGTTTAGCACTAAATGATATGATATTGTTGTTTAAATGATATGAGATAGTAATTAAAAACAATCTTGGTCAGAATAGTAGGCGAACTAAAAATCAACAAAAGAGTAACTATGTATTATTATAAACTTTCGGGTAAACGAAAGTTGAAAGTACAGATACAGATGTGTATGGATTTGTAATTATCCATTTATAATGTTATGGATTCTTTGTATGGTACTCACAACAGCAGAAAATCAAGGGGTTGTAAGTACTTTTCATAACATATCACACCATAATATTTTCCTATTAAAAAAATGGTCATTGGAAATTTTGAATTAATATTTAAAGAGTACGTACTTTTGTTTTGTAAAATCTGGCGACATGGTGTGATAACATATTTATTGAATAGGACAAAATTTTACGGACAAAAATCTTGTATTATGAAATTAAGTTGCATCACATACAAAAGTACAATGTTAAATTCTAATAAACTACGTGCTACCAAATATTGGGTTTTAAATCAAAATTAATTCACCCTCTTAATCTGCAAAGGTAAGGTAATTCATCAAACAGATAATTAGGATGTAAGAATGGTTCTCCCGGTTGTAATTCAAAATGGTGTTCGCATCAAAATTAATTACATAAATTTACTAAAATTAGTAAAATAATATAGTACTACACATAAATCATAAATTTTCTCCTGTATATCTTATGGATAAATAATTCACAGAGTCAGTGTGTATTTATATATTGTTATTTTAGTTTAACTTTCTCATTGCATATTGTTCGTTAATTAAGTGATTGGAAATAAATTACTTCATTTGTATATGAAGAGCGCAGTGACAAATTTGATCGTCATTATCATGGATTTAAGTCCATTCTTAGATTAGAGACGTCGTTGAGGATAGGAGAGAATTAATCGGATTTTCATTAGCGTTAAATGCTCCCTGCCAAGATACTTAACTGGTGGATCAATCGTAATAAACAAAGCTTAAGAGAAAACTTGAAATCGTATGAACTAGATTATCTGAAAATCAAGTAGTTCTCTTTGCTTAATATTTAACACTACTAAACTTGCTATTAAATGCAGAATATAAAACGGAATTTATTTTAAGAAGGAATTTTAATTTTTACTTGAGTGTTTATATTTTTACTTTATGAATTAATGAATAAAAATTCTTACAGGATTACATATTGTAAATGTAAATAAGTAAACCAATTTCTGAGTAAAAAATCCTATCTCGTGGTCGTAAAACGAAAAATCAATGAGAAAAAAATTTAGAAAATTAACTGTTAGTTTAAAAGTTTGATACAAGTAGCTTCAAACGGTATTATAGTGAGTTTGGTTGTGATTGTAATTTCACTTGCTTTTTAAATATATAAGTATACTTTTTTCTTTATAATTTTTAGGCTGATGTTCACTTTATTCTAAAATGTTATTGGCTTAATGGAAAGTAATTGAACTTAAGTGATTTAAAAGCAAACATTTTATTAAAATGATAATTTAATGAATACATGATAACACGCTATTAAATATAAGGGTATCAAATGCATCAAACTGAAAAATATAAATTAAAGTGCTTTTAATTCAAAATATTTAAAGTTATAATGCATTATAATTAAGAAAAGTCAAACTTTAAAACTTGTGAACTTTGTAAAGAAACCGATTTAACAAAACAAAAAAATCTTCAAGACAATTTTTACCACCATTCCATAGTTTACAATTAATAAATATATTTTTACTATAACCGTATTTTATAATATATCAGGTATTAAAAATTAAATACATTAGTTTAACCCTTTCAATCTTCAACTGCCCGAGATTACCCTTGAATCCCATGAAACATTTGGGGCGCTAGGACTGAGATGGTTAAATAAATAAAAAAGTAAAATGACAATCTCATTGAAATTAAATTGATAATTACTATGGGTGCTAAGTATTACGATATTCTAAAGAATATTACGAGATGGTAGTATTAAGTCAATGTTTCAATGATCAAACATTGTTTGTCACAACAACACAACCAAACCATAACTCTTATAGCACACTGAAAATTTTAAAACCTATCTCTTTAATACTTCCGTGTATATAATAAAAAACCAATTCACCCCTCCTAAACACAGTAATCCTCACCATTCACCCATCCCCAGATTACACGCACACCCCTCATAATTACCATAATCATCGGTCATTAGCGCGCGGCCGGCGACGGGGCCCCGATCGCCGGGAAGCCGGCCGTCGCTCTGGCGGCGAGAGGAGCCACCTTTCGCCGCGGCGCAGCGCCGAGACCTTACGTCGAAAACGGCCGCCTTTCTTTTTGCTCTGCGGCTGCTGTTGAACTTTTTTGCGCGTTTGGGGGGTTCTTAAACGTTAAATAAATGATCACACACTCGGATGAAATTAAGAATAAAATTTTGCCGCTGAAATGCGTTCGGAAAGGGGTAATTAGCGAGTTTATTTTTTCTGGAGGGGTGTTGTGGTTGGGGTTAGGTTTTGTTTGGGGAGGGGAGGGATAGTTAACTATTGAGGGGGAGATGGTTTAACTGGGATTTGAGTATGTTCGTGGGTTTGAAATCTGAATGGTGACTTTTGTTCAGGGTGTTGAGAGAAAGCTAGTTTTTATTTCTAGAATTGAATCATCTGCAAAACATGCTCTGTGACAATACAAAAACATTTGTATCGTTCACATAAATACATAGTTAGTAATTTGTAATTTTTTTACCTATTATTCAGTAAAAAAATTGGCCTTTCACTCAAAATTCGCTATTTGTATAACTGGAAGGAGCACTGCAAATAAAATGTTTCGTTATTGACAAAAAATAATTTTCAATGCCTGTTAACATTGTAAAATTTAATTGATTTATTTTCATCTTAAAGTTAGCAGCAAAATGGTTTAGAAATATAATAGAAAATTAGTTAATGCGGATTATATGATTAACAAATTAATAAATAAGACAAATATTGATATTGATGCATTTGAAGCTTGACATTATTCTGATCATTGCTAATCTAAGTACTTCAAACACTTAAATTGATAATTGAATCAAGGTTACAGGCACTAATAACTTATGCTTCAATAAACTCATACCATTGGTAACTTTCTAAACTTCCTTCTGGAGTAATAATTTAATTTAATAATAAATAAAAATAAATAAATTGTCTTTAATACTTCAAATAAAATTATATTTATACTAAAATAGACCAGCATTTGGATGAATGCAATAACATAAAATTTTAAAGTATGAACATTTTATCATTTTTAGAATAATTTCGATTTTTTATAAATTTATATCGGTAAGAAATCACTCAGTAAAAATAATCTTATATGCGTTTTAATGTGGTTTTGATTTTCTATAGAGAATAGATATTGATCGAGCAAAAATAAAATTTAAGTCCTTTGTACTTATTTGAATCGAAATCTTGACAAAAATGACGTCGTGCATACGTATATTCAGAGCTTATTCGTTAGAAAGAAAGAGACTCGTCTCACTTTACAGCTGTTCCACCTGACATTCAAAAACCTTCTCCCCTCTCGAGAACGAAATAGATATCACACCGAACGGGGTAATAACAGGAATTTAGCCCCGATTCAAATTACATCCCTCCTAAGTGCCTCCGCCATTGACGCGATTTTATTCTTCATTGGGGATGAAATAAACCACGTCATGCAGGCAAAGCAATGCAATCGGATTTCTGCAAAAATATTCCCCAAGTTCGATTCAAACCTCAATAAAGAAATAAATATAATATTTTTTTTATTCACCGAGTTTATTCAAGCAACTAAAGGAATCTCCCACGCTTGCTTCTCACAGTGAACGGAAACGTCAATAATTTTTTTTATCAGAGGGTATTATTATGAACCCGGAATTTTTATTCTTGTGATTATTATGAGTGCTCTTTCCATACATTTTTATTTATTTGTTTGGTATCGAGGTTTTCGTACGGTTAACAGTGGGGAACAAATGCCCTATGACGGGAGCATCCTTTTTGGGGATACATTTTTTCTTCTGTTGGAACACACAAAAAAGTGTAGTGTTTTTTCGAGTGTTTCCCTCTTATAAAAAATCTGTCACAGCTAGAAAATTAGCCCCAGGTATTAGCGGGTCGTAACCGGACGGGACGGGTTGCGAGCATTATAACGCGTAATGTTTTCAGCCGCTTAAATGTCTTCCTGAGTTCTCGTATCACCGCCACATGTGGTGTCGCTTTTTTTGGTGGTGGCAAAAAGTGTGTTTATTGAAGGCGTCCAGTTTTTTGGGGTCGAGTTAGTTTAGCTTTTTTGTGGGTTAGGAACACAAAAAAGTAATTAGTGGATGCACTTTATTTGTGTACAAACAGGGATGTTGTGACACTTTGAGTGAGGGAGGGAAGCAACAAGTTCTTTTTTTTCTATGAAAATGAGGGTTCTTTTGAGGGGATTATTAAAATATATTCTTTGTTTAGGTTAGTTTTCTAGTTAGTAGAAACAAGGTTCTTATGAGTTAAAAAATGTAATGTTTATTAAAATGCCAGGTTCAATTTTGGGCGGTTAGACATCTTATGTCACAGGAACACTTAAAAAAATTGTGTTTCATTCAACAATTTCATAATGTAAACTTAAAAAAATTTTTTTTGGTTACATTTAAACTCATATGAATAAAATATATTATAATTAATTATTAATATTATTAAACGTGTTTGATTCGCTTTTCATCGTACAACTTATTTTAGAACATAAAACAGTTTTACTTGATAATTGAATTTTTAACCTTAGTTTTAAACACGAACTGTATTTCAAAGTTTTAATTCCCAAATTGCATTACTTTCAAATTGAACCATTTGTTTATAACTTCATATCATACACATACTTTTCATAGGGCATTGATGACCACAACTAAATAATAGTTTGATATTTGGAGGGTTCAGAATAGAAATGAACCAAGTCCACTTTAGTTACTTTTGAGCTATAGACGTTTAAAGTTAAAGATTCATAGCAAAATTACATGTTAACGCAACAGAACTTGCTGCTGCCAAGCGGATAGTATGAGAACTTGGTTCCCTATTGCACTGAAATTTTACATAGTTGGTGCATGTTATAGCGTTGTTAACTCAAAAATGACAAAAATTGGACTTGGTCCATTTTAATTCTGATCCCTCCATTTAACTGAAAAGTCTGTAAATTGATATCACAAAGCTTCAGACATCATATTCAAAATTGATCTGATGATGTTTGACGTCTATAACTTCACACCAAGCTATCGGTGAATTGTTAATCGTAGCTTAAACGTTTTCCCCAGTAAATTTATACGATTTACAAACATCAATTGAAGCACTAGAATACTCCAATACAAAGTAACCTTCAGAAAAAAAACCTACCCCCTCCCTGCACAAACCCCCTACCTAATCCCCGAAAATTTAATCAAAAAATCCGACTCGGTTTGTAGAAATTTTAGCGCGCTTTTAAATAAATAATCCTTGCTTCGGAGTTGGCTGCTCGGATTAGAAGCGCGTCTGAATTATTAATCTTTAACTCCCGATCGGGGAGTGAGAGGGGGTGAGTGACATCACAAATATGTGCTCTTCATAATTTAATCATTGAGTTCGCGCCATTTAATGTGCGCCCGCGAAAACTCGTAAATCACTTTTGCGAATTAGTCTCAATTACCCCGCATTAGCGACGGACGCGCGTTGGATTAGCGGGCTGTTGCGTTTCGCGCCTTTTTCTTGAGGGGGCATCTTCCTCCTCCTTGGGGGGCGAGAGGTGTGAGATTTCTTTGCTGCCAAAACGTCTTTCTTTCATATAGAAATGTTTGGAAAAAATGTAAATTTAAATTAAATTTAAAGATGACTATAGAGATGCCATATTCACAGTCAATAGTGTCGGAGTTAAGCAGCAGCTAAAGAAAGGATGATAAGCTTTTTGTTGACTTTGATTGGTGGGATCCTTCTTTGACGCTGATGGATGTGAATACGGCTGTAAATATTTTTGATTCAAGAAATTAACTCTTCAAACGATCACACACAAAAATAAATACTTCATAATACTATTTAAGAATTACTTTTTGTTCTAAAATTAACAACACTTAAGTAGTGTTGTTAGGTAGAACACTTTAACACCTTATTGTGTTGTGTTAGTGTTCTGAATGTGTTTAGGAAGTGATATAAATGTATATATGTTACGGGCAAAGTGATTAATTGGGCATTATTAATAATGCCCATAGTGGAGGCGGTCAAAGTGATAAATTTCATTGATAAATGCCATTGAATTTATCACATTGCCCTCCTCCACTTCGGGCATTATTAATAATGCCCAATTTATCACATTGTCCGTAACATATATTCTATATAGAAAATGTGTTGTAAAATATCTTAAATTTGGATTGAAACACTATAGGAACACGTTTTCAGACTCTGACAATTTTTAATAACACTTTCACATCATTAAGTTTTTTTCACAAAACACATTCGAAACTCAATATCAATACAATCAAATCGTTTTTGATAAAAAGCGTTTATTATTGTGTGTAATTAGTATTGCAAAAGTGTTTCACGCATTTGCAATGTATAGAAACACTTTTTTACTCAAATTGTCAACACTTCAGCATTTTTGTTGGGTATAACACCTTATTGTGTTATGACGGTGTTCTGTTTACGAGTGAAAATGTCTCTTTAAAATGTATCCTCAATGGGTTTCAAATTAGTTTATCATCCCAATAAAGTTTCATGAAGGCATGTATCACAAACCATATTAACAATTTAACCAAATTATCAGACGCATCTAAATTAAAATACACGATCAGATACAGTCATTTAAAAGGAGTACTCAATTATTAAGGTAGCATTCCCCTAGCAGCTAAGCTTTGATGCCAAAATAAAGTAATCACATATTTGGTACTAAAAATTATCTTCGATATTTAAATGTGTTTCTTTAATGTTTGTTCTCTGATCTAAGTCTCATTTTTGTATACATCTGAATGTGTTGAATGTAATTACATTCAAATGGGAACTTACTTAATTTATTAACAAACCTAATTTCGTGCACTTTAATTTGAAAATTGTTTTATTCTAAACTTTCCTTTCAACTTCTAAAATCCATGTAATTTCCACTATTGTTTATGCAGACTTGTTTTTATAAAAAGTTTATAGTAAATTGCATTCTCGTAAGTATACATTTGAAAAAAAAATTTACGCCAGTTTTGTTATTTTATTTATTTAGTAACTATCATATATTTATTTAAAGTTAACTGTGACCAATAAAAGTATTTTCATTCATATTAAAGTAAAGAAGTTTGATTGTTTGTTATTCAATGTGCAAATTCTATAAAAATATCTCAATAAAAACTTTGCTCATACTGTAGATTAATTTTTGAGGTTTAATTTTCATTATTATTTTTGTTAAAATTTTTTAAGTGAATACAGTTTGTGTTATAGTAGTTACTAATTGAAGTGTTTCAATAGCTCTGAATCGTAGATAGTAATATTTTAATTTTAAACCTTTAAATTATATTAATTGTATCAGAATTTACTATTAATAATGGAATCGTCAGTTGGAAGAAGGGAATAAGTCCAAAAACCAAGTTTTGAGAAAATCGAAAAAAACTGTATAAGTAATGCAATTTTCATTGTAAAACCACCAAATTTTTACTGGAAGTTCAGAACTCTATTTAGAAAACAGAGCAATCATTAAAACAAATACGTATTTGTATATTTAAAAATATTTAACAGTCAAAATAAGTTGATGTTCTTATTCCCTTCTTCCACCTTATGAAATTTTTCTGATGAAAAAATCTATAAAAACCCTTAAATTCATATTTCAATTATATTTCTCCTTAGTTTACACCACAAAAGGGCGAAATAAAAAGAATAAGACAAATAAAATTCAAAATTATAGTGAAACTGAGTTATTACAGCAGTATCAATGGAGTGAATGAATATGAATGGAGTCAAACATTCCCTGCATAAAAAAAGTTTGAAAAAAATTGAAATTAAGTGAAAATTTTATTTTAACTTAGTTTACAGCACAAATAGTATGAAAAGAAAGACAAACTAAATTTAATTCCAAATTAACTTAAAAAATACAATGAATGGACATCGATTTCACAACTTCAAGGGGCGATATCTCCGTATAGAGTTTAGTTATTTTCTCCCTCTTTTCACCCATGTGTAAAGCAAATTTTGGAGAATTTTTTGTGCACAAAAAGTCAATTTGTCATTTTTTTGACTTATTCCCTTCTTCAAACTGACTATTCAATTATTTTTAATAGTACTTATTCAAAATGATGCAAAATAATATCATTATGGAAAATGTCGATTTTTGCATATTTAACAAATTGTAATGCGAAAATTTTTATTCAGTTTTTATTTTGCTCCAAATCGTTTAGAAAAAGTTATGAATATGCTATAATTTCATTTCTTTTTTCATTATTTATTTTGAGGTAAATGAGCTCGTCAACGTAAATGACAGAAATATTCTAAAGCCTGTAATAAGGATGCATAAATAAACTGGATTCTTCAAATTTCAGTAACTTATGCTTTATAAGTATCAAGTAGTTAATAGATGTTGAAGTTTCGATGTGATTTTAAATAACATTGAACATTGGAATAAAAGTAATAAAACAGTACTTGTTATTTACGTTACCTTCACAAAAGTAAATTTATTGAAGTAAAAGAAAAATATCTACAGCATTTTCTGTTTAAATCCTTAAAATTAACAACTGGATTGTTTATAATTTATTAGGTTTTCATACATTAAAATTCCCTATCCGGGTACATATTTTTGTGGCCCTACTTTTTGGAATAAAAATGCATGCTGTTTTTACAATTTTAGAATATGATGTATAAAGAATACAGTGCATTTCAGTTAATTTTGTGGCATAAGAGAGATAAAAATCAAATATTAAATTTCAAAGTTTTTTTAAACCTAGTGGTTAAAATCTAATGATAAAAATTATAAAAAGTATTGATAAAAGAGTAAGTTAAATCTAATGATTTAACTTTGTTTGATTAATAACAAATGCAAATATAACAAGTAATTTAATATTACTAATAGTAAAGAATGACTAAAGTGTGTGTTGAAAACTTTAAGCCCTTAAAAATTCTACTGATTTGGTTGAATGCTACAATATGGGTTAATTTAAATTTCTATACAACCGTTTAAAATAATATTTATTCAATATAGGTAATCCTATGTGTAAAATAGCAAACTATTTTCTTATATCTTATTATTTTCCAAATAGAAAAATTTAATTTATAATACTCTATATTCTTAATATAGTGTAGATAAACTCACAATTTGTAGGTATTTGTATCAATAATTGAAAAAGTACGAGATATCAAAACATAACTAAAAATTAGGAGAACTAAAAGACATTTAAAGACTCGTCTATTAGAGCACTTAAAACAAGATAATTTACTACTCTTACAACTTTCAATGATGCTCTGCTCATTCATTATTTTGTTAGAGAGTGAGCATGATATGGTAACAAACCATGACTCAATTACTTTCACGCAAGAGCCATTGTGGTTTGACAGAGATAATGAGAGAGATATCATCTCATTGAAATCTATCTCTAATCATTAACGGTATGTTATGTGGATGTCTTTTTTTTTCTGATCTCAATGTCTTTTGTTCTATTTGAATTTACTACCAGCAGGGAGCAGTGTTACCATTTAGTATAACTATAATTTGATCTGTTATCAGTATAATTAAGCTTAAATCGCAAACGCTGATATAATGGTTAAGCAAAGGGTTTCTTTCGTTATTAAAATAGTAATATTTATCATGTGAAAGATGTCTTTTCAAGATAATTACTTTTTATGCGTGGCTATAAATTAGTTAAACTAAAAAGGATAATTATTTTAACATAAAAAAACAGGTTTTAGATTTTTGGATTCAAACAAATAATGATTTTTAAATCAAAATATGAAATTTAAATAAGTCGTGTAACGGTAATGTTTTATTAGTGAAGTAGATGTCAAGATTATGCCTGAGTTATACCTTTTTCAGGTGTATAAAATTCTTTATATTTAGAAAAGAAATATTGTCGAAGCTTTGAAATATTTTTTAGAGTTTGAATAAATTAAAATTATATGAAATTGAACCCATAAATTCCAAAGTAAAACCCCTGTTTACACCGGTTTACCCCTATTTAATGTCATAAAATAACTGGGTCATTTTGCAAAGTTTTTTTCTAAGTATTCTTAACGCTTTTAAATTTCATCAGGAATTTTACACTTTAATATTTATATGAGTACCAAAATTATCAGTAACCGATTCATTTGCTTACACTTAAAAGAGATTTATAGCATCTTCTCAGTGAGGTAAAGTTCTTAGTTATAAGTACTTCATAATGTAATAGTTTGGTATCAAAGATAAACACTTTTTTAGACTTGGGTTATGAATGAGTTTTAGATTCGTAATAAGTAAACAAATCACATAAAATAAAAGAAAGTGAATACATGATTTAGAATAAGTTTATAAAAAAACATTTAATATAAAAAGCGTTTCAAATTTTAAACGTTTAGAATTGCTTCAAAGCAAACTGATGGGGTTTAACAAGACAAAAACTTAATGCATTGTAAATAAATTGTATAGTTTTTAAAAACATGGATTATAAGTATTTCTCTAGCTTTCTTTTACTGTCAAGTTTTACATAAATATATTTCTAAGTGTTTGTGTCTCAGATTCTTTTTATTAAAACAATTAACTGGGGACTTTCCCCCCATTTTAAAATTACTTTGGCCAAGCAAGAAAAATACTTTTTAGCTCACAAAGTTTAGCTATATTTTCGGACCGTCTGGACCATGTAATATCGCATGTTATCCGACCAGTAAAGATTAATTTTGTATCTAGGGATGTGCAGAAAAAACGAGTGATTATCACTAATTTGTTCCAAGGGTCATCAAGTAATGCCTTTGCAATAAATGGGTGATAGTCATTCTCTCTTGTGGGTTACACAGTCTTTTGTTTTGCTTGCTTTCTGGGTCAAAGGTACCCCACAATTGATGGTTTAAAAACTATGTTGTGAAGTAAAATATGTACCATGTAGATAAATTGCTGGTTTTTAAAACTTATTAATCTGGAAGTGAGTAGTCAAACGATATTGTATGTATACATACAATTATATTAAGAAAAGTTTTTGTTACAAATAAGTTATTGTTATAGCTACGTTATTATTGCTATTTGAATAGACATTAATTAGACAATCACTTCTGGCTTTGACCTCGCTAGTACCATGGAGAGATATCGTCATGGATAAAAAGTATCATCACTCATAGGTTTTCACTGCACAGCTTTCCGCATCCTCAACAAACAGTCCGATCCATAACGAAGGATTCCCCCAACCCAATCTCCCATTAACCGCTCTCACTCCTACCCCGCCCGAACATCGGGCCGGTACGGTCCAAAGTACAACGGGAAAGGGTTACTCACTTGAAAAAGTCGTTCCTGCAGTAGAGCTTTCCTTCCCTGGAGAAGCACTTCTCGTGCAGCGTGCACTTGCACTCGCAGCAGAGCACGCACTTGGAGTGCCAGGAGCGGTCGAGCACGCTGCAGAGGTACCGGTCCATGATGGGTCTCTCGCAGCCGGCGCACTGGGCCATCTTTACGTCCATCAGGCGGCCCCTCCAGCCCCCCGAGACCTCCACCTTGGACGGGCGGTCATACGACAGGCCCAGGGCGGACAGCTCCACCACCTTCGAATCCAGCAGCCTGCTAGGAAGCACCTGGGCGGCCACCTTAGAGGCTGGGCGGGGACGCGGTTTGCCTATTATTATTGTTGCCTGCGTGCCTAGGCACTGTCTACGGTACCGTCTGTGGCGGGCCCTTAGACACTGTCAGAGATGGTGCTCCCAAGACAGGCTATGTCCGAGATGGTCCTGTAGATGGTAATGGCAAGACAGGCACTGTCAAAGATGCTGCTTCTAAGACAGGCAATGTCCAAGATGGTCTGCCTGCCGAGTCTTGTAGATGGTTATAGCAAGACAAAGTCTATGAAGACTTCTGTTGCTGGGTCTGCAAGTCAGGCACTGCTGAAAGAGGAATCAGCAAGGCAAAAGCTGATGGGAGAGTTTCTATGAAGGTGGCTGCACCAACAAGTTGATATCACTGGGTCTGTAGAGAGGAGGGAGTTTGTACTGGTATCACTGGTAAAGTTGGTACTGGTATCACTGGGAAACTTGAAAATAAAATTGGAACTGTCTCAGATTTCAGGTTAGCTGAGCCGTCAGTTTTCTTCGAAAAAATAGCTGCAGTCGGATTTTTCTTTTTCTACAAACTTTTCTTCGATCAGATGGCTGAATCAGGTTAGAGAAATCTTCAATATGCTTCTAAATAAAGATGAGTTTTCCACTCTTCTGACTTCTTGAGTTGACGAGAAAAAGTTCTCATAACCTAAGTGGAGAAAAGATGCAGTAGGGTTCACTTAGTTCTTGAAGGTAAGTTGTCTCCTAACAGAGTTCAACACTCAACAAGAACTACTCGATGCTCTTTCGAAAACAACCAACACTGAAAAACAGCAGCAAAAAATACCGGCGGCGAAAGTCAAATCAAACCGAGCCGAAGTGGGACTCCGCATGTGCCCGACGGAAAACCTTCATCCTCGCGGGATCAGAAGCACATTTCCTCGGCCAAGAATGGTAAACAAGTCCGGCCACTCTCAGCCTTCCGTGATCGCGTGTGCGGCGGACGAGCGTCTGCAACCAGACTGTGCGGTTTGCTTTCCCCTGAAGCTAGGCGATGGGGAGGCGGGGCCTCGCCATGTCAATCAACGCCGTTGTTTCCATGGGGACAATGCCGGAGCCCCGCCTCCCCACCGTCACGTGGTTTCGGAGCGCGGAGCCAAAATTTTGAACGGAGTGACAAGGGAGGGACACACGCAAGAGAGAGAGATTTTTTTTATTGTTTTTAGTGTCCTCTCTCTCTTTTTTTAATTTTCGTTGGAGGACAAAAGAGCACGCGTTTTTAGAGGACGGCTTGAGATCGGTACAACCTGTTTTGGGTTTTGTTTTGCTGGTCTCGATTTGTGTGTGTGTGTTGTGTGAGAAAAGTGAAACGCAGGGAGAGATTTAAAAAAAACAGGCAAGATTGATCGGTGGAATAGAGAATGCGTGTATGCAAAAGAGAAGGGAATCTCTAGTGAAAGTGAGAGAGTTGGTGAAATGAGGTTTTTAAAACATGACCTATATTTTGGAGATTTTGCAAGGGGTATGAAAAATGTACAAAGTTTTGTTTTAAGTGATTCATCTTGAGAAAAAAAGATATCTTTTTAGAAAACCTCTTCTGTAAACCACCTCAGAATAACATCTTACATTGACATAAAACTATAAGAGGTGAACGATATGATCAAAGTAGTGATTTTACTACATTTGTGAAAGAATTATCTTTTAGATGCCCCAAAGTAAAATCTTTTAATAAATAGTTGTTTGATAGAAGGATTTTATATAGCTTCGACCCTTTTCAACTCAAATAGTAACCTTGCCTTTACTAAAAGCGGGATTAAATCACAATCGTTCCATGTACCGTTCTCGTGTTATTAAAGTAAAATAGGAAGTATATTGAATGAGGTATATAATTATTCGGTAAGTTTCAAGAAAGTTCATATTTTTTTAATATTTTTGCTTAAAGATATACATTACTTAACATCACGAGATATGATATTCCTTGGATGAATTAAATGAATGATTAGTAAAGGTATTCTAGAAACTTAATTTTAATTTGATTATGAATAGTGTAGTACTTACAGATGCTGATCTATGGCGAAGGGTAGAAAGCAGCTTCACATAATGCGAAGAAAAGAGCAGATCAGTGTCAGTGACTGCAGCAAGTTTCATGGACTTCGTGTAGGCTATCATATTCTCAGGAGAAATAACATCAATAGCATACCTGCAGAAAATGTTTAGTGATTGAATATAAATTTTTACCCAGTAGGTTACATAACTTGTAGACCATACTGCTCTTGGAAAAGAAAATGAAATAACAATTAAATTATTTTAAAATTTTACTAGTAACTCTCTGTTAAAAAACTGAAAAAATACAAATGAAAGTTAGAAAAAGGCAAAATAGACGGATTAAAGAAGATATTTTTGCAATTGATTTTATTGAGTTTATTAAATGAATATAGTGATCAGCTCAATAAATTTTGAAATTATAAACTTAATGTCATAATGAAGTGAATCTTATAACGTCACGAAATAATATTAGTGGATTCTTAGATGTTATGTGTGGTAACAAGAAAATTGATATGAAATCAAAGAAAGAAACGACATTAAAAAATACACCGTTGAATATTTTGCCTAGTAGTCAAAATCCCGTGACATATTCCAACGACTCCATCTTTTTCAACTGCGTGCTTGTTTCACCGCTGAACACCATTAAGAAGTGACTTTTTACTGTTGAGAAGTGGGAAAGAGAAGTTTTGCGATTTCACCATGACTACACCATCGTTATGTTTCATTTCTGGGTTGAAGTTGACATAGGAAGAGTTAAAAAATGTATTTTAAGGAACAACCTACTATTTCAAACCCTTCACTTGCTATCGTTAAGTTCCTAAGGTAACTTAATTCAGCTGGTTTTAAAGAAGGCAAGAATTTCAAATCAGTTGGAATTAGAGATGAAAAATTTCCGGAAATTTTGGGAAGGCGGAAAAACCGGAAAAATTTACCTATTTTGCGAAAAGAGCAGTTTTTGTATACATATTTTTTTAGAAACTAAATAATCATTCATTTTATAAAAAATAAATCATTAGTCATTATCTCTCTATTCTAAAAAAAAGTTTTTGGTGAACGGTTTCCAGAGAAAGGCTTTTTAATTACTGAACCAAATGACACATATATGGTATCAAAATGTCCGAATTCTTTCCGGATTTCCGAGTAAGCCCTTCGATTTTTCAAAAAAATTCTTAATTTTAAAATATTTCCATTTTTTAGATTTCGGATAAGGTCGCAGTTACAAAGCAAGAAACTATGAATTTTAAAACAATTGAAAATATATTTCACTGGTTTTTAACATTCAAATACATTAAATAATCATCTTTCTATATTTATCACACTAATTTAAAAAATATATATTGGATTCTTTTTAACAATATTTATATTTTTGCTGTTCAAACGATTTTAATTATATTTAAAACTAATGTATAATTAATTTATCTTTTATTTTTAAATAATTAATTCATATTTATATATTTATCTTTGTCGTTGTGGCAACCTAATCATTACTATATTTACAATAAAATATAAACTCGCTTTCAGAAATTTTGAACTTTTGCATTTATTTATTACAATAATAATTATTTTTATATCCTTTTGCAAGTTATATTATTTAAGGTAGTAAAAGGTAACTTTTTTTATAATGCCAAAACGCAAAACTAGATATGGCGGGGGAATGTTTTAGAAATAAAGATAAAAATCGAAAGTCAGAACATTCGTGTCATTGCTATGAAACTGACACAATTTCGATGTTTATTTGCTCTCATGAAGCAAAATTCTAAATTTTCGTGATGTTTACGATAATTACTACATTTTTCACAGACAATCAATGAAAATCATTACAAATTTTAAGAAAGTAAAATTTATTCCGGAAATGTTTCAGTGCTTCTGAATGGATCTGTGTAGAAAAACATTACCTTGGGAAAATGGTAAAAGAAAATTTACACTGCTTTGTTACTAATTTTCTTGGAATTAAATGGCGATCCGCCAATTCATATTGCCATAAAGGAACTGTTAAAATTTCGCCGCTGAATGAATATTCCCCTTTTTCGAAAGAATACCCCAGAGAAGTAGTTCCCCTGTTTTAAGAATGTTTTATAAAATGAGTAAGTGCTGTGAGCTGTGTTTTGTGAGGATGGCAAAGAGATCCTTAAGTATCAGCGTCAGCAGTTAACGGGGGTTGGCGAGCGATAGCGAGCAGGGGGCGGTAGCTCCCTAGTATTATAAATTTTTAAAAATTATTACAATAATTCTTCCAAAATAAAGTTTCAATTTTTCAAGTAAAAAATAAAACCCATTTGATAAAAACGTGGGAAAAATGGTTATTACATAGTTCAAATTCTATTTTTTAAGTACTGGATTTAATAAATGTTTATAAGATTATCAAATTTATTATAACTGTGCATTGTTCAACTGTACTGTGTGTGTATGTTCACTTATATAATTATATAATTTTGAATGTACATTTTTGTTTATGTAGAAAAATAGCCAGTATACTTAGATGTACATTAAAATTAGTTTATCACTTGCAGCTTACATTTTTTGAGTTAAATGTTTTCATGTGGGATACTAAATATCTAAAGAAAAATCATTCTAAGGTAACTGTAATATGTTTCTGAAAAAAAATTTTTACTACAAACTTAGAAATTATTAATTTTTCCCCGAGTGGATATATGGTAAAAACTTCATTTTTAAGTATTGTAAAAGAATATCATTTAAAAAAAGGTTAATTAATATTAGTTAAATAATTCTGAGTTGTGTTCAAATTGTACTGAGTAGTATTTCAAATTAACTTTTAAATTTTTCCGGAAAGAAATCAACCCTTCGAAAAAAACAGAAAACAAACCAGGTTTTTTTTTCAAAAGTTTCCGTTTTTTTCCGTCCATTCCCATCTCTAGTTGAAATCGATATTGATTTGATTGTTGTTTTTACCCAGTTTATGATTACCATTACCAGAAATTATTTAATAAAATCTAATCATACACATTTTTTATAATTTCTACAGCTGAACTCAAGAGATATACAAGGTATCCAGATTAAAGTATTCCAAAATTATTGCTCATTATAATTACTTACTTAATAGAGACTGCTACACTGTTCTGATTTTTCGTGAAAATTAGTTTTGTATAGGTACTTTTAGCAATCAAGACTTTAAAACAATAGTAATGCTTAGTTTCCTAAAACGATTTAAAAGTCTAACCATATAAAATTTAGAAATATCAAAATTGTTACATATGCAAGAAAGTATAATTTTTTAATATCAATGTTGGGGGTATTTTACGTTTTCTTTACATAATGTTACATGTTTTGTGTTACCTACTACATGTTTTCGTGGTAATTATTTCATTCCTGTTACATCATGATTTACCACGCATATGAATCTGTGATAAATAGAATATATTAGTTTGAATGCAAACATTTTTAAAATATGTATTAAGGAAAAATAATTTTGTTAAACAAAGAAAATAAAAAGGTTGAGCGAAGAGTTTTTACGAATTTATTAGCACATATTTATTATACATTTATTAAAATCTGGGTAGGCTGTCAATCTTTAAAAGAAAAATGACCCACTTGTGATTCAAAATTCATACTCATGCAGTAACAGTCCGTTTATTTTTGGATTTTATTTATTTAAATTAAAAGACTTGCAAAGAAATGACAGCATTTCTCAACTGAAAGAGTAAAGTTTTTACCTTTCATATACCTAAATCCTAACAAGAATCCACTTTAGGCTACAGGCTGTCATGTTCATATTTCATAAATAGTATAAAAAAGTTTTAACGATTATAAAATAACTCAAATAATTTTTCTGAAATAAAAAACTATAAGTTTTACTATATCAGGAATGAACGTTTTTCTAAAAAAGTAGAAGAATCATTTAAACGTATTTCCACTTAACTGTTAAGTATCAATAAATGTAGAATTTTCAATATACAGATATAAAAAAATATTTTGCAAACATTGTTATGCTTATGTTATTAGCATGTTAGCATCCCCTTTCAGAAAAGTTCAAATGAATTTAAGTTATTTATAAAATTTAAAGACATAAATTACATGTTAAAAACTATAAAACGTCTCAAATTTCGGGAAATACCCCTGAAATCAATCTTCTATCGATGGAAAGAGGTTACATAAAAATGTTGATACTTTAAAGTGAAATGATAAAATTTAATAAGTTTTCTGCTCCAAATCAAGCGTGAAAGTACTATTTCATTAAAACTGTTGTTGAGCTTTGAACAAGGCCGATTAGTAATCCCTAATATTAATTTTAGAAATGTACTGACTTAAAAATTCAACACTTTAATATTGTCCTCATTAATTATTTGTTTAAACAAATCTCACTCTTAAAATTTAAACCTCAAAATCGTACAAAAACATTCACCCCCAAAAGGATACAGCATTACCTCAATATCTCGAAAACAAAATTCCAAGTGGAGTACGGGTAGTGCATCCAGTAACCACACCCCATGCGCGAATTTAAAAATGACCTCCATTTTGCCCTGGGATGCCACGTTTTTTGACAATTCAGGTTTTAAGGTTTTATTAGGAAATGCCTTAAAATTTTGAAAAATTAACTCTTTGTACTAAATTTTTTATTCGAATGATGTGCTGAATCTAAAATTGACCTCCTTTTTATCATAGGACTTCACCTTTCTTCCCAATTTAAGTAAAAATGTCAATTTTTTAAGAAAATAAAATTATATATTTTAAAAAATTATTTTTCGACTCAAACTTTGTCTGAAAGTAATTTTTTATGCGTTTTGATGTGCTGAATCCAAAAATGATCTCTTTTGGTTTTTAAGACATCACATTTTGTAAGAAATTAAGAAAATATGGCAACATTTCTCATAAAATGTAAGTACACTTAAGAAGTAGATTTTTTAATCCAAATTTTTTATGAAGGTCATTAGTTTTAATGTTTTTTGTGTGCCCTGAGTTCAAAAAAGGTCTCTGTTTGCCTTAGAATGTCATGTTTCCTGAAAATTTTGGTAAAATTGGAAAATAAAACATTATTTCAATTTTAATGAAAATAGGCTCATAAAATAAAATTTTTAGTGCATATTCTTCATGAAAATCGTTATATAACTAAAATAAACTCATTTACAAACTCTAAATCCAATTTTTCCTCCTTATGAAGCTCCCCTTGGTACATTTACCCTTGTGAGTAGCAACAAGAACGTTTCTTTTAACTATACAACAAAAATCCTTCATTATTGCCCGATTAAATATTCCCTAATATTTTCTTTTCATCTCTATAATGTCCTGATGAGATAGTTTACTATGTGCATCCTTCACAGCTCCTAATTCTTAAAAATGAAGGAGCTAGAAATGTACAAAAATTAAAAATGGGTAAATTCGAATATAATTTTGCAATTTGTTAAAAATCCTGACGTATAGGATTTTTTTCAATATTTTTTTCGTTATCAGCACACCAAAACACATAAGAAATCACTAAAATTATTCAAACAGCTTTTTCATTGCAGACCTGTGTTATTATTAATTTAAATAATAACCAGCAAAATATTAATTAATTATCCAAATACTAATTAATTAGAGAACAAATTGTTAATAATCTGGATTAATTAGAAAATTAAGTACGATTCCTAAGATTCGAATCCAGCTGAAAAATATTAATTAATTATGAAAATTCTAATTAATTAGAGAACAAAATTGTTAATAACATGTTTTAATTACATACGATTCCTAAGATTAAATTCCTGCTGAAAAAATTAATTAATTATCAAAATATAGGTTCGATTCCTGCTAGAATAGATTCCTTCAAGGATTCGATTCCTTGTCATCGAATCCAAGGCATTCGATTATGATTCGATTCCGGAATCGATTCCTTTAGAAATATTTAGAACCCTAGTTTGAAGGTCTAAAGATCTAGGTAGTTCTTTGAGTATCCCCCTTGTTTTTTATATTTCAAAATTGAAGGGACCCCAAAAAAATTTCACGATAGGGAAAATAAAGAATAGGGGAGAGTGGGGCACATTCGCACAAAAAGTGCATTTCGGCATATTTCTCTGGATCTAGATGAGATATTGAAACAAACTCGGATTCAAATGAAAGTTAAAACCTTTCCCGATATTTTAGAACGATAATTGGTCGCATTCATCTAGAATTTCTAACCTTTATCACACCTATAGCACCTATAGCACATTCGTACACATGCAAAAAAAATATACAATAATTATTTTAAAAACTAAAAAGTTTATGGCACTTTAAAGTAAGGATAATTAACTGAAATATTTGGCACTTTTACATATTTTTCCTCAAAATTGAAGATTTTTTTACAAAAAGAAAACAGCTTCAGAAAAAATCGAACATCTAAGTTTTTGATGAGGAAAACAATTGTAGTAATGAAGAGTATATTGCATGTTTACATAATATAATTAGTTAGAAAAAGTTCAACCAATATTTTAACTGTCAGGTTTTATTCCAAAGGAAAGTGAACCAACAGCTCGCTTATTAACACCTTAAACTGACGGTTGGGGAACTTTTAATACGATATTATCTTTTTGTATGAATGTTGAATCATTACTTACAGGGAAAATAAAAGTTTAGTCATTAATTTTAAAGTTTTTCATCATTAATTTTAAATAAGCACCAATCAATTCCAAATTTTCTATTCGACCAACATAACAAAATTTTCTTCTTAGTAGCAAATCGTACTAGAATAAAATCACTGAAGTCCAAGTCAATTGGTATTAAGCAATTATCAGGGACATTTATTTATTCAATGTTTAAATCTGTATCTAAATTCCTTAAAACTGAAGCTTTCTTTAAGATGTTATTTTTTATTATCACCAAATTTTGAAACAATTACAATAAAAAACAATTAAACTTCAAGTTATTAAATATACTGCACTTATAAACACATAAATCACTTTCATCATCAAAAATGGGAAAGATGAGGCACATTCGCACTGTTCGAATCTGCCCCATCTTTTGGTGTACGAATATGCCCCATCTACCAGTTCAAGCTTACCACGTCCCAACAAGATATTTATAATTAAAGCAGGGAAATAAAACCCTTCTAGAAACTTACTTTAGTAGTGCCTCTACTTAATAAAATGATGAATTTCCACTTGAGAGTTATTTTTGATTGATATTTTAAGCCAACAAAATGACAAGAAAATTTACTTTGCTGCTTCTAACGCTAGCAAATTTCTAGTACGTATACAACAAAATGGCTCAGGGCTTTGAAAATTCATGCAGGAGGTGGTAGTCATGTTACCATCTACTGGTGTTTTTTTCAGATTTTTAAATTAATAATTACTAGGGGAAATGCCGTCTGTCCGAATGTGCCCCATGTGCGAAATAGCCCCACTCTCCCCTACTTGATTTCAAAGGGGAAATATGCTTTATCGAGAAATAAAAGCTTTAAGGGTATACTGTAATTCTAAACTTTCTCTCTATCTTCAAAGTTCTCAAAAACTCTTCGTTCCTGTTCCCTTCAGTAAAAAAAAGAGGGAAAAGGAACTTGGCGTTTTCCTCGACGAAAGGGAAGGTTACTGTGGACAGGGGATGCAGAGTCACGAAAGTCATACTCTATTTCGTAACTCACGGGACGGTCACGCGAAGATTCGGACTGATGGAGACACTTTACGAGTGTTTGTACAAACTTCGCTTCGATTACTGTACCACTACTTGTGCGGTTAGGATGTTTGGATGGACTGTTACAGGGAAGTGGATGTTATCCTTACAGAAAAGTAATCGGATGTTGAAAGGACTGTGTGTCTACTTTGAAAGGAATGAGTATGAAGTTACACTTTGAACTTTCTTTTCTTATGGCAGAAATATATTGTAGTTCATTGTAAAGGAACTCGCATTTGTTTCAGTTTTTTATTTTGTGCTTTTTGAAAACAGGTGCAGTAGGGTAGCCCAAAAAACTTTGTTTTCAGGTAGAGTTCTGGGCACCCTCTATTTTTTTCGAACAGCTAATAAAAGCTCACAGCCATAATTTCAACTCTGTATTCGAATTAGAAGTCGATGACTAAGAGGAGTGAAAAAATCCAAATTCGAATATTTTTATACAAAACAACTAAAAACCAAAGATCAAACCATCTCATTTTGTTTATGATTTTTTATAAGAAACTACTAACGTTATAGATATAATGTTCCAGGTTTTGTTTTTTTATCACCTTTATTTTTGTTGTTGTAATTTTCTAATGTCCAAAGAACTTTTGTAAAGTTGCTTTTCCTGCATTTTTAAACAGCTAATAACTCTAGAACTATACAACTTAAAAACCTGAAATTAGTCCCATTTTGTTTGTAAATGTTTTTTCTTTGATTTTTGATTTGACATTTTTTGCATGTCTTCAGTCACATGGACACCCTCAAGCGAGTTTATGAATTTTCCATGAGTGAATCGCTCTTGCTGTATATAATTTTAGGGATAGTTAAGGGACTTACCTAAATTTCAAATATTTTAATTTTTTTATACATGATTAAATTTTATTTTCAACTTGAAATTTGGTAGATATGTCCATTTTAAGAGTTAAAAGGCTTTTAATATTTTTCTAAAAAAATTTTCTAAAAAATTTTTTAATTAAATTTTTTTTTCACTTTTTTTTAATTTTGAAAAAAAAAACTGTTTGGAAATGATGATCCTGATGCACATTAAATCAAAGACAAAAAATTTACAAATAAAAGGGGACTAATTTCAGGTTTTTAAGTTATAGTTCTAGAATTATTAGCTGTTTAAAAATGCAGAAAAAACAACTTTACAAAAGTTCTTTGGACATTAGAAAATTACTACAACCAAAATAAAGATGATAAAAAACAAAACCTGGAACATTATTTCTATAACGTTAGTAGTTTCTTATAAAAAATCAAGAATAAAATGAGATGGTTTGATCTTTGGTTATTAGTTGTTTTGTGTAAAAATCTTCGAATTTGGACTTTTTCACACCTCTTGGTCATCGCTTTCTAATTAAGGTACAGAGCCCAAACTTTGCCTGAATAGTTTTCTCTGTAGGTATAAAAAATTGAGGGGGCGCCGTGGCAATTTCATTACACTTTATTTTTTCCCATAGAAAAGTGGGCCACCCTAAGTGCAGAAATGTAGTTCAGAAATACAAATTAAAAATATATATTTTTTCTGGTTAAAATTATTATCAGCATTCAATAGTCCCAAATGAAGTTGGAAAAAAGGGGTAAGTATTAAAAGATAGGTAAAACCGCAAGAAACAATACCCAATTTCATTTACAAACAAACTATTACCCAATTTTACCTATAAACTGTTAAAAATTTTATATAATCACAAAATAAAGAAAATCCAATTTTCTACCATTTTAGAATTCCTATTCATTTAATTCTCCTTGTGTTTTTAAACTCTCTAACAGGTAGCGATTCGTAAAATAATTTTTGAGATTTGTGATGCATGGTTGTTTTAACGAGTGTAATTTCATAGAAAATCAAAGAATTGGTGATTTTAACTATTACGAAGAAGGAACCATGTGCTGATGAACAAACTTTAGCTTAGTATGAAAACTTATATGCATCCTTACAGTTATAATGAGGGTGAAAGAGATGAAGGAGATGAAGAGAAAAGGATGAGAGGTAGAGGAAGAAACGATGCGAGATGAAGGGATTTTTTTTGTCTTGCCCATATTCTATGTGCGCTAAACCAAATTAGTATCTCATTACTTAGAAAATGAGAGGGATAAGCAGAATGAGAAAATCAAAACAGATAAAGAAGATGAGAGGTATGAAGAAGAAAATGAAATGTATAAAAAAGATAAGAAAGTGAAGAGGATGAAAGGGATGAAGAGGATGAACGGGATGAAAATGATGAAGAAGATGAAAGGGATGAAGAGGATGAAAGGGGTGAAGAAGATGAGAGGTATAGCGATAATAAATGCTCGGAATGCTTAACCATGGCCTCAAGGACCTGGTCTAGTTTTTTTTTAAAGTACCCAATCTATTAAGAGAATTATAGGGATACAGAGAATGAGCTAATAATGAGATATACAATTAGAATCAAAAGGAATAAAAGAATAAAAAATATGAGATTATTGAATATTATCAGATGGACGAAGATGATGAAAGAGAAGATTACATGGATCAGGGATGAAGAAGATGACCGGTATGAAGAGGATTGCAGATATGGATATTAATAATGAGAATGGAGATAAGCTTTGAGAAGGATGCGAGTTAAGAAGATGCGAAAGAAATAAAGAGAATGATCAGAATAAAGAGGGTAAATTTAGAGAATGAGAAGGAACAAAAGAATGAGGAAGAAAATGGGATGAAAGGAACGAATAAACGTGATAATTAAAGGATGAGATATATTTAGAGGATATAGATAGATGAAGCAGCAAAGGAAACGACCTAAAATATTTTATAGTTGTTAAGGTATGAATTTCGTTTAAGCTGTTTCTTCTATTTAATAAAGTTCAAGGTATTATATAAAGATCAAGTATTGAAAAGTGGTATAAAATGTAAATTATTTTAAATTTAGTTATAAATATTGTAAATTGTAGAGAAATCATCCAAACAAAATAATTGAATTACTGAATGCAAAAATATACTCATATAAAAACTGCAAAATCATATATTTAACACAACATTGATTTGTAAACTTTAGAAAAATTTCGTGTCTTTGATGAATTTTCAAAATTCTACGAGTAGTTGACTCATTTCCTTTTAATAATTTTACCATACTCGAGTGCAACTTAAGTTGAGCCTGACTTAATGGCCACGCGGAAGAAAATCTGAGTAAACAGAAAGCCTGCTGGGCTGCTAGAAGCTCTTATTGGCTGGCGAGTTTGAGAGCGAGTTGTACTACTACGTTCTAAGCTACTTTAAAATAATAATACTGAAAATTTTATGCATATCGGGATGAAAAGATGCTTAATATACGTGGATTTAAAAAAAACTAATCATTATTCAAAATTGAAGCTCTAAACTTCACTCAAACTCAGACACCGCGCGGGGAACTACTTTCTTGTTGCTCTCAGCATATTTCTACAGGCTCAAGTTAAGTTGCAACTGAGTATAGTATTGGATTTTATACAAAAGAAAAATGGGTAACGGTTGAATTTTTTCTCTTTTCCAGCAAAGTTCTAATCTTCAAATTTAACAACTTTCTATAGGATTAGGAATCCCTTGAATGCGATTCTAAAACACAAACTTGTATTGAAATGAAGGAATCAATCTTGATGAATCCGATTAAACCGAAAATACCACCAGTTCTCCCAATAAGAGTGGCGGTGTTTCCATGATGAGAGTGTTCTCCATTCACGAACCGAACAACATGGGAACCGGAAAACAAAAAAGTGCGTCCGAAACCGACATTAACCGACATTCCGAAATGGAGTCTTTTATTTATTTAACCTCCTCAACCTGAGCAAACAGGTAGAGATGACACAAGCCGTGAGCGCGTAGCCTGCTATTTGCTTTATCAAAATCGATTTCGCCTAATACACGCTCGCCTGTGGCTTATTTGAGCAGTGTTGACAGAAGGGAGGCTGGGCACCTGTTGGATCGCTTCTTTTGTGCCTTTCCAATTAAAGTCGGGTTGCTCGCTTGGTGGGGTTTTATGGCGGGCCGATTTTTATGGGATTTCAACTTTCTCGCAGTGGCGGTTAGAGAGGGTTTTCGGAAAATTGGAGATTTGATTCACAAATTGAGAGCCCTGAGTTACATATGTCGTGTCTGAATTACATGTCCCATGTTACTCGTGTCCAAATATTAAGTATAACTTGTGTTTTGGGGGTATTATGAGACATTATTTTAGTTCCTTACCAATGGAATTCATGACATGTTAATTCCATTTGTGAGTTCATTTTCAAATGAGCTAAATTTGAAACTAAAAATCACAATTGAAGGATTATTATTTGATTAAATAAAATAAACTGTTTTCTGTTGTTGATGTTTGATTTATTTAGCAAGCTACTGAATTTCATTTATTTTATGACATATTCTCCGTTCTTCCGAGCAAAATCTGAGCTGCTGACAACAACTCACACTACAGGCAGAGTTCCTGTTTTTATAAGTTTTCGTTAATGAGGAAGTTGCATGATTTTTTTATATTTTTTTAATCGATTCCTCTTGCAAAAATAAGCAACTACCTAAAATTTGAGGCCGATCGAGAAAAATTAATTGTCAAAATTAATTGAAAATTGATTGTCAAAAAATTAACAAAAATCCCCTTTTTAAAAGCCCGCGAAAACGCCAAGAGTTTGGATGTGACGTCATCTTATACTAAAATTGTTGTGAAGCAATGGAGTTGATGGTATTACTGTTGACGTCATCTTATAGTTTAAACAATAAACGTTTTCAGTCACGTGTTTTTTCTCGACTTTTAAATTAAAATATTTAATTACCCGTACATTTTTTTGAAAAACTTACTAGATATTTCATTTTACCATACAAAAAACCATACGGAACACTTGTTTGTTTTTGAAAATCATACACATGCAACTTCCTTATTGCTACCATGGATAACAACCTGAAATCCTAAATTATCTAAAATCTGGCAATAGGATAATACATGATAGAACACTATGGAAAATCCTATTTAATAATAATAATTTTTTTTATTTGTGTGCATTGCGATACAATGGAAAATACGGGGAAAGCATATTAGTCAGACTGGGGCATAGGCCCATTTAGCTGTCCAAACACATGATTATCAACAAATTAGTACTGATGAGAAATAAAACAAAAAAAGTATCTTAAATATATAAAAAATTTAAATTAAAATTTAAAAATCTGACTGTGATTGGTTTCAGGACAATGAGAAATATACCCATCATAATAATAGAAAAACTAATGCCTTGATGATGAAAGAACATTAAGCATTGTTTTTTAACATTATTTAGTCAGATTTTTTATGTTTTATGAACTGCGTAAAATTTTACACAAGTAGTCCATAACCATCCTTTGAAAACAGTACTTTTCCCTTTTTCTAAAGAAATCTTTTTTAATCAAAAATTGGGTTTTATAGTTATTGACCCTCAAATTATTTAAAGAAGCAGGCGACACCAAAATTATTCAAATAAGCAAATTTTAAAAATTAAATTTAGTTTTAATTTATATTCATTTTAAAGGTCTTTAGTAGTTAAATTGGTTTGTGAAAATTTTTTTCATTTTGTCCAGAAAGAGTTTTGAACCACTTTATGAATTATTGAAGGGGGTAAATTTAATGCGAGGAAAACATCTTTCATTAGTTAGTTCATCCGTCATTTAGTTGTAATATACCTACTGTATAAGTTTTAAGATGAATGAGTAAAAATTGGTCTGAGGTTTTGAGCAAAAATATATTATAAAGATAGCAAGAAACCCAAAATTAATTTTGTAGCAACTGTAGTTTACTCCGTGATATCAGAAAGTATTACATTTCAAAAGTATACTACGGAATAACAATCGTTTCAGACGGTCTTTATACTGTATTTTAGTTACTTGAACTTTGGCTCAAAGCGCAAAGTAAACTACGATCACTACAATTATAAAGGACGTTAACGTTACTAAATATTTTGCAAAAATACTTCATTACTGTACCGAATCGGTTCTCGTTAACCCAGCAATTACCGTTTGTTATTTGAAAAGGAAATACCCCAACACTGAATGAGTCCTGAAAATTTCAAAAAAAAACCCCACTTTCATCAATCCGTTCGTATATAAAATTGAGCTCAGGAAAATTTCCCCTGTTGACTCTCTCCGCTGTGCACAAAAGAATCACAGTCAAAACAATCAACTGCCGAAGACATTAAACTTGTTGACTCTTCCGAAATCACCACCGAAAAAAAAAGAAAGGCCCGCACATCCGCCTTCGAACTGTACAAAAAGCGCCGCAAAAATTGTATCCACTTGCGAGAGACAGAGAGAGCCCAGCCTGGGTAGTTATGAGTATTTCACGCTCGAGTCGTCAATGAAAAACAAAGGGTTTTAAAAGCGCGAGCACTGTTGTTTTTGGCTGAGTACTAGTGCTCGGCGAAGCGTACAGGATTTCAATACCAAATGGGAATTACAAACAAACAGTTGCTGGATGACATGTGAAAGGGAGCGGCAAATGCGGGATTTGTTTATCCCTCTTTTGGAGGCGAAGTCATTTCAGGGGGAGAAAAAGAATGGAGGATTCGTTGTTGAAATTTTTCTGGGGCGGTGCTCGGCTTTTGAAGTTGTTATTTGAGACGCGTTTTGAATTTGTAATACCTCAGAGGGAAGGTAGGGTTTTTTTGTTTATCGAAAAGGAGGGATTTTGAATTTTAGTATGAATTAATGACCCTGAAGTTTGTCGTTGGGTCTCATTGTGTGTGGAGGGAGGCTGAAAATTCATGGGTGGTTGGACGAAAAAAAAGGTGAATGAATGAGTCGGGTGGAAGGTTGCGGAGCACTTTCTAGAGAAGGTTTTGTTTTTGAAAGTTTCGTATTGTTTGTCAAAAAGTACTACTCTGCATGGATGTCTTTCATTAGGCATCTATCTCCCTTACGATTCGAGACTGATGATTTCGAAGTGTAAACTTTGTCAAAAGCAGAGAAATATTTGAAAACAAACACATATTTTCAGTTCCATTTAGTAATTATTTTCGCTGAATGCTAGTTTTGTTATTGTAGAATCATCTAAAAATAACTCACTCACAAAATATTCATCTAAAATGTAATTTAAAACCTGCCAGTGCTTAACTAATCATCCCAATCGAGCTTCAAAAGTGATATGAACTTAAATGGAAACTCATACTAAGCTACCGATTATATTTCTTACTTAAAAACTTAAATTAATATCCAGGAGAAGTAAGGGGCCTGCCACACTACAGGAAATAAGTCGCCAGTCTCCCTTATCTTGGCAGGAATCTGGCGTCGTTTTCGATGTTGTGTGGCAGGCCCCTTAGCTCTACTGGAAGAGTAGTGAATTAACTACTCAGGAAAATGAAGGATCATAACTGATGATCAATGCATTTTGCTACTTGGTAAAGATATCGAAAGAACTAAGTTAAGCAACCGTGAAAGTTGAATCTGTATATGCCTCACTAAAGTACTAAAACAGTTTAAGTTAAAAGTTAAAGAACTAAAACATACAAGTTTAAAAGTACTATTCGGCAGATAATTTTCTGTGAGAAGTTGAGAAGTAAAAAAATGGTTAGGCAAACAGGATCTTTGAAAGTATTTTGTTAGAATTAGTGGCATTCGGAGATTATGTTCTGTAATTTGTTTAGAATTTGAAGAAATGCATTGATATATTCCTAAGAAAAGTGAAACAGTTTGTTTTGAAATAATAAAATGCAAATGTAATTTTAGAACTACAAAAACTTAATGGAAGGTTTATTTTTAAGTGGGAAAGTAAATTTTTTCTTAGGGTTATTTCGAAAAGTTGTTCAGTCGCTAAATAAATTCGAAACATTTTTATTTTTGGAATTTTGATACGAACCATATTGACCTTTTTTCCATTTTATACAGGATAAAATAAATGTTGCTTTTATTTTGAAAAAAGTTACGCTTATGTAGCAAAACAAATATTAATTTTTATGTAAAATTACTAATTAAAATTTCTGAATTAAACATTTATATAATTTATTAAATTAGAACAAATGTTAAAAAGAAACTATTTTAAGAATAATGTAGCTAAATGACTTCTAATTTTTATTGTTGAGTATAGTTTTAGTAAATCTCTTGTATGCATAAAGATCAGCAACATTTTACTTTGCTTGGTTTCTAATAAACTATTCTTCATAAAGTTTTTTTATTTTAACCCTAGCACTAGTCCACTAAAAATATTTCCTCCCATAACCTTTCAGCAATTGTATAGTAACTTCTTTAAAATATGTTAGATACCATACCATTACAAATTGTCTCTGCTATGCATTGATTAAGGGAAATCAATGGATAACTATCCGTTGACTAAATGACTATCCATTTTTTGAAAATATAATTTATCCTTTTCATCAACGATTTCTTGGAAAAATAATCTGTTATAGAACATCTAAGATTGTATCGTTTCCACCAGAAGCCTAGGTTGTGCAAATATTTTAAGAGATCTTCTAGGTATTTCTCTATTGGATGTATGTTTCCGGTGTTGTATCTTATTGAACAGCTTGATTCCTGTTGAATTTACAGTAGTTGGTCCATGTTTATTCTACTTATGAACTTATGATGCAAATATGACTTGATAATAATATGGCCTTAAAAATTAATAGTCTGTTTAAAATATTATTTCCAACTAACCCAAAAAATATTTTAATCCGTTAAAAGAATAAAATTTTACTGCTGAAAATGTGCAAATTTAGAACACTCCTTCAGACGTTAGCTTTTTACCATTTTTATGCGTAACACATGTGTGAGAAATACTCTCATTACCCAATTCTTGTAAATGAGAAAATAATGATATTGTGAGTATCATTTAGGTATTTAGAATCCTCTATTTTAAATTTTTGATACTTGAATCTTCTTAACAAAAACTATAATAACTTATTAAACACTTATTATATTCCTTTATTCATCTTTTAGGGCCATTAGCTTACAAGAATCGTTGTTTTCAAAATGGAATTGATAGTTAAAATGTAACAGGGTTATTGCTAAATGCTGTTAACAAATATTTTAAAAGTGAAACCAACATATTTTATAAGTAGAGAACCAATGGTTGTTTTTCTTAACCCTTTCAGACCTGGCCGCCCTGAATTTCGATAGGATTCCATGGCAAGCTTTGGCGGTTTAGGACTGGAAGGATTAACACAGTTTCTCTTGCATCATTGTTTATGCATCAAAGGTTTTCCGTTTTCTCGTACGTTTTTATTACCACTTTTCTTCCTTCGTTTGATTTACATTTCGGTAGCAACGAAGACACAAACTAAACGCGACGCATAAAACAACGCGCTCCTCCGCACCAGGAAGATACAGCTCCCAATTTTTAATAACAAAAGAAAGTAAAATAAAAAGAACGTTCTCTCACTGCAAGAAAAAATTGAAATTCTCTGTCACAGAAAGACAGCAGAAAGAAGAAAAGAGAAACAAACCGAAACAAAACATCGCGTGTTCCTTCAAGTCGAAGTTTTCACACACACATAACATCAGGGCACGGACAAGATTTCTTTCTGCCAAATTTATTCCGCGAGAACGACAAAAAAAACAGAGGGACCAGAGAAGAAACATTGGCATAAATAATCGAAGCGAACAAACAGGAGAAAAGTGTCAAACTCCCGCGCTTCAAGAACAAGAATGAATGGAACAACAAGAAAAAGAGTTCCACGAGGGGAGGTGGTGGGAAAGAGAAGATTTCTGGTGTGCAGGTGCCCGTTCTTACCCGGATGTGAGCTCGGTACCTGCCAAAAGAAAGGAAAACTGTTCTTGTCCCGCATCGAAGCCCTCTCTCTTTCGCTTTTGGAGAAAAGGGTTGCCGTGGCTTCTTGGCGAGGGATTACTTCTGCCAAGACGGATGCTCGTGTGTGGAAGAAAGTTAGGGTGGGTTGGAGAAGATTGTCGACAGTGACTCTGTCATCAGAGATTCGGGTGAGAGTCGTTTTTTGGTTTTGTGACACGCTTGGAGGTTTATTAAACACGATGGAGCGTTTTTTATGTTCAACGGAGCATCTACCAGTAGTAGTTTTTGTTAACAAGTGGTAATAGTATTTGGTTGAGTAACTTACGATTTTTAAGGTATATAGTGAGAGTTACTTTTCTTTAAAAATATTTGAGCTGGTTAGAATGAAATTGGCGTAAGTCCACTAACGTAGTTTTGAGTACAATCACACCTGTTTTTGTGTGGACCTTTTTTGTGCAATTTTTTATTTGATAGGTCTTTTTTCTGTTATTTTTTGTGCGGTGTATGAAAATTTCAATCAAATGGAGACCAAAATCTTGTATATACGGCTACCGAGACATATACAAGGGGTCTAGTCAAACAACAGTCTTCGCTGACTAAATGGTAACTGCAAATAAGTCTACGGTTATAATTCAGATGTAGGGCAGGGATTGCGTTAGTGTCCGAATATAAAGAGTTTTCCAATTCAGCTATGCTGAGGGGTTTTCGCTACGGTCCTACGTGAGACTTTTTTTATGCGGCCCCTATTCACGGCATGTAGGCATGTATTTTTTGGACGCATACCCCTTTTAATCCGAGCATCTCGCTTAATAAGGAGGGTTAACTAATTCTGCGGTTTGTGTTATTTTAAGAGTGTATATTTTGAGGATTTCATCAAATTAATGGGAATGTGTGTTACTAAAATTGTATTAGATGCATTGATAAATTGAATGTTCTACATTTCTCATCAAGAGTGTATAAAAGAATAAAAAATATATTGCAAGGATGAATTCCCATTTATTTATAGTTCTTTTATTAAAAGCTTGATTTCTTGTTTCCCTTAAATTTTTCTTATTATTTCAGTTGCACACATCTTTTCTTACAATCAAATCTTTCACCCATGAGTTAGGAGGCAACGGCAACAAAGTTTTTACACTATTAAAAGTGAAATGGATTTGAAAATTGAAAAAATTGGGAATAAAATAAATAGTATAATTCGTCTCTTTAAATGGATTTTTACTCCATAAAAAAACTTAACTTTTTCCCTTGACACCTCATAATAAGAATATATTATTGTCGCATTCCAAAATTTAAATGCAAAATTTTAATGCAGTTTATGCAATACAATTTTTGGTTTAAAAAAGCATAATAACTAAAATTATAGAATATTAAAATATATTTATCCGTCTAAGAATATCTTTATTTAGATGAGTTGAAATGGTGCTCAATGTGTGTGTGTTTTCTCCTCTACATTTTTTTGAATTGTTGAGATATATTTATCTTCCAACGCAAAATATGGGAACTTTTATATATATATATCAATGTGCCGCACGAATATATCAAAATATTCTACCTCAAAAAGTATCAATATGCCCCATTTCTTGTTTTTGAACAAAAACATTTGTTTAAAAAAATTGGCAAAGGTTATTTGAAATTTAAGGATACCCCCTTAACAAGGATAAACATGTTTTTTGGAGTTACAGATCTCTGTATTCCAAGTACAATAGCTTCGGGAAGTTTTTTTAATTTTATTTAGAAATTTACTTTTGGAAATTTTGACGAAAAATATTTAGTTTCTTTCACTGAAATTTATAGACTTATTACAGAGCTAAACGGTTTCTATTATATGCTTAGGCTTATACAGGCAACTTTTGGTAAAACACGATCGAAAAAACCTTGATAAGTTTTAAGATATTGAAAGTGTATCAATGTGCCCCTTGTATCAAATTGCCCCGTTTTACCATAATAGCCCTTTTCAAAATAACACACTGTCATTCATTTGGTATTTAAATTAAAACTAGATCAAGCATTACATTTAAAAGTAAAAATTACAGTTTCCCTTCCATTCAATCGTGCACTCATTTAAGCTTGTTTAAAACATGAAATCAATTCATTTTTTATTCGAAATCACTTTGATTAAATGAGATAACTATCTAATTTCATTCCAAAACCCTATGGTTCTTAACTACGTTACATACATTACGTTCTTACTTAACGTTTACATACTTTAAAGGTATTTTCTCTTTAAGGCAGTGTTTTTGTTAACCTTACTTGAGGCTGTATCAAAATCAATACTCTCAATGGACATTCAACGCTCCCTTTCTCAGCGATCACGTAAGTACAAAGTTTCAGCTGCACCTGACTAAAAATATTTGTTTCACCTGGAAAAAACAACTTTATGTCTCTTTTTCTCCACTTCGATTATTTTTGTGTGTCCCAAATCCTGATCTGGATCGAAAGATTTTGTTACTTAAGATCCATGGGGGTTGAGGGGGGATGGGAATCAACCCTATATAGGTGTTTGTTCTATTTCAGTTTGTCCTTAATACATGAGTGTATTACAGAAATCTAGTATTCTTATTTTCTTAGAATCTGTCAAAGAAAATCAGAAATTTCATACGTTATTAGTTGATACTTAGTTGATATGATGAAAAAGGAGTAATATTGTAATCTACAACAATTATTGCTTACATGGATTAAAGTAAATTAATTAACTGAATTATTAGATGAAGTAAAAAATGAAAGTTTCAACAAGGTAACTTTTTAGAAAAACTGGATATCGTAATCAAAATATAGTTACATTTTAGTTTACATATTTTATACCCCAATTCCTTTAATTATACCTTATTTTATTGAAGTCAATATCGTAAACCACTAACTTGGTAACTAAAAATTGAAGTGGCAACAGCGGTGAGCTTACTGTGTTGACGCTTTTTCAGCTGCTGCGTAATAAATACTGATTTTTTGTTTATAAGTTCATCTAAATAGTATATTTTTTACTAAATTTATATATAAATTACTAAGCAGAGCGCCAACGGATATTATTGGAATATAAAATGGCCGTAGATATTGATTGTGCTGCGTGTGCTGAACGGATTACAGTAGTTGAAGATTCGATCCTGTGTACCGGTGGTTGTGAGAGTTACTATCATTTTTACTGCGGAGGATTCCCCGAGAAAAGCTTTCGAAAGCTTGCAAAGGATACCCGATCACGCTGGAAATGTATTGGTTGTAAAACCAGACGGGGAACGACCCAGGTGCTTGACGTTAATAATCCCCAGCCTACTAGTTCCCAGAAACCAGTGGATTCATCTGAAATCCTAAATCCGGAGAAGCAGTCGGACCAAGATCCAAGCTACATGGGTGTTTTTATGGAAGAAATAAGAAATTTGAAAATCTTTATTCAAAACCAGTTCACCGAGTATTCAGATAGCTTGAATTACCACGAGGGTATTGTTAAAGAACTCACAACTACTATACAGAGTCTGAAAAATGAAATCAGTGAGCTGAAGAAAGAGAATGCATCTCTAAAATCTGACAACAATCTTATTAAAGTGGAGATAGAGTCCTTGAAATCTGAAACTCTGGAACTACAACAGTATTCTAGACGTTCGAACCTTGAAATTTCAGGTTTGCCCGAAACTCAGGGTGAGGATACGAAACAATTGGTGACATCGGTTTTGAATGTGCTGAATATCCATAACCAAGAAAATATAAGGTAAATGTGGGTATAGTGGACACTGTACCAATAGTGGCCACATAGCTGATTAATTTTAAATAAAACGAGTTAGAGGCATCGAACAGCGTCAAAATTCATAGGCATAGTAGATTGTGCAATCAGGTAAGCTGATAAATTACCACCGATACCACAGATCAGCATGGGAAGGATATTTAAATATTTGAAAATAACAACATCGGCCGAGTGACTGAAATTTGATTTTGCTTATTGAATCGCGTAAGGAAACGAGTAAGTCGGAACTGATTTTTTCGTATTTATTACCGCTTGATTGACTTTTAAATTTATATCAAGATAAATAAGAGTGTATAAAATAATACTGAATAAAATTTATTGGAAAATGCTGACTTTACGAGGATTTATGGGGGTGTCCACTTTACCAACACATAATCTTAGATTTTCCAATAGTGGCCACCGCAATGGCGTCTAATAGAAACATAAATAATACTTAATTTGAATCAGTTTTTCTTCATAAACTGTTGACTGTGCTTTAAAATGAGTGTTAAATAAATTTGGTTTCATTCTGGCTTCGGGAACCAATGTTTCTAAAACATTGAATTACATGCTAAATTCCTCTCAAATCAGCTACAGCGTAGACTTTGGGCCGAAAACTATCAATTTTTTTTAAATAAAGCTAATTTGATTGAATCTAAAATACATTTCGTTGGGAAGGAAGATTTAATTAGAAATAAACGACTATACCAAGAAAAACCCCTCAATTTCATGCATAAACCCCTCATATAGGCAGAAAAAGACAGGTGTCCACTATTGATGCAAGAGGTGTCCACCATAGAAGCAACAGCTTCATCTATGTGGCCACTATAGATGCAATTTGGAGTACTTTTAAAAAATTAATTAAAAATACTTTGCCCAATCTAATTAAAGTTTTTAATAGTAAAATCGAAAGAAGAAGATCCAATTAACCTAAAAATAGGATGATAACCGTTTCGAAGCAAATTGATTAGTATTTATTAAGAATTTAAGCAAAAATTTTCCTTAAAGTGTCCACTATACCCACATTTACCTTAGTGGTTGCCCATCGGGTACCAACAGCTAAAAAAGATAACGTCAAACCCATAATTGTCCAATTTACATCTAAGTTTGAGCGAGATAAGTGCATTGCAGCGGCAAAACCTAAAAGGCTTCTTGCTTCAGATGTAAGCGATCGCTTTGATTCTGTCCCAGTGTTTGTGAATGAACATCTAGCTCCAGGTATTAAAAGACTGTTGTACTTAAGCAAACAGTATAAACTTGAACAGAATTTTAAGTACTGTTGGGTAAAGGACGGGAAAATATTTTTGCGGAAAGAAGATAACTCAAGAGTGATTAGAGTTAAAAAAGAATCTGATCTATTTAATTTATCCAACCAACAACAAAACCCAAATTAGTTCCGGATCTGATTACACCTCAATAGACACTCTTGAGAAATTAAATGAATTCCTCCTTTTTCCAAGTGTTTGCTTAAATGTTATTCACTTTAACATACAAAGTGTTCGATCCAAGTATGACGAGCTAATGGGTTTGTTGACAAATAAATTGGAGTTAATTGATGTTATTGTTCTATCAGAAACTTGGTTATCCGATAATGAAATAGATTTTTACAAAATCGATGAATTTAAATCCTTTTATTGCTGCAGAGAATATAATAGATCCGGAGGTATTTTGGTGTATTGTAAAAGTAAATATGATTTCAAAAAATTGAGTTTTGTGATGGAAACTGCAGAAATAGTTGTCATAATAAGTAATTCTTTTAACCTATGCATAATCTCAATATACCGGTCACACTCATTTACTGTTAGTTCATTTATTTCTGAATTCGAAACTATATTATCTGAAATATCCTGCAAAAACGTCATATTAATAGGTGATATAAATATAGATATTTTAGATTTAAATAGATATTCCACCTATTACCTTGATCTTTTAAGTGCTTTTGGATTCACATCACATATAACTGATATAACGCGTCCATCATCTGGCACCTGTGTCGACCATGTTTTTACTCGATATACCTCTCTAAGCATATCAAAAATATATTCTGCACGTCTAATCAATAGTATATCTGACCATTTTCCTATTGTTTGCAAACTAATACTCAATAGACCTGATAACTTTACTGATACCAAAAACTTTGATAAAATTAAATTAAAAGCTATTAATTATAAAAAGATCGAGGAATTTCTTCAGAACTACGATTTTAAGGTTTCTGGGCATGATGCTTTGTCGTGCTTCTCCGATTTCCACGGTAAACTAACTGCAATAAAACATAACTTCAGTTTTACCCCTTCAAACAAATCCAGATTTAACAGGAATGAATGGTTTAATCTAGAAATTTATAATATCATAAAATCTAAACAAACCCTTTATAAGAAAACTTTACGTTACCCGGGAGATATTTTTTACAAAACTGCTTACAAAACTACAGTTAAATTATTAAGAAATAAAATTAGAGTAGCAAAAAATAACTACTATGAAACTAAACTGAGTGAATGCGATTCGAGTCGAAAGCAATGGAAACTAGTAAATAATATCTTAGGAAAAGAAAGAAATCCTACCTTACCAGAACATGAAGATTGCGGCCTATTAGCTAATGATTTAAATAAATTTTTCTCATCCATCAACGATCATATATTTCATCATAATAACGAATTCAAGAATTACATAGTTCCCTCCGTTAATTCCTTTCAATGGTTTTCTATAGAAGAGGTAGACATCAAAAGATGCATACGCAACCTAAACTCTAAAAAAAGTCCTGGCTCTGATGAAATTGACGCGAAATATTTAAAAATTCTATCATGCACAAATCTAAGTATTTTGACCAAACTATTTAATGATCTTGTAAATGAAAGCACTTTCCCAAAATCATTAAAAATTTCTATCATAACTCCCATTTATAAAAAAGGAAATAAAAATGACTATTCTAATTACAGACCAATCTCCGTCTTACCATTGCTTTCAAAGGTATTTGAACAAATTATCAAGGATCGATTGCTTTCGTACTTGAATCATATACATTTTTTTTCAAATAATCAGTATGGATTTCTGCCCAACTCAAACACTGAAAAAGCTTTGCTAGAGTTTACCAAATTTATCTATAATAGTGTTAACAATGATAAAAAAACTGTTGGTCTTTATTTAGACATCTCCAAGGCTTTCGATTCAGTACAACATAATATTTTACTAGAAAAATTATTTTTGATTGGCATTAGAGGTCCTTTTCACAACTTCATAAAGTCATATTTATCAAACCGCTTTCAGATTGTTAAAGTACATAATACCCTTAGTGGATGTCTCCCAATAAAATGTGGTGTCTTCCAGGGATCTACTTTAGGTCCCCTTTTGTTTTTAATCTTCATTAACGATCTGTGCAACCTTAAACTATATGGTAAATTGATAAGTTTCGCCGACGACACAGTTTTACTTTACTCAGAAAATTCAGTGGAAGACCTTAATTTTGTGATAAATGATGACCTTATAAAAATTCGCGACTGGTTTTTTCATAATGATTTAAATTTAAATGTTGATAAAACTAAGTATATGGTATTTTCCCTTACGCAAAACCAAGCAAATTATCTCTCTATAAAATATCATGAAAAATACTGCAATACTCATAGCAATTGCGCCTGTAAACCCTTAGATAACGTATCCTCAATAAAATACCTCGGACTGCACATAGACTCAAATTTGAAATGGAAATCCCATACAAAATATATATCAGACAAACTAAGGTATGTACTGTGTAACTTTTATTACCTAAAACAAAAGTTAAATAATAAATTACTAATCAATTTATATTATTCTTGGGTTCATTCACAACTTAATTACGGTTTAGTTGTGTGGGGAGGAGATTACATGATCAACTTAAAAAGAATTGAGAGGCTGCAAAAGAGATTCCTGAGGTTTTTAAATAATGAAGCGCACTTACACACAAATAATATAAACTACTTCAATTCCTTAAATATACTTCCAATTCGCCATCTTTTTTATTTTAAAATTTGCCTCCATGTCTATCTAAACCCCAACATTTGTCAAAAACGCAATGTCGTAAACCTACGAAGACCAAACATATTATACTTTGTTCCTAAACCTAATAAATCCATATTCTGTAAAAATTTTTGTTACATAGCCCCTAAGTGTTTTAATAAGTTACCTATACATATTCAAAATAGCCCTTCAAAACATTTATTCAAAAAGCAATTAAAAGAATATCTGTTTACTATTGAGGATATTGATGATTTCTTTTGTTCTGTTTAATGTATGATTTATAATTATTTTAAGCACTTTAACTCATCATTATGGCAAAAATATAAATTATTGGCGCCCTGTTTGCCACCATATCCATCTCATGTATGTGTTTCCTGTGTTTTTTTTTCTTTTAGTTTGTATTTTAAATTTTTGTTATTCATAACTACAGTCACCTACATGGACCATGAGATCCCAGGTGACTATGTGAAATTGTAAATTTTCTTCTTTTTTTATTTCTAGTTCAATAAATAAATAAATAAAATTAAAAAAAAAAAAAAAAAAACTGAAAATAGCAGACCATTGATCTGAAAGTATCTAGATAAGAGGGAGTCCATTAAAGTGTTATTACATTTGTATTTATACGTAAATTGAAAACATAAATTATAATGGAGCATTTAAAAACTATTATAGAAAGAGTTAGTTGAAAAATTTGAAAATGTAAATAATTCCCCCCTGAAAAAAAACATACATTTGCATTGGATTTATTATACTTAATTATTTCATTCAGTAAATAATATGTGATTATTAGGTTCATTGTCAAAAACAGGAAGGAAATGCTTAAAAAATACTTTCTTAGAATTTTTAAATACAAATTTTGACGCTTTGATAACGAGAAAACAAGTTTTTATGCCCCCTTGCTATAAACATACTGTTAGATAACCTTCATGTAAATAAAGTTATAAATACCATAGCATTTTTTTATTTATCAAACTTGTTTCAATAGAAAGTAAACGTCGTTAAAGCCTCCAAAAACCAGCCAACTGAGCGATTCACCGCCAAAAGACAGCAACCCTGCCTCTGCAACGGGACTTGTGCGTGTTTTGCTCGGTCTGCCGGCCAAGCCCATCCGCATGCTGTCAACCATGGCGGCAGATATCTGCTGCACGGACAAGTCGCGTGCCACTGTCCGGCCGGCATGCCCCAGCCGGACTGTCCGGATCCTAATTACCTCGGAAAAGCACACTCTCTAAGCCCTGGAACGTCTCTAGCAGGGCTTAGTGCGTTCTCGCAGCTTAAACAGTGATGGTGTTAAGGGAAGTGAAAGAAGGGTCGGGTTTTCGTGGGAGATTCGAGTAGGCATTTGTGTGTTCTTAAAAATTTAGATAAAATTTACTATGCATCAGATGAATCTTTTTAAAAGGGTAGTTATGTGTTTAGTCTGAGAAATAATGTAGTTTTAGTGAGCAGTTTATATACAAAAAAACTTAACTTTTAAAAATAGGACACACCAGCACACCGCGATGAACAATTAACTACAAAACTACATAGGCGGATTAAAGGAGGGTTATGAAGAAAATAACCCAATTTTTCCATAATGTTCCACTTTTCTATGTTAAGGTATACTTTTAATAAATCACGGGTTCCCCAATCTAGCCCCCCAGGTCATTTCTTAAATCCACACCTTTAAAGCCGAGAAAAAAACACTAAGCTTCATTCTCAAACTTTCGAGAATAATTTTTATAATCTACCTTGCTACCTCATTATCAAAATAGTAGTACAAAGGATTAACGTATGTTTTTCCCTCAAACTTAAACAGCATAAGGTTTCTTCATGTTGTTTTTTGAAATGCACTAATATATCATACAAACATTTCATGGTTTTATCCATAAACCATGCCTTATAGATGCCATAAACCATGCCTTATAAACCATGTTTATCTAAATAACACAATCTTTTACCGTAAGTAACCGAAACAACATAGGTAATACTACACTTAAGGGTATCCCAGAATCCTTGTGTCCCACCTCCATAACTGTAAACCCCTTTATCTTTACTCATAAACATATGAGTTGATGTAAAAAAAAAGTGCCCGTACACTCTTCGATCAGACCCTTACCCTTTACACTTACAGCACTCATTGAGGCAATTTTCATACATATTTCAAAAGATAGTATAGTAATTTAAGCTTTTAGAGCAGTATCAATTTCATACAAAAACATACCTAGTGCTAAAAAACCTGACAAGATATTACATTATTCTCAAAAGATATAAAATACTTATAAATAAAAACTTAGGCTGATTTAGGAAATTAAAAGAAACTTTTAAATATCAAGTTTTTTTATGTTTTTGTAATGTTTCTTTAAGCATGTTAGTAATATAAAAAAATCATACCTGTCCAGATTTATCAATATGTTGTTCATCATACACGACATTCTAGAAAAAAATTGATGAAAATAAATACAGATAAAAATTTTTCAATAATTACCTGACATAGAAAAGATAACTAACACTATTGATCGCAAAAAAAATATTAATACAATTTCTACTCTTCTAAAAATGTTGTACATAAATGACAAGAAGAAAAACATACACAATTTTTTCATGCATTGCATAAACTTCTTAACAAAATCAAGAAAGTTAATCGAAACAAAGTATTTAAAATTTAAAGATTCACTCCGTATGTTAAATAATTGTTCAATCCTTACAGTACACAGCAGCGTCCCTATTCTAAAAACAAACCTTGTGTCAACTAATACCAGAAAAATACTTTATTATGCATGTTAAGAAAAAAAGCCTTCCCTAAGACAGAAAAAGCATTCAAGAGTTCCTTCTAATAGACTACCCAATTTCATTTGTCCCTTTAATTTAAAACCAAGTTGATGAAGTTCCTAGGATGTTGACATCCCAGCAAACAAGGTTTAAGGCGTAAGCTTGCTTATCATCTGCCTTTGATGGTATCCATATTTTATGCACCTTTTATACTGGTGTTGAACTTTTAAGAAACACATCGTACATTAGCTCAGAGGCTCTCATTCGAAGATGTTTTCAGATTATTGACTAAAAGTTAATGAGTTTTCTACTTTTTTTTTTGCTTTCTGGCTGCTCCATGGAGGGAGAACAAGACAAGGGGGGAAGAAATTTAAAAAAATATTTTATGCGTATTTTTGAAATGGCTCCACTCACGATGTTTGGGAATTTCGGTGATTGGTTTTTATGCGCGTTTTGCTTTTGTTTTTGAGTGCTTGCCTAGGGAGGTAAAAAAGAACGTAAATTTCATCCCGAAGATAAATAATCGCCGAAATTAAAAATTTGTTTTTAGACCATATTCACCGTCAGAAATACTGCAGTTGAGATGATTATGTAAGTTTTGTTACTGCTGATTTAAAAAAAGATTGTCTTATTATCTTAAACATTTTTGTGAAGTTTGAACGTTAAAGCAAAGGTTCCTTTTGCTCTTTTTAAAACAATTTGAAAAGAATCGATATGTGTTGTTTGTATGATGCGGTAATGTAATTTTAGTATAGGGGAGAGTGTTGTACCTACGGACGGTTGTACCTTCAGCCACCTCATTTTAAAATTCGGGAAAAAATGTAAATTTGAATTTGTGGTCGATTTTGAATGTAAACAGATGCTATCTAGTTGCTAACGTGAAATCAGCTCTTTAAAATATTATTTAAATTTTATATAATAAATTTACTGTTTTTAGGTGCTCAAAGTTTTTTTTTAGTGCATCACTACATTAACTCTTTTCTTCCCCTTTAATTATGACATGATAAAATGGGATACATGGGGGGAATCCCCGAGATTTTAACTTTTATTTTTGATATTAGAAATTGTCAGATCTCAATTCTTTTATCTTTTATAGACATTTGAATGCAAAAACACCTCATGTTGTACCTTCGGACACCATAAGTGTTGTACCTACGGATACGTTCTTGTGGGTGTCTGTAGCTAATCGGCGTTTTAGGATCAGTTTTCATTTTACTGAATACATTTTAATAAATGTTCAATTAATTCTAAATGGTAATCTATTTGTCAGCGATTATTTTCAAGTGAATTTTAGATGAAAAATCAAATATTTTGTGATCTTAACTACTTTTTTAAATTTATGATTCTACTTGGAATTTAATGTAAAATATGGTGTAAAATCCTAAGAACCCTATCGCATTTAAGTATGATGATTAAAAAAACCTGAAATTTCCACTGAAGAAGATTTACCACCAAATTATTATTGTTATTACCACCAAATGCTTGCACAACTAAGTGTTGATCGAATTGTTTTTTTTGGGGGGATCAGTGAAGTTGTCAGATCAATCAGCATAATTCATGAAACTATTATCTTAAATTCTGATCTGAAAATACCATGTGATTTTTGTGTTTTTGGTAAAAAATCAAGACTTTTATCATTCAACTTCGTTTTAATGATCATTTACGATCTAAAACTACATTACTTTAAAAAATCTATTTTCAATTTTAAAAAGGCTTGAAATAGGTTATTAAAAGGTAATGCATCAATAAAAATATTAATTCTTAGCTTTTTTCAACTAAAATTTCCCTTTTTAAGGGTGTCCACAGGTACAACTGGGTCTGTCCATAGGTACAACAGGTTGTTGTACCTTTGGACACAAATTTTTCCATGTTATTATAAATGATTAAAAATCCAATTTTCAAGATTTTGGCTAGTAAAAAATATCTGTGTACTCACTTACTCACTACTCACTACTTTGGGCACTTTAAATAGTCAAAATGTGATTTTACCTGTCTTAGAAAAATCAAAACGTGATTTTTGTCCAGAGGTACAACACTCTCCCCTATATGTAAATGTATATGTTAAGTGCAATATGGATAAATTCTGGTATTATTAATAATGTTCACGTGTTTCGAGCAAAGTGATAAATACGTTTCATTGATAAATGTCATTGTGAATTTATTACATTACCCACCTCACTTCAGACATCATTCATAACGACTGATTTTTTACTTTGCCCGAAACAAATAGGGTGTCCCATAAATGTTGTTTCACACATAAATGTTGTTTCTAGGGGGATAGTAGACATCTAGATGAGTTAGAATCTCATAGGATGGGTATCCCACACCAAATCCTAGGGAGCTAAAAATGGAGCTACACCCCAAAAAAATTATTGAAAAATTCAATTTGTAGAAGAACTACTATTGGTAAAAATTTAATTATGGTCTCAAATTGTGTGGTTTAATATGATCTTTAAAATTATGTTATAGTACGGGAGCTGGCGTTAAATTTCAAGAATACTCTCGTACACGATTTTAATTTTACAGGATAGTGTTAGTGGTACTGATCATGGAATCGAGCGTCAGCTGGTCAGGTAGAGGTGGGTTGAGCGTGGGGAGGGGGTCAAAGTTGCAAAAAAGTGAAAAATAAATTCATCTGCTCGTGTATGAAACTTGGTGGAGATGGTAGTTTAGGCCTCCCTGATGACAAAAATGGCCGTCAGCTGGCTGGGTGGCAGTGGAATGACCGTCAGCTGGTCACGTGAACTTGCAAACAAAAAATTTTTCTAACAAAGCAAGAAACTTGGTAGGAAGTCAATCTCTGTTACAGAAATAATAACGAGTTACTAGTACAACAGATATTAATTCATGAGTTGCTAGTGTAAGTTAAAGACTAGTAACTCGTTATTAATTCATGTAACAGAGATTGACAAACCTACTAAGTTCCATGCATTGTCAGATAAATTTTTTGTTTGCAAGTTCACGTGACCAGCTGACGGTCATTCCACTGCCACTCAGCCAGCTGACGGCAGATAATATAGAGATATATGACATGGGATGATAGCTGCCATGTGCGCTCATCTATGTTGGATATTTTTGTCTTGGTGTTGGTATAGTTAATTTTTCTTGTCTGATCAATTAAAAGGCTAAAGTTTTTGGGGTTATTCTACTCTGGTGCTCCTCCTACAATGAAAATAGTATATTAACCTTATTTCCTTTACAGCTTAATTTTATAAATAATGCAAACAAAAATTGATAGTTACTTCATAGGACCTGACTCGTCGCGTTCTTTAACAAGGAGTCCTGCTGATGCTCTTGTTGGGGGGGGTGCAGCGGTTAACAAGTTACCCCAACAAATGTTTCGTTTTACTAAATTTAAAAATGTTTTAAAAAAATATAAAAAATGTGGTAGTGTTAGATGTCTCACTTGCCCTATGGCCGGAGAAGAACAGTTGTGCACAGAGGCTGTTGATATTTTTTGTAAATGCTTTTGCTTAGTTTATGTAATTGAATGTGGTGAGTGTGGTCTAAGATATGTTGGACAGACTGGCAATGAACTGCATAAGAGAATAAATAATCACAGATCCAGCATTAAAAAATTCGTTGAAAACGACAAGCAGGATTACGAATTAATGCACTTTCAGAAACATAGTTTCAAGGAAGCAAAAATCTATATTTTGAGGGAGATTTGTGATTATGATAAGAGATTGGACTTTGAAAATCGCTTTATTTGCCAACTACAGACTTTATTTCCCTATGGTTTGAACAACAAACTGAATGGTGAAGGAAGCGTTAACCTTTTTAGGGGTTGTATTTATAGAAAATTTGGAGTTTTTGGTATAACTCACAAAAGAGGTAAAAGAGGTAGAGGGAAAGGATCCGGAGGGCTTGATTTAGAAGAGTTTAGAGAAATTTGTAATTTGCAGTTGAATAGTGTTAATATAAAAAAGATAAAGATCTTTATTTTTTCACAAAAGTTAAAAAATCTAAAATGGTTAGTAAAAAAATTCCTTAAAGATTGGACTTTTGATTTACTTTTAAACAAGTTAATAGTGTATGATCTTCTAAAGTATAGACTCAGGGATCTTGATTTGGATGATTATGGAAGTGGTGATGATAGATTTGATTACTGTGTAATTAGCTACTTGGATCGAGATTTTGAATTTTTGAGGCTTGGAGAGATTTTTCATGAGCTTAATTTTCTTTTGAGAAAATTCACTAGAGCTAAGATAGCTTACAGATATGTTAATAACTTGAAAAAACTTATATGTAATTATAATTACTTCAGTAGGAATCTAAACAATATCTGTGAGGATGATTGTAATTGTGATCTGGAGGAATTTCGTAGTTTTGTTGATCCTGTTCATGGTCATGTGTTGACCGGAGATCTTAAAATTGTTGGGGATCACAATCTGAGAAAAATATTGGAGAAGGGTTCAAAATATAGATTAAGAAAACATTTAAATTTAAATGACATAATTGTGTCTATGAAAAAAGATCTTGATATCTTTATTTTGAAAATCTCAAGGAGATACAATTGGCCCGAGGAGGGTTTTGAAGAATGGAAACAAAAGGTTTTGCTAAAAATAAGGGTTAATTACAATAATTGTCAAACAAAAAAATACTCCAATCAGGGGAATTTCGTGAATTATTGGTTGTTAAAATCTATACGTGAAGTGAAGAATAACTGGATAATCACTGTGGTGGACAAAGCAGCAAACAATTTTTGCTTTATGTGTAAGGCTTTTTTCAAAAAGTTAATTTTAAATGAGTATAACTCTAATACTACCTACAGTAAAATATTACTGCCAAAAAGAGAATTGGTGAGCAGAATACTGGCTTTGAACAAGAGGAATAAACTGAAAAATTATTCAATCAGGTTTCCCTATTTGTTTCCTACAGTAAAGTTTCACAAGAATCCGACAAGCTTCAGATTTGTTACTTGTAGCACTTCTTGCTATAATACATTGATGGCAAAAAAGTTTTTCAAATTTCTAAAATTAATTTTAAAGAAAATAAAGGAAAGTGAAAGATATATTTTTATTAATAACAACATGGATGTTCTTAATTTTTTGAGGAACGAACATATAACTACTATTAATACTTTTGATTTTGAGAATTTATATACAAGCATTCCTCATGATAATTTAATTGAAATTTGTAATATTTACTACGAATCTTTTTTAAAGGATTTATTATGTAAACAAGAATGGATAGATTTGGTCAAATGTAATATTTTTGAAAATTATCTCTTCAATGGTTTAGCATTTTTCAAACAAACAAGGGGAATTCCCATGGGAACCTGCTTTTCTAGTGCTTTTGCTGATTTGTTCTTACATTTTTATGAAAGGCAATATGCCGATAATTTGAGGGCTTTCAGATATATAGATGATCTTATTGTATTTAATGAAGAGTACGAAGTTTTTTTGAATTGCTATCCAAATGTTCTCAGCTTAAAAAAAACCAACTCGGTGGCTACGAGTGCTAATTACTTAGATATAGGTATAGTCATAAAAAATAATTCAGTTCTTACGCATATCTATGACAAAAGAAAAGATTTTAATTTCGAAGTAAGAGTCTTAACCAATTTTTATAGCAATCTGAGCCCCAAAATCTTCTACAATATTTATTTTGGGCAGTTGAATAGAATAAAAAAGATCTGCAATAATATAGAGGATACAACCAACGCCTTGGAAGTGTTAAATAAAGATCTTACAGGTTGTGAGTTTCCTGTTGGTTTCTGTAACAGATATGAAAAATGATGTTTTTTGCTGGTTTCGAACACGTGGTGCTGTGGAGAAGTGGGTTCTTGATTTTGGTTTCAGTGTTTGCTAGAGTTTTTCTCATTTCTTGTTTTCTGCTGTTTAACTGTAATCTTAACGTATGGTTTATGGCATATAATACTGATTTGTTTTTTTTAAAAAACAGGGTGCAGTTGAGAGTAAGGTAATCAGAATTTTGATGTGTTTTTTCTTTGTAAATTTATTTTTGATGTGCTAGACTCTATTTTCGCGTGGGAGGACTTTGGGGTACGGGGTCCCATTTCTTTACGATATGGGGCCTCTCAGAAAAGTCCTCTATGTACCGGGGGATCCGTGCCCCCTGATGAGAGGGTCTTCCGGTGCATATCTTTCATTTTATTTTTCTTTTTATTTTTAAATTAACTTTAATTTAACTTGGTGTAATAACTTTATGGAACGATGCTGCTATTAGCGCACGATCCTAAAGCTTATTAGATTCTAAATTTGTAGTAGTTCTTTTGAATTTAAATTTATTGCCTATATTGATAAGTTTTAAGATATTGAAAGTGTATCAATGTGCCCCTTGTATCAAATTGCCCCGTTTTACCATAATAGCCCTTTTCAAAATAACACACTGTCATTCATTTGGTATTTAAATTAAAACTAGATCAAGCATTACATTTAAAAGTAAAAATTACAGTTTCCCTTCCATTCAATCGTGCACTCATTTAAGCTTGTTTAAAACATGAAATCAATTCATTTTTTATTCGAAATCACTTTGATTAAATGAGATAACTATCTAATTTCATTCCAAAACCCTATGGTTCTTAACTACGTTACATACATTACGTTCTTACTTAACGTTTACATACTTTAAAGGTATTTTCTCTTTAAGGCAGTGTTTTTGTTAACCTTACTTGAGGCTGTATCAAAATCAATACTCTCAATGGACATTCAACGCTCCCTTTCTCAGCGATCACGTAAGTACAAAGTTTCAGCTGCACCTGACTAAAAATATTTGTTTCACCTGGAAAAAACAACTTTATGTCTCTTTTTCTCCACTTCGATTATTTTTGTGTGTCCCAAATCCTGATCTGGATCGAAAGATTTTGTTACTTAAGATCCATGGGGGTTGAGGGGGGATGGGAATCAACCCTATATAGGTGTTTGTTCTATTTCAGTTTGTCCTTAATACATGAGTGTATTACAGAAATCTAGTATTCTTATTTTCTTAGAATCTGTCAAAGAAAATCAGAAATTTCATACGTTATTAGTTGATACTTAGTTGATATGATGAAAAAGGAGTAATATTGTAATCTACAACAATTATTGCTTACATGGATTAAAGTAAATTAATTAACTGAATTATTAGATGAAGTAAAAAATGAAAGTTTCAACAAGGTAACTTTTTAGAAAAACTGGATATCGTAATCAAAATATAGTTACATTTTAGTTTACATATTTTATACCCCAATTCCTTTAATTATACCTTATTTTATTGAAGTCAATATCGTAAACCACTAACTTGGTAACTAAAAATTGAAGTGGCAACAGCGGTGAGCTTACTGTGTTGACGCTTTTTCAGCTGCTGCGTAATAAATACTGATTTTTTGTTTATAAGTTCATCTAAATAGTATATTTTTTACTAAATTTATATATAAATTACTAAGCAGAGCGCCAACGGATATTATTGGAATATAAAATGGCCGTAGATATTGATTGTGCTGCGTGTGCTGAACGGATTACAGTAGTTGAAGATTCGATCCTGTGTACCGGTGGTTGTGAGAGTTACTATCATTTTTACTGCGGAGGATTCCCCGAGAAAAGCTTTCGAAAGCTTGCAAAGGATACCCGATCACGCTGGAAATGTATTGGTTGTAAAACCAGACGGGGAACGACCCAGGTGCTTGACGTTAATAATCCCCAGCCTACTAGTTCCCAGAAACCAGTGGATTCATCTGAAATCCTAAATCCGGAGAAGCAGTCGGACCAAGATCCAAGCTACATGGGTGTTTTTATGGAAGAAATAAGAAATTTGAAAATCTTTATTCAAAACCAGTTCACCGAGTATTCAGATAGCTTGAATTACCACGAGGGTATTGTTAAAGAACTCACAACTACTATACAGAGTCTGAAAAATGAAATCAGTGAGCTGAAGAAAGAGAATGCATCTCTAAAATCTGACAACAATCTTATTAAAGTGGAGATAGAGTCCTTGAAATCTGAAACTCTGGAACTACAACAGTATTCTAGACGTTCGAACCTTGAAATTTCAGGTTTGCCCGAAACTCAGGGTGAGGATACGAAACAATTGGTGACATCGGTTTTGAATGTGCTGAATATCCATAACCAAGAAAATATAGTGGTTGCCCATCGGGTACCAACAGCTAAAAAAGATAACGTCAAACCCATAATTGTCCAATTTACATCTAAGTTTGAGCGAGATAAGTGCATTGCAGCGGCAAAACCTAAAAGGCTTCTTGCTTCAGATGTAAGCGATCGCTTTGATTCTGTCCCAGTGTTTGTGAATGAACATCTAGCTCCAGGTATTAAAAGACTGTTGTACTTAAGCAAACAGTATAAACTTGAACAGAATTTTAAGTACTGTTGGGTAAAGGACGGGAAAATATTTTTGCGGAAAGAAGATAACTCAAGAGTGATTAGAGTTAAAAAAGAATCTGATCTATTTAATTTATCCAACCAACAACAAAACCCAAATTAGTTCCGGATCTGATTACACCTCAATAGACACTCTTGAGAAATTAAATGAATTCCTCCTTTTTCCAAGTGTTTGCTTAAATGTTATTCACTTTAACATACAAAGTGTTCGATCCAAGTATGACGAGCTAATGGGTTTGTTGACAAATAAATTGGAGTTAATTGATGTTATTGTTCTATCAGAAACTTGGTTATCCGATAATGAAATAGATTTTTACAAAATCGATGAATTTAAATCCTTTTATTGCTGCAGAGAATATAATAGATCCGGAGGTATTTTGGTGTATTGTAAAAGTAAATATGATTTCAAAAAATTGAGTTTTGTGATGGAAACTGCAGAAATAGTTGTCATAATAAGTAATTCTTTTAACCTATGCATAATCTCAATATACCGGTCACACTCATTTACTGTTAGTTCATTTATTTCTGAATTCGAAACTATATTATCTGAAATATCCTGCAAAAACGTCATATTAATAGGTGATATAAATATAGATATTTTAGATTTAAATAGATATTCCACCTATTACCTTGATCTTTTAAGTGCTTTTGGATTCACATCACATATAACTGATATAACGCGTCCATCATCTGGCACCTGTGTCGACCATGTTTTTACTCGATATACCTCTCTAAGCATATCAAAAATATATTCTGCACGTCTAATCAATAGTATATCTGACCATTTTCCTATTGTTTGCAAACTAATACTCAATAGACCTGATAACTTTACTGATACCAAAAACTTTGATAAAATTAAATTAAAAGCTATTAATTATAAAAAGATCGAGGAATTTCTTCAGAACTACGATTTTAAGGTTTCTGGGCATGATGCTTTGTCGTGCTTCTCCGATTTCCACGGTAAACTAACTGCAATAAAACATAACTTCAGTTTTACCCCTTCAAACAAATCCAGATTTAACAGGAATGAATGGTTTAATCTAGAAATTTATAATATCATAAAATCTAAACAAACCCTTTATAAGAAAACTTTACGTTACCCGGGAGATATTTTTTACAAAACTGCTTACAAAACTACAGTTAAATTATTAAGAAATAAAATTAGAGTAGCAAAAAATAACTACTATGAAACTAAACTGAGTGAATGCGATTCGAGTCGAAAGCAATGGAAACTAGTAAATAATATCTTAGGAAAAGAAAGAAATCCTACCTTACCAGAACATGAAGATTGCGGCCTATTAGCTAATGATTTAAATAAATTTTTCTCATCCATCAACGATCATATATTTCATCATAATAACGAATTCAAGAATTACATAGTTCCCTCCGTTAATTCCTTTCAATGGTTTTCTATAGAAGAGGTAGACATCAAAAGATGCATACGCAACCTAAACTCTAAAAAAAGTCCTGGCTCTGATGAAATTGACGCGAAATATTTAAAAATTCTATCATGCACAAATCTAAGTATTTTGACCAAACTATTTAATGATCTTGTAAATGAAAGCACTTTCCCAAAATCATTAAAAATTTCTATCATAACTCCCATTTATAAAAAAGGAAATAAAAATGACTATTCTAATTACAGACCAATCTCCGTCTTACCATTGCTTTCAAAGGTATTTGAACAAATTATCAAGGATCGATTGCTTTCGTACTTGAATCATATACATTTTTTTTCAAATAATCAGTATGGATTTCTGCCCAACTCAAACACTGAAAAAGCTTTGCTAGAGTTTACCAAATTTATCTATAATAGTGTTAACAATGATAAAAAAACTGTTGGTCTTTATTTAGACATCTCCAAGGCTTTCGATTCAGTACAACATAATATTTTACTAGAAAAATTATTTTTGATTGGCATTAGAGGTCCTTTTCACAACTTCATAAAGTCATATTTATCAAACCGCTTTCAGATTGTTAAAGTACATAATACCCTTAGTGGATGTCTCCCAATAAAATGTGGTGTCTTCCAGGGATCTACTTTAGGTCCCCTTTTGTTTTTAATCTTCATTAACGATCTGTGCAACCTTAAACTATATGGTAAATTGATAAGTTTCGCCGACGACACAGTTTTACTTTACTCAGAAAATTCAGTGGAAGACCTTAATTTTGTGATAAATGATGACCTTATAAAAATTCGCGACTGGTTTTTTCATAATGATTTAAATTTAAATGTTGATAAAACTAAGTATATGGTATTTTCCCTTACGCAAAACCAAGCAAATTATCTCTCTATAAAATATCATGAAAAATACTGCAATACTCATAGCAATTGCGCCTGTAAACCCTTAGATAACGTATCCTCAATAAAATACCTCGGACTGCACATAGACTCAAATTTGAAATGGAAATCCCATACAAAATATATATCAGACAAACTAAGGTATGTACTGTGTAACTTTTATTACCTAAAACAAAAGTTAAATAATAAATTACTAATCAATTTATATTATTCTTGGGTTCATTCACAACTTAATTACGGTTTAGTTGTGTGGGGAGGAGATTACATGATCAACTTAAAAAGAATTGAGAGGCTGCAAAAGAGATTCCTGAGGTTTTTAAATAATGAAGCGCACTTACACACAAATAATATAAACTACTTCAATTCCTTAAATATACTTCCAATTCGCCATCTTTTTTATTTTAAAATTTGCCTCCATGTCTATCTAAACCCCAACATTTGTCAAAAACGCAATGTCGTAAACCTACGAAGACCAAACATATTATACTTTGTTCCTAAACCTAATAAATCCATATTCTGTAAAAATTTTTGTTACATAGCCCCTAAGTGTTTTAATAAGTTACCTATACATATTCAAAATAGCCCTTCAAAACATTTATTCAAAAAGCAATTAAAAGAATATCTGTTTACTATTGAGGATATTGATGATTTCTTTTGTTCTGTTTAATGTATGATTTATAATTATTTTAAGCACTTTAACTCATCATTATGGCAAAAATATAAATTATTGGCGCCCTGTTTGCCACCATATCCATCTCATGTATGTGTTTCCTGTGTTTTTTTTTCTTTTAGTTTGTATTTTAAATTTTTGTTATTCATAACTACAGTCACCTACATGGACCATGAGATCCCAGGTGACTATGTGAAATTGTAAATTTTCTTCTTTTTTTATTTCTAGTTCAATAAATAAATAAATAAAATTAAAAAAAAAAAAAAAAAAAACTGAAAATAGCAGACCATTGATCTGAAAGTATCTAGATAAGAGGGAGTCCATTAAAGTGTTATTACATTTGTATTTATACGTAAATTGAAAACATAAATTATAATGGAGCATTTAAAAACTATTATAGAAAGAGTTAGTTGAAAAATTTGAAAATGTAAATAATTCCCCCCTGAAAAAAAACATACATTTGCATTGGATTTATTATACTTAATTATTTCATTCAGTAAATAATATGTGATTATTAGGTTCATTGTCAAAAACAGGAAGGAAATGCTTAAAAAATACTTTCTTAGAATTTTTAAATACAAATTTTGACGCTTTGATAACGAGAAAACAAGTTTTTATGCCCCCTTGCTATAAACATACTGTTAGATAACCTTCATGTAAATAAAGTTATAAATACCATAGCATTTTTTTATTTATCAAACTTGTTTCAATAGAAAGTAAACGTCGTTAAAGCCTCCAAAAACCAGCCAACTGAGCGATTCACCGCCAAAAGACAGCAACCCTGCCTCTGCAACGGGACTTGTGCGTGTTTTGCTCGGTCTGCCGGCCAAGCCCATCCGCATGCTGTCAACCATGGCGGCAGATATCTGCTGCACGGACAAGTCGCGTGCCACTGTCCGGCCGGCATGCCCCAGCCGGACTGTCCGGATCCTAATTACCTCGGAAAAGCACACTCTCTAAGCCCTGGAACGTCTCTAGCAGGGCTTAGTGCGTTCTCGCAGCTTAAACAGTGATGGTGTTAAGGGAAGTGAAAGAAGGGTCGGGTTTTCGTGGGAGATTCGAGTAGGCATTTGTGTGTTCTTAAAAATTTAGATAAAATTTACTATGCATCAGATGAATCTTTTTAAAAGGGTAGTTATGTGTTTAGTCTGAGAAATAATGTAGTTTTAGTGAGCAGTTTATATACAAAAAAACTTAACTTTTAAAAATAGGACACACCAGCACACCGCGATGAACAATTAACTACAAAACTACATAGGCGGATTAAAGGAGGGTTATGAAGAAAATAACCCAATTTTTCCATAATGTTCCACTTTTCTATGTTAAGGTATACTTTTAATAAATCACGGGTTCCCCAATCTAGCCCCCCAGGTCATTTCTTAAATCCACACCTTTAAAGCCGAGAAAAAAACACTAAGCTTCATTCTCAAACTTTCGAGAATAATTTTTATAATCTACCTTGCTACCTCATTATCAAAATAGTAGTACAAAGGATTAACGTATGTTTTTCCCTCAAACTTAAACAGCATAAGGTTTCTTCATGTTGTTTTTTGAAATGCACTAATATATCATACAAACATTTCATGGTTTTATCCATAAACCATGCCTTATAGATGCCATAAACCATGCCTTATAAACCATGTTTATCTAAATAACACAATCTTTTACCGTAAGTAACCGAAACAACATAGGTAATACTACACTTAAGGGTATCCCAGAATCCTTGTGTCCCACCTCCATAACTGTAAACCCCTTTATCTTTACTCATAAACATATGAGTTGATGTAAAAAAAAAGTGCCCGTACACTCTTCGATCAGACCCTTACCCTTTACACTTACAGCACTCATTGAGGCAATTTTCATACATATTTCAAAAGATAGTATAGTAATTTAAGCTTTTAGAGCAGTATCAATTTCATACAAAAACATACCTAGTGCTAAAAAACCTGACAAGATATTACATTATTCTCAAAAGATATAAAATACTTATAAATAAAAACTTAGGCTGATTTAGGAAATTAAAAGAAACTTTTAAATATCAAGTTTTTTTATGTTTTTGTAATGTTTCTTTAAGCATGTTAGTAATATAAAAAAATCATACCTGTCCAGATTTATCAATATGTTGTTCATCATACACGACATTCTAGAAAAAAATTGATGAAAATAAATACAGATAAAAATTTTTCAATAATTACCTGACATAGAAAAGATAACTAACACTATTGATCGCAAAAAAAATATTAATACAATTTCTACTCTTCTAAAAATGTTGTACATAAATGACAAGAAGAAAAACATACACAATTTTTTCATGCATTGCATAAACTTCTTAACAAAATCAAGAAAGTTAATCGAAACAAAGTATTTAAAATTTAAAGATTCACTCCGTATGTTAAATAATTGTTCAATCCTTACAGTACACAGCAGCGTCCCTATTCTAAAAACAAACCTTGTGTCAACTAATACCAGAAAAATACTTTATTATGCATGTTAAGAAAAAAAGCCTTCCCTAAGACAGAAAAAGCATTCAAGAGTTCCTTCTAATAGACTACCCAATTTCATTTGTCCCTTTAATTTAAAACCAAGTTGATGAAGTTCCTAGGATGTTGACATCCCAGCAAACAAGGTTTAAGGCGTAAGCTTGCTTATCATCTGCCTTTGATGGTATCCATATTTTATGCACCTTTTATACTGGTGTTGAACTTTTAAGAAACACATCGTACATTAGCTCAGAGGCTCTCATTCGAAGATGTTTTCAGATTATTGACTAAAAGTTAATGAGTTTTCTACTTTTTTTTTTGCTTTCTGGCTGCTCCATGGAGGGAGAACAAGACAAGGGGGGAAGAAATTTAAAAAAATATTTTATGCGTATTTTTGAAATGGCTCCACTCACGATGTTTGGGAATTTCGGTGATTGGTTTTTATGCGCGTTTTGCTTTTGTTTTTGAGTGCTTGCCTAGGGAGGTAAAAAAGAACGTAAATTTCATCCCGAAGATAAATAATCGCCGAAATTAAAAATTTGTTTTTAGACCATATTCACCGTCAGAAATACTGCAGTTGAGATGATTATGTAAGTTTTGTTACTGCTGATTTAAAAAAAGATTGTCTTATTATCTTAAACATTTTTGTGAAGTTTGAACGTTAAAGCAAAGGTTCCTTTTGCTCTTTTTAAAACAATTTGAAAAGAATCGATATGTGTTGTTTGTATGATGCGGTAATGTAATTTTAGTATAGGGGAGAGTGTTGTACCTACGGACGGTTGTACCTTCAGCCACCTCATTTTAAAATTCGGGAAAAAATGTAAATTTGAATTTGTGGTCGATTTTGAATGTAAACAGATGCTATCTAGTTGCTAACGTGAAATCAGCTCTTTAAAATATTATTTAAATTTTATATAATAAATTTACTGTTTTTAGGTGCTCAAAGTTTTTTTTTAGTGCATCACTACATTAACTCTTTTCTTCCCCTTTAATTATGACATGATAAAATGGGATACATGGGGGGAATCCCCGAGATTTTAACTTTTATTTTTGATATTAGAAATTGTCAGATCTCAATTCTTTTATCTTTTATAGACATTTGAATGCAAAAACACCTCATGTTGTACCTTCGGACACCATAAGTGTTGTACCTACGGATACGTTCTTGTGGGTGTCTGTAGCTAATCGGCGTTTTAGGATCAGTTTTCATTTTACTGAATACATTTTAATAAATGTTCAATTAATTCTAAATGGTAATCTATTTGTCAGCGATTATTTTCAAGTGAATTTTAGATGAAAAATCAAATATTTTGTGATCTTAACTACTTTTTTAAATTTATGATTCTACTTGGAATTTAATGTAAAATATGGTGTAAAATCCTAAGAACCCTATCGCATTTAAGTATGATGATTAAAAAAACCTGAAATTTCCACTGAAGAAGATTTACCACCAAATTATTATTGTTATTACCACCAAATGCTTGCACAACTAAGTGTTGATCGAATTGTTTTTTTTGGGGGGATCAGTGAAGTTGTCAGATCAATCAGCATAATTCATGAAACTATTATCTTAAATTCTGATCTGAAAATACCATGTGATTTTTGTGTTTTTGGTAAAAAATCAAGACTTTTATCATTCAACTTCGTTTTAATGATCATTTACGATCTAAAACTACATTACTTTAAAAAATCTATTTTCAATTTTAAAAAGGCTTGAAATAGGTTATTAAAAGGTAATGCATCAATAAAAATATTAATTCTTAGCTTTTTTCAACTAAAATTTCCCTTTTTAAGGGTGTCCACAGGTACAACTGGGTCTGTCCATAGGTACAACAGGTTGTTGTACCTTTGGACACAAATTTTTCCATGTTATTATAAATGATTAAAAATCCAATTTTCAAGATTTTGGCTAGTAAAAAATATCTGTGTACTCACTTACTCACTACTCACTACTTTGGGCACTTTAAATAGTCAAAATGTGATTTTACCTGTCTTAGAAAAATCAAAACGTGATTTTTGTCCAGAGGTACAACACTCTCCCCTATATGTAAATGTATATGTTAAGTGCAATATGGATAAATTCTGGTATTATTAATAATGTTCACGTGTTTCGAGCAAAGTGATAAATACGTTTCATTGATAAATGTCATTGTGAATTTATTACATTACCCACCTCACTTCAGACATCATTCATAACGACTGATTTTTTACTTTGCCCGAAACAAATAGGGTGTCCCATAAATGTTGTTTCACACATAAATGTTGTTTCTAGGGGGATAGTAGACATCTAGATGAGTTAGAATCTCATAGGATGGGTATCCCACACCAAATCCTAGGGAGCTAAAAATGGAGCTACACCCCAAAAAAATTATTGAAAAATTCAATTTGTAGAAGAACTACTATTGGTAAAAATTTAATTATGGTCTCAAATTGTGTGGTTTAATATGATCTTTAAAATTATGTTATAGTACGGGAGCTGGCGTTAAATTTCAAGAATACTCTCGTACACGATTTTAATTTTACAGGATAGTGTTAGTGGTACTGATCATGGAATCGAGCGTCAGCTGGTCAGGTAGAGGTGGGTTGAGCGTGGGGAGGGGGTCAAAGTTGCAAAAAAGTGAAAAATAAATTCATCTGCTCGTGTATGAAACTTGGTGGAGATGGTAGTTTAGGCCTCCCTGATGACAAAAATGGCCGTCAGCTGGCTGGGTGGCAGTGGAATGACCGTCAGCTGGTCACGTGAACTTGCAAACAAAAAATTTTTCTAACAAAGCAAGAAACTTGGTAGGAAGTCAATCTCTGTTACAGAAATAATAACGAGTTACTAGTACAACAGATATTAATTCATGAGTTGCTAGTGTAAGTTAAAGACTAGTAACTCGTTATTAATTCATGTAACAGAGATTGACAAACCTACTAAGTTCCATGCATTGTCAGATAAATTTTTTGTTTGCAAGTTCACGTGACCAGCTGACGGTCATTCCACTGCCACTCAGCCAGCTGACGGCCATTTTTGTAATCAGGGAGGCCTAAACTACCATCTCCACCAAGTTTCATACACGAGCAAATGAATTTATTTTTCACTTTTTTGCAACTTTGACCCCCTCCCCACTCTCAACCCACCACTACCTGACCAGCTGACGCTCGATTCCCTGATCAGCACCACTAACACTATCCTGTCATATTAAAATCGTGTACGAGCAGATGAATTTTTTATTTTAACGCCAGCTCCCGTACTATTAAAACTTTTCGCTTTAATGTTTTTTACTAAAAACCACTAAAACATGTGAAAAATCTGAAAAAACTTTATTTCGTATTTGGAAATCCTTTCTCTCCATTTCATAATCTGAAAAACCATAGTTGAAAACCCTTTTAATCCAAAGTTTCACGTAAATGTAATCATTAATCAACATTAAACGCTTGAGATCCTGTTAAAGTTTGTTTTTTGTGTGCAAAAACAGTTCCAGAAAACGAACATTCAGGGATCGCCAAATTTATCCCCCTTATTTGCGATACGAGATTTTTCGCCAACTTTAGCTCCTACAGAACGTCCAAGCTTGCTTGGCGTAGAGTAGGAGATAGGCATGTTTTGCCAAATTGGGGAGAAAAGAAATTTGGAGAAATCTATCCGTAACTCGTAGATTATCTGGTACATTGGCACCGTCCTTTATGATTGAAGGTTGGAAAAACACATTCAGAAAATTTTAGCTCTTACTTCAAAAGTTAAAAACAAAGTTTCTCTAAACAATGTTTGTAATTATTGGGGGGACGCGTCCCCCTCGGGAACGATCCCCGTGCTTAGGGTCATAAGTGAACCCAACGTAAATAACCCATCATCATTATGCTGCATCCATTGATACAGAGCTCCAAGCGGTAAAAGGAAAAAGTTCAAAAACCAATTAAAAATCTTAAGGATATAGAACATAACATCAATGGGGATGAGTAATTGCTAAGCTAAACATGTTCACTTTAGAGAAAAGATGGATTAGAGGGGATTTGATTCAACTTTTTAAAATGGTAAAGCAAGGGGACACAGAGGGACTAGATTTCAATACGGGTAATAGAACAAGGGGTCACAATTTCAAATTAAATAAAGTCAAATTTAAGACGGATTGTAGAAAGCATTATTTTTTAATAGGGTAGTGGATAGATAGAATGCGTTGCCTGAAACAATTGTAAATTCAAGTGGGGTAAACGAATTCAAGAGGAAAATTGACAGATACAGGGATTCCGGTTGTTTTGGTTAAAAAGACTGGACCAACCTTGCTGGGCTTTTGCCTGTAGTTGGTCGACTTGATTTGTATTTGTATTTGAATATCAACGAAGTCAAACAATCCCCCGAATAAAAAAAAGGTAAAAACACTTTTGATTTAAAAAGAAATTTTGTTTTATCTCAGTTTGAACCACAAAGAACCAGAAAAGTAAGAAAAATGAAATGAACTATAATTTCAAATTAAGTAAAATAAATCCAATGAATGGGCATCGATTTCTTCAAATTTATGTGGCCATATCTGGCTGTTGGGGGATACGGATAGTTATTTCATCCCACTCATGTGTAGAATGAAGCTTGGGGATATTTTGGGCAAAAACAGCCAATTTACCATTTTTTAGACTTATTCCCTTTTTGAAACTGACGATTCTCTTATGAACTTCCTTCGAAGTTGCATTGTGCATTTCTCTAAGCCCGGACCTGACGTCCGGTTGGATCGAAGCCCCAGAGACGGTCTCTCCCGGATCCACTCGTTGCCGGACGCGACCGACTGGAACCGACGCGACTGGGGCTTTTTTGCTTTTTTGGGGGGGTTGTCAAAGTGAGGTCCTCTTCGGGGATGCGATCGGACAGAGGGGTTTGTGAGGTGCAATGAGGGCTGAAGGCTGCTGATGGGAGGTTTATGAAGAGGATAAATGAATTGGAGAGTTGTTAAGAACTTGTTTTTGTCCGTGGGTTGTTATTTATAAGATGTGCGTTGTTTTGTGATTTGTTCATAAAGAGCAACTGACGGGGGCGTATAGAAGGGGGTTTTAAAAGTTCAACCCCCTCCCGAATTTTGTCATAATTTTTTATACCTTTTCCTTTGAAAATTCTACTTTTTACGAGGAGAAATCCTCTTTGGATGTAATCCAAGGTGTAAAAATAAATTAAAACACTACACTTATAAGTATCAAATTTAAAAAAAATGTTCTGGGGAGAACCCCTTAACCCACCCCAGTATTTCTAACGTCTGGAAAGCAGTGTTTTTCGCTTGCAAATTCTGGCTCTTACTAGAAGTGGTTCCCCTTGGGTTGTTACCCAAAGAATTTCAAATTGAGATAAAACAACTAGAGTAAATAGATAAATTTCAAAAAATTTCTTGGGAAGAATCCCAGTCTCCATCGAAGCTTTGGTTTCTATTTATAATTTATTGTTTCCTTGAAAATTCTATGGTTCACAAGGAGAGATGTTGTCTTCGGATATAACACAGAGGTTTTCAAAAGAAGCTAAAACATTACTTTTAGAGGTAAATTTTAATAAAAAATTCTAGGAGGGGCCCCATACCCCTTTTTTACTTAAAGCTCATGGTATAAAATTGGGAAATTATGTGCAACATAATTCAAATACTACTACTTTTAAGTGATCTCAACGTAAAAAATGTACCAGTTAAAAGTCTTAAAGATAATATTTTGAGCCAACCCCCCGAAACAAAAGTCGCAGTGGCGAATCCAGTAGGGGGGGCTGTGGGGCTGCAGCCCCCACCAGGAATAAGACATTCAAGTTTTGGTAATAGCAATAAAGCCAAAAAAGAAATTTTAACACGTTGCGACATTCGGTGGTGTTACCCAAAGGGTCTTCAAAGGGTCAAAGTCGAAATTTTGGAATATAATAAGTACGGATTTACAAGGAGTGATCCTCTTTGATGTAACCTAAAGTGTCTCAACATGAGTTAAAATGCCACTTTTAGGGGCAAAATTCAAAAAAATTTTCTGGAATAGGAACCCCTAAACCCCCTAGAAATTTTCCAATTCATAATACTAAAACCTTTTCCTTGAAAATTCTGCTGCTTACAATGAGTGGTGCTCTTTGGGTGGAATCTAAAAGGCTTCAAAATGAGCTAAAACACTATTTTGAGAAGCAAATTTTCAAAATTTTTCTGGGGGAGGACCCCCAGAACCCCCTTTTACTTGGAGTTGACATTTTTACACAATTTTGAAATTTAGTGCACCAAAATTAAAACCTTACGAAGTCATCTCACCTAAAACAGTATTCCTAAGATTAGACCTGAGAAAAGATGTTGAGTAACCCCCTAAACAAAAATCTACCTGCGGCACTGGCAACTCCCCCTTTCAGTTGCTTACATTAACATTTTAACAGCCCAAATAGCGATTAAGTTATTTGTGAAACTCAGCCCCCCCAGACAAAAAAAACCTGGATTCGCCACTGAAAAGTCGTGTTAAGATAATGGCGTAGGAGTCTAAAGAAACCAAATTCTTTTATATAAAAAGGAGAGGTATTACAAATGTCGACAATTTCCAGCTACAATGAATAGCGTCAAATCTAAATTGTTTTTTAAATAGAAAAAATTCAATAGAAGATGACGGAGAAAAAAATAGAGGATGTAATTCAAATGAGGTTTTGAACTCGGATAGTTTTAATTCTTAAAATGTTGTGAGTTTCCATTACTTTATACATGTTGTCAATAATGATTTTAAATAAATGAATTAATTAAAGAGTGTGAATAATATAAGAGCTTCAATAATTTAAATAGTGTTTTTTTTATTTCGCATTTCATTCAGTCAGTCAATTACGATTTTTTTAAATGAATAACTTATGGAGATGAGGTAGACAGTATTAGAAAATTTTATAGTTAAAATAATGAATTTCATTTATTTTACAAGTAGGTTGATAACTTATTTTCATAAAATGTGTATAATAAATACAACAGACGCTAAAATAACTTAAAATTTGAATTTTCATATATTACGTGTCTGATCATTAAAGCTTAAAACATAAATACATTTTATGAAAATTTTTGAGGATTAAAGTTATGAACAATGCACAATACCTTAACAAGTTTTAGAAACTTTCTTACTGAAGATGCTATGAAGCAATCAGAGTAATAGAGACATTCCGGCAAAATCAAACAACCTTCTTTTGTCAAAGTAGTGTTTGAATCTATATTTACAAATACGAAGTACACAAATACCTTTATTACTGTAATATATTACGTTACAATTTTTCTAAACAATGACGTTATGACGAACGGGTGAAAAACTGAGTTATAGATCGTTTGTGAGTTCTCATTGGCTCACACATTTAATTCTTAGAATACTACACCGAAAAAAACAAAAATACAATATATAACATTTTATGACCCAAAAACGCAATTTATGTATGGATTTAAGAAAATTAGATTAGCATTAGAATCACATTTCTAAATCGGGATAGGAACTTCTTCCTTCGTTTGCTTTCAGCTTATTTCTCCATTGTCAAGAAACGTCGTAATCTGGTATATACTACTTCCTTTCTTTTAAATGCGTCAAAAATCTCTCGTAATCTAAATTCAAAACGAAAGCATCTATTAGCTACGAGAGAAACAGATAAAAGCTATTGATGCACCCAATCTTTCAGTTGGTTTGACATTGATTCTAATTTCCTTTGACACCTTCAATCTTTCTTGATAAGCAGTTGGGTGGATGCTTTCCAACTGTGTTCCCCACTACACAATGGATCCTACAGGTGTTGTGTTTCCTGTTGGTGCATCAAACATGAAGGGTTCGGAGACACTTGACGATTTTGAGGGCATTTGTGTTTGAGAGGCTTCCGGCTTACCCCTCATTCTTTATTGTTTACGAGGCTATAAACGTTGTATGATGGTGCAACAGCAAAATCCAAATTCAAACTTTTAATTTGCCGAAATATGATCACACTTGATTCTTGTGCCATAAAACAATAACCAATACAGATCATATTTAAAGTTTGTTTTCTTTAAGTAATGATCTTATAGTTAAGGGGATATGATTACATTGATATTTTATACGTTGAGTCACAGACACCCACATACTATATGGTAGTAAATCAAAAATAGGAACTGAATGTAAAGGCACTATTTACATTATTTATTATATTTAGAGGAAGATACAGGTTTAACTTCTAGATCAAGGGTTTTTGAAACATTTTTATCAGCAATATCTAAGCAATTTTTAAAATTCTAGCTACAAAACTAAAAGGTTCTTTCATTTGTTGTAATGGTACACTTGTGAATTCAAGTATGAATCTTAGTGAATCTTATTAATCTGAATCTAAGTGAATCTTAGTATTTCCCAGACTTACATTTATTTCTTAATTTTTCATTCAATCTCACTTACTTATGGTGTGAGGTGGGTAAGAAAGATATCTTTAATAACATAATCCCTACACTGTTAATGAGAGAAACACTTTTGTAACGCTAAGTAAACTCAGTAATGCACTTTTATTAAGCGTTTTATTGTATTCTGATTATGCTGGAAATGTATTGTATGATAAAAATACAGTGTTGCAAAAGTGTTGCTAAAAACTAAGTGACATAAAATGTGTTCTCATAGTGTTTCGAATCAAATTTAAGAACACTTTGATTTTAAACATATTTTACAACGCTATCTTTAAAACAAATTTCTGGATGGAACATATATTTATAACACATTCCAAACACTATAATACATAATACCACGTAATGTGTTGTTAATTTGAGGAAAAAAGTGTTCTTAAATGTGTTTTATTTTCGTGTACGGATGTCTACCTTATTATGAAAACTGCAAATAGTTAGAAACACCAGAAAACTTCTTCATAACTTAACCTCTTTATTTGCAACCTAATAGCCCACACTAGGGTGTTTTTTTTAAACGAAAGTTCGAATTTTTTTCGGGGCACCCCCTCAAAAGGTGCCATTTGATATAAAACTGATATTCTGGGAGTTACAGCTCAAAAAAATAATATTTAGACCCCGCCCCCGAGCGTCAAAGTTTCGAAAAAACTCTAAGTTTTGCACGTTTTTAACTATAAAATCCAAACTAATGGAATGTAAAAATACAAAGTGGGTCTCATTTTGTAGATAATTTATTTAGCTTCAACTTTTTAAATTGAAACTTATTTGTGAAGATTACAGATCATAAGATACGAGAGGTTTCATTAACTCCCCACGCAATATCTATTTTTTAAGAAGTGCCAGGAAATTTCTTTAAATTTATCAGCTACCGTAAAATGGTTCAATAACATATAAATACTAGTTTTAGACAACATAGGTACAAAATTTAATATATTAAAGAGCAAAAAAATTTTTTTTCAAATAAAACATATAAAATATTTTTTCAACTACTTATTAAATGAATAATGTGTAAAAGTTCACAAACAAGCAAAACAATACAAATTAATATTATTTTTACTTTTTTCTAAAATATAGAAATTTTGTTTTCATCGCTTTGACAGTATTTTTCATAAGATCTCCCTCTACTTTAGAAGTAGTTTTGAGAGCAGTATTCGACACGACCCTTATCTGAAGTTCTTAAATTTAAATTGAACAGATGTAAATAAAATAGTACAAAGTTTGAGTTGATGATAAAGAAGTCATTTCAAAACTAATTATCATTAAAAATATTGAAAGTTTCATTTCTATGCAGTAGGAAAAATTCAGAATATCTTCTAAGAAAGGAATCTTGCAAGTGCTTGGTATTTATAAGGCTGGATTGCTTGATACATCAAACATCCCTAGGTACCATTGTATCATGCTAGATGTAATGCAGAACTCCAATATTGCGTGAAAAATTTTCATTTTAAAATACAATTGTATCTAGCCCTTAAAAAAGGTAGCTGTAATCAGAAGTATCTGTGGTATTCTACTGATATATCAAGGGGGTTGGTAGGGGACCCGCCACCCCCCTTCCCCCAAAAAAATCAGACTAGGTGTCCAAAACAATCCTGCTACATGCTAGATGTAATACAAAATCCCTCTGTTGTATGAAAATTCCAGTCAGTATTTCAAATAGCTTTATCAGACTTTTAAAAGTAGAATAGAAATATTAAATCTTTTGAAAAAGTTCATTGTAAATGAAAATGAAGTGATGAAACTGTCGATTTCGTTGCTGAAAAGATAATTAGACACTTAAATTAACTCTCTCTATTATTATTCATCTTTCACATAGTCTTCAGCTAGTTTTATAGTTCCTTCTCATAACACAAAAGCATGTTACCTTTAATTTAATTTTAAAGCCTTCTGAGAATTCAAAAGTCTCGGGGTTTAAGTACCACAAACTACTAAAAAAATAATAATGCTATTTTTGATATTTCTGCATTTCTTTCGTAACTAACTACAGTTTTTACAAATTTAAGTTCTTGATATGCAACTAATGTTGCATCTAGCTCAGAAAACCAAACTGTAATGAAGGTGTGTAGTAGAATGCCACAGATACTTCTGATTACAGCTACCTTTTTAAGGGCTAGATACAATTGTATTTAAAAAGGAGAATTTTCACGCAATATTGGACTTTTGCATTACATCTAACATTTTACAATGGTACCTAGGGATGGTTTGATATATCAAGCCTTATAAATACCAAGCACTTGCAAGATTCCTTTCTTTGAAGATCTATTGAATTTTTTCTAATGCATAGAAATGAAACTTCCAATATTTTTAATGATAATTAGTTTTGAATTGACTTCTTTATCATCAACTCGAACTTTGTAATATTTTATTTACATCAGTTCAATTTAAATTTAAAAACTTCAGATAAGGGTCGTGTCGAATACTGCTCTCAAAACTACTTCTAAAGTAGAGGGAGATCTTATGAAAAATACTGTCAAAGCGATGAAAACAAAATTTCTATATTTTAGAAAAAAAAGTAAAAATAATATTAATTTGTATTTTTTTTGCTTGTTTGTGAACTTTTACACATTATTCAATTAATAAGTAGTTGAAAAAATATTTTATATGTTTTATTTGAATTTTTTTACGATTGTGAAAAAAATAAAGGTATATGTACGAAAAAATTTTTTTTGCTCTTTAATATATTAAATTTTGTACCTATGTTGTCTAAAACTATTAATTATATGTTATTGAACCATTTTACGGTACCTGATAAATTTTAAGAAATTTCCTGGGACTTCTTAAAAAATAGATATTGCGAGGGGAGTTAATGAAACCCCTCGTATCTTATGATCTGTAAGCTTCACAAATAAGTTTTAATTATAAAAGTTTAAGCTAAATAAATTATCTACAAAATGAGACCCACTTTAAATTTTTACAACCATTAGTTGGGATTTTATAGCTAAAAACGTGCAAAATTTAGAGTTTTTTTGAAACTTTGACGCTCGGGGGCGGGGTCTAAATATTAATTTTTTGAGCTGTAACTCTCAGAATATTAGTTTTATATCAAATGGCATTTTTTGAGGGGGTGCCCCAAAAAAATTCGAACTTTCGTTTAAAAAAAAGTACCCTGTCCCACACCCATCTACTGGTATTAAGCTAATGTGCTTCTGATTTAGAATTGTGGGGTGTATAAACTTTCACCTAAAAACTTTCCTAAAAACCTTCGTTTTCGTACCCCTTCACTCTTAAAACGACAGTTTCAAAACTGAGTAAAAATTACTCAAATCTGAGTATGGCACACACTCAAACTGGCTCCGATCAAATTTACTTAAAATTTTGAAAACAAGCATAGGGGAGAGTGTTGTACCTAAGGACGGTTGTACCTTCAGGCACCTCATTTTAAAATTCGAGAAAATATGTAAAATTGAATTTGGGGTCGATTTTGAATGTAAATAGATGCTATCTAATTGCTAACGTGAAATCAGCTCTTTAAAATATTATTTAAATTTTATAAAATAAATTTACTGTTTTTAGATGCTCAAAGTTTTTTTTAGTGCATCACTACATTAATTCTTTTCTTCCCCTATAATTATGATATGATAAAATGGGATATATGGGGTGAATTCCCGGGATTTTGACTTTTTAGTTTTGATATTAGAAATCGTCAGACCTCAATTCTTTTATGTTATGTAGAATTTTGAATGCAAAGACACTTGATGCTGTACCTTCGGACACAATAAGTGTTGTACCTACGGACACGTTTTTGTGGGTGTCTGTAGCTAATCGGCGTTTTAGAATCAGGTCTTATTTAAGTGAATACATTTTAATGCATGTTAAATTAATTCTAAATGGTTATCTATTTGTCGGCGATTATTTTCAAGTGATTTTAGATGAATAATCAAATACTTTGTGAACTAAACTACTTTTAAAATTTTTTATTCTACTTTGCATTTGATGAAAAATATCTTGTAAAATCTTAAGTACCCTATCGCATTTAAGTATCATGATTACAAAAACTTTAAATTTCCACTGAAGAAGATTTGGGGAAGTTATTACCCCCAGATGCTTCCACAACTAAGTGTTGATCAAATTGTTTTTATCAGTGAAGTGATCAGATCAATCAGCATGATTGATGAAACTATTACCTTAAATTTTGATCTGAAAATCCCTTGTGATTTATGTGTTTTTGGTAAAAAATCAAGAATTTTATCATTCAACTTCGTTTTAATGATCATTTACAATCTAAAACTACATTACTTTAAAAAATCTATTTCCAATTTTAAAAAGTCTTGAAATAGGTTATTAAAAGGTAATGCATCAATAAAAATGTTCATTTTTAGGTTTTTTCAGCTAAAACTTCTCTTTTTACGGGTGTCCACAGGTACAACTGGGTCTGTCCATAGGGAGAACACGTTGTACCTATGGACACAAATTTCGTCAAGTTATTAAAATTTATTAAAAATCCAATTTTGAAGTTTTTAGCTAATAAAAAATATCCCCCTTCTCACAAAGGTTTGGACTATAGGTTGAGGACTTTAAATGGTCAAAATGTGATTTTACCTGTCTTGGAAAAATCCAAACGTGATTTTTGTGTGTTGTCCATAGGTACAACACCCTCCCCTATACTCATATCTGAAAGTGTGCAGATTCTCAAAAATAAAACTCCATGAGCTTATTTTTTAGTTAGTGCAAGGCATTCTCATGAATCGGAGTGCGACGAGTGTCACTATGACATGCTAAATAGTTTCATGAATTCGGTGTGATATCGCAAGCTGTGTTGCGTGCCACCACACAGAAAATTGAATTACATCAAACAGTTTCCCCAATAATTATAATTTTCGAACAGAGTAAAAATAAGTATAATTTGAGTGGGGACTATTGAATTGTTTGAAATTGAGTATGTCTGGTGTTTCAAAATTGAAAGCATTGGGTTGTCATTTGAAACAAAAAGTTTCATACCAAAGTGAAAAAATCAACTAACTAAAATTTGAAATAATCATTTCTCTCCGTGTTCCCATCATTTATTCTTCAAAAATATGAACTTATGATGAAATATTACAGAGCACTCATGCCTTCAGAAGTGTCCTTCCTCCTCCATCTCCACCCGGAAGTGTCACATCCCTCCCCCTCAAGCAAACGATAAGCCCCCAATTAAAACCCCAACAGGGCGCACCACCCCGAACTGACACATGACACCCTTCCGTCAAATTAATATTCACCTCCTCGACTGCGACACCGATAACGAAACGAAAAAAAAGGGAAGATCTCCCCCCCTAAAAAAACCCTCTCATCCATCCCCCAAAGAAGAACACTCCTGATTCAAAGCGAAAGGTAAATAAAGCGAGTCGGTGACTCCGTGATCCGTGTAGAGTTCGATTCCGATGGACTTAATCGCAGTTCGATCTCCCCCTCCTGTCATCAGGGAGGCGCCGATTCGGATTGTTTCGCGTCCCCGTCACTGCCGCGAGATAGATATGACACTTCGATTTGAGGAGGCGTCTTCACTTTGCTTCCTTCCACCACGCTTTGCTTCGACGAGGAGTTTTTTGAGAGGTGTGGGTGGCGCTATCTGGTGAGGATGAGGGGAACGCTAGTTAAGAGGTGCTGCTGGGAAGATAGTTGTACAGTAGGGTGCATTAAACGCCCCTCTAGAAACAAATCACTTTGTACGCAATCTAAAAATGTTCCTTTACTCCTAAAAAGTTGTCCTGCCAAATATTTTTGTATTCCTTAGACTTTAAATGGGCCCACAACGAGCTTAAAGTTTCGAAATTTTGCTCATTTTGTAAGAAAAATGCAATAAATCCAAAGATAAAATCTTCACTTTGTTCTTATTTTTTTTCTGAAGAAATACTTTTATACTGCATGTGATGATTCAAGTTTTATTAATCTGTGATAGTTCTGTTAGGAGTTACAATTTTTCCTCTGGTAAAAGAAGTTCGTGTAAAGTTGTTTTTCGCACAATACTCAATGTTGAAATTTGATTAATTTCGTTCACAATTTTGTGAGATTTGAGTAGACATGTGACTTGTCCCATTTTAATTCAAAGTTTTTAACTAAAAATTTTAAAAGGATTAATTAGTAAATTTTTTAATATATATTTTTTGGGATAATTTTAAAAATTTATATTTCCTACATTTTATGTTTTTATACAAACATTTTAACCATGGTTGAATTTCAATTTTATCCTACAACAAAAACTATTTTTATGGAAATTTAAGGTGGTTTTCTAACACCTCCACAAATGTTCCTCAAATAACCCAAGGTTTTTAAAAATTTCCACAAAACTATGCAATTACGTAACTTTTGTTCCAAATGCTGTTATTTTTACAATTATTAAAAGTAAATTTCGATAGCATAGTAAAGTTTAGTCATCCTATAGCTCTACGCAAGGATCCCAGTCAATTTATTAATTAATGATTGTCATATCAACAATAGTTTGTTCACATTGCCATGAAGTTAGATTATTGTAAATTAATGCAGAAATTACTACATATTGACCCCTACTTTTGATCTTACTCGAGGGCATATGCTAAGAATTTTTTGCTTTTAAGTGTTTGCTTAAAGTTTTGGAGAGTTTGGTATCTATCCCAATGCCCAAGTTGTGTGTTTAGGAAAGTCCCACTGTTCTTTATGAGCATTCTAAATTTCTAATTAATTTTATATTCCTGTAAAAAGTGATGTATTAAAGCAACGATGGGCAACCTACGGCCCGCGGGCCGGATCCGGCCCGCCTCGTCATTTGGTCCGGCCCGCGGAACATTTTAAAAATTGTACTATAAAATCACTCTGTTTTCGTTGACTAAGCGAAAGAGGGGATACAGAAGTTTCCCCCGAAAAGAACTTGATTTTAGCAGTTAAAACGTGCTGTATAACTAGTATATTTTGTTCTTGGGAGGTGTCTATAAGCGTGGGAGAGTTGTTACTTCACGACGGACGATCGCCGACGCTTGATTTTCCGATTTTAAAAACGTGGATAGCTTGTTCAACCTTTTTCCAACAGGTTCCCTTGAAAAGTAACGTCGAGGAAGCTCCGATACACCTGCAAATGGAGTTGATCTAGCTTCAGGAAGACTGACATTTAAAATCAAAATTTGAAGATGTGAAGCCCAGTGATTTCAACAGCACATACCTAGCTGAAGAAAAATTCCCCCACCTTAGAGCATTTGCAAGAAAAATGATCTGCGCATTTGGAAGTAATGTATATGTGAACAGTTCTTTTCCAGAATGAAAATTAATAAATCGAAGTATCGAACCAGGCTTACGGAGGAAAATCTGGACAAAACTCTGCGCCTGTGTATAAGTGAGATAGAGATCCCAATGTTGACAATCTTGTAACTCAGGTTCAAACTCAAGTACTCCAGATTTTTCTAGATTTTCCAGTCCAGATTTTTGTAACTTTAACATAAAATGTTTGTATGTAATCTAGATAATATTATTCTAGTCCAGATTAATTTTTAACTTTAGTACTAAACTTCATAAATATATACTATACAACTAAACGACTAATTTTTTACTTAAAAATATTACCTATTATCTACTCTATGGCCCTCCACGTCATTATATTCTTGGAGTCCGGCCCGCGCACTCGAAAAGGTTGCCCATACCTGTATTAAAGCATGCCAAAGATTAATAAACTTCTTGATGATAATTCGAAATTATGAGCAATACCTACAGCAATAGAAATTGCTGAAATGGAAAACACTAAATTTCACATTTCCAATACAGCTTAAAGATGTTGAGAAGTTAATGAAAAATGGATTCCTTCAGTTCATGAAAAGTGACCGAATAGCACCATTTGAATTATGAATAAACTTCATGGCAATGTGAACAAACTATTGTGATATGACAATAATAATTATATAATTAGAAGTCAAGATAAAAATTAACAGGGATTCTTGCGTAGAGCGAGAGGATGGCTAAACTTTACTATGCTATCGAAATTAAATTATCGAAAATAACATCATTTGGAAGAAAAGTTACTCAATTTCAGAGTTTTGTGGAAATTTTTAAAAACCTTGAGGTTAATATTTCAGGAACATTTGTGAAGGTGTTAGAAAACCATCTTAAATTTCAATAAAAATAGTTTTTGTTGTATTGTAGGATAAAATTGATATTTAAACATTGTTTTTGGTTAAAATGTTTGTATAAAAACATAAAATGTTGAAAATAAATTTTTTAAGAACTATCTAAAAATTATGTACTTAAAATTTTTGCTTACTATAAAAGCCTTTTAAAACTTTTAGTTAAAAATTTTGAAATTAAATGAGTGAAGTCACATGTCTACCTAAATCTCATAAATTGTGAACGAATTGAATCAAATTTGGTGTTTCTAAGTTAAAAAGTTCCAGAGTTATAACATTGAGTATTGTACAAAAAACAACTTTACACGAACTTCTTATATCATCAGAAAAATTTTTACTCGGAACAGAACAATCACAGAAAAATGAAACTTTAATCATTATATACAGTATAAAAGTAGTTCTTCAGAAAAAAAATTTGTGGATTTACCTTTGGATTTATGACGTTTTTCTTAAAAAATGAGCAAAATTTCAAAACTTTAAACTTGATGTGGATTGTGGACCCACATGGATAGTTTTTTATATTTTTACAAAACTTTGTATGTATCAGTTTTGAAGTATATGGAACAAAATAACTTGGGTACTAAACAATATTATCAAATTTTAAAATCATGGGGCGTTTGATGCACCCTATTGTACAGTGTGGGTTAGAAGTCGTCAGAATAAGGATGTTTGATCATGGTAAAACAATATTTTTAAAAAATGAAAATGGAAAAACGTGACTGTCCAAAAAGTGTATATGGGTACCAAAGAGTCGTATCGCGCAATTGCATAGGCAAAATTAATATTTCTTCGTATATAATATTAATATATATTCGTATTTATAGCTCTTTTCTATGAACAAATGGGTAAAAAACTGGTGAACAGTGGTCCATATCCGGACCGTGTGAGGTGAAACCGTGTGAGGTGACCGTATCCAGGACCGTCAAAATGTTTTGAAAATCATTAATATATAATCTCTCTATTCTAAAAAAAGTTTTTGGTGAACGGTTTCCAGAAAAAGGCTTTTTAATTACTGAACCGAATGACACGTGATCGAAATGTCCGGATTCTTTCCGAATTTCCGAGTCGGCTCTTCAATATTTCAAAAAAAATTCTCAATTTAAAAATATTTCCATTTTTTTAGATAATGGATAAGTTCGCAGTTACAAAGCAAGTACTGTCAATCAAATTATTATGCATCCAATCACAACGACCGATTGACGCCATATTTTAGGATGAAATGAATGATAAACCGAGTTACTTTAAAATAATGGTTTTTGTTTGGTCAGAATATTGATTAACAATTAGAAATAGTTATTTTTATAATAATAGATTAAAAATAATTAAGCTGAATATTTTTAAAAACATTTCGTTTAAGTTTTGAAAATTAAGAGTTAATATATATTCAAACTGTTAAGGGAGATTTATTCATGGAGGGGATTTGGGGATGTATTTTAGGAAAGTTGGTTGACGTTTTTTCTGTAAATTGTTTAATTGTTTTATAAAGTGTATTAAGTTTAGCAAGTTGGAACTTGTGGGAATTGCGAAGCAATTCCAAAAGGTCCTGCGTAAGCAGTTTTAAAATACCTTTTTTCTGTATACCTCGATAAAAAATTTTCAAAATTATTTAGACCCCACGTGAAATTCTTGTTTACTTACTTTTTGGACTATATTTTTTGGTAAGGAAAAAGGAGGTATATGGAAGGTAGAGAAAAAGAGAGGGAATAACTAAACCCCTGGAGGTTTTTAAAGTGTTTTATAAACTATTTTACTTTGCCTCAGGAGAAATATTCAAGGGGAGGGGGGGCAACAAGGTTGCAGGCCACCTAAATTTATACAATTTTTCAGATTTCAATAACAATTCTTTTAATAATTTGAATTTGACATTCTTACTGTTATGAACAAAGGTAGAAACAGATAATTTAGAATTTTAATTGAATTATAACACCATGATGACTCTTTACAAATTTGGTAAGCATTATTGGTTAAACATTAAACTCAACCCTTCCAAGATAATTAATACAAATATATAATTCACATAATTTCACGATTATATAACACTAGCTGATTTGCCCGGCCTTGTACGGGTGGAGTGTATTTATTCCTTTTTTTAAAGTTCTCCCAAGTTTATGTCCGATTTTTCGTATCACCAATCACCCCGGTGCCCCCTACTCTTTTCATATCCCCGTGTTCTTGGTAATATTCATATCCCTGTTTTCCCGCCACCTTTTCATATCCCGGTGTACCCGGTACTTTTTCATATACCAGTGTTCCCGGTACTTTTTCATATCCTGGCGTTTCCGGTAGCTTTTGATACCCCGGTTTTCCCAATAATTTTTATCCTGGTTTTCCCGATAATTTTCATATTCCGGTGTTCCTAGTACTTTTCCATGACCCGGTGTTCCCGGTACTTTTTCATAACCCGGTGTTCCCGATAATTTTCATATCCCAGTTTTCCCGATAATTTTCATATACCGGCAGTGTTCCCGATAATTTTCATATCCTGGTGTTTCCAAAAATTTTCATCTCGGTATTCCCGGTGCCTTTTTTCCATCCCAGTTCCAAATGTGATAACCCATTCCATCCCGATTTTTTGCCTATTAAACATTTATCCTTTCTATGTGATGAAAACAATCTAATTGAAATCATCTCAGTCATTTGAAATTTAGTGTTTAAAGTCTTAAGCAGAATTTTCATGAAGTATTCCCGCTGCCCTTTCAAAATTCCTCAAAAATTCAATTTCAAAATAAAATAAATTTCAAAAATCCTCGATAAAAAGTTATCAAGTAAAAAACTATTAAAATCGTGCCTTCTACTTAAAATAACCAACTTCTTTAAAAGCTACTTAAAAAGTAAAAACAGATTGCTAGTTATAATAAAAAAAATCTAGTGATTATAGTCTAGTAAACCATGCATGCTCTGTGAAATTTTAGCTCTGTTTTCATGGAAACTTTTCAATTTTTGATCCATAAATTTAAGAAAATTAAAATCTTAAAAAAAGTAATTAATTATTTTAATATATTTCGACGTTCTGATTACTGTTATAATATTTAAATACAGATATTCACACTGTTTTCTTCTTAAATTTCATTGTAGATTATAAATTGTTTTCAAATTATATTTTATCAAGTGAGGCAAGACGTCTCCTTAAGATAGAGAAGTAAACCCTGCATTTTATACATTTCAACAATGTATAATGTTATTTCAATGGGTAAAACGGAGTCGAAAAAGCGCCGAAAAACAGGGAAGGAGTCGTTCGATTTTAAAATCGTTTCTTAGTACGCGTCTAATGGCTGAAAGGAAGGTCTCTGTCAAATTTCAAGCCTATCGGTCCGGCAGTTTTGGATATTTCGTGATGAGTGTTATGAATGAATGAATGGTATTTGGATTTTATATATATAGACTAGCTGATTTGCCCGGCCTTGCACGGGTGGAGTGTATTAATTCAGTTTTTAAAGTTCTCCCAAGTTATATGTCAGATTTTTCGAATCACCAATAACCCCGGTGTCCCCAGTACTTTTTCCATAACCTGGTGTTCCCGATAGTTTTCATAACCCGGTTTTCCCGGAAACTTTTCATATCCGGGTGTTCCCAGTACCTTTTCATATCCCGGTTTTCCCTGTACCTTTTCGTATCCTGGTTTTCCCGGTACCTTTTCGTATCTCGGTGTTCCCGGTACCTTTTCCTGTCCCGGTTTTCCCGGTACCTTTTCGTATCCCGGTGTTCCCGGTACCTTTTCATGCCCCAGGTTTCCCGGTACCTTTACATACCCCCGGTTCCCGATAATTTTCAAATCCAGGTGTTTCCAATAATTTTCATCCCGGTATTCCCGGTTCCTTTTCCCCATCCCAGTTCCAACTGTGACATCTCATTCCATCAAATATTTATCCTTTCCATGTGATAAAAACAATTACATTGAAATCATTTTTTTTAAATCTAGTGTTTAAAATGTACCTTTTAAAGTGTACCTTTTCATATCCGGATGTTCCCGCTACCTTTTCATATCCCGGTTTTCCGGATAATTTTCATAACCCGGTGTTCCCGATAATTTTCATAACCCGGTGTTCCCGATAATTTTCATCCCAGTATTCCCGGTGCCCTTTTCTATCCCAGTTCCAACTGTGATATATCATTCCATCCCGATTTTTTGTCTATTAAACATTTATCCTTCCTATGTGATAAAAAATCCCGATGATAAAAACAATCTACTTGAAATCATCTCTGTCATTTGAAATCCAGTGTTTAAAATCTTAAACAGAATTTTCTTAAAGTATTCCCGCTATCCTTTTAAAATTCGGCAAAAAATGAATTTCAAAATAAAATAAATTTCAAAAATCCCTCGATAAAAAGTTATCAAGTAAGCTTGTCTTCTTTTTAATAAAACCAACTTCTTTAAAAGCTTCTCTGAAAGAGTAAAAACAGATTGCTAGTTATAATAAAAATCTAGTGATTATAGTCTAGTAAACCAATTCCGCTATGAAGCAATGAAATTTTAGCTCTGTCTCCTCGGAAACTTTTAAATTCTTGCTATTTAAATATATTTTTCTGAGAAATTAAAATATTAAAGAAAGTAAATTAATTATTTTAATTTACTTCGGTTTTCTGATAACTGTTATAATATTTAAATACAGATATTCACACTGTTTTTCTTCATAAATTTTGTTGTAAATAATAAAATATGTATAAATGTTAATCAGTTATATTCATTCAAGTGAGGCAAGACGTCGCCTTAAGATAAAGAAGTAAACACTGCAATTTATGCATTTCAACAATGCACAATGCTATTTCAATGGGGAAAACGGAGTCGAAAAAGCGCCGAAAAGCAGGGAAGGAGTCGTTCGATTTTAAAATCGTTTCTTAGTGCGCGTCTAATGGCTGAGAGGAAGGTCTCTGTCAAATTTCAAGCCAATCGGTCCGGCAGTTTTGGAGATTTCGTGATGAGTGTTATGAATGATGAATGAATCACCCGTATTTGGATTTTATATACAGGGTGATTCTGAAATGGACCGCCAAACTTTGAGAGGTGATAGTACTCATCAAGACGAACAAGAATTGGTATAGAAAGGGGGGTCGCAGTTACACCGTTAAGCTAGGTCCTAATGTAGTGCGAGAGCGTTACAAAAGGACGTTTTGCCAAGGCCCGTTTAACAAAAAAAAACATAATGAAATGAAAAAATTTATTGCATGAGGTACAGCAGTATCCGTATTACTTACATCATAAATTTGATAGAAATTGGACCACTTTCTAAACCGTGGGGTGAGTTTTAAAACTTGCTCTTAGTCAAACAATGGAGTTCCATTAATGGTATTTAGAAAAATGATGATCGGGGAAGGAATTTTCAATGATCAAACAGTTTCAATGATCCATGTTACGATCATTGAAAATTCCTTCCCCGATCATCATTTTTCTAAATACCATTAAGGAATGTGATTCTTTGACTAAAAGATTAATATTGCACTTTTGAAACTAACTCCGCGGTTTAGAAAGTGGTTCAATTTCTATCAAATTTATGATGTAAGTAGTACGGATACTGCTGTACCTCATGCAATAAATTTTTTCATTTCATTATGTTTTTTTTCGTTAATACGGGCCTTGGCAAAACGTCTTTTTGTAACGCTCTCGCACTACATTAGGACCTAGCTCTTTAACGGTGTAACAGCGACCCCCCTTTCCGCATCAATTCTTGTTCGTCTTGATGAGTACTATCACCCCTCAAAGTTTGGCGGTCCATTTCAGAATCACCCTGTATATAGATTATTATAAGCAATAATGATTTTTTCATCTCCTACTAGTTTTCTTTTACGTGTTGATATTGACATTTTAATTAACTTTAAACTTTTTATCCTACTACAGATGACTCACTTAGGAGGAGTCAAAACGTGTATTTCATCTACAAGATTATACATCCAACAAGCCCGGAAAACCTCAGTTTTAATTTAGTAATAATCATATAATTATTAATACTTCATTACTATTAACACATAATTCAAAATTATATGTTTATTCTGCACTCCAATGATTTTGGAACTTAAAATTAATTTATTATAATTTTTTTTATTATTATTATATTATAATTTTATATAACCCATGGGTATATTTTTATATACCCATTATAATTTTTATTAAATTAATTTCTTTATATTATTCCAATCTTATTTATGTTTTAAAGTTTAGGTTCTGGTTAAATTGATATTGCGTGCAATGAAAATAAAACTCGATAAGACCTTATGTGAATTGACCGGATTGAAATGACACCTTACGGAAGTAATGATTTATCTTCAATAAGATGTCAAAACACCCACTGAGAGATCTGGTAGCTTGTAGAATAGTACGGATAATTTAAATTTAAAATAATTCCCGTTCTTCAAACCTTGAATTGTTTACACAGGCGAAACGAAAAGAAACTGACATCGTGTCAAAATACTGCATATTCGAAGAAGAACCTTGAATTAATAAAACCCACAAATCAACCTTTAATACAATTGAATGCAAGTCACTACAAATTAACATAATTTTTTCTCTAGAATAAACATTTTAATCAGTCATATGAAGTCTTCCATCTTGTTCTGACAGTTGAAACGTAGGAAAACCGATGAGTGGGGAAGTAATGCCTCTTCATAGATTACACGGAAAGAAAAAGTTGACGAGAAAATTAGTGTGGTCACGACAGAAACAATTCAGGCTGAGGCTGGGTTTCTCCCAAAAATCTGAAAAGTGCTTTCTTATATCATCACGTCATTTCGAAAAAAAATTCTGAATATTTATATGGTGGAAATATTGTATTTATATGTAGATAAAAAGTATCTAATATTCATTAGTCAAACAGTCACTCAAATTAAATGTATTATAGCATCTTTTCCAGGAAAGATGGAGAGTTAAAACGCTATTTTTAAAGAAAAGCTCATATTTTTAAAGGAATATCCCCAAACAAAAATCCAGGTATTACCAACAAAATTTAAAAAGCTTTAGTCCACTTAACCAGTGACAAAGGAAGACTTTTGAGGATTTGTTTCATTTTTAGGTTGGGATGTATTCTTCAGGGAGTTATAAGTAATTATTTAAATTTACAATTGAGATGATGCAATTTTCAAATGCATCTTTTTTAAAATGAAAGACATATGAAATTAGTTTTATGCTTTTATAAAATAAAAATATAATAAGTAATTTTTATTTTACTCAGAGGGTTCCCTAGAACTTTTTAAATTATCACAAGGGTTTCGTGAGAATAAAAAGGTTAAAAAACACCGCATTAGAAGACAAAGTGACAATGCAGGAGAACTTCTGTTTACGATGTGATGGATAAGCATTTGAAAACAATTTTATCCTGTGTATTCTTAATAAGAAGTTTCAATTTCTGTATGGTTCCAAAGGGAGTTAAATTGCATTCTTAAATCAGAGTAGAGAATCAAACCCCATTGACATTTTTACATCAAGTTTTCAGTATTTCCAATTTTATCCTCTACCGACTCAAATAAATTTTACATACGTTATCACTATACCCTTTGGTTTCTCACTTTTCATCCCCTCAAATAAAAAATTAAAGACAGAGAACTTTTCATTAATTGGATCATGTATTTTCCGAGTTGCAAATTAAATGCTTCAACCATCTATATATATTCTCTTACGTGACGCTGAAATTTGGCGGAATTTGTTTTCTCCCGTTGGCATCGGTTGGTTTGTTTTGTTTACATGGTTTACATTCACATTTGTTTGTTTAAATTCAAAAGCAATCTAAGGATGGATTTAAGTAGAGCTAGAAAGTATTATTCCAATCTGTGACGGTTGTAGCTCCAAGCAGGAGTATTTACAATTGTGTTTACAAAGAAGTGTTAGAGGAGTAATGAAATAATGGGGTAAGTAAAAGCACCTATATCAACTTTTAAGTATAACATATACATGTTAATAGTACTTATCTGATACATTATACTGCTTATGGTGGTTTTTCTTGGCAAATGCAACAGTATCCATGAATTTTATAAACACTGTATAAATATTTTTCATACACTGTATTTAATGTTTCCCTGCTGCATATTACTATTAATAAAACTAGGGGGCTACCGCCCCCTGCTCGCTATCGCTCGCCAACCCCCGTTAACTGCTTGCGCAGAAATTTTCGCAATCCTCACAAAACCCAGCTCACTGCACTTAGTTTATAAAACATTCTTAAAGCAGGGGTAGTACTTCTCCGGGGTATTCTTTCAAAAATGACGGATATTTATTCAGTGGCGGAATTTTAACAGTTCCTCTATAGTAACATGAATTGGAGGATCGCCCTATAATTCCAATAAAATTAACAGCAGAGCAATTTAAACATTCTTTTACTATTTCCCCATCAAGGTAATGTTTTTTCACAGATTCATTAAGAAGACATCTCAGGAATAAATTTAACTTTCTTAAAATTTGTAACGATTTTTATCGATTGGCTGTGAAAAATTTAGTAATTATCGTAAACATCGGAAAAATTTAGAATTTTATCTTCATTAGAACAAACAAACGTCGAAGTTGTATCAGTTTCATAGCAATGACACGAATGTCTAGACTTTTAACATTTTCGATTTTTATCTTTATTTCTAAAATATTCACCCGTGTTATCTAGTTTTTTTGCGTTTTGGCATTATGAAATAAAAAGTTACATTTTACTACCTTAAAAAACATACCTGCAAAAAAGATATGAAAGATAATAATTATTGTAAAAAATAAATGCAAAAGTTCAAAATTTTCGAAAGCGAGTTTATATTTTATTGTAAATATAGTAATGATTAGGTGGTCACGTTGCCACTACAACAAATATAATTATAAAAATATCAATTTATTACTTAAAAATAAGATATAAATTAATTATACATTATTTTTAAATGTAATTAAAACCGTTTGAACAACAAAAATATAAATATTGTTAAAAATAACCCAAAATATATTTTTTAAATTCGTGTTATAAATAGAAAGATGATTATTTAATCTATTTGAATAATAAAAAACCAGTGAAATATGTTTTCAATTGTTTTAAAATTCATTGTTTCTTGCTTTATAACTGCGACCTTATCCGAAATCTAAAAAAATGGAAATATTTTAAAATTGAGAATTTTTTTGAAAAATCGAAGGGCCTACTCGGAAATCCGGAAAGAATCCGGACATTTTGATACCTTATACGTGTCATTCGGTTCAGTAATTAAAAAGCCTTTCTCTGGAAACCGTTCACCAAAAACTTTTTTTTAGAATAGAGATACTCTATTTTCACCAATAATTTTAGTTGCTAATGAATCTCATCTAGACAGTACCAGCGTAAGGCTAGCGAGCGTAGCGAGCACATGATTGCGAAGCAATTCTAGGGGAACTGCATCAGCAGTTCCCGAGGGTTGGCAAACGATAGCGAGCAGGGGGCGATAGCCCCCTAGTTCTTATAAATGCACAAAATACTGAAAGACAAGATTATTCTAAACCCTTCCCAAATTCTGTACTTCTTATATATAATTAAAAAATATTAAAAAATAACTCAAAAATATATTTGTTCATGATCTATCTTTGGTATTAGTTAGTTAACACAAACACATGGATTACTTTTTGTGCGTAACAATTTTTCAAACATCCCTCAAAATCCGCATACATTAAATTACCTATTACCATTAATGAGGTATTTGCATGAGTGAGGGATTTGCTTGATTTAATACTTTTTCGATACATTATGGTTTAAAACTCCTAAATTTCTGATTTTAAGTTCAAAAATGTGTTTTAAATAATTTAAAATTCAATTTTATTTTTGCCAAAACGTCAGAAAAGTCACGCTATCAGAAAACGGGCTTCTATTGGATGTGACATCACAGCGCATGAAAACCATTGTGTTTTCTGTTGTCACGTGATCAGAAAACGGGCTCCTATTGGATGTGACCTCACAGTGCATGATTTGTGATTCGAAAGTGTTTTCGCGCCCAAACAAAAAAAACGAAATTTCAAAAATTTATATCTCAGAAACTAGGCTACGGAAATACTTGATGTAAACACAATTCTTCATGGTTTTTTATCTACTATTTTAATAAAATTTAATCTCAAAACGTGAGAATACCTCATTGCTAACAATGAACAAAATCATGGGAAAAGTAACAAAACGTCATTTCCATTGAAAAAACCAAGGAACACCTCAAAAGAAACTGACAACCCCTGAGAAAAAAGCAAGCAGGTGCCCTCCTTTTAACCTCACGTCTCCAAGCAACAGACGACAAGCCACGCACAACGCGGCGGTCCGGCAGGTCAAGCGTTGGATTATCGGGAGTGACAGCCGGACACATCGATCGAACAGGTGTCCGGGTCCACACTCATCCGTCATCCTGACGCACAGCATAATGAAAGAAGACGCAGCAGCCCTGCCCTTTTGTTAATCGGAGGTGGGGAGAGTATTGGAGGTTATAATGAATAAAGGTTTGTGTTGATGAGGACTTTATCTGTCGTTTTGTCGTCGTCTTGAAGATGTCTCTGTCTTTTGTGAGGATTCGGGTGTATCGATTTAGGGGGATGGAAGATGGATTGTGAGGTGAGGTGTCTTGATTGAGATGTTGAAATTGATTGGGGTTGAATGGGTGTGTTATTGGATTTCAGTGTCGAGGAAAGTCAATGAGAGAGAAAAGAATTAGAGTGGATACCTGTGGGAAAAGAGATAATGGCATGGAGGTAAGTTACCCTTGAAGTTGAGTTTAGCAGTTTGGGTCATTAACGAATAAATCACTGGCGTAATTGGAATCCCCTAATTTTGAAGTAACAATGTAAACAAGTTAGTGAACATATTGACTTTACCCTCACTTTATGCGTTAGGAACCTAGATTAGAGTTTTTAACATCCAAAAGTAGGACTTCAATGTCTCTCAAGTAATATGTAAAATATAAAGTAAAAGGTTTAAAAAAATATTGCTGGCTAATACATGTACAATTTAATTGAGATCGAGAAAGGTATTAACCACCTTAAATATGCTGATTCTTTGCAAGCTTAGTTATCTTTAAGAATCCTAAAATTATGAATAAAGTGAGTTGAATTCGCGAATCATTAAGGAAAAATCAGGTTAAAAATAATAAAATTTTGAGTGGTTTGCAGAAATTTTTGGTGGACTGGAATAAGAATGACGTTTTTCTATATGATTAAGGTATTCAATCAGTCTTTCATTCTTTTACTTGTTCTCTTTCTTATCCAATTTTTCTCTTCCCTATTGGAAAAATTTTTTTTCTGGTATTCCATAAACCAGTATGAATTAAACCGGATCCAGTATCATTTAGACTAGTTCCAGTATCATTTATACTGGATCCAGTATAATTCATACTGGTTTATGGAATACCAGAAATTTTTTTCCAATAGGGTTCCCTCCTTTTTCTCTTCGGTCTATTTTTCTCTGTCTACCTGTTTTCATCTTTTCCCTTCTCATTCCCATTCTAACATTAACGGCTGTATTCACCACTAACTTAACCTAAGGTTAACCTTTAATCAAGTTTCTTCGACAGCTCTGATTGGCTTAAAAAACGCTTTCCTTTTTCGAATACCAATCAGAGTTGTCGAGAAGAAGCTTGATTCCAGGTTAACCTTAGGTTAAGTTAGTGGTGAACACAGCCGTAACTCTCCCGTCCCTCTTTCTAATTTCCTCCTTCTATTCCTGAGAAAAGCGTATGGAGGAAATTTAGCATTATTTAAAACCTCTTGTTCCGATCATGAACAAAACCTTTCTAAAAAGATTAAACACACTGAAAAATGTTGTCGAATCGATACACCTTTCTATACCAAATAATATCGGTTTCGAGCTTAAAAAAACCTAAACCACACAAAACCCTCAAAAAATAATCTCCCCAGCTATTTCAGAGCCCGTTAACAATAACCCCACGAACATCACATCAAGCCCACCTCTCCCGTTCAGATTGACACATACGCACGAACATTCAAATCCATCCACCCCCTCGCAAAAAAAATATCCCCACGCGCCCGCCACCCGTCTCCCATTCCGAAACCACCCCTCGGATGGATCGGGGGTATTATCGGCACCGGGGGATCTGCAGAGGAGGAGAAGAAACGCTGGCGCTATCTCTCTCAAGGCATCTTATCCTCCAATCACTTCCTCCCCGTTGCCATGGCAACGCTTCCGTCGTTCCCAGAGGGGAGTGTGACGTCACGCGACCCCTTTTAATTCGCGCGAATTTCGTCATCCGGAACGCGGCGATAACGGTCAGCGGTGGCGGACGGCTGCTGGACGGGCCAGTTTTATGAAGTGTGCCCCCTTTATGAATTATTTAGTAGAGAGAGCCCCTGTGTGTTGGGTGTCAAAGGGAATGGATGGGATCTCTGTGGAAAAAAATTCATGGCGTGCACGTTTTGGTGTTAAACTGAGCGCGGGAAGAAGGGATGAGCAAATTGTGAGGGGCGGTATTGAAAGGGGATGATGTCTGGTCGTGTCTTTGTAAGTTTTGCAAAGCGTATTTAAAATTTTAAAAAATGTGTCTTGCATTTAGAAACTTTTGTTAGTTAAAGGATAATCTATAATAGCTTCAATATAACGTGAAAAAATTTCAGCTTGATAAGACAGTTTCTTTTGTTAGCGACTTGCGCCCTAAGATTTGGATATGCGCGAAAAAACGTTATTTGTAAAAAATCTTTTAGTAAAATCAGTTTTTTTAATCCGTTTGTGGCTAGGGTGGATGTTGTTTCAAATGGCTTTAACCCTTTATTTACCAAATTATTTTCGGCGTAAGTTTAGTTCTGCTCATGCACCAAGTTTTTAGTGATAAAAATCACTATATATATATAGTTACCCCAACTAATGTTAAGTGAATTATGTGGCTTCTAAATATGTCGCCAAAGAGCTAAAACTCGCCAACCATCAGCAGTTCTAAACTTGAGCCAATGGTACTTACAAGTACCGTCGGTAAATAAAGGGTTAATAAAGCACATAAAAAATTTCAGATAGATTTGATGATTTTTTCTGTTGCCGATTTGCACCCTAAAAAAGTCATAAATGAATAAAATTAGTTAATATTTAAAAATCTCTAAAAGATCAAATTTTTTAAAATTTACTTCCGGTTAGGGTGGATTGTAGAACAAATGGATTCAGTAAAATGTTAAAAAATTTCAGCTCGATATGACAACTTCTTCTGTTACCGACTCGGGCCATAAAATTAAAAAATAAACAAAAAACTGTACTTACAAGTTTGATTTCTCTTTATAGTAAGATTCAATGAAGTTAAAGAACAGTACAGGAAACTGATGTTATTAAGCATATTAATGACTCCATAATAGGTCACACATTAACGATAATACAAATTAAAAGTGTTAGATGTTCTAAAGTGAAGTCATTTACTTTCTCAATATTAAATATTTTATTGTTATAAGAGATGCCCTGGGTCTGTTTTGCCGTGGTCGATGGTTAAAATCAAAATTAAAACCGGACGTTTTGTCTGTTGCTTCAACAGACAACTTCAAAGTTACCTAGCCGCTGTGCATGGCGAAAGTTGTATTGAGAAGTCACTTTTACTGAATCTTTTTAAAGTGGTAGAATATCGCCACCAAATAAGCGAATCCTTGGACTATTCCCCATATCTCGCAACATGTAAGGTGATCAATTGGCTTGGCACAAAAGAAAGCTGTTGTCTATTGCCAAATTTGGGTAAACTCTCACAAAGTATTAGATCCAGAAGTGACTTAGGGCCTTTCGCCACGATATATAAGATAGAGAAAAATAATATGAAATGTAGTTAATCCTTCTTTTTCACCCGATCAACCAACTAAAAAAAGGCTGTAAGCAGAAAAGAATAAATAAAAAATCACCTATCTTTTGACCATTTTAGGAAAACCATATACCAGTGAATCAAAAACAAAGTATAATTCTTTTTCCTTTATTAAATCCTACATCCTAGTGACCGACAGCTTAGTTTGACACATCTAATCCAAACCTCATCCTCCCTATCAGGCATTGACGAGACCTTTCCAATCCCCAAATCCCCTCCCCTCCCCATCCCAATAAACTCCAAATCATTATAATAAGTAACGCACAAACCCCAATCCCCATCAACACCAACTGCGAATTACAACAATGGAGAAAACATTCAACAACCAACAGAAGGTGCCATCCAATAATACCACCACAGATTAAGCGACCCGTTTGCCTCACCACACTCCCATGACATGCTTTGAACTGACAGCGCCAGTCGAACCCTTTCACGTCACCTCGGTCCCCGAAACCCACAGGGGAGAGGTCCCCGAAATCCCCTCTGCCCATCCAGCCGAGAAGGAATGGATCCAAGGGTGGACTATCCTGGAAGTTTTTGTTAGGTTGGCGATGCCTTTGTGAGGGTGCCTGTTGACTCAGTGCCTTTTCGAGGGAGGGGACTGCGGTTTACCAAATCCCACTTTTGTTGTTGGGATCTCTTAAATCGCTCGTTTTTTTCTGGGGGTTCTTCTCCTTCCAGATGAGGTGATCTGTGGGGTGCGTGATGGTATTGTTTGCCTGGAGGGTTTTTTTTGTCCTGGAGGATTTACCTGGATGGTTCTCATATAGTTAAGTTGGGGTTGATGTTGCTTCTGTGTACTATCCGTTCGTTTCTGTATGGCATGTATGGACGGATATAATAGTGCACCCATGGCTGACGGTGATCATGGACTACAATGTAGTATACTTGGTAAATGGTTGAATGACTGAGGAGAAGTGCTTTAATTTGAACTTTTTCAAAAACAAGCTTTTAGTAAGCCTTCGTATACACAAAGCTTAGACCGCTACTAGTCCAAAAACTAGTAGTCTGTTGCACTTCAATAAAGTTCAAAAAAAATTTATAACAATGAATCAATGAATAATTGCTGTCAAATTTGTTTTTATCTTAATGCATTTAGAATGGCTTAAAACCTTCAAAAACATTTTAATTTACCTATCAAAGCCCTAAATTTTAAATTATTTTCAATTAAAAATAGCTTCTTTTCTGTCTGAGCTGAAACAGCCTGTGACGTCAAACGTGTCTTGTTTACTATCATTCCGATTTGACATATTGAGCTCTAGTTTTTTATAGCCTAGTGTTTCGATGAAAACGTTGCTTCCCACATTTCCAAGGTGTTGCGCGAGGGGGTGTTGTGAGCTATGTTTAATAATAAATTACTACAAATTAGCATACTTAGTTCCTTGACTAGAATTTTTTCAGCTGTGAGGTAGCCCAATCTGTCTTTATGGCGGCCTGACAATTACGAACGTATGTATTCACTGCCTATTTTATAACCAATTTTAATATTTCCCCGTCTAAATCTTCAAAATGTTATAAACATCGTAGGCGCAAATTTCTGAGGGAAAAAGCGTTATTTTATCCTATTCTTATAGTCTGTTTATTTTGAACTGGGGCTTGAAAATATTTCCTTCCCCCACCACCGATCGGTAACCATAGCAACTATCTTCGTCAAAGTGACGAAGAAGGCTTACTATTGGCTGCTCGAAGATAGTAACTATGGTTACGCTTCTAGCGTGGGGGAAAGCACTATTTCTCAAGGGCCAATTCTAAAGGAATAGAGTATAGTAAATATCCTATACTTAAAGCTTCTATTCTAAAATATTTAACCTATTTTCATACACTTTTCCTGTGCGTTTGTTATGATTCTACAAACGATTTAGTAACTTAAGTTTTCATTTCATCTCCTTTGGTTTTTAATAATGTTCTTTAAAAAACTTATTTCGCTGGCAGGGGTGCTGTAATTCGTGTCATTGGATTCCGTTTGGTCACTTACTTCAGGATACGCCTTACCATACGTGACGTTAGTTCCAAATGAAAGCCGTGAAAAAATCTTTCAAAACACCCTGTGCTTATATTTTTTAATGATTATAAATAACTTTATCCAACAGACACTAGGAACCTAAACATACTTTTCGTGGTTCAATACACAGCTACCGCATTTTTCTCCCCTTATAATTCAACGCATCAAACCAACTATGCAAATCCAACCGCAATACACCCCCATACCTACCTCAACCTACACACACACACACACACACACTTCATAAAAAAACCAGCCAAGAAACAGCCTAAGCACCTCTAAAAAAATCCGGCCGGGTCCACCTAATCCGAGCTGTGGGAACCTCTCGCTGGCGTAATCTGTCCGGGAGGGATTACGGTTGCCCTTCCGCCCCGGCGATCGCGCAGAAAGGGCCGCCCTTGCGCCCTCGGTTGCCCTTTTTCCCGCAGCCCCCCTCTTCTCTCTGTGTTTAAAGCGGGGTTTAATTCCTTCTCTCTTTGTGCGTATATGGCAGTTTGTGAGGCGTTTTTGGTTTGCGTTTTTATTGTGGTTGATGGAGGTTTTTTTTTCGTGATGTTTACTGAGGAGTAGTGTATGAGTGGTTTGGATGTTGTGTGGGCTTATTGACACCTGTTAATTTTTTTTCAAAGATGGCGAGTGCTTCGATGTAGTGATGTTGAGTTTTAGGCGGAAAGGGACAAAATGTATTTTGAATAGAAGAGCTGTTATAAATGTTATGTTTCCTAATCCATTTGTTACACTTCCGGAACAGCGCTACAGTAAACCACAGGATAGAACAAAAAAATTCTAACGCTTCATTATTACAATCTTTCTAAAGGTGGAAGAAAGTCCATTTTTATGTTTGAATACACTATCGTAGAAATGTAAATGCCTTCCAGAAATCCTAAATGATTTTTAGATTGTTGGTTATGGGACAAAAAATTATATTAGTGCTGTTTTAAAATGTTGTATGTAAAGGTGTTGTATGCAAGGTATCACGAAAATTCGCAAAGACAGATAAGCAAAATCAGGTAAAAATATTATAGCTTTACCAATGTAATAAATTTGCTTTTTTTACTGGATTTTGCTGACCGGTTTTTGTACTGACTGAAATTTCCGTACATCCATTAGCAACATGTTTTCTATGTTTAATATTTTACTTTTCAAGAGCTTAGTTTTTTTTCAATTAATAAAACCCAAATATAGGTATTTCCAATCTTGCTAGTTTTTATCAGTTGTCTTTAACCTACTTCAATCTTTATTAAAATTTTACAAAGGCTCAGTTTTAAACATTACTTAAAATTTCGCCTTAGAATAGATGTTGTGGGTTGATTTTGTGAATACGACATGCTTAAAAATAACTACAACAGAAAAATAAATTACAGTCTTTAATTTTTCTATGAATATTCTACTCAAACAATTAGAATATTGCAATAATTATAGATAATGCGAGTAATTGGTTGTAGTAGCTTAGAGGGCCAAATCTTACGCATAGCTCTTCTACATCCATCTCCGCAGGAATAAAGAACCAACATCCAAACCTTGCTCATCCCCCAGCCAAAACAACATCACGTCTGCACCCCTCAAATCTGCGTCCCTCCAAAAAGCAAAAGCCCCCTCGAACCTCCAAAACCAAATTAACCCGTCCCACCTTTTCCACCAGGAGAACATGTGTCACCCTCAGCCTGGAACAAATACAGCCAATGCTCTCCCGAAAACGCGATTAGCGGAGACGGAACAGGAAAAACGGACAACCGGGCATCATCAGGAATCGGGAATTGGATTTCGAAAGTAGGAAATTAGATAGCTGATGCAATTTTCGACGGGCATTTCGCCCCTGCGCTGATTTCTATAACTGCAATAAAGTAATGCTACTCGGGTTCCGGTAGTATTGTCAGCCGGCGTACGGAGGATAATTTTTGCCATTCGTATTGCTGCCTTAGTGGATTCGTGTTTCACTGCAATGATATGGGAGGAAAGGGTATACATGGGCGGTGGTATTTAGATTTGATATGGATTGTATTTGGGTGTATGATGGTTTGGCATTTGGGAAGCAGGGTTTTGGTATTATCCAATATGGGGAATTTCAAAATACGAAATTCAAGAAGGCGGTATTTGAGATGGAGAAGTATTACCTGGTGTTTAATGGAACGTTATTGAAGAAATGAATCTGAAATGAGATTTCAGATGGATGCGATACAATCAAAATGTTATCGATTGTTTTATGAATTGTTTTTGATGTATGATACTTGAATGTAAATAAATTTTGGAACTGATAGAAGTTATGAGATATGTTTCGTGGTCACGTCGGTCGGTATTATTTTATTCTTCCCAAAAACCTATCTCATTTATTTAATCCATTTTAAATTAAAGAAGTGGTTAAATTGAAGAAGTAAATGTGCATAAAGGATTGTAAATTATAACATCTATTGAAAATATGGAGTTAAGTCCCATGATTTTATATAAAAAATGTAGTTTTTTTTAATACTAAACATTCATTTTGATTTTGATAAAAAATATTAAATAAATTTCCTAATAGTAACTAAAATGTACATAAGAATGATCATATTAAAAAATTAATTAACAAATAAATAAAACACATACTATTATTACAGCATTGAAATGAATGCAATGATGAATTTGTAATTTTTTCCTAACAGTTTATGCGATGGAATATTTTAAAAATTAAATTTATTGGCACAACAATCCAAAGAATCTTAGGCCTAAGATGTCAATATATGTCTCTGGATTCAGCACTGGGGGGGAAAATGGTAGTATGAAACACTTTAGAAAGTTCGTCTATTCATATTTTGTGAGAAATCAGCACTCGATGTGTGTATTTTAATTTCGTTAACTCATTTTAGATTATATGAAATCGCGAAAAGCTTATCAACAGTTTTCTCCATACTGCTTCAACCCAAAACAAATCCACTAATTTCTTGAAACGTCATAGTCTTAGTACATGACACTAGTATAATAACACCAAAGTATGTCTCAGTAATCAATGATGGAAATACGTCACACACTACTCTTAAACCTCAAAATCTTCACTTAGTGCATTTCTCTCGAGGGGGGGAAAGGATGACACCGCATTATACCTGTCCTTAACTCCCAAGTAAACCAACACCCAAAACCATCATATGCAACGGTAGTTAGGCTCGCAATACACACACAGCGAGGTCCAGTAATGGGCAGACACGGCCACACGCTAGCTTTGTTTGCCAAAGGCGAGATCTATCCCGATCGGCCTGTTGACTTTTATCGACTTATCGGCCTTTTTTCCTCATTTCCTGCTGTTTGCTCTGGGACCTATTCCGTGATCCCTGCGTCTTTTCGAAGTCTCGTAGCACGAATAAGGTGCAAATAGTACGAGCGACCTCTGTGTATCGCATGCCCGACACCGTGGACATTAAAATTAATAATGGACGTTTTGTGTGTTGAATTTTTTCCCTCCAGTGGGTTTAGGCTGGAGTCGATGCTCTTGTTGTTGTTGGTTATTGTTGCGGTTTGTTGTTTCTGTGGCAGCGTGTGTACAAAATAGTGTGGATAATTTTCGGATTGATGAGATGTTGTTTCGGGTCGTGTGTGTTTTTGTTTTAAAATCACGCAAGGGGGAGGCTGCGATCAATTGGTTGATGGTGTTTGGGGCTCAAGATCGATGGTTAATTCAAAATGGATCACCTCTATGCGTGTTTGGCTATAAAATGAAACTTACAAAGATGGAACTGGTTATTGTCAATTATCTAATATTATCCTCATAATGAAATAACAAGAGCATTATCTCTAAAAGTGTTTAACATCAAAAAGAAATATTATTTTTTAAGATATAAACTTTTGATTTAAATTGTTTATCATTTAACACAACGTTTAATTTAGCAAGAATTTTTTCTTCATTTAATGATAATGCTTTAATGAATACTAATGCTGTAAATGATAAAATCTAATCAAAAAAGGTGGTATGCTTTTCCCAAATCCTATTTTGTAATGTTACTATTTTACGTTCAATAAAATAACACTTAGCTTTACATTGCATAAATATTGATTTGAAATTCAGTTATTTTACTCTTTGAAATTTAACTGTCAATATATATTTATTTTTCGAAATAATATCGATAGAAGTCGTGTTAAGATTTTTTATTTAGGGTGTTTCTGATAAAAATGTTATTTATAGCCTAGACTCCTCTTGCTTTTAGTTTAAGAATTTTCATGATTCGAAATTTGGTTTAAAAATAAGAATAATAATTAATAGAAATACCAATGCTAAAAATAGTTTCTTTTAAAAGTAAGTTTTTCTTGAGCTTATATGATTTAGTTCTTTTTAACCAAAATGACAACCAAAATCAAAAATAGCTATTATGTTTTTTTTAATTAAAGAGTGAAAATAAAAATAATATCATACATTTTGTGAAGATAATTTACACTTCTTTCATCATAGACTATAACACTCCAGTCATCCACCTTCAAATAAAAGCCCTGCAGCTGTAAGTGTGAAGTTTGTTTTTCTGCGCTAAGCCTCATATAGCAGCAAAACTAGTTCTACAGGTTAACTTTTCCTACTACGCAATGCAGCAAAGCCAACTATATTTCGAACGATGAAGCACAATAATTCAGCTATTACTTTAGAATTAACGCTTTACATTCAAACGCCGTTTTTTATTTAAGGCTAGGGCTGCAGTAAAAGGGCCTATTGAAGTAAACAGCTTTTTAATATTTTATGAATGTGTAAGTTAGGGATACCTTAAGTACTCAAAATAAACGAAAGCGAGGGATATATTACTGTTCTTATTTTTTGACACAGATTTAAATAAAAATAGTTCTATAAAAGATTGTATCTCTATACGTGCTACAACACGAGAGGATGGTTATAATTTTATGTTGAAAAATTTATATTTCACATAACTCTATAAAATTACGATACAAAAATTTATTAAAAAAATTATACAGGGTGTTCAAACTTTCGCGGCATTTATTTGGAGCCAACGTGTCCTAGGGTCACGGAAGTAAGGTAAGTACCCCTAGGTAAGTGACCCTGGAGAATCCATTGAGATGACTTATAGCTCCCTTGCAGCAAAATAAAAAAGTTTAAAAAATTAATTTAGTTAAATTAAAAACCTCAGTTAGAGTATTTTGCCAACGTTATTAAGAACTCATTGAAAAAATTTCATTAAAAAATCGTGAATGTTGTCGGAGATATAAGCATGTAAAAATAGCACTTTTCAGGCCTGAAAAAAAGAAAAAGTTCGTAAATTTACAAATTTCTTTGATTTTTTGATTAAATTTTGTCTTCATTCAACTAAAAAAACACATTACTACACAACTACACTGCAAAATTTGCAAATTTACAAACTTTTTCATTTTTGAGGCCTGAAAAAGTGATATTTTCACACGTTAATATCTCCACGAATATTCAAGATATTTTCAAGAATTTTTTTTTTCAGTAAATTTTTCTTAATGTTGGCAACAATACACTAACTGAGGTTTTTGTTCTCTCTCCTTTAGTTTTTAAATTAATTTTTAAACTTTCTATTTTGCTGCTAGGGGAGCTAGCTATAAGTAATAGGGTGGGCCGAAAAACTTTTTATTTTATTTTGAAACGCTATATCACGGAAAACTTGCATCTGGGGTAGAGAAGTAAAATGCAACAAAAATTTTTAAAATCCGTTAAAAATTGCCTTAGCGCATTCTACCTAAAGTTTGAAAAAATGGCATTTTTCGTTACTTTTCAAGAAAATCAAATTAAAACAAATTACTTCTATAAAAAGTATCCAAAGGCATATAATAGAAGAAAAATGTGGAGAAAACATATTTAATTGGAAAAAAAGGTGGTATTTTACAATTCATTGGTAGTATAATAACATCTAAATATACACTTTTATACCAGAAATCCACATATTTCGTATGAAACAAAAAAATTGTGAAAAACAACTTTTCATTACTATACTACCTTTCTAGCTACCACTCACCAACCCCCTTAACAGTTAAAAACAGTTTTTACAGTTCACTTCGCGATCGGAGCTCGCTCGTTGTACAACAAACCGCATCAATATCTCTCGCCGAAATAAAAACTTAATTTATATTTTGAAACGCTATACCAAGGAAAACTTGCCTCTTAAGTAGAGAAGTAAAATGCAACAAAAAAAATTTAAAGTCGGTTAAAAATTGCCTTAGTACATAGGACCTAAAATTTGAAAAAAATATGCTATTTTCATAACTCTTAAAAAGTCAAATTAAATCAAATAACTTCTATTAGAAGTATCTAAAGGCATAAATTAGAAGAAAAATATTTAGAAAAAATATATTTAATGGAAAGAAAGATGGTATATTTTAACATATAAGGTTGTACTAACTATAAGGTTACACTTGGCATTTCGTCTTTTTTCTTCTTCAAATATCGCATTTTTTCATTGAATTAAAAAGTTATTTTTTGATGATGCGTAGTTTGATTTGTAATAAAATGCAGTCCTTAACTGGTTTTATACTTCTTTTGGTAGTTTGATAGAATCTTATGTTCCTCTGTTGTATTATTTATCTGTACTAATGTACACTGCATTTTAGTACTGATAATGCAACAATGAACATAAGATTTTAGTTTATTTTATGTAGAAAAGTAAATGGTTCTCAATTTGACCTGGACACGTGTTTAAAGTGATAGAACTTTAAATATATTAACTTAGACAGATTCCCATGTCACACACAAACAGTGGAACGTTGTGTAAAATTAGTTACACAGAGGCATCATGAAAAGTCGTCAATGAATGCCAGAGATGTGTTTATAAGAACTATTCTTCTTTCAAGATCTCCAATGCCAAAATTTTTCAATCAAGTCTTCTTTCAAAATACTAAAAGAGGTTAATAACCAGTAAAGGACTACATTTTATTACAAATCAAACTATGCACCATCAGAAAAATAAACTTTTTAATTCATTGAAAAAATGCGATTTTTGAAGAAAAAAAGGCGAAATGCCAAAAGTTTATAATGCAACCTTATTATTGTAAAATACCATCTTTCTTTAAATATATTTTTTCTTAACATTTTTATTCTAATTTATTTCTTTAGATATTTTTATAGAAGTTATTTGATTTAATTTGATTTTTTAAGAGTTATGAAAATAGCATATTTTTTTTCAAATTTTAGGTTCTATGTTCTAAGGCAAGTTTTAATCGATTTTAAAATTTTTTGTTGCATTTTACTTCTCCACTCAAGAGGCAAGCTTTCCGTGGTATAGCGTTTCAAAATATAAAATAAGTTTTTATTTTGGCGAGAGATAAAGATGCGGTTTGTTGTGCAACGAGCGAGCTCCGATCGCAAAGCGAACTGTAAAAACTGTTTTAACTGTTAAGGGGGTTGGTGAGTGATAGCTAGAAAGGTAGTATAGTAATGATAAATTATTTTTCACAATTTTTTTTGTTTCATACGAAATATGTGGATTTCTGGTAAAAACTTGTATATTTAGATGTTATTATACTACCAATGAATTGTAAAATACAACCTTTTTTCAATTAAATATATTTTCTCCACATTTTCTTCTATTATATGCCTTTAGATACTTTTTATAGAAGTAATTTGATTTAATTTGATTTTTTTAAAGTAATGAAAATAGCCTGTTGGTTCCTAGTACACTCTTTGCTGCTGTGAGTGGTTTAAGTAATATACGTTTACTAGGAGCAACTTTTAAATTGGTTTATTAAACCTTATTTTACAATTTTATTTTGAGCGAGAGCGTCGTTGATTTGGCTCTGGCTGCATCCCAAGCTCATCTCGCTGTCTCCTGCCCTCGCTCGCACATAAACAAAAACAACTGGAGGGAGGAAGTGCCCGGATGAGACTCCCTCTCTCCCCGCGCCGAGGGGGTAGCAAACCCCCAAATGGCCGACACGGAGAGCGAAGGAGACCGTCGCGAACATAGCCTATTTTTTTTTAAACTTTAGGTCCAATGCGCTATGGCAATTTTAACCGATTTTTAAAAATTTTTATTGTATCCTACTTCTCTACCCTAGAGGCAAGTTTTCCGCGGTATAGCGTTTCAAAATTAAATAAAAAGTTTTTTCGGCCCACCATGATAAGTAATCTTCAATGGATTCTTCAGGGGATTCTTCACTTACCTAGGGGTTGATCTTTCTTCCGTGACCCTAGGTCACGTTGGTTCCAAATAAAAGCCACGGAACGGACTTTTGAAACACTCTGTAGGTAAACTCAATAAACAAACACTGGTTTATCTCAATGTATTCTTGAACAGAAAATATTATTTAACATTTAATAAGAAAATGATTCAGAAACTATGAATTGAATGCATTGAATTTTTACTTGAAAAATATACAATATTACGAATATTAAATGCATTGCTAAAAATTTATTTTACACAAAAACAGCTATCAAACTTAACATATAATGTCAAAATTTAATGTCAGAAGAGTATCATTCCAAACTATCTCTAGTTTACCGTGTAATCCAATAACCATCCTCCAGTTTCTAAAATAAGTTTCTCATAGAAAAACAACACAAAAAACATCTTCTCTTTCAACCCGCCGGTAAACTTAAACCCTCATTTCACCCACCCAAAACGTCACAATTGAAACGCGATACACTCTCTCCAATTCAAAGGGACCGAATAATAATAAAAAAGCAACGTGATCATCCAGGCACGCGACAAACGGTGGGACATTTAAAAGCCTCGTAACGACCCATCCTGTGTCCCCTGACCCGGACGGAAGGAAGGGACACGTGCCCCTGGGGGTCCCGCCGAGGTTGGGTAATGGATGAGTTGCTGTCTGTTGTGTTGTTTCTGTCTGACCCGTGTTTAAGTGGCGGTTGGATGTCGGTTAATGTTGACAATGGGAGGTCGTAATGCCGTTTTTGTGTTGTTGTATAGTGAGAAGTAGTGCAAAAAGGTGAATAGTATTGTAGTATTAAATCCTCTTCTTTCCATGATTTAGGTTTTTTAGAGAAGAAACTGAATAATGTTTTGCATTAACTGTAATGAATGGATAATTGCAGTCAATTTTTTAGTTTACCTTTTAAAGCCTTAAATTTTAAGTTATTTTCAATTAAAAATAGCTTATTTTCTGTCTGAGCTGAAACAGCTTGTGACGCTAAATGTGCCTTGCTCTCACTTGTTGTAATCCTCCCGCTTTGAAAGACGGGAACACTGAGCTATAAAACAAAGTTTGTTTTATAGCTCAGTGGACGGGAAAGACTGAGCTCTAGGTTTTTTTACAGCCTTGATTGTTTCGATGAAAACGGTGTTTTTCACATTTCCAAGAGACACATGTGACGTCACATTGTTAGGAGCTTTCTACATTAAAATATGTCACAATTACCTTAAAAAAAGTTTGTGGGAAAAGACTAGCGTATTTTTGGAATCAGGAGATAATTTTTAATAAATTAAAATTGAATATACAGAATTTTAAGAGATGCTGTAATGAGGTATTTGCATGAGTGAGGGATTTGCTTGATTTGATACTTTTTCGATACAATATGGTCTAAAACTCCAAATTTCTGATTTTTAAATTCAAAAATGTGTTTTAAATAATTTAAAATTCAATTTTATTTTTGCCAAAACGTCAGAAAAGTCACGTTATCAGAAAACGGGCTCCTATTGGATGTGACCTCACAGCGCATGATTTGTGATTCGAAAGTGTTTTCGCGCCAAAACAAAAACCGAAATTTCAAAAATTAATATCTCAGAAACTAGGCTACGAAAATACATGATGTAAACGTCATTCTTCAAGGTTTTTTATCCACTATTTTAATAAAATTTAATCCCAAAACGTGAGAATACCTCATTCTCCATTGTAGTATTAAATCCTCTTCTTTCCATGATTGAGGTTTTTTAGAGAAGAAACTGAATAATATTTGTGAATTATTTGTAATGGATTATTACATGCCCAAGAAGCACAAAGTTTAAGATTCATCTGATTTTTGTTATGAATGGCACAATTTCTTTTTTTGCCATTCATAACAATTCATAATGTTCATTCATAACAATGCAATTTTTTTTCTTTCGCAAAATTTACGTCAACTTGACATATTTAGTATTAGCTGTGTTAGGCTCCAGTCACAGTCAGCTAAAATAATCGCGACACCCATTAAGATCCTTATCAAGAGGAGGGGAAAGAAGGAGAATAGATGTAGTAGATTACTCCTGTATCAGAGCGGCAGACAGTGGCCGGTTGCTGCCATTTCACCAAAAGTAGTCTACTACACCGTTCTTCGATTCCCCTTCTTTCTTCCCTCAGTTTGATAAGGATCTTTTATGGGTCATGCGATGAGTTCAGCTCACTGGTCCGGACCCTTGCTAGGGTGTTTTTTAGTTGTAGATTTAGATTTTTTATTTATATAAAGTGTATTTGCATTTCTACGCTGTTTAAGTGATGTCGAGGCTTATAAATAAAGAAAACGTATGGTTATTAGAATATGAGGATCTAGAGTCTAATTCTTGCATATAAATAATTAAACAGTTTTATTCTAGTTCAGAGACATGCTTTTTTATAATTTTAGTTCTTCTGTATTTCTAAATATTTTAGACGGAGAAAACTCCAGCTCTCAAGCGTCACCTCCAACCGTGGACCGGTTTCGTCCTTGTTAGGGCTCATCAGCACGGTATAGGAAGGTAACGCAAGAGAGCGGAGGGAGAGCTTTTAGTCTAGCCGACTATAACGGAAAAAGTGGTGACTATTGATTAGTTCTCCACTATCTGCCGGAATGAACTGCGCATTCCATAGAACACATTTAATTCCCGAAAGGACAATATACCGTGCTGATGAGCCCTAACAAGGGTGAAACCGGTCCACGGTTGGAGGTGACGCTTGAGAGTTGGAGTTTTCTCACACATTCCTCTAACCAGAGGTAGTGGTGAAGCACTCCCTTTTCATTTTAGACGGATATTGGCTTTTTACTGACAACAAATTAAACACGCCTTTCAATAAATATAAATAAAATCATAGAATTTTGCCAGAGAAATTATTAGTATATAAAATTGATACCCTTTTAAGATCATGTTAAAAGTTAACATGCATTTAATTTTTGATTTTAAACAATCTTGATGTGTAAAAAATATTTTTCTTTGACGCGTATATGAAGTAAGTTTATTTATATCACACAAGGATAACACTATTTTATCACTTCAAGTTTTAACCTAGAGATAATGCATTACTTAATTCTAAAATGAAAATTTTCCGCTGACAAAAAATGTTTTCGGGCATAAGTAAGGGCTCATAAACAGAGTAGGTTACATAAGAGTATTAGGTAGGAGTATAATGTTATCACTCGTTTATCTTCGAAGTCATTATATTTCATCAAAACTTTTCATCGTTGCTGTGTAAGATAAACAAAACTGTATTTAAAACACTTTTGGAAGGAAAACTTAAAAAAAGAAAATATTGAAATATGTAAAGATAGTTTTAAGAGACAGGCTTAAAGCTAATGGTAAAAGTAATAAAAAGAACTATTTTCTATAAGGATATCAGAAAATGGCTACAAGGAAATTCTACTTTTTTTTTCTCAAAAATATTCAAACTAAAATTTAAAACACACATTTAGTTTTAACAGACAGGCTTAAAGCTAATGGTAAAAGTAATAAAAAAGAACTATTTTCTATAAGGATATCAAAAAATGGCTACAAGGAAATTCTACTTTTTTTCTCAAAAATATTCAAAGTAAAATTTAAAACACACATTTATAGTTTCCCATTGGTAATCAAGTGGTAAACTACAGCATCTTCTATACCTATTCAAATATCTACTTTATTATTTTTAGGAAGACAGTTTTTGAAGTGAAGGAAACATTTAGAATTTAGTTAATTACAAAAAAAGGAAAAATTGTGAGCGAATATAGCTTTCTTTACACTTATTTGTTTTTAATTACTTTTTCATTTCATAAAAAGTCTTTATATTAACCCAATAAGATTATGGAAACAGTGAGTGGTATGTGACACATTTTGAAGGAAAGGGAGTTGTGGTACGTTTATACCTCCATCATAGAACAGACAACATCTCTATAGGACCCTTATACACAGAGATACAAATGTCATGAGGAAGGCATGAGGCCACAAATGATACCAACAAAAACTTTAAATCCAAATATATCGAAGAAATATTTTTGTTTCAATGAATATTAATATTTTTCTCGTTTCATAAAAAAACTGATTAGGAGAAATCAGATGGGAAAAATAATATTTACACAAGTTATACAACATAAGATTAATTTTTCATGAAAAAGGCATATTTTACTCTTTTCCATAAGAAAAAGGAAATTTATCTTTTTTTCTCCGGGGGAACATTATTTCCCATTTCAAGTGGAATTTAACTTTAAAGAGATGAAATAGAGACAAAATCAATTTTTTTCGTGCAAATATGGGAAGTGAAAAATCTTCGTGATTGTATCACAAATTGTATCACATTATCATAAATTGTATCACAAATTAAAGTTCGTTGTAATTAAAAAAAATTTTGTTAAAACTCGTTCTAATTGCTCGTTTCACCAGCGGTAACGCTTGTAGAAAATTAGTTCACCATAACTTTTCATATGTTCTTTTAAACCATAGTAGTTAGTAAACAAGTAATCAATTCCTGAAATTATATAACATTTCTTTTGAATCTTTCAATGAAACAAAGAAAATGGAAAACCTGCTGGTCCACTAATACAAACAATACCATTGACTACAGATAGCGTCGAGACGGGATGATGCAATGGGACTAGCACGTGCCCGGCTAGTCACTCGAGATGGTCGGGCACTTTGGGCCCGGAAATGGGACGGATATTGGGACAGGGAGGGTCCCGGGCGGGCAAACAATGAGTGCCCACACCCGGATAATTTGCCCGGAAGTTTAGCCACGGGAGGGAAAAAACGACGGCGATGTCTTTTTTACTGCGGACGGACGGTGGACGCTTGTCTGGTTTTGTGAGTGGAACGGAGTTCTAATTGGGTTGGAATTAAAATTTATGCGAGTTTGAGTTTAATTATCGCAAATGCTTTGGGTTTTTGACTGACGCTTTTTTAGTTTATTATAAATTTGGTGGGAAATAAATTTCAGGAAGTTAAGATTAATGGTTAATGGTTTTAATTGGGTAAAATAGACAATCGATAATCAATAAAAATTATTTATAAAACATATAGAGTATGGTAAACATATTACTATCATGTTTCGATAATATTCAATATTTTATTTAGGGTATTCGTGTATTTAAATTTATAACATTATTTTCATGTAAGGTAAGTTAAATAATTCAATAAATGGGGACAGGCATCCAGGTGGTTTACATGCTGCCCACCATGCTAGCAGCCTGCGTGCTGTCCAGTCGTAGGTTCGATTCCGGTTGATGTAAAAAACACTATTCACAAAAGATCTTGAATGAATTTTTAAAAATTATAAAACCAATAGAGTAATTCAAGTGAAAATATGCAGCTTTGAATCTAATCATAGTGTTGAGTTGCTACTATGGTCGCACCCTCACCATTTGTTAATTGCCTGTGCGAAGGACTCTTCTAACCAAATGTAAAAGGTAAAAGGTCAAGAGAGCCGAAATACGTCGGCATCCCTCGAGGTTATTTATTCCGCTCCTGCAAGCCCCGGGAAGTTTAGAGTTACAATAAATAAATCAAACAAAGTCCTTTGACTGGGTTGACAGTTAGAAGAATAGCTTGGAGTCGGGATTTATGGATAGGAGGACCCTAAGTGAAGGATCAAAGGGGAAAGGTAAAACCAATAGGGTGAGTTTTCAACTACGCATAAAATTATACTCTGACCATTGGTAAACTCTGATATCTCAAGGGGGGACAGAGGGATGGTCCCCGAAGCCCAATTATGCAGTTGATGGTATCTAGGTGGGCGTAGAAAATGCAGGGATTGGAGGTTGAAGGAGAATAGAGGAGAAGGTATAAATATGACTGCAGGAGTTTTTGGGACAGACAGAGACAGAGACCGAGACAGACACACGGGAGTTCACGGGTTCCGAGAGTTGCAAAAAGAGTCCGAGATGATGGTCCTGGTAATTCCTAGCCAAAGATGATCCGTCTAGTTATATCAACGTCTAGTTATATCAACGAACGGGGTAAGTGGTAGTCATTGGTCTAGCATCTTCTCTCTCTCTCAATTATTTGTGTATATGTTTTATCAAATTTTAAATGTATTACTCTAGAACCTTAATCAATAATAAAAATGTTAAGTTTCACCAAGTGTATTTTATGTCTCACAGGATCATTCTGCTCTCATGTCACTGGGTTAATTTTTGATAATTCACAACGCAATGTTAAGTTGGGATCCCTACTTATAGGAATTAATTAGATTTAACAGTAAGGGCCACCCAACAAAAGTGGTGCCGTTCCCTTTCTTGATTTTAACTCAGAAAAAAATTAAGGGGAAAGGATATCATGAAGCAGATTGGTCTTGTGAATCGAAGAGTATGCCATATTGTAATTCTGTACATGATATAACGGTGCTTTTGTCAATGTATAAGGGTTGTGTATGATACAGTGTTTTCAATGAGTATATTGTATTGGTAGGGGAGAATTTTTTTTGGGTATTAATTATACTGAATTGGGAAAAGAAATTGTATAAACATGGCCCCGACTTTAGATACCCCTCAAATAGAACCCTCTGCTCTATCGAAAATAAGTGCATGTCAATCCCTAATCCCGATTTTCGATAACGCATCAGCCGTAACTGCTAAGTATTTTTTCAATACTATTGAGAGTTTCGCTAAACCAACAGAGTTTACGGACGCAGATAGGCTGCAAATAGCTAAGACTCGAATAAGGGGGGACGCGCTTACGCATCTGATTAATTCACCCCAGTTGTCCAACGAAACCGACTACCAGTGTTTCAAGAAAAAATTTTTAAGTTTCTTTGAGGCAAAAACTAGTCGGGTAACGCACCAGATGGAATTTACAAAACTAAGCATGTTTCCATCCGAAACGGTGAGGCAATTCGCTCACCGAGTAGAAATTGCCACAGTAAATTTTTTTGGAAACGTTGACACCACATTAGAGCATGTAAATCAACTCTATGAACAAACAAAACTTTCAAAATTATTAGAAGGTATCAAGGATGAGTACAAAACCCATTTGCTTTTGAAAGATCCTAAATCCATGAGTGAAGCTGTAGACTTTTTGGAAACCCTTGAATCCAATTCCAAAATTTTGCAACCTCAAAATTTAAACGCAGTATCTAGCATTGATTCAAATTCGGTCTTAAATGAACACATGCAATCAACGCATGCTATAATATCTGCTCTGTCAAAAGAGATTGAGGATCTAAAGCTAAGTAAAGCACAAGAAAGTTTGCAAAATAATACCGGGGAATATTGTGAAATCTGCTATAAAACAAACCATAGTACGAGGAATTGCTATTATAACAGATACCCAAACCCAAGTATCCAAAATAATAACAGATCACGACAGGCCCAATGGTATAACCCTCAAAATTCACAATATGATAGAGGCTATAGTGATAGAAGGGAAACAAATAGAGGTAGATCAATTCCCCCTAGGAATAACTATAATGGATCAGTTAGGAACCGTAGTGGAAGTAGAAACAGATTGCAATTTTCAAACCAAAGCTATGATTCCCACATTGAGAGAAACCCCCACAATCGAATAGGACAAAATCAAAAAAAACTTCCGACGGGGCCGATATTAAAAACAAATAAGCAAGTAGCTAATGTGTCAAATCCTATCGACCCCGACACAATTAAGACACATAAACTAAACACCCAAATCTTAGGTCAAACTGGAGGAAACTACTTTTTACCTGTAATCAATATAAAAATAAATGGGAAAATATGCACGGGACTGGTGGATACAGGGGCGAGTATATCAATAATCCAGAGGAAAACCTTTGATGAGATAAAAACCGACCCCAGAATAAAGAAAATACATAGTCCCATCTCGGTAAATGCAATTACAGGTCATGAACTTAATATTAGTGGAGCCTACCAGTTGCCTGTAAATATGGGTCATAAAATGCTAAATCATGTATTCTACGTAGTAGACCAAGATTTTTGCGCTAATTACTCCTTAATAATCGGCTTCGATTTTTTGGAGAAATATAAACTAATTGTTGACTTTAATGAATATGTATTGAAATCAAATAACTTGATAGTCAAAATTAGAGACGCAAATGCAGAACCCTCAACCAATAATGTACAGGGTAGCCATGCTAAACTAATACGAAAATGTGTTCTGGAACCTAATCAAATCAAAAACGTATCGGTGATAATTGAAGGACCAGTTAAGCAAGGGGATACAATCAGTATCACATCTGTCCTAAATAACCCTGACATAAAAATCCAAAATGAGAAAGTTGACGTAGATGAATATAAGGAAGCCTACTTAACTTTAGTAAATAAATCGTCGGATAGGATATCTTTAAATAAACATACTAAAATCGCGGGTATTTCTAAGCCAGATTGTCTTAGGCCAATGGAAGATATAAGGAAAAGAAGAATAAGAGAGTTCAACCCCCAAAATTTTCAATTAAATCATTTAGAACCCTCTCAGAGAAACTCCTTATTAAACCTGTTAAAAGAGTTCGCAGATATATTTAGTGATAATCTTGAGACCATAGGGTTAACAGACCAAATCTCACCAAACTTTTCAGTTGATTTTTCTAAAATTGAAAGTAAACGGGCTTATCCAGTGCCACACGCACTGAGAGAGGAATTACAAACTCAATTGGAAAAATTGCTAAAAGCGGATATAATTGAAAGGTCTGATTCGCACATAGGACACCCTGTAATTCTTGTGAAGAAAGGCACCTCAGGTCCTAATAAACCTACTTATCGTATTGTCCAAGATTACCGCGCAACTAATGCAGCTATTAAGTTTCCAAAATATCAAATGCCCATCGCGAACCACCTGTTAGAGAAATTACGAGGATCAAAATTTTTCGCATCTTTAGATTTGCAGAGTTCCTTTTTTCAAGTCCCACTTGAGCCGAAGGACAGGGCCATAACTACTTTCAATACAGTTTTCGGAAACTTTGCTTATAAACGATTACCACAGGGACTTAACTTCTCCCCGGGAGTCTTACAAGCATTAACCGATAAGCTTGTTGCAGACACCAAAAATCTAAATATCGCAAATTATATTGATGATTTTTGTTTAGGAAGTGATACTTTTGAGGAAATGCTCGGTAAATTAAAAGAATTGTTTGTAAGAATACGGAAATTTGGGTTGACCGTAAATCCCCAAAAGTGTATCTTTGGTGTACGGGAAATTAAATTTTTAGGGCATAAATTGAATGCTAATGGTATCACTCCCACGGACGAAAATTTACGTAAAATCGAAGATTTTCCGCGTCCAACCACGGTTCGGAAAACGAGACGGTTTTTAGGATTATGTGGTTATTATAGACGATTTTTGCCAAATTATAGTGATATTACTACTCCACTAACAGAATTAACAAAGAAAAAGAATAAATTTAAATGGACTGAAAAAGAAGAAAACGCGTTTGTTACACTAAAAGATTGGTTAGCCAAGAAACCTATTTTAACCCATCCAAATTATAATAAACAGTTCATTTTGTCAACCGACGCGTCAGATAACGCTATTGCAGCGATGTTAGGCCAAAAAGATTCACAGGGATTAATTCACCCTATTTCATATTTTTCACGTAAATTAAATACTACTGAGTTAAAATATTCCATAATGCATAAAGAGCTATTGGCTATTGTTGAAAGTGTGAAGTCTTATACACATTACTTATATGGAACAAAATTTATAATTCGGTGTGATAATTCATCCCTGCAAACAATAAAGAATCTACCAAACCCAGCAAATCGCGTTAGTCGTTGGCTTATGTTTTTGGCTGAATTTGATTACGTTTTTGAACGAATATCCGGAGCCGAAAACTTTGCGGCGGATATATTTTCGAGGGATTTCCACTCAGTTAACTTAGTTAGGCATGTACCAAATTTACAGGAAATAATAATAGAACAAAAAAAGGATCCACAATTGGTATTACTGAGGAACAAAATAGAAACTAAACCAGAAGAGCTAACTCCTTCAGAAAATAACTATTTTATTAGGGATGACCTAATCATGCACTTGGGCGTAATAAAGAGAAGTATAGGTTGTAACGAAGTAGAACAAATAGTTATTCCCGACAAGTTAAAACCTGTAATTTTAGCAAATGGTCACAATGCTCACTTTGGTCATGTTAAGACCTATGACAAAATTCGGGAAAAGTATTTCTGGGAAAATTTATATATGGACTCTAAAAACTACGTGGATAGTTGCCAGGAATGTGTTGGTTTTAAATCCCCAAATCGGCAACAAAAGGTTCCAATTCAAAGAAACTTAATTCCCGAACGACCAGGTCAGGTCGTGTCAATAGATTTTGTAGGGAAATTACCACGAACCGCGCAGAATAAACAATATATAATGGTCGTAATTGACCATTTCACAAGGTACATGAAATTGTATGCGATGGAAGATCAAACAGCTATAAACACAGCTGACAAATTGTATGACTATATAAGTCAATTTGGTAGAATGGAATTTTTGTTGACGGACTGCGGTACAAATTTTACTGCCCAACTTTTTAAAACAACTGCCGAAAAATTAGGCATCGAAAAGTTATACACGACTCCATACCACCCCCAGACAAATGGTGCTAATGAGGCTAGTCATAAGGCATTGCGTAAAACAATATCAATATTAGCGCGAGAGACCCTACAATGGGATAAGGAACTCCCAAATTTTGAAATGTGCTATAACAATACAATTCATTCTACAACAGGGGAAAAGCCCAGTTTTCTGTTGTACGGATACGATATTGATCTACCAGATGATATTAATGCGGATAATAAACCAAAGTCAGATGTAATTAACCCTTACCCTGAGTACATAGAATTGAGAATGCAGAATTTGGGAAAAATTAAGAGAATAATTCGCGAAAATATTTTGAAATCGGCAGAAAACCAAGAGAACTATCAAAATAGAAAGGCTAAATTAAGGGAATTTCAAATAGGGCAATTAGTGTTTCTACACCAACCCCATTATGACAGGAACTGTCACTTACCTAAGAAAAGGAATTTTAAAGGTGTTTTCCGCATAATGGAAAAACATACCCCAGTAAATTACTCTATTCAGGAGATAGATAACCCACGGGCAAAATTAATGCGTGTCCATTCCTCACGACTGATACCATATACCTCAAGGAATGACAATTTAATAATAAGGGAAGAAAATCCAGAACATGTTGAACAGACTTTACCCAAACAATTACCCCATGCTGTCTTTGATGAGGTCGATTACATTCCCTTACCCATTGTGTCTGATAATAGACTGGGTGCCAACAGGTTAGAAAAACAAGACTCTCCTAACATACCCACAATATCTAAAAATATTCAAAGGGATAATGGAGATAGGATTGATGCGGGGAATAAAAATACAGTGAGTGCAAATCGCGATACCCACACAGAGAATCAGGGAAATACCCCACAAAGCAACAAAACACCAGAGGTAGTAGAAACTCAAAATGAAGAGGATAATGGGGGAAATAATACTGACCCTGACAAAACAAATGAACCAAAACCCAAAAGAAAACGGAAACGTATTAACGAAAATCTGCCAAAACGCGATTTTTCCCTTCGACCACGGAAACAGAGTACGGTTGCCGAGGTGCATGCAGATGATAGGGGCACTCGTTTATTCAGCAGGGCCAAGCGAATCACGCGCCCTACGGAGGAAGAAGTCCGGGAAGGACAATCCTCAATGTTGGCTTTTTTGGGAGAAAAAAGAATCGCGGATAAATTAAAAAAGGATTAAGGGAAAATCACTAAACAGATTGTTGATATTGAGAAAAACGATATCAATATTTTTTTCTAACTAACAATTCAAATCACGGAAGTTAATATTGCCTCCTCAATGCTGCTGCCTACTGCTGCCCAAACCCCCCATGACTCATAGGAATGTCACCGCTAGATTTTCCCCACACCCCTCTCGCTCGAAGGCGATAACCCCCATGATACTCAACAGGTGCTTGACAATTTGCCTCGGGATGTGAGCGACACTGTCGTGTACAGTAAATGCAGCACGGATAGGTTTATTGTAGAAAAATCATCATAAAGTGAAAATTGGTGGGAAAAGGAAAAGTTATATAGAGAAATTTGGCATAGTAGTTGCGGTTTCATGGGAAAAATTTTTGAGCGGTTATACGGAATATGTAACTACCAATAAAATTAATCACTGGATTGTTCAGTAGTTAATAATAAATGTATGTACAGAGGAAAAATCACATAAATAAATAAATAACTGTGAAAATAGTGTAAAGAATGGTAATAATCAGGGTAAACACTCAAGATAGACCCATATATACCACAGGGTACCATGGGGTGTATATGTTGTTTATGTGTTGGGTTATTAATTGTGTAAAATGTCAGACATATAATTAGACTGAGGTTCACTAGGCATTAAAATACGGCCTGATCAACCGGAAATTAATGAATGGTGGAACTCGCCTAACAATAAAACAAAACCAACTAAACAAAAAAAAACTAGTGTACAAATGTTGAAAAACTAAAATGATAAAACAACTTACGATGTCGGATTAACCGATATGCAGACCTTGTTAACTTGTCAAAATTATAAACAAAGACCTTGAAAACTTGGAAATATAAAGAAACAACTTGGCATGTGTAACTTGACTGAAAAAACTTGAATTTTTTTTTCGTTCTTCTCAAAATGAAGAGTAACTGGAAAGGTAGGAAATAAGTGAGCCAGGACATATGAGGTATGGAAATAAAATATGGCGCGTAAATTGGAGGTTTAGTGTATTTACGTTCATCCCGGGAACAAGGGGATGTAAACATGCAGTTAATCAATATATTCAGAAAACAAAAATTAACTGTAACAAATTCAGGAAAATCCGCTGAAAGGAAACAATTAGGAAACTAAGGGAAATGATACTAAGCCACAGAATACTCCGTCTTGCTTGTTGCCTCGCCGTACTATGGGAACTGAGCCCAGCAAAATGGTTGCGCAGACCCTGGAAGGGACTAGAACAACACCGCGAAGCATTGAGAATAAAAGAAAAAACCCGTTCCTCCTCCCCCCAGAGTGACAAAAAATTTTCGTGAGAACCAGCCGAGTTTGGTGCCGACGGGACTGACCCCTGACAAAGGGAACCCAAACCACGGCTGCTAATGGCCAGTCGGGAGTACTGATAAGGGCCTCTACATACTCCCAGCTGAATTCCGCTGGAACTGGAAAACTATAAATCACTGAACCCGACACGCTTCCTTCTCTAGCGTTCCCAATAGAAGATACCAGGGTTGTTTACTCGATTGACAAGGGGGTGAAACATGATACTTAACTATCTCATCCCCCTGTCTTGCATGGACGAGGCCAGGAGGGGGAACGCGTGCCAAGCAGGTGCTGGGTCAAGTGATTGATAGCCTGTCAGATCAGCCAAAATCCAGATCCACTATAAAAGAGCCCTAAGGGGGCAAGGGACAGTTTCCGGTGTCACGTGTCCGAGAGGGCGCGTTAAGCGAGAATAATATAATGACGAGGGAATGAAAGAAACACGCGTAAATCCCAGGAATAAGGGTTGGTAAAATTAAGATGCCGTCGATAATAGGCGTTGATTTCTCTCAGACAAAAATTGACCATGGGATCTGAGCAAATAGAATGCAAACACAAAATGGAAAATTGAAGGAACCATTGAAAATTTCTTTTGACATAAATAGGAAAATTAGGAAACGCTAACGTAGGGAAAACCTAGTGTCCTTTTGGAAATAGAAATTGTTGATTTGGAAGTGAAGGTGTTGATTGAGAGCTACCTAGTTATTATTGACTGTACAGAGTTATAGTGTGGTATATTAGTATGATGTACAATGGATATAATACGAAGGTAGACAATCTTGCAAAAGTGACGAATAATTTTAAGATAATGATGGTGAAACAAAAAAAAAAACATTTTAATATAGAAAGTAATTATTGATTTGTTGTGTATGGATGAGTCCTAATATTGCTGAGTGCTAAAAAATTAATGTTAGTATTTTGGAATAGGTTGACTATCCTAAATTCCACAATTCCAAATACAGTTAATTTAACACTATTAGTAAATCTTAGAAGCTTAGAACATAGCCTTATGCTATAATTCCTAAGGATATAACATTAATGGTTATCTATGTTAAGAGAAAAAATAATATTTACTAAGTATATAGTGACTAATTTGGCTGTAATTTTAAGCTGTGATTTAATTATAACGATAATAAATAATAACTTTAATTTTGAGAGAGAGTGTGTTGATCATTGATTGTCCACTATATTACCCTTGGTTACAACTAGCTATCTGACAACACCTGATATGTCAGAGGACCAAGTACTAAATTACGTTGGACAAAACACAAACCTGTGACTCTGAATCGTACATGGACAAATCGGGTTAGTAACCCATGCAAGCTTTACTGAAGCTTTACAAGGCGCTCCGTCACGATGTGGAGGTCAGATTGGTATGGGAAAGCACAAACCGCCCTGTTCCACACCCAGCACCTGTGCCCATACGTGCCTTCTGCGATTGACGGGAACATCGTAAGTTACTGTTGAAAAACAGTCGTTCGGTAGCCGACTTCACCGATACGAGGCTTCCCCAGCAGGGCAGGTGCCCTCTTCTGAGCTCTCGCATATCCGGCTTGGTAAAAGAACAGTGACGGCAGGATCTGCCTCTACAAGCGCGCGCTTCAGAGCCCAAACTTCGCTCCAAACCTGAACTTACCGAAACTACTGAAACGAACTCTTCAGCTTCAAATGCTACTCGTAGCTATTCCTTCATGCCCACCGGCATATGGGACTGCGGCTCCAGACATCTCTAATCATTAGGAGCTATGACAATTCTCACATTTGTGAATTGAACATTTGTGCTACGTCAAAAAAAATCGGTGGTTCCGTTAACTCAATGGCTCAATATGGAACATTTGTGGTGTGCTCTGACAAGCACCCATCCCTACATCCCAGCACCTACATTGAGCATTCCGTTCCGAGAACGATCTAGTTCTTATAGACTGTTCGAACCATCATAACGAACTTTTTGAAGAGCAGTTTTTATCAAAGTTTCATCAGGTATAATGGAATGAACTTTGCGAAAAAAAAATTAAATACGAACCCACTGAACTTTATCTGGTTCTTATAATCATACTTATAATCTCGATATACTTGTTATTATTTTACAGTTACTACTTTTGTGCTGATTACATCATGGAATCCACTTACTAGTTCATTAATATTGTTGTTATTCTTAAAAATCTTTTCTTTCAGATATCTACATATCAAAACAACTATTATAAAAAAAAGGCATTAATATTGTGAATATCTTACTCCTTTTTCAGGCTATTTTATTACAAAAGTCATTGTTTGTAATTCTAGTTACATTATCACTTTAGTTTTATTTACTCTGTTTATATACCATCAGTTATAATATTACTGTGCTTAATAATTTAAATAGCAGGATTTCTTTTCCATTCCTTACTATTATTATAATATGTGATAAGTTTAGTAATCAACTAGAATTCACAGCATAAGTTTTCCTCAATATTGTATTCTTTCAAATATACAACAAATGGAATTTAGTGGAATGTCAAACACTTGCTTTTAATAGAAATAATATTCATAAGTAGTATTTGGAATGAATTTTACAAAACTGTGCAAGTCTAATGGATTTTTTTTTTAAATTTGTAATTCAAGTAACTTATAGAAGGTATAATGGTAAATTAAATTTGAGTACGATTAACCTAACAAGGATGGTGAATACGGGAGAGTTTAATTGATAATGTTTGATTCGCTGACAATTCCTCAGTTTAGATTTTCTTACGGTTTTTCTCTCTCAAGTAGATATTTATATGAGTAAACAGTTTTGTTTTATGTATTGTATATTTTCACTGTCTTTCTATTGTGTTTTATGCTAAGGTGCAGCATGTCACCTCATTCAAGTAACCAACAATGGTTTTCAGAGAGAGAGGGACGATGATTACGATCCCCGTTCGTAGGTTAACCCCCTTTCCTATCAAAATTTATTTTGGAAAAAATGCGTTCCGATTTTTTTTTCCGGAGAAGGTGCAGGAATGTTGAGTTGCTACTATGGTCGCACCCTCACCATTTGTTAATTGCCTGTGCGAAGGACTCTTCTAACCAAATGTAAAAGGTAAAAGGTCAAGAGAGCCGAAATACGTCGGCATCCCTCGAGGTTATTTATTCCGCTCCTGCAAGCCCCGGGAAGTTTAGAGTTACAATAAATAAATCAAACAAAGTCCTTTGACTGGGTTGACAGTTAGAAGAATAGCTTGGAGTCGGGATTTATGGATAGGAGGACCCTAAGTGAAGGATCAAAGGGGAAAGGTAAAACCAATAGGGTGAGTTTTCAACTACGCATAAAATTATACTCTGACCATTGGTAAACTCTGATATCTCAAGGGGGGACAGAGGGATGGTCCCCGAAGCCCAATTATGCAGTTGATGGTATCTAGGTGGGCGTAGAAAATGCAGGGATTGGAGGTTGAAGGAGAATAGAGGAGAAGGTATAAATATGACTGCAGGAGTTTTTGGGACAGACAGAGACAGAGACCGAGACAGACACACGGGAGTTCACGGGTTCCGAGAGTTGCAAAAAGAGTCCGAGATGATGGTCCTGGTAATTCCTAGCCAAAGATGATCCGTCTAGTTATATCAACGTCTAGTTATATCAACGAACGGGGTAAGTGGTAGTCATTGGTCTAGCATCTTCTCTCTCTCTCAATTATTTGTGTATATGTTTTATCAAATTTTAAATGTATTACTCTAGAACCTTAATCAATAATAAAAATGTTAAGTTTCACCAAGTGTATTTTATGTCTCACAGGATCATTCTGCTCTCATGTCACTGGGTTAATTTTTGATAATTCACAACGCAATGTTAAGTTGGGATCCCTACTTATAGGAATTAATTAGATTTAACAGTAAGGGCCACCCAACAATAGTTTTGATTTGCTCTCTTCAAACAATTTACAAAACAAAAACCTATCGCAAAAAACTCAGTTAAAAATGAATAAAATTACCTTTTAATCGTTGTTTACAGTTGGAATGGATGAAGGGCAAAAACAGACTTTCAGGCCAGTGCTTTGATAATATAGGTACCGCGAGACAATCCTTATAATGAATCCTTTTTTATATTTTTAGTGGTGGTCTTACTTTTAGTTTTTCTTTAATAAAAACAAATTTTTTTAATTTACAAATATGTTCTGGATTTATTCAGCCCAATTCAGATAAGTAACAAAATGGTTGGGTTAGTGTTTTCCCATTTCCACCGTTAAACTTTATACGCTTTTCCGCTAAATCCACGCTTAGAAAACTATTTCCACACTGTATAACTCAAGATTTATATTGATGTAGTATACTTTTAAAACGAAGTTATAACCACATTGTAGCGGAAAGGGAACGTACCCATACTACGTGACCCATTCAGGGGAGGGAGGGGGTCTTCAAAATATCACGCTCGGTCACAGGGGGGAGGGGGGGGCTTAGGGTTTCGTCACGTAGTCAATTTCTTCTAGTCAATACGACAAAATTAAGCCAAATGAATTTATTGAAATTTACCAAATTATGACTAAATAAGCCAAATTAATTAATAAAATTAGACAAATTAAGCAAAATTAATTTTTTTAAACTTTCTGTTTGCAAAAAATGATGGCAAACCGTATTTATGAATTACTACGTGAAAACTAGAGGGGGAGGGGGGGTCTTGGCTTATACTACGGATGGTCACCAAGGGGGAGGGGGGTAAAAAATGGGTCAAGTAGTATGGGTACGTTCCCTAATATGAGACGAAATTTGAACATCACAAATCCATAAGAGATACATCATATATGATTGAGAATATTCCTCCTCTAAGATTTTAGAGTAAATACCTCTCTTCACCCAACAGAAAGAAACAGAAAGGTTGTAGTAACAGAAAGCGTGTGCCTGTGCCTCTCATTCTGTACATCCCTCTATACTTCACAGCAACGTTTCCTTAACCCAGTATCACTACGCGGAAGGAGAAAGTGAGTAAACACAAAGCCTGTTGGGTTGATAGGAGGAATTTCGACTCGCGAATTGTGATAAAAAGACACTATTTATACATGGGTTTTACGAAATAATCATATTTTAAAATTGGCGTTCTTTGTTAGACACGAAATTCAGACACCGCGAAGGGAACTACTTTGCTTGTTAGTACGTAGTAGGTTCAACTTAAGTTGCTGTCTAGTATAGTCCTAGTTAAGAATTCTAAAAAACATTCACATTAAAAATAGGTCAGTGACCACTTGCCGACACTCCAAAACCCAACATTCCACTCCTCAAAATTTCAGAGACCATCTTTTTTTCTCTCAAAAACTCCCACCGTCCAACTTCTTTCATTCCAGATAGAAGGGGCGGAGTTCGAACTCACGGAATACATTCATCAGGTTCTCTCCTCCCCAACAAAAGTGCGTTCGAAACTTTGCCGCTGCGGAATTGTCGCTTCATCTGCATGGCGTCGCGTGTGACCGAATATTTCCCTGTCATGAATGGCCTGCTCTTCTCTCGCTTGTTGGGGGAATTCAAAATGAAGAATGCGCTGTTTTGAGTTCCTCCTGACGGGCAAAGAGGAATGGGAATTCGGACCCGAGGAGAAATGTCGGGAATGTTCTCTGACTCTCGCGCATTTACCTGTCGTTAGGTTGGTCGAGATGGTTGGGGGATGAAGTATCCTTCTTTAAGTTGTCTCCTTGTCGCTATATATTTCGCTGTTGTGCCGCTTCTATTCGCTAGGGCTTTGGGAAATATTCGTTTCGGAGGAAATTTGTTTGGAGATTTAATTTTGTATCTGTTATTTCGTGGTGGACCAACCTTACTAAAGAAGATTTAAATATCGTACACTAAACCAACTTCTTAAAAGAATTAAGTGAATTTTTTAAAAATATAGTTTCAAGCTTCAGAGCAAGCTTAAATATGTGTTTTCGTAGAAAATTTTACTGAACTTTTTTTGGTGTGCTGTAAATTAGAATGCATATAATGACTAAATAATTTCTATATGAGCACATATTTCTTCTAAAAGTGCACTTTTGCTTGAACTTACTTTTCTTATGATTTATGCGTTATTTATAAATCATTTTCTCTTCATCGTCTTAATACTAAGGGTGAGGAAACCTAAAATTTCTTACAAATTTGGTTGATCAAGTTATTTTAGAAAAAAATCATTAATAAAAAATATTATTGGGGGGGATTGTTGATATTTAAAGTAAATTCTACAATTCTACAAAGGAAATTCTAATACAAGCTCTATTCAAATTCTTAATCATCTGGAGCACATTAGGAGCTATTACAATAATAAAACGATGACTAATTACTAAACGAACAAGCAAAAATGTATGTTTGTCTGTATTTATTTTAATGTTGAGTTGTATCGTACTGAATGACAAAACAACAAAACCTAAAAAAAGTAACAATTTGTTTCTCAACAAAAAACAATTATTGTTACAAGCTTTTTTACTCTAAGAATTCCAAAACTTAAACAAGCTCTATCATTTACTTTGCAACAAATATTTTAAAAAGTATGTTTCTCATTTACTCATCTATTAAAAAAAGAATAAAGAAATAGCCAGAAACGCATAGTAGGTATAATACGAAAAATAATCAATATGCTGGAAAAAAAACAACAAAACGTATCTACGAAATCCTTAAAATCAGTTAAGTCTGTAAGTAAGCAATGACAAATCAGAGACGAACCAGAGAATTCGAAATCAAGACACCTGAAATAAATCTAATAAATTCTCTCAATGTTTTTGTGGAAGCGCGTTAAATGAAAGGCTCTCTCAACACAAAGAACTAACGAGAAACAGACACCTCCGGAATTTAAACTCCACATTACCAAACAAAAGAAGCCAACCCTCAAAATCCCCAAACCCCTCAAACACCAATCCTTTTTCCCTCACTCTCTCTCTCCCTCAAGAGACTCCCTCAAACAAAAACCTTCAAACTTCCCGACCAAAATTAACCAAAATCGCAACACACAAACTCCTTGATCACTTAAGGGACCCGCAAAACCCCCCTAGGGGCGCCAGAAAGAAAAGAGAGAGAGAGAGGCAGGTGCGAAAAGCGAACAGCCCCCTCGAGGAAAATGGAACGGAATATATTCGTATGAATAATTAAGGGAAACTTTCCCCTAATTGGTTTGTAATTAATATGGCATCTGTTGAAGGGCCGGCTCCGCTCTAATTAAAGTCTGTTTAACATTTAAATCGGGGCATTGGCGTTCTGACACCCAGCGTTTTAATCCATAATCGCATTATCGAAAGGGAGGGCTTGGCGACGGCTTCTAATTCGGTTTTAAAAGTTTGGCGTCGGACTCGAGGCTTTAATGAGAGCAGGGGCGCTTTCATAGCCCCAGGGGCGCTGGGGAGCCCTCCTGCGCCCTCAGGGGCTGAGGAGTGGGGTTGGATTGCATTAGCGGTGGTGGTGGACAGGAGATCTTGGCGCAGAGATGGTTTTGGAAGTGTGGGGTTTGGATGGATTCTTTAAGTGTTGTGTTTAGAGTGCGTGTTTTGTTAGGCAATTTCGGTGGGGAGTCAAGGAGGAGTGTTTAGTGAGTTGGAATGAGAGTTTTGTGGTGTAAGTTTGATGGGGGTAATTTGATAAAACGGTTATGGTTTTTGGAAGAATTGGTGGAAACTAATTTTTGAATTGTTTTACGATGTTGGACAATGCTATCCTCACAGTTTCAATCCTAAATTTTAAAATGATACATAAATTAGTTAGAAAGAGAATGCCATGAGAATCTTGTAATATATTTGTTAAGTAAGAGATGAACCCTAGCATATCCCAAAGCATACATTTGGAAAATTGTGTGTGACTTTCTTATATTATCTCTAAATTAAGCAAATAATTCAATCAAACGTTATCGGAAAAACTCCCCCATGTATATATAGCAAGGGGAGATGTGCTCTCTCTCTCTCTCTCTCTCTCTCTCTCTCTCTCTCTCTCTCTCTCTCTCTCTCTCTCTCTCTCTCTCTCTCTCTCTCTCTCTCTCTCTCTCTCTCTCTCTCTCTCTCTCTCTCTCTCTCTCTCTCTCTCTCTCTCTCTCTCTCTCTCTCTGTGTCTGTGTGTGTGTTAGAATTCGTTCCCTTACCTTAATCTAGTAAATGTATTATCTCTATCGATATCGGTCTATCTTCTATAATATAATCCTATCATATATTAATAAACTTGTTGACAATCGTATATTAGTCGTTCGTTGTATCGTATATTAGTTAACTTGTTCAAGCAACTACCCAAAATTTGAGGCCGATCGAGAAATTTTTTGATTGCCAAAAAAATTAACAAAAATGTAATTCATAATTATTATTATCTTTTATATGAACTAAGATGTCAGTACACGCTTTATTATTAATTTTAATTATCATATTTAAGCTTATCATTATCAGTACACGCTTCATTTAGAAGTGAACGATATTTTAAGTACATAGTATTTTGATTTTATTACTTTCAAACTATTATTATCGTTCAGTATACAGTAAAACGAAAAAGTGATGGACTTTAAGTTTAAAGTCTATAATGAATTCAACTAAAATAAATTCCATGGATAACTTTGCTTCAGAAAAGAAGGACGTAAGACTTTTTATATAATCATCACAAAAAGTTAATAATTTAATTTTACCTACAAAGACATTTAAAAACTGAACAAGGAGAACAAAGAAAATTTTACTTTCTCATCACGAAACTATAGTTAGGCAAGTTACAAAACTTTTGACCCCATTTAAATAAGATGGGGTTTAAGGTTTTCATACAATAAAAGAAAGTAAGTTAAAGCATAAAGGGGTAACAGTCAAATAAATCAATACAATTTTTTGAAAAGTGTATATTAGAGAGTGTGTAATTGAATTTCAACATTAGTTATTACAAAAGGAAAGAAAATCATTTCAAACTCCTATCACAGCAACACCCAATGTGTATCACCCCAACCTTGGCGACCCCTATTGGCGGCGGCCGCTTGGCGAGCGTGGAGCAAGGGTGAAGGCAACCCTTGCTTTAACTTCGCGAAGCCATTGAAATCGAAAATCCGAGGTAACCAGTTTAGGACCTCTAATTTCCAGGCCGATCTGGTAGAAGATGAGGCAATTTCCCTCCGTCGAAACACAATTTAAAAGCGTGTAACGAGAAATCAGCATGAAATTGACTAGTACCCCTTGGGGGAACCGAACCGTCGAATATTGGCAACAGCGCTCCCTACTATGTGTATGCCTCCCAGCCTTAAACCGCCCCCTTACCTAATTCACACTTTTCCCAACTCCTCTCCCGCGTTTTATTATTTCGCGTTTCGCTTAAATTTATTTATGTTTTCTTTCTAGTTTTTTTTCTGCCCCCGTTCGCGTTTTTTGTTGCATGGCCCAGGGTCTTTTATTATTCCATCCTTTTGCCCGCCTAACTGGAGGGTGTGCGAGTTTAACCAAATGTATCTGTATGCACGGGGGGGAGAGGGCCCTGTTTGTTTATTTTTCGTCGGAAGGGGGAATTTAGCATCAATAATTTCTATGGCCCGAGATACTGGAGATTATCGGCGAATAAAGCGATGCACACACAAACTGTTACGAAAGGGATATCGTGTTTATATTGCTCTCTCCCCTTACGTTTATAAGGAAGCCGTGTTGTAGTAACAGGGGGCTATTTTAAAGTGGCTTTTTATGCCGAACTGTATTTCTTATTCAGGGAGGATATTGTATCGGAATATTATGTCGGAAAAGGGTGGTTTTTTTTCTTCGACTTGTAAGGGGAGAAAGGGTTCGGGGATGGGTTGATATAGACTTGGATGTGTTTTTGTTGTGTTTGCATGTACAAAATGCGCAAGAAACCAATTTGTAGCGCTCAGCTGTTCGTTCACCGCGTTCGATCTTTTTCTGAGAAGAAATATGCTTTCTACGCTTTGGGGCCAGTTGCAGTGCTTAAAGTATTTACAGTCGTAAACATGATGTTTAAACGTACAAAAGTCCAACCGACATTGCATAAAGAGTTGAATTACTTTTATTTATTTTGACTTATTTATTGATTTAGGGAAAAGGATCTAAAGAATAAATATTTTAACGCATTTTAATAAAAGCACAAATCCCGATTCTAAGTACAAAATTGTTATTTATTTAAGAGAGTTACATTAATAAACGTTATAGCTTACAATATATTAATTTAACTTTAAAAAAATGGTGATTCAAAATTAATTTTAATTAATTAATAATTAAAATATTTCATTTCTCCGCAAATTTAAAGATATTAGATTTCATATCATACCATACCTAAGAAAATGAATTGTTAGCACATTTCCAAATTAATTATAACCTGAATAAAGTACTTCAAACAACATTTTTTAAAAATTTCTTTAGAAGTTTAGTTTTAGTTAGTTTTAGAATAACTTCCAGAGATAAATCTAGCATCTTTATGCTCAACTCACTTTGAATGAACTCTTAGTTTATAACCATTACGAATTAATATCGAAATTTTTAGGGTCTTAAGTAAAGAAAAGAGTAATATAAAGAGTGTATACTTAATATTTCTTTAATATTCTTCCGAATTACATGAATATGAATTGCAATGGAACTGGATTTATTGGTGTAGAATATATACCCCTGTAACTTATAGTCATAAGTACACACATCTCTTCATTTTAAATAATTAATGAAAAAAAAACCTTTTTAAAGAACGTTTTTAAAACGCACTAAAAAGTTTTTTCAACTCCTTGTAAAACGAAAAACGTGGGGATCATGCAATAATACTTACAGCCACTACTCTTGTCACTCTATTTACCATTATGTACTCAGTTAAAAATTATTTAAATGAATGATGAAATTAAGTTGGATTAATTACCTAATGCATGATCCCCACGTTTTTCGTTTTACAAGGAGTTGCAAAAAATTATTTTATACTTTTTAGTGCATTTTAAAAACGTTGTTCTTTAAAAAGGTTTTTTTCATTAATTATTTTCTGGTTTTTAGTTTTGTTGTGTAAAGTTTAGAATTCACGACCTGAACCCCTGAACACCTTCCAAGAATTTGATTCCTTTCTCTTTTTAATAAAACTAAAAAGTGTTTTTTTCTGAACTTTAACTATAACACATGGCTTTACTCTGTTTTGTTAAAATCATTGCACAGTTTTCGCCTCTAGCTATTATTCTGATGACGTTGGAAATTTTTGAAACACTAGTAATGTAAAAAAGTGTTTTAAAAAATATATTGGTGACAAACTAGTTAATAAAGTCAGTCCCTTAGATGTATAACAAATACAAAACTTGCATAAAGTACTGCACTGTGTATTAGGGTGGGTCAAAAAAATTTTTTTCACATTTTCCCAGGGGCACAGCTACAAAAGGGTGCCAAATGGTCTCAAACTGACGTGTGTAAAATATTATTCGATTATAATAACTCTTGTTGCCTCCGGATTGGCCTCAAAGTTTCGATTAATATAGTAATTTCATGTAAAAATGAACAATCGAAAATCAAGCTTTTACCTCGATTTCACGAATCACTCATGAATGTAAATGTGCACAATGGCATAAAAATCGTCATTGAAGACTATAAAATAATTATAAATGAAACCAGAGTTGAAATACTTGAGTTGTAATACAACATATTTTGAAATATATCAATGGTTAAAACTGGCAATCAAAAATTTCTGGCTGGAATCAAAAAATGTACGAAACTCATATTGCCAGTTGGGTAGGATGTTAAAAACATTAAATTTTTAATAAAAATGGATGTCAGAAGGTGGGTACCTATTTTGGGTTATAGATTTCAACCCCAAGGGAAAACATTTGGATAATAGTTTAGAAGTTGGGGTTTTCCATGAAATTTCTTTGGCATATTATGAATATTCCATCCCAAGTGACCCCATATGAGACACTAATGTTCAAAAATAAATTAAAACCACATTTTAAGAGTCAAATTTTGAAATATTTGCTTAAGAAAAGTGGTAGATCCCCGTTTTCAGCATTACGCTCAGTATTATCCCCAAGTTTTTAAATAAGCTACATTAATTTTCAAAACTTACTTGTAATTATCTTAAACAGTTAAATTTGCTGTTTTTTAACTTTTATGAACGCATAAGGGATAAGCCATTAGAGTCAAGGAGCCATTTAGAGTCAATCCTCCCTCCAAAGAAGTATAATTTCATGAGCCTGTGTTTCAGTCTATTGTTATAGCAAAAAATAGGTAAATCATGACTGAGGCGAATCATAACTGATATATTGCCTAATAAACGAATTATCCATTCGACAATTGTTTCAACAAATTTTTGAGATCATATTTGGATCCCAAGACCAGCCAGTGAAATAACTGTCCGCTGAATTTTGAAAGCGCGCCATAATTATAAAAAATTTAACTCTTTCTACTTTTAAAAATTAAAAATACCGCTTTGTACTGACCACACTTGAGGGAAAATATATCTGAACTACCAATATTTAAAATATGTACCACTGACAATCCACTGTTTGTTGGCAAAAAAGATCCTCCTATTATAGGGCTATTGTTAATATGATAGCATATTACACTGCCGCTTTGGCAGTTGTTTTTGTATTGATAATGCATAAAAGTGACAAATGTGATTAAAATTGCTTTTAAAGACCCTTATTTGTGAGCTTTAAGAAGTTATCGACAAAAAAATTTAATTTATATCATTTTAAAAAAATATAAAAAATTACATATTTTTGTTCTATTTGAGGCCAATCCGGAGGCAAAAAGAGTTATTATATTGGAATAATATTTTTCACATGTTAGTTTGAGACCATTTGGCACCCTTTTCTTGCTGTGCCCGATAGAATTTGTGAAATTTTTTTTTCGCCATAGGAAAATGACCCACCCTACTGTGTATTACTTTTATTCTTACAAATTTTCATTTTACTAATATTTTATACAACACTTATAAAGCCTTAAATGTCCGGATTCTTTCCGGATTTTCGAGTAGGCCCTTCGATTTTTCAAAAAAATTCTCAATTTTAAAATATTTCTATTTTTTTAGATAACGGATAAGGTCGCAGTTACAAAGCAAGTACTTTCAATCAAATTATTATGCATCCAATCACAACGACCGATTGACGCTATATTTATAAAGAAGAAACATGTTTTTCACCATTTAAAATAGTACTTTCTTAATGAAATATCACTCAAAGACTGATAAACACATATTCTAAAAACTTACATGTACGCCATTTTATACTAAAATTTCACACTTTTTGTCCAATATTTATAATTTTTAGTCTGATTTTATCGATATTAATTGTAAACATAGAGTAATGTTTTGTCTCTTATTATGTTCAATTGCTTAAATGGTATTGTTTAACAAGTCTGGGTTTAAACAAAAATACGAATAACTAGTTGTTATACCTGGCCTTGCACGGGTGGGGTGTATATATTTATTTTTTAAAGTTTTCTTAATACATTTATAATTTTGTAAATTAGCAATATTACAAATCATCCCGGTATCCCAGGCGCCTCTTTCCTATCCCGGTGTTCCCGGTAATTTTTCCTATCCCGGTGGTCCCGGTAATTTTTCTAATCCCGGCGTTCCCGGTAATTTTCCCATCTCGGTGTTTCCAGTAATTTTTTTATTCCGGTATTCCCGGTGTCTTTATGGTGAATATCCTATCCCGGTGTTCCCGCTAATTTTCCAATCCCGGTGTTCTTGTCACTTTTTACAATCCCGATTTTCCTGATAATGTTAAATATCTTGGTGCCTTTATAAAATAACAAATTTGAAACTATAATAAAAAGTCTAGTAAATGAAAAAGTCTAGTTATCTGTCTCATTTGAAACAATGTTTTATTTTTAACTCGTTTTCCATGAAAAAAAATTGTATTTTTCAGTAAATATATTTATTTCAAAGGAAAAAAATCTTTAAATGGAGGAAATGTCCACTGTCCACGCCTTCGGTGTGGTCTAAAAGGAGATGCGGAACACACTTATATACACACAGCCACAAACGTTTTTATTTATAGAGATTAATAAAATTGCCTAGTAACTACAACACTGGTACTACTAAAGTTTCCTATTATTGGCTTGCATGACTGGTAAAACAGGTTTTCAAACACGGAAAAATAAGTGAAAAAAAGAAGGAAAAATGGGAAAAAAAGAGTTAAGGACTGATTTTCTCTTTATAAATTATAGCCTATGTCCTATTCTGATGTATAAGCTACATTATTGTAAAAGTTTATTTAAATCCATTCAGGGCTAAGGCTAAGCGCGCACTAGAGACTTCTGTCACCGGTGATTGTAACACTAGGTCACTGGATTTCTATGGTGAGATTCTTGGCAATGGGCCAAGTGTCTCGTCACCTATGCGCGCACTTTAGCTTCTTTCAATAGCCAGGGTGATAATTTTGTCTCTGTCACCGTGACAAAAGTATCTAGTGCGCGCTTAGCCTAACAAGTTACTTTAAAATAATGGTTTTTGTTTGGTCCGAATATTGATAAACAATTAGAATTAGTTATTTTTATAATCATAGATTAAAAATTATTAAGATGAATATTTAAAAACATTTCGTTTAAATTTTTTATAAGTTCGAGTTAATATATATTTAAACTTTTAAGGGAAATTTATTCATGGAGGATATTTGTGACGTATTTTTGGAAAGTTGGTTGACGTTTTTTCTGTAAATTTTTTAAATGTTTTATAGTTTAGCAAGTTTGAATTTGTGGGAATCGCGAAGCAATTCCAAAAGGTCCTGCGTTAGCAGTTTACGGGGGTTGGTGAGGGATAGCGAGCAGGGGGTGGTAGCTCCCTAGTATATAAAATAATAGTTTGAGAGAGAATACTTTAATATGAAATTAGAGATTCAAAGCTCACTATAGCTTTAACTAGTGTTTGCCTAAATCAATATTTTCCTTCCAAGATTTTGAGTAAAAAAGTGATTAATTCAAAGATCCAATTTACACAATCATTATCCATGTATACTAGTGAATAAACTGCTGCTGGTTTGTATTCACCGGCATCGGTTTGTATCACTCGGCATTTTCAAAAAGTAAACATTAGTACAGGAAATTCAATCCATGTTCACAGCAAACCTTTTCTATCTTATTCCATTATTTGTACACTTTGATACACTCGCAAACGAAGAAATTCAATCTAAGTAAAATTTTCCGTTCGAAAACTTTATCCCCCAACTCTTTCCAAACGAGGGAAATACTTCAAGCTTTCACCCAAACCAAATAACGAAATTTCGAAATCATTGGCAAAAGAGTTTTATATTATTCCAAAAGGAGAAATATTTATAGGATCCGCAACGGGAGGATTCATTAGAAATAAACTCTCTCTCTCCGCATTCTTCCATTGATCTTTGATCAAAACGCTCGAAAATTTCTCCGACTGCAAAATCCAAGAAAGTAGTTCCCGATTAAACGCAATCGAATAATCCGTTTGATGTCCCAGAAACCATTAATCGGTTTTACTCCCCCCTGTTTGCTCGCTTGTTGTTTTGCGGTCCGAAACACAAAAGCGGCCTCAAAAATTATCCATTTCCCAATTACATTTCTCCCCTTTTGTCCTCCGCCAAAAAGAGCCCGGCCGTTCTCTCTCCAGGGGACAATTTCCTGTTGCCAGATTCCTCCGGATGTAAACACGATGCAAAAATGTCGCGCGTGCTCTAATTCCAGGCTGGGTTCCGGTCGGGATTGTTTTGTTGGTGGCAGGAAAGGGGACGGTTTTGGTGTTCTCTTCGGGCGCCACTCGAATGCTAAACGCTTCCGAGGCTGTAATGAGGGAAAAGCGCTGCCTCCTCCGTGCTTTGTGTGTCAAGAAAATCGCATTTTGAGGTTTGGGACGTCAGGAAATGACTCCAGCTTTGTGCCGTGCGTTTAGAGTCAAGATTTGTTTGGCTGTGTCTGTAAACCTCATCTGATGCGATGTGACGTGGTCGACACTTATCAGGCGCCGTCGTTGTTGTGTGCGTGGAGATAAAAAAAGGAATGATTGAAGTACAACTTATTTTAGATATTTCAGAATAATGGGTTGTGTAAGTTATAACGGTATCTAGCTGGGACAGTAAATGATAAGGTTTAAAGTATAATTGTTATAAGTCAATGATCTTTAAAAAAATGTGGAGAAATCTATCGTTGAAGTCATTTCTCATGAGTAATAACTATGAAATCTTTCAAAATTTATAAATATACAAACTATAGTATGCACTTTTTTACCATTAGAAGCTGCAAGGAATGCGACAGGTAATCATCTTGCGTAAGTTAAATACAGGCCGTTGCATAAAAGCATTTTATTAGAATGTTAAATCAATCCAAGAGAAACCAGGATTTCTGATTACGATTTGAAATTTAATTGTTTTAAACTCTTACATACAAATTTTGTTTTTTTAAATTTTGTTTTTTAAATTTTGTTTATTCTCAAAACCATTATCTTAATCCGAAGAAACATTTTTTGGAATTCAAGGAATAAAATAGGGAAATAGTTTTAACATGTGAATTTCAAAACTATTGAGAGTTGAAGTAACGGTAATCTTTCATTTTTATCTATAATCTAAAATTCTGTTGAACAAACATCTCCAATAAAAAATATTGGCATTCTATGAGATCATTAGTATAAATAGATTATAAAAAAATTAGAACAATATAAATAATAAGAAAAAATTAGCACAAAATAGGATTTTTAAGTATCTATGATAATAAAATGATTTATCAAGTAGATAAATGTAAACAAATCTTAAAAGGTTTGTTTCAAAAATGGAATATTAAATAACAAAACATAAATCCTCCTACCTACTCCTAAGCAACACATCTTTTCATGTCAGCCATTTTTTATCCATTTTTAAATCGTCTTTAGCAATTATATTTGTTTCTTAGTGCTTGGTAAAAATTGCTATTACTAATTTCAAGAAGTTTTTCAACTGAATATTACATCACAAAACATTAATGCAAAACTACACTGACTAATAAATCTTTTAAACAACTAGCCACAACTATAGAAATGTATCTGGAAATTTATTCACCTAGCCGTGAACGACAGAAGCGGAGGAGGAGGATGACCATTTCCCATGAAGAGATAGAATTCTAGTTATGCAGCTCGGTCACCACAGGAGATTCAACAATTCCTTCCTCTGATCGATAGCACGGGAATTCCTGTCAAGATTCTGAAGATATATTAAACAGATGCGTTATGCAATGGAAAGGATTAGAATAAATTGCACGGAATTTATACGATGACAATGGTAGTGATGCGAACTAAATTTATTACTAGGGAGTCATATTTTAAGGACTGGCTTTGGTGAAACTTGGTCATATATTTTTTTATCAGGAAATTATCAGTAATAGAAATATATTATATTTCATGGCTGTTTTTAAAAAAATTTAATTTAATTAATTTTTCAAAAGTTTAATTAAAATACACTATTATAAATCAAATTATTTGTTCCAAAAATCCATCGATTGAAAAATGAAATGTTTCTTATATCTATACCAACTTCACTTACTATACCAACTTATACAAGACCAACTTCAATTTGTTTCATTTTATTTCTAGGGTAAAAAATGTAATTTATGAAAACATTGATTGGTTAAATTAATTAAAAATACATTAATACACAAAGTACTTATTAACCTACAAAAATGCATTGACCTATCAAAGAGATCTTTGCCTGCTTCTTCCTTCTTGACCAACTTCAGAAAGTAAAAAAAAGACCTTTTTGGCTGGATTTTTTTCAACTAGAGGGAATAATTATTGTTATTCTATCTCAAAACATGATAATTTGGGATGAAATTAAGCCATTATAAAAAATTATAATCAAAATTAGAAATATATTTTTGTTGTTGCTTGGTAGTTTTTCTTTAAGATGTTTTCCCCGCACATCGTGAACAGTTCCTGTAAAACTTGTTTTTCCTTGATAGTAAACAGTATGCAGTAGAAACAACTTTACTATGATACGTTTTTTAAGCAACTTGTGGTAAACATATTCAATTTGAAATTTTGACACATATGTGGGAGATTAATTTCCTAGAATAGATTTTAAGAATGGGGTAATATACATAGGACTTAGCTATTTCTAAGGAAATGATGAGTTGCAATTAATTTACGATTTACGCTGTTAGAGATGAACTCAAGGATTCTGTAAAATAAGTTTCCCCTTCCTAATATATACCGTACGGAAAAAAAATTTCCCCTTTTTAAAGTTTAAACACACTTTTAAGGGGAAATATAAATTGAAGTAATAAGAATAAGTATAACTATATTTTCTACCTTTTTGAAAATATTTTTGACCTTATTTACCTACAGTATTGACCTTTTTTTACAATATTTTTGACCTTTTGTATGATATATTTATGTCTTTATGACCTATATTTTCTACCTAAGTTATGCTTATTCTTTTTTCTTAAATTCAGTTAACGAAAACATATCTAAACACAATAAGTTTAAAATTTGTATCAGTTTCGGATATGTGCTATTTATAATAATTTTTTTATTTCTAACAGCATGCTAGCTTAATTTCTAAGATAACCTAACATCATATAGACATAGAATACATTATAGAGACGAGCGTTTTTATTGATTTTTTATTGAGTATTTTTATGTTACTTATTCATAAAAACATTTCTCATAATTTTATGAAATTGATACAATCATTATTATTTGATGAGAAAAATGAAACGTAGATAGTAAGGTAAGGTCTAAAAAATTACTTTTACTCAAAAGTTCATCCTGTTTTTTTTGTGAAATATCCTAATTTGAGATTATCAACCACTGGGTTACAATGTGCGTAATTGTTGAAATTGTAAGCTTTGTACAAAATCTGGAATCCTTCTATTCGTTGGTTGGTTATTTTTATATAGTAGAGATAATATAATCATCATTGATATTACTCTTCTTTCATAGAAAGATTCATTAATATGCAATAGCATATTTTATAGTTTGAATTTGGAAAATTTGCAGTTGAGAGTTTTTCTTTTATGAGATACATAATGTCATATCTTTATGACAGAGCAATCTTTTTTAATCAGATTTAATTCCAGAAAGGCAAGGTTAAAAAGGTTTGAAAGGAGAATTTCACCAATTTAATTTAAATCTGTCCTAGGAATGCCATTGTCATTCCAGCAGATGAGTGGAGGACTAATCAATGGTCACCACTTTTTCAGTTATAGTCGGCTAGACTAGTACATGCCCTCCGCTCTCTTGCGTTACCTCCCTACACCGTGCTGATGAGTCCTTAAAAAAAACTTTACACTGAAGACATTAATGTTGTGAATCGTAAGACATTTTAAAAGGATATTTCCATTTGTAATGGTTTAAAGAAATAAAAAATGTTGTTTATCATATTCTGTCAATTCCCAACGCTTTTGATTTTTGTATTCCCGTAACCCCCTCGAAGGTGATGCCGACGCACCCTCAAAACAGTATCGACAATAATTTCCCAAACTTCATAACTCCAACAATCCCCCTCCATTGGCGACATAGAAAAACCACTTCCCCTTCAAGCATTATCCCCTCTCTCTCTCCAAACCCTGATTCAAAGGGCGCTCAACCTCCAATTCTGGCAACCGGGCACGGGGATAAAATTTTGAGAAAGCAATTCCCCCATTCCTCTCGCGCTTCCACATTACATCCAGTCCGTAACAACACAAACGCTTTCTCTGCTCCTCAAACTGTGGAAATTTCTGCCGCTGGGGGGTTCCTTCTCTCTCTCTCTCCCCCCTCCCCCGCTTTATCCTATCTTGGCGGGAGAAGATGCCGCTGACGTCACGATGCAGTTCGACATCCAATCACGACTTGACGAGAGCGCCCGAGGCCGAAATGTTTGCCTAAAGAAGGGTGCATATGCGAACCCTTGCACATTTGGCGACAGAGCGGTGGACGGATTGGGAATTGGCGAGATGGATTTAGCGTTTTGGGATGTTTGTTTGTGGGTTGGATAAGGCTATTAGGCATTGTAAATATTTCTTTCTGTTATTGAGAGAAAAAGGATGTAATTTTGTATCAATTAATGTTAAAAAGCCCTTGTAGATCAGTAAATTCGTGGAATTTTACCTATTGTTTGCATATGAGATAGACATTATAAATACAGGTATAGCCTCTTATACTTCAAGCTGAAAAACTTCCTTTTTTTTAAGATAAAATAGCTTTGGAGGTAAAATATTAAAGATAACGGAGTTAATATTGTAGATGGTAATGCAAGTTTTCTCAACGAGGAATGTCGGTCGGATTGTGTGCAGACGCATAGTTTGTAATTTTAAGTACCAAAAAAGTATTTTTGCAAGCAAAAAAAATTTTAGCTAAGTGGTTTCTAAAAGATTTTTAAGTGTTTGTTTAGACAAACTTAGTCAATTTGACAACTTTTTTTCCTCTTAATACTTTAATTAATGCTTTCTAATTAATGCTAATTAATGCTTTCCTTTCATTAATGCTTTTCTAATTAAAGGGAGAGAAAACAAAGTAAGAGACAGAACGGCAGGAAAGAGAACAAGACTGAGAAAACTAAAATAAAATGGATAAAGATATGAGCAATAAAAAAATTCTTAGAACATTTTAGTTTTAGTTGGTATATTATACTAGCTATTTTATTCTCAATCAGTTCTAAAAACCTATCCATGAATGCATTGCTTCAAAAGCAATTTACTTTATAAGTACTCTTTCTTTATCTACGCCGTTAGGGGACATCCATAAATTAAGTGAGGTGTTTTTTCCAAAATCTGGACCCCCCTCCCCCCTTGGTGAGATTTAGTGAGATTTTGCTGGACACCCCTCCCCCCCACATGGGATTTACCTACAACCTTTAAAAATAATTTTCTATCCTATTCATTTGCATTTTGTGCTTCACAGCACTAAAACTTTTCCATTATTAATGATGTAGGGGAAAAGGACATTATTCGGCCTGAAAATCACCACAGTATCTTATGTGTGGGTATTATTCCTTTCTCATACTTAAAAAAAATCGTTTAATTTCAAACTTAAAAAGTTGACGTGAGATTTTAATCGACCCCCCCCCCTCCCCCCTTGGTGAGATTTTTCAAAATCCCTCCCCCCTTTTTGACCTCACGCAATTTATGGATGTCCCTTTAAAGAACTCAAGCTTATTTTGCAGTATGTTAACCCCCGAAGATTCAGTTAACAAAAAGTGTAGGTACATTTACTATCCATCATGTCCATAGCAGTTTACCCATTAAAATATAACACCATATTTACTTTTTAATGCAATTTGACTAACGTCAGTAATTGCTAAACAGCCATTTCCAAAACAAATCCCAAAGATTTCTCTCAAACCTAGTCCTTCACTTTTAAACAATCAAACAACACCGGACATAAAACTCCAATGTAAGAAATCACCCGGCATACTTCCAAAACATCGAAAAAGAACATTATTAAATCCAATCTCCCTCTTCAAACACCAGCAATTAATTCACCTCCAAATCAATAAACCCGATCAAAATAAAAATAAAAAAAATCTCCACTGTCCGAAAATAAATCGCAAGCTTCACGGCACATTGGCCGCATCCCGCTTTTGCATATAAACAACAACCAACGGTCAATGGCTCCGGTAAAAAGACGCAGAAGGAAGCACCCCTTCCCTCCAAAGGAAGAGAGGAGTCAATTTAGCATATTTCATTGCCGGTGTCATCTGCAGTAATCCAATTTCACAGTCGGCTAAGCCCGGCATCCGCACAATGGAAATGGATGGTCATTACCAGTGGCTGGCTCTGTCTCTGGGGACAAATCCCCGGGTCCCGAAAATCCCTGGACGGAGACCGCGCCGTCAGCCGTCGGGCCGGGGGGCGTATATACCCCTCGCGCGTGGAATGTGGGCGTTAGGCTTAGGTTTGGTGAGTAATGGGTTGTGGGAATCATCCGAGGATGAAGTGTCTTAAGAAGCAAGTTTTAAGGGGATGGCGCTGTTCTGGGTAAATTGTGAAAAATTGAGATTAGCTTGTGGTGTTTGTGTAGGGTATTTCAATTTGTACTTTAGTTAATGTCATGTATTTAAAGGTGTCCTTTTGATTTTGTGTGATGGTTGTCTAACTAACAGGACAAGTATTGTATAGTGGGGTAAACAGCTTTATATGTGCGTGAGAATTGTTTAATTTTTTTCATATAATCTTCAAAGATTTCGTTGAATTAGAAGGTTGTCTTCAATAAGTTTTTATTGTAATGCTTAATTTAATTGAAAAAACTAAAAAACTTAATCATAAGTATAAACTTTACTTCTCCTTGATTCAGGCTCATTTTTAGAATACAAACGAAACAAAATTCATAACCTAAATCTACAATTGAAAGTGCCATTTTAAAGTTCTTTAAAACCTTTTTCAAATATCTGTAAATCCTCATCCACCACATAAGCTAGTTAAGCAACTAACTTAATCCTTTACACAGAAAAATGACAACTTACACTACATTTTCTATTCTACAATCTCGTTTTTTGAAGTTTATGGTAGTAACTGAAGAGAGTAAGTAACTTTCTGACTGACTAACTTTTTAACTGAAGAAGTAACTTTCAGTCCTAGCAACTCCAAATTTACCATAGGATTCAAAGTCAATCTAGGACGGAATGAACTGAGAAGTTCAAAAAGACACTTTTATACTGCTACTCCAATCATCATGAAGCTCTCATTAGTGCATGCTATGACTTTTCTCTTGGGACCCCGAAAATTACATCACAAGAACTAAGATTTCTGTCATTATTCTTAGAAAATAAAATTATTAATTAAATTTTTTTTTATGGAGATTGATTGCAGTAGCGACTATAAGACGCGCAGTGTGTTTTGTACCTTAACTCTTCACCTCCCTACCACGCACCACTTCACTTTATACCCGTCCCCCGCCCCCACGTAGTTGATAGTGACACCGAGTAGTCGTCGGAGGAAAACGGTTTCAGCCCCAGAAGCGGCAGGTAAATTTAAGGTTCTAACTCCCCCTGCTTGGTCTAAAGCCCCTTGTTTCAGCGTTCCTCTCATGCGGTCTGGGGTCCTCTAACTCACGTGTCTGGGGTGAGTTAAGAGACAGCGGTGGACAGTCGGTTGTCCCGATTTGAAAGGGCTGTTTGGTTCGGGAATGGATGTAATTGGTTGTTCTGAGGAACGTTTTCAGTTTTATATGTCGTTATGTTGAATATTATAAGGGTAATTTCGCACTTTATTGATGAAATTATATGATTTAGTTTGATTATACTGTCGAAATACTGTTCAGGTAAAGAAATAGAACTTATGTCCATTACATAGCGATTGAAGTAATTTTGTTTATTATCTATGAGGATACTATCAGGCAAAGACTTTAAAAAAGAGTCGAAGAATAAATTTTATTTTACACTTATAATTTAATCATGCCCAGGTGTTAAGATTTTTCACCTCCCAGAAAGTTCGGAGTTGAGTTAGCTGAAAGTTATGGGTTATCCAAAGAGACATAAAATTTTTCAGTGAGTAAAATATAAATACTATTTTCATATTATTTCCTAGCTTTAAAATCCTTACAAAATCTTTAAGTGCATAAATTTTTCATAATTATAAAAAAAATAGTTATCAACACATTTAATTCATAGTAGGCGTAAGGCATTGATTTATTTTTGAAGCTTCAATTACAAAAAGTAGTATTTACAACTTACAAGGATGTTCGAAACATTGGTCCATATTTATTCAAATGAAGCATTTTAAATTTATAATTTTATAAGGAAAAGTGGTTATAATCCTGATAACACCATTCATATATATTCACGATATCTTTAAAACAAAGTTTCAAATTATTCTTAAGAAACAATTCATAGTATGCGCAAGGCATTGATTTATTTTTGGAGCATCAATAACAAAAAGTAGTATTTTCAACTTAAAAGGACTTTGTTCTCTAAAAATGTTCGAAACATTGATCCATATTTATTCAAATGCAGCATTTTAAATTTATAATTTTTAAACAAAATTATCGGAAATAGTTTAAGAAGATTTAAAGACCTGTTTTAAAAAATGTTAAAGAACTTTTTTCTATAAACAGCTTCAAGTTGATACCATTAAAACCCAACCTAAAATCTGCACATAATTGGATTTAATACAATCTTGTTATTATAAAGGATTAGAAATTCATAGTAAGCTTTTTAATCAACTTATGACACATTTTATAGTTTATCTTCCTCTAATCTTGTCTTGAATTAATCAGGTAAAGGTATTACGTTCATAATATGCCATGATACCCTATTTAGGAAGATTATATTTTTAAGACAAGGGTGTCAAACTCAGGAGGGCTTTTTCCAGTTAAGTTTGATCTAATTTCTGAGGCTCACATTTACCCAAAGTAGAGAGATTAATTTTGGAAGTTTCTTTCTAAGAAGTAATATTTTAGTCACTTTAAAGATATTCTTAAATTTATATGATATTTTAATTTATGTCAGATTTTGCTAAGACAATAATTTCACGCTGTATAGGTTTTACATTTAATGATATTTAAAGCGTTGGAGACTAAACCAAACTCAAATAGTTTTTATGTTTTTTACAAATAGAACTTAATATTTTAAGATGTTTTAATTTTATTTATACATCTTCTTGAAACATACAAACACATAGAATAGGCGTACGCATTTTAAAACAACTTGTGTGTTATGGTAATAAATACGTTTTTAGTACAGTCAAATTAGGCGAAAAAAGGGCCGGAGGTAGACATTTAGAAATACAAGCAGAAACCCCCTGGGATGTATTTAGGGGGGTCTGAGGATGCCTCACCTGAAAATCCCAAAAAATCCGGTGACGGGTTTTCCGCCATTTTGAAAAAGAAGTCGGCCATATTGGATTTTTCCATAGTTCATAAAAACAGCTATAACGGGCGAACTAATTGGTTTAAAATGTTCGTTCTTGTTTTAAAATGCGTAGTTCAGTGCGTTCTTTAAGTTTCATGCATCAATTATTGGTTCTAATCCATACCTTTTTTTGAAATCAAGCTAAAATAGCAATTTTTTCGTATTTTTTTTGGTTGTAGTTCTTTCGTTTAATACTGTGTCATAACTATTATAGATATCAAGACCAAAACTACTGGAACTTGTTAAGGATGGTCTTAGACTATACCATACAAAAATTCTAAGAATTTCCGCCATTAGCTTTTCGCCATTTTGAAAAAAACTGTGGCTATTCTGAATATTTAATGTTTCTTAAAAACTGCTATAACAAGCGAACTTATTGGAATAAAATGCTCAATTTTTTTATAAAATACACGTCTAAGTGTACGTTTTTGAAATATCATGCAGTAAGTTAATATCCTTAAAGATTTAATTTTAAAAACTGGGAAAAATAGTCATTTTTCTGTCTTTTTCTGATGTAGTTTTTTTATAGTCCAGGCAAATTAGAAATTCAATATAACAGGTTGAAAATTGGTGGAAATGTAGAGAATAGTGTCCGTCTTGATATCCTGAAATTCCCGAAAAATCCCTCCAGGGGAAAATCCGCCATTTTGGAAAAACCAAGGCCATCTTGGATTGAGTTTTCATGCATAGCGACTGAACCAAGGGGGCGATTAAGTTCGTTTTTGTCCCAAATTGTTTAATATTGTGTATTTTAAGAGAAAACATCAAAAAATTCAAAATGAAAAACTTAATTTAATAATAATTAATTTTTATTTAATTACTGATTTGCTGTGTTAAAATGTAGGTAAGCATTCAAGATAACAAGCTAAAAATTGGTGAATATATAGAAGACAGTGTCCTAATTCATATCACGAAATTCCCAAAAAATCCCTCCAAGGGAAACCGCCATTTTGAAACAACCGCCGCCATATTGGGTTTTATTTTTAAGCATAGCGACTGAACCAAGGGTTTGATTGAGTTTGTTTTTGTCCCAAATAGTTCAATATTGCGTACTTTAAAGATAAAACCTGAAATAGTTCGATATAAAATATTTAATTTAAATAAAATTAAATTTACTTAATTAATGATTTGTGGTGTGTAAATGTAGGTAAGAATTCAAAATAACAAGCTGAAAATTGGTGGAAACGCAGAAGATAGTGTCCTGATCGATATTCCGAAAATCCCAAAAAATCCCTCCAGGGGAAAATCCCCCACTTTGAAAAAACCACCGTCATTTGGACTCTCAATTTAAGCATAGTGATAATGGAGTTTTCTCTTTCCACAACAGTGAAATATCCCCAAGAAGGCATTATTGAAGCTTGAAAAAACTGCAATTTTAAAGTCGAATATTTCAAAAACTATACGTGCGATTTAAGTAAATTTAGGCTTAAAATGTAGTTTATTTATTCAAGAAAAACATGCAGTTCCGTGCATGGTCAAAAATATCACCGTTTAGTTGAAACTAAATAAAAAAGAATGGACAAAACGGTCAAATTTAAGAAAACAAACTATACTCAAACGATATAGCAATCAAACGGTCAAATTTTTGACCATGCACGGAACTGCATGTTTTTCTTGAATAAATAAACTACATTATAAGCCTAAATTTACTTAAATCGCACGTATAGCTTTTGAAATATTCGACTTTAAAATTGCAGGTTTTTTCAGCTTTAATAATGCCTTTTTGGGGAAATTTCATTGTTGTGGAAAGAGAAAACTCCATTATCACTATGCTTAAATCGAGAGTCCAAATGACGGTGGTTTTTTCAAAGTGGGGGATTTTTCCCTCGAGGGATTTTTTGGGATTTTCGGAATATCGATCAGGACACTATCTTCTACGTTTCCACCAATTTTCAGCTTGTTATTTTGAATTCTTACCTACATTTACACACGACAAATCATTAATTAAGTAAATTTAATTTTATTTGAATTAAATTTTTTATTTCGAACTATTTTAGGTTTTATCCTTAAAATACGCAATATTAAACTATTTGGGACAAAAACAAACTCAATCGAACCCTTGGTTCAGTCGCTATGCTTAAAAATAAAACCCAATATGGCGGCGGTTGTTTCAAAATGGCGGTTTCCCTTGGAGGGATTTTTTGGGAATTTCGTGATATGAATTAGGACACTGTCTTCTATATATTCACCAATTTTTAGCTTGTTATCTTGAATGCTTACCTACATTTTAACACAGCAAATCAGTAATTAAATAAAAATTAATTATTATTAAATTAAGTTTTTCATTTTGAATTTTTTGATGTTTTCTCTTAAAATACACAATATTAAACAATTTGGGACAAAAACGAACTTAATCGCCCCCTTGGTTCAGTCGCTATGCATGAAAACTCAATCCAAGATGGCCTTGGTTTTTCCAAAATGGCGGATTTTCCCCTGGAGGGATTTTTCGGGAATTTCAGGATATCAAGACGGACACTATTCTCTACATTTCCACCAATTTTCAACCTGTTATATTGAATTTCTAATTTGCCTGGACTATAAAAAAACTACATCAGAAAAAGACAGAAAAATGACTATTTTTCCCAGTTTTTAAAATTAAATCTTTAAGGATATTAACTAACTGCATGATATTTCAAAAACGTACACTTAGACATGTATTTTATAAAAAAATTGAGCATTTTATTCCAATAAGTTCGCTTGTTATAGCAGTTTTTAAGAAACATTGAAAATTCAGTATAGCCACAGTTTTTTTCAAAATGGGGAAAAGCTAATGGCGGGAATTCTTAGAATTTTTGTATGGTATAGTCTAAGTCCATCCTTAACAAGTTCCAGCTGTTTTGGTCTTGATATCTATAATAGTTATGACACAGTATTAAACGAAAGAACTACAACCAAAAAAAATACGAAAAAATTGCTATTTTAGCTTAATTTCAAAAAAAGGTATGGTTTAGAACCAATAATTGATGCATGAAACTTAAATAACGCACTGAACTACGCATTTTAAAACAAGAACGAACATTTTAAACCAATTAGTTCGCCCGTTATAGCTGTTTTTATGAACTATGGAAAAATCCAATATGGCCGACTTCTTTTTCAAAATGGCGGAAAACCCGTCACCGGATTTTTTGGGATTTTCAGGTGAGGCATCCTCAGACCCCCCTAATAACATCCCAGGGGGTTTCTGCTTGTATTTCTAAATGTCTACCTCAAACCCTAATTTGACTGTACTATTTTAAATATTGTGGAAAACGTGAAGGCAAAGAAGTCTAAATAAAATATATTAGTGTTGGGGATTTCCAACATAGCTATATGTTTAATACCTTTATTTCTTTCCTAGGAAAATTTAGTTTCTAAAAACATTTTTAGTTTGAAATGTTAATTTTATTTATTAACGATTGAAGAAATTTGTTTATGACAAAAAATATTACACTTATATTTGATAATATTAATAAAAAACTTTCGAGCTTTTAAGCTGTGGTCAAAAATAAAAATTTTATTTAAAAATTATTTAAAATCATTAAAATTAAAACTCTAAACGTTTCGTCCGAAAACTTCGCCGGACATCATCAGTAGAAGGCGTTTAAAAATATAAATAAAATCCTTCACAATGAATCAGCTGGATGTGATGAAGGCGTCTGCGGTAATCTGCGTAATATTCCAACCCACGCTTTATCGATTCTTGTTGTTTCTTCTTTACGATTAAAATTATTTTATCATGTTTACAAATCTCGATGGCTTCACGGCAGAGGCGGGTGTAAAAGTGCTGGATTGATTCATTGTGAAGGATTTTATTTATATTTTTAAACGCCTTCTACTGATGATGTCCGGCGAAGTTTTCGGACGAAACGTTTAGAGTTTTAATTTTAATGATTTTAAATAATTTTTAAATAAAATTTTTGGTACTTACGTATTATGCCGTCGACTGTTCCACGACTGTCAAATTCAGCGGCACAGTCATAGAAAAGTCAATGGGTTGTTTACCGTTTTCGGATTCAGCGGTACGGTCGACGGGATAATACGTAAGAACCAAATTTTTATTTTTGACCACAGCTTAAAAGCTCGAAAGTTTTTTATTAATATTATGGAAACCGGCTGTGAAAATTTCTCATCGTTACTTATATTTGAGTTAAACAAACCATATTATATGCATTTGTAGATTATTACTGAGCAATAGCTCGTACATGTTTGCTTCAAATGAATTATATCGTAAAATGGGAAGTATTATATTACATTTTTATTTAAACTGGTTAAATATATTAATCACACGGAAAAATTTTGTATCTAACTATTTATACCATAGTAGAAGATTTCATCAAAATTCAATCAGTCTACTTTTAAAGTTGCTATAATATTTATAGTTTCTAGTCAGATTTGTAACGAATAAATAGCGGTAGGACTTATGAATTCAAGTCATAAGTCGTAAGTCAATAAATTTTATTACACTTAATTTTAGATTTGACCGTTAAACTCCAGGACATTTAATAACAAAAAGTAGTTTATACCATTTGACCGATTTCCCATTACAAAAAAGTTCTCAAATTAAAGTAAAACAGCAGCTCCCTACGAAATAAAAAGTTTTAAGTCCAAATTGAGAGATAAAACAATCATCCTCTAAAATTACAAAACAGAATCCCCATTGTCCATAGGGACACCACAGCGCATGCGCCAACCACCCACCCTTTGAATGATAATGAAACTGTGATTGAAGCTCTAAATCAGTTATCTGCTCGTCAGAGACGCTGCAAACTGAATTTTGAGGCTGCCTTTGTGACCTGCTGTTCTACGGGGTCCACATTTGTGATCCCAAAGGCCGGTACCAAAGGGTTGAAGCCGAATGAATTTCTTGTTCCAATCATTCGGCGATGAGTCATTGGCTGATAGAGGAAATGTTCTATCAGAAGGGCTTGACGTGACTGGTTGAAAGTTTTTCTGATTGTTTCCGAATCAGAGATGTACTTTTATTAGTAAACATTAGGGAAACTGGACAATAACTTTCAGTGACTTAGATTGGAATACGAAGGTTAGAGGTTTGCGAAGAAACTTTGTAGCTTGTTACGAGATGTTTTACGTTTTCAATATATAATTATGTATTTAATATAATAATTTTTATTTACTTCGCGGAATGGGTCGTATTGACCATTTCCATTCGTGCAGCCCAGTAAAATCCAACCTTACAAGTGTAGTTATCAAGAGGTAAAAATCTAATATTATTCTCATTTTCATTAAAGTTAAAACATACACTTTTCAGTCATTACAATAACTATTTTTGTAATGTCATATACCTTCTTCTATCATTCAACCCATTACTATAATTATCATTTTTATTTAATGAAGGGATGAATGAAAGAAGGAAGTATATGACATTTTAAAAATCAGTTATGTAGTGGTTAAAAAATGTGTGTTTTTACTTACTTTTAGCTTTTAGTACAGACACCATCTCTCTAGGACCATTATTAATAGATATCATGAAGTCATGAAGAGTATAATGAGTGAATAATATAAATAGAGTTATGTGACCACAAAAAAGACCAACGAAAGAACTTAAAGGCCAAATATATCATATAAGCTTTTTGTTACCTCCTTTTTCCACTATTCTTTTGAATACAACTTTTTTTACAACCTTTGTAACTTAAAAATATTGATTCCATTATTGATTGTATAATGAAATTCCAAAGTTTGAAATACAGATTGTAGTGAATCCAAAAATAGAAAGTGGAATTTCTTTTACAGTATAGTTTCATATTTCATAATGGAAAGAAAATACAGTTTTATGTAGTTAAGTTCTCTGTTTATAATTATTGATACCACTTCTCTACTTGTTATAAGTCAATTATATTAGGAACTAGCTCAATTATTTTCTAATAACAATATTTTGATGGAGGATCATAAATTTTAATATTTATAGAAAGATAAAAAATAATGTTTATATAAAACATCGGTTGAAATTTTTATAACAAAAATTGATTGAAGCATGTAAACGTAATTAATAAGACATATAGTACACAAGAATAATTATCGAAATTTTCAAATAGTGTTGTATTCTATTAATATTTGGAAGAATCATCCAACTTATTTTATGGCCACTGTTTTGGACTAAAACTAAAATAAATAGAGGCAAATATTCATATAAAGATTGATGATATTGATCAATATTCATTTACTTTTCAAATAAAATGTTTAGGAAAGACGTAGTTTTGTACAGAATATAATATAAAATGTTGACTTCAACTTTAGAGGTTACAAAGAGGTTAAAATTACATTCAAAAGAGGATTATCTAAGAGAAGTTCATAAAATTATTCGTATAAAATCGTAAAAAGGGGCGAAACAAACATCCCAAATATTACAGAACAATACTTGCTTTCCAAACAAATATGTTACCAAAATATTGTCTTATTTTAATTTCAATAGCATTACGTGCAAAAGAAAAAATGCTTTTCTGAAACTATTAGTAATGTAACCAATTTCTTAAGAAAAAGATCAAGACTAATTTAGTTCACAATCTCTAGCTAATCAATTTCTCCTGTTCTTTATTAATTAGGGTTATTTTGATGTTTCTTCCATGTCTTGCTACCATGTTAGCAAAACCAATTAAAGAATTAATTAGAACGAATAAAAATATTTGCTCGATTAATTGGGTAGATTAATTTAAATTCATATTTTGTAGGTAGCCCTTCCGTTCATTAAGTAATTTAATGAAAATTCTCCATCGTAAAGGTAAAAAGAATATATTCCTTTTCATTAAAGCGTGTTTTAACTTTTAAGTAAAATTAAGTGAACGGCTACTTCTTGACATTTTCTGAACTCAAGCAAAATAAAATAAACTAGATCCAATTAATGTTTAAGGATAAAAAAACGCTTTCTTATGCAGTTCTTAGCATGTATGAATTTTTGGTTATTTGGGTCAGTTCCTGTGTAAAATTGAATTTAAAATTATTAATATGTAACAGAAGTCATAAGTACAACAAACTAATAAACAAACAGTATTATTTTCATTAATTTTCTCACTTTAATATTATATTTCCATTTTTTAACCTTTTCAGTTCTAACCGCCCCAAATTTTCCATGGTATTTAATAGGTAATCTAGGTGACACCTAAATATTTAGTGTGAGAAGACCAAGGGATTTGATGGCCATAGAGAGTTAACTGTCTACATTGTTTACGAGAGTGAAAAATCAAAGCTTATCTACATTCAGGGCAATTTTCCATTTAATCAACCATGTTTCAATTAGTGTTACGTGTTGTTGTATTATGTGCGTTATGGCGTTCATATTATTATGTTGAAAAATAATAGCTGTGTGGTCAGCAAATAGTGAGAGTTGTGTGTGTACGTGTTGTGGAATGTCATTAATGTAAATTACGCAGATCATTGGACGGCCGAGGATTTAAAGAGTCTATCAAATTAACATTTTAAAATTTTTGAATGGGATGACTATGAATATAGAGGCAAAAGTCCTTGTGGTGAAAGGTTTTTTTTTTTTTTTTTATTTCTAATGGGCGGGTACTAGGACATTATCCTTCTACCACTGAAAATGCCCTAAGAAGTACCTACTTAGCGTTACCCAGCGAGCACCTGTGGACCGAAGCCACGGAGGTGAGGTACTGAAATGACTGGTGTGGTGAAAGGTAAATAGACGAAAATCAAGTCAACGGTTTTAATCCACAATAATGCATTTCTATACTTGCTTTTCTTAATTATTATTGTGAACTAAAACCTTGATTTTCGTCTATTGGTATGCCTATGGTTTATTTTAAAACTATAAGCACTTTCTATTCACATTATATACATAGAAAATGAATTATAAATAAATGTTTATTCTAATTAAAACTACAAAATAGTGAAAATTTTGGAGTAGATAAGAATAACTATCTTTTTTTCGAATGAAATTTACACAATCATCAGCTAGTTTTAAAACTCTGGAATTCTCGGAAAGAATTTATTTTAATTTTTAATAATAAAATGTTTTCTAGATAAGTTAAACCTATTTCTGTTACACTAGTTTTCATTAATTTAAAATTTCAATAATTTCTTAAAAGATTATTTTTATACAATATAAAATTATTTACGGGGATTAGTTCTCATATTTTCAGCCATTCCATCACCTTTCTAAGAAAACCCCAAACCTACCAAGACCATCACCCAGACTTAAAGACCGGCAATCAAATTAGAGGAAACCATTTTTTTTTTAGCTCTTAAGCCATCTGTTATAATTTAATCACAATTTCTCAATTTAACGACCAGGCTTATCTTCTTAAGAAGACGGAAGAAGAAAACGCCGCTAAACCCCCAAATCCCAAAAACTTTTTCCAAACCTACTCCCACCCAGCGAAAAAAAGTAATTAGCGATTATTTTTTCTTCCCTCCCAAAAAAAACTTCCCTAAGTCCCCCTGCCCTGCAAAATAAGGTTAAATCTCAAAAAAGGAGGCAGTCTCTCCCCATAAATTATCCCCTCCCGAGGAACTTTATCTCAAAATTTTAACTCCCGTTTTCTTTAGGGGGTCTCTTGCTAAGCCCCCTCTATTATTAACAAATCAATATTCTCCCCCCTAAGATCTCCGCCTTCCTTTTAAGAGATAGCGCCAGGGTTCGGGTCTTTTAATCTTAAAGCAAATCTCCATTAAATATAAATTAGGATGTCAGCTGGTGTTGACTGTTCTTTTCTCGAAGCTTAGGGGGTTGCTGCACACATTAAGGCAGGTGCTCGCGCTCTGTGATAGAAGTTGGGTGGAAGATCCACAGGAGGTGGGTGTATCACTCCTCCCTTCCAGGATGAGATGATATCTTTCTTGTTTCGGGATTAGGGTGGAAGGTGGGTCGTTTCGGAGATGCTTAAATATGTCACCTGCTGTATGACGATCTATCGTGGCTGTTGTGCGTGTAGTCGTAAGTTCTGTTTCAGTGTAAAGGAAACTGAAGTTATGATAGAATTATGGTAAGGTAAAGACTAATTCATACTTTTCACTTTTGATATTCATTTGGGAGGAATCAGGTAAAAGTGTAAGCTTCACTCGTTACTACTTCAATTTTTATGTCAGCTACTGATACACAAAAATGAATCATCTCTCAGGATGAACGTGAAAAAAAATAGCTTAAACAGGGTCTTAAAAGGAGAGTGTTAGGAAAAATAAACTTAACTGTCAATCGTTTTTTTACAAATATGGAATCATATAAATAAAGCAAAAAACTAAGAAGGGACAACAAAAAATTGTTTTGTTTTAAATGCTTGATGATTACTTTTCAATATCCCAGGATTTTGTACTTAACAGACTGGTTAAAATTAGAGAGCCTGTATGCGAAAGAGAGGCGACAACTCAGTATAGCGCGCGCAGATCGGTAAACAGGTTTTCTGTTTGCCACAGGTTTCCCTCCATAGGATTAGCGTGGGGCGGCATGATACAGTTTGGACAGAATTGGATGCGCAGAGACGCTTTTAAGCGAGTTGTCGTCTCTCTCTCGTATATAGGCTCTCTAGTTAAAATGAATCAATCAAATAATAAATCTGGTTATAATAACATTAACTATAGTTAATGTTACAGCGAAAAAATCTTGTGCAAATGTTGACAACTCAATTGAAAAAACATATACCTAGTGTAATATACCTAGTGATCTTGATTTTTTTAATCGTTTTATATAAATAAATTTTCCGATTTCCTTGTTAATGATTTAAATAGCATTCCTTATTTTTCACCCATCTGGTTACCTTTGATTGATTCTGTAATTTAACTAGTAGCCTTTGTATTTTCACTCAAACTGTGTTTTCACTCAACTGTATTTTCACAGTATATAATATAATATACAAGGAGGGGCAAATAATTATAAGCCAGGCACCTCGACCAAAGGTCCATTGTGCCAACCTCCTGACTGAATACAGTCCCTGTCCGCAGACTCCTGAAAGGTCCCCAAAAGAACCAGACACAGAATAACAATTTGACTCAGTGTCACTAAAATTATTCCTCACCGAAACAGTAACTTTTCACAGTAACTTTTTGCCTTCACGTTTTGTTATAAATTGCCGATTCGATGTTTACATTCGTCTTTCAGTACTGATGAAGGGGATCCATTGATCCCCGAAACAATTGTCTACTGCTTTTAAACTTTTAAATTGTGTAAAATAAACGTTGTTTTTTCAATTGAGTTATAGTTAATGTTATATAACGCAAAAAAAGTTATTTTACAAACCTTACCAAGTTCTCCACGACAAAAATTCTGTAAAATATATCAAGTGTTAACAGAACTTTAATATTTCTTATCATTCGATATTACGATAAAAATTCTTTACTTCAAGTGTGTTAAAAAAAATTTTAGCCACCTGATTTTACTATATCACTATTTTTATCTTGTACGGAGCATATTTAGGACAGCAAAAAAACTACTTCGTTTTCATAATTTATTTAATGAGAAAATATTACTTACCTTAACCGACTGATAAACCTATTATCTTTAACAGGAAATCATGGGATATTAAAACACATTCCTAATCCTCCAACAAAATTTAATTTTCCTTCAAAGAAAGGTTTCCAAGTTATTGATTAAATGAGTTAAAATACCCTGATACTCTTATTCAAAAGACACATTAAACAAAAAGACACTGTCACCAAAATCACTGCTAAACTTAAAAGTATGAAATAAAGCACACCTTCTTTATGGCTCTTCAAACTTTGAAAAGCTCGTTACAAACTAAAAAAGATGATTCGGTTAATTATTTAAAAAACAAATCTCTCCGACGAGTCATTTTCGAAACACTTACTGGATCGGAAACTGCCCGGACTTGCCACACCACTTATAAAACACTTCACTTTTTACGAAAGGAGCAAATTTTGAAGAAGTTATCATCCTTAAAGGATGACTGCACTCTTAAACCCTCCCTTTCCAGCTTCCATAAACTTCCAAAGTGATGTCAAACAGAAGCCCACCAAGAAAGGATTAATATACTTCCCCTCCCAGAGCAACGAAAGTAAAAAAAGGGGGAGAAACATTTCCAATTTCCCACCTCTCCTGGAAACTTTTCGCTAATTTTGTCGTCGTCTCCGATAAACTCAGGAGTCAACATTCGGAGTTAGATTTTAAAAGCGCCAACGCCGTTTTCAGGGCAACTAAAATTTAACGCAAACTTTACACTATCTCCTCGGTAATAGCAGAGTTAGCAGAAGGGGATGATAAAAAATGGAGGACGGGTTGCTGGAGAGAGGAAATCTCCTTTTTTTAACCCGCCAATGAATGGAGAGAGCGAGGCCTTGGTTGGTGCGCCGATCATTTATATGAGCTGCAACCGAAAGTCGTCAAAAAGACCATTTTACTTTGATCGTATGCTCATGGGAGGACTTCCTCGGTTAAAACACCTTTATGGTTGCCAGATTCAGTTTGTGTTTTTACCCTTCGTAATTAGTTTTGAGCAGGAGGAGGAGGAAGGAGTGCTCGCGTTCGCTTCACTCCACTTCATAAAACTGGTCCAAAATTATTTTTGCTTTTTTGGGTCGAGAGGATGGCATTATCTCCGTATATTTAAATAAGTCGGAATAAATGTTAAAATCGCCGCAGCCTCCACCGTGCTTTCATTTATGGGGAAACATTTTTTGATATCGTTTTTTGGAGGGAAAAATATATCGTCAAGGTTTGTTCGTATGCGTCGGTTTTATATATATATATTCTAAAGAATTATTTTCAAGTTAAATTCAAGTTTAAGCATATTTGATCAAGTACGTATCATAATTAGTTTTTTGGTGATTCTTTCGACATTTTCGCGTGTTAATGTATTTTAGAAGTAGATTAAAAGTCGGTAAGAATTAATGTCTTGTTTCTTTTCTTTTCGTTAAAAGTAGCAACCAAGATTTTATCAGAAAGAAAATGTAACCCGAATCGGTTATGCTTTCGAAACTCGTGATTTTTTAAGGTAAAGAAACGTTAATAACTTTTCCTCACATTTCAGAAGTAACTTTTTTCAAACACACGCAAAGCATTACTTTTAAAGTTATTGAAGCAGAGCAATTGGTATTTACTTCCGAAACAAAACTAAAAGAACGGTGGGAAGTAGGGGTTTTTTATTTTCTTTATTTAAAAAAAATAGTTTCATACATTTATAGACATCCATAAAGGTTCATGACACTTAATTGTGTTTTCCTTTTAATTCTAGTTGACAATTTACTTCTATAATAACCAATTTGAATGAAGATTGCCTTTTGTATTTTATAACAGTTTTTAAGAAACATTTTTCAAAAAAAGAACAAAGTGAGCGAATGTGTCCATACAGATAAAATAATATTTTATGAACTTTTTATCATTTAAAACAAGTTTTCTGTTGGGACATTATTGAAAATTATGAGTCGTGGAGGTATAGTTCAATGGGAATTTTTATGTACCTGTTTTTGTGCTGTGGATAGGGACCGCATAAAAGAGAAATGAGTAAAAAACTTCGCACAAACTTCGTGAGTAGCTATAAAAAATATTTTTCGCAACACAATTAGATTAATTTTTTTATACGGTGGATAGAGACCGCATAAAAGAAAAATACGTAAAAAACTTCGCACAAAACTTCGCGAGTAGCTATAAAAATATTTTTCGCAACACAATTAGATTAATTTTTTATACGGTGGATAGAGACCACATAAAAGAAAAATACGTAAAAAACTTCGCACAAAACTTCGCGAGTAGCTATAAAAATATTTTTCGCAACACAATTAGATTAATTTTTTATACGGTGGATAGAAAAATACGTAAAAAAAAGAAAAATACGTAAAAAACTTCGCACAAAACTTCGCAAGTAGCTATAAAAATATTTTTCGCAACACAATTAGATTAATTTTTTATACGGTGGATAGAGACCGCATAAAAGAAAAATACGTAAAAAACTTCGCACAAAACTTCGCGAGTAGCTATAAAAATATTTTTCGCAACACAATTAGATTAATTTTTTTATACGGTGGATAGAGACCGCATAAAAGAAAAATACGTAAAAAACTTCGCACAAAACTTCGCGAGTAGCTATAAAAATATTTTTCGCAACACAATTAGATTAATTTTTTTATACGGTGGATAGGGACCACATAAAAGAAAAATGCGTAAAAAACTTCGCACAAAACTTCGCGAGTAAGTATAAAAAATATTTTTCGCAACACAATTAGATTAATTTTTTTATACGGTGGATAGGGACCGCATAAAAAAGTTTCACGTAGGACCGTAACGGAAATCCTCGGAGGGATTTCCGTTACGGTCCTACGTGAAACTTTTTGTTCATGAATTGAGAAACCGTTTCTATACGAATCGTAAGCTTTTTAAGTTACCACGGGTTCGGCGACGACTGTTATTTCACTAGACTAGACCCTTGTATATGTCTCGGTAGTCAGACATACAAGATTTTTATAATATTCCAATTTTCATACACCGCACAAAAAATTTAAGAGAAAATGGGACAAATAAAAAGTTCCACAAAAAGCACCTCACAAAAACAGGTTTGACTGTTCTTCATGCAAATAATCTGGTTGTGCCCAGTTAGGCGGACTTGTTGAAACACCTGTATTCTACTGCTTTGATTACAATCAAAACCCTTGCATTTGACACTTTTCTAAATTTCCATGTTAAAGAAATGGTAATTTTTTCAAGAAAAAACTTATTTTATCTATCTTAAACTCTTTTTAGCAAATGCGGTATTGAATGAAAATATTTTGTTTATTTATAAATCTTTCCAAGACATATAAGCATTACTATCAATAAAATTCGCAAAACAGATGGAAGCAATTTTTCTGCATGAGCTGATCGCAAGTTGTTTATTCCTTCCAAATCGATACCAATCTCCAAACGACGCAACTCTTAAATTCAATCTTAATAACATATTCTATTTTGTCTCTCTCTCTCTCTGTCAGCAAGACGTCGGCATATCCTTCGCAAACTCCAATTTCATACCACACCGATAATACGATCGCATTACTACAGCAACGCGAAATTTACAACGCAAATCCACTTCTTAACTCATGCGATCCGAAAAAAACTCTCGTCCCCAAAACATCTCCGCAAATAAATCCATCCATTAAACCCGACTGAAGAGAGGCATCTTCTTCGAGGCTGCGGCTTCAATCACCCGCGCGCACAAATCGCCGCAGATTAGCAGGTGGGGTGTGGCAGGGCGACCCCAAGAAAACGCACCGACCCAATTAGGGGACGTCGTCTCTCTAGGGGTCCCGTTCCGGGGACCCGAGATTTTCCATTTAAATTCTTAGTCAAAATCCGATTGCGACCAGAGATTACTGAAACCAATTTCGTATCGGGGAATGCAATCACCAGAGGGGGGAGGGATTCCGAATCCCTTCCCAACCCCCCAGTCTCTCGTCGAACACACGTGATCAGTTGTATGGGATGAGTAACTACCGGAGAGAAGTAAAGTTTTACCTTGGCATGACGCAAATGCGGTATTAGTTGAAATGTATGGACCCCGGAACTTTACAAGCCTTTTTTTCATCCCGGGATGAAAGAAAGCTCGATTCTTTTCCCCGGGAAGATTAGAGTTTTAAATCTTTCAGGGATGAGGATCAGAGGAGGGTCCGAAGGAAAAAAAATAATGATAAATAAGATTCCCTCCTATCTCTTTCGCCCGCCGTTGTTGTTTGTCTTTGTTTTATCCAGGAGGAGTTTCTGCAGGGGTAACTGTTGTAACTGTTGCTGTAATTAAGCGGGCCGTCTTGTTTTGCTCCCCGCGTGCCTTAAGTTATGTATGAGAAGAGATGGGAGGCAGCTTAGTGATGAATTTAAGGATGAAAATGCCGTCGGCAGGTTCCTTACTGATTAAAGAAAAACAGCTAAACTCGAGAAGAGAGGAGATTCGAACCAAACAAAAGGATTTCGAGGGGAGATTTGGAAAAGAGACATCCCCTGCTCTTCCCATTTCAAAAATAAACGGATCATACGCAGAGAAGGATGTAGAAGTGGCGAGGATTAGAAGAAGGAAGGAGAGAGGTGCTCTTCTTTCTCTTTCCTCGGGATTACGCCGCAGTCCTGGAAATATTTCGGGAATTTATACATTTACACGTCCTCTAAACAGAGCTCTGCTTTATTTTTGCAGCGGGCGATATATTTTGTGCGAGGGGATGATGAATTATTATGAACGAGAAGAAAGGACGCTCTGGCGTCTTCTTAAGAAATTGATTCATTCGGTGTGGAGAAAAGATTTGCGACGCGCGTCGCTTGTGCGCGATTACCCTGAGTAAATAAATCTCGGGACAAAAGAGAGCGCCTGAAATATTAAATCAGCTAAATACCTTAATCTTCTCTCGAAGGCCCGGATTTCTTTTCTTATTTCATAATGCAAACATAAGTGGAAACAAGAATCTGTGGAGATAATTTAGGAGATTTTGATCGCGTGTGTTTGAGCTTTTTCTCGAGAAATTTTCGCTTTTTTTGAAAAACGTAAGTGGTATTATTATTCTGTTTGGTGAGCAGCAGTGCTTGGCTTGTCACTGTATAGCAATTTCAATTATGTTCGAGACAGAGTTTTATTCTGATGAGGAAGGCTGTTCGGAGAAAGTTCGCTTTGAGTTTGGGATGTAAATTGCCATAATAAGAGTTTGTTTTCAAACAAAGTAACGGTTACACGATATTTGGTTTAGTCTTCGTGGCTTCTTTAGAAGGTGTGCAAGATATTTGTTTGCCCATCGATGTGGTTTCTTTTCGTTTTTCCCTTTTAACCTATAGTAGAACCTAACCGTTATCATGCTGAAACACTTTCGCAACACTAAGTAAATACAAGGATTAACATTTATAATCAAATGCGTGTTAATTTTTTTACGATTTTGTTGTACGAGTAAAATATGGTGTTATACATAGTGTTGCTTAAAATTAGAAATAGAAAATGTGTTCCTATAGTGTTTTCGATCAAAACTTAAGAACACAATACTTAACACTTGAACACATATTTTACAACACATTTCTTAATAGAGCACATTTCTAACACTTTTCAAACGTACTTCAGAACACTATCACAACATAATAAGATGTTTAAGTGCTCTACCTAAAAACACAACTGAAGTGTTTTTATTTTGAGAACCAAAAAAATTTTAAAATTGTTGACTTTTCAGTGAAGCATTTGCAACATGGTATTCATTATTTAATGCTGAGTATGGATTTTTTTTATTCCTGCCTCATCACACACACACACCCACACACACACAACATTTAGATTTGTTTTTAACATTACGAAGAAATAAAACTTATATATAGTATTTATCAATGAATCGTATGGGGTAATGGTCTGATGCATTATGACGCCAAAAGTTAAACATTTAGATTGCTTATAACTTATTATACTCAGTTGCAACTTAACTTGAGCCTGTAGAAATATGCTGAGAGCAACCAAAGAAAGTAGTTCCCCACGAGGTGTCTTAATTTTGAGTGAAATTTAGAGCTTTAATTTTGAATAATGATTAGTTTTTTTAAATCCACGTATATTAAACATCTTTTCATCCCGATATGCATAAAATGTTCAGTATTATTATTTTTTTAAAGTGGCGTAACGCTTAGTAGTACAACTCGCTCTCAAACTCGCCAGCCAATAAGAGCTTCTAGCAACCCAGCAGGCTTTCTGTTTACTCAGATTTTCTTCCACGTGGCCATGACGTCAGGCTCAACATAAGTTGCATTCCAGTATAATATCCCTCACTTGGGCAATGTTAGCGAACGAATAGAGCGCTTGCTTAGCATACGTACCCAACATTCAGTTTTACTTCGAAATATAGAGATTATCCCTTATTTTATTAAGTGCACCTACACATTTCTGCCTTACGTGTTTTCTCTAAAATCCTGCCATCAGTGATGCAGCCAAAGGGGAAGATTCGGGGATATATCCCCCTCCCAAAAAATCTTATGTTAATCTGTTCTGGAAAATGGACTATTTTTAATTCATATCCCCTCCTAATTCGAAAATATCCATCCAAATTTGCTCTTCTGGTTACGCCATTGCCTTGAAGAAACAGTTTTGAAAGGAACGATATCACTGAAAACAAACTATCTACGTAAAGATTTAGTCTGACTGTTGTAGAAAAAGATAGTTTTACTTGAAGAATCTATATGAGGGATGAATGCAAACCCCCTGTTTTAAAAACAGCACATAATTTAAAATACCACGTTGAAAGAATAGCTAATCAACCGTTTTATCAAACTTCAATGTTCTCTCAACATACACTATTTCAACATCATCTTTCAACGAGCAGTTTGAGTCTTCATATCGATCCAGTTTTTCCAGGAATTGAATATCAAATAAAGACGGGGTGTTATTTAATTTCCATGAAACAACTTTTTATTCGAGATTCCCCTCCAAAACTCAGCGACTTACACTCTTTTCCTCGCAAATCCCTTTTGTGGAAGAAGGGACGAGAAGTTCCCGTTTAAAGTTTTTCCGTCTTGAAGCCCTCTGGGCAGTAACACACCCTTGTCTTTGGTTACCATAGAAACGGGATCTCAGCTTCTCTGCCACACACGGGATATGTAATTTTTTCCTCTCAGCATTTTTCATTTTTTTATTATTTTTCTCCGAAACTAGGAGTAAAAAAAACTCTCCCTTCTGCAACTTACTTCGGAAACTGAAAAGTATTTTTACGGGGAGCCTTTGAAAACAGTTTCTCTGCCGCCCCTGTCAAAACACTGAGGTCTTTTCCAGTCGTTTGGGAAAGGAACCATTTGTGTTTTTCTTTGTCATGGGGATCCGCCATGCAGATTGCTGCTGGGATACATGCTCCAAGGAAAGCGGGGTTACGTTTTCTGGAATTTTTAATAGTTTTTTTTTACTCCCAAACGTCGAATTTTGAAAAAAAGCTATTTGATTAAAGGTGTTATTTATCTGGTGAGCTCGTGTTTATAAGAGCTGAATCCAGAAGATATGAAGGAGTTACATTTAAAATGCATATTTTTTATGATTATTAGCATGTAGTAAAATAATTACTTGTTCATAAAACTTTGAAAAATGACTGTTTTTCCTGAAGGTTTGTATAATCATACTTTTTTCACAGAAAAGGTTAGGTTAAACGGTCCAATTCCGTTATCAGCCCCGCTAAATATTGCACTGGTGGTTTGGACGCCAAATAATATTAGAAATATCATTCAAAATTGCAAAGTATAGATTAAAATATACTGTTATATCAATGAAAACCATAAAAATCTGGCGATGTTTGAATTTTTTTGAGTTTAAAAGGATATTTAGCGGGACAGATAGTTTAACGGAATTGAATCAGACAAAAATATAAAACAAAGATTCCACATAAACATTAACCAGACCCGTTAGTCAAACTTGCTTAAGGAGATCTTCCAAAAAATGAAACTTAAAAGAGTAATATGAACCTGGACCACATACTCCCACTCTTAAATAATCCCTTTGTATTAATTGCATGAATGAAAAACTATTATTTGTATCATTATTCTAAAAAATCAAATTGTCCTTAATTTTCGGACACGAGTGCAGTGGGTTAGTTTGTTAATAGGCAAGATTCATTGGCCTTAGACTTAAGGTCAACGCTTCTTCCAGGTTTCCTTTGATTGTTACAACTTTCACAAAGTGTTTTTCATCGAATTATAGATGCTGCCATCATATATCGCCATCCCCACAATTTTGCCATGTCTCTGAAGGGGAGGGAAACAGTCTCCAGAGACCTGGACCCATGGTAAACTGCGCCATGACCGACCACTGGACCTTCGGACCCACAGACTTAACAAAAACGTACTTCGCATGGGATCTTTGGTTGTGTTGGGAATCAAACCCGGGACCTTCCGATCCCGAAGTTGATGTCTTAACCACTAGTCTCCCCACGCCTGGCTCCCGAGTGCAATTGATGCATTTAATGATAGCAAATATTCAGTTTTAAAAATAAATTTATTTGATTTATTAATTAATATCGACGACCTGGATCTATATTTTTCACAGCAATGAAGCATATTTATTTAATTATTTGTCTACCAGCTTTCTGCCATCATTATTCAACTATTTATTGTTTTAAACACTTTTGTGTTCTGTGTTGTTGTAATTTCCAATATATTATTTGATTATATAATTTCTTTTTCGCCTGTACGGGATGTTCCTTCTTTTCTGTTTTTGTTACAGGTGTAATAAAGTTTATTCTTCTTATAGAAATATGCAGAGTAAATTTTATTTTTTCCAAGAGCTTTTAAATAGGATGCTCTATATCTTGCACCTCAAAATTAAAATAAAACACACAAAACAAACCTAAACTATTGTTGATCCCATTCAAATCATTAAAAGACTACATAAGCAAAATCTCCTCAACAAACACTAACGAAAGAACACACGGGAACTCCCAAGTAAAACCCTTTCGCGTTTCTCAAGCGTGCGATATCCCGTCAAATTAATCTTCCTTAAACGCTTTTCAAGTGCGAAAACAAGTGCAGCAGTTCGGACCTCCTCTTCCGAAGGGAGGGGTGTGAATTTATCACGTTTCCTTGGTTACCATCACCTAAATCAGTGGAAGAGTTCGGGGACTCCCTGGCCTCATCCGTCTTCTCTAGGCCCCAATGACGAGTCCGATTTTTTTTCACCACTTTAGCCTCGCAACTTCGCCCGCTTATGCATCTTGAGAGGAGACCTTATTGTAAGTGGGAAAGGGAGAAAAAAATGGGATTTGCGAGTTTTTTTTTAATCTGGTGATGAACTTGTGAGAGCATTCTAATGTTGGGTTGAGTTTTATTTCCATTTTAATGTAATTGAGGTGTCTCTTTTTTAGGATTTAAAAAATGGTTTAGGTTTAGAGATTTTATAGTTGTGTTTTAAGGTTTATGTAAATAATATATTTTGATGCATAGTAGAATTTGAAAGTTTTCTTTAACATAGAAAAGGAAGCAAGTAGTCCAAATTCATGTTTTTTCAAAGTAGAAAATCAAATCAAATCAAATTTATTTTCTAATAATATGCAGAGTGTTTCAAAAGTCCGTTTCATGGCTTTTATTTGGAGCCAACGTGTCCTAGGGTCATGGAAGTAATGTCTACCCCTAGGTAAGTGACCCTGGAGAATCTATTGAGATGACTTACAGGGCCCCTAGCGGCGAAATAAAAAAGTTAGAAAATTTTATTTAAAAACTATAGAAGATGGATTAAAAACCTCAGTGAGAGTATTGTTGCCAACGTTATGATGAACTCACAGAAAAAAGTTTCATGAAAATAACTTAAATATTCGCGGAGATATTAGCATGTGAAAATATCACTTTTTCAGACCTCAATCAGTGTTATTGTGTAGTTTTGTGTTTTTTTAGTTTAATAAAGGCAAATTTTAATCAAAAAATTGAAAAAACTTACAAATTTATGAACTTTTTCTTTTTTGAGGTCTGAAAAAGTGCTATTTTCACATGCTAATATCTCTGCTAATATTCAAGTTATTTTCATGAAACTTTTTTCTGTGAGTTCTTCATAACGTTGTCAACGATACTCTCCTTGAGGTTTTTGCTCTATCTCCTATAGTTTTTAAATTATTTTTTTAAACTTTTTTATTTCGCCGCTAAGGGCTCACTTACCTAGGGGTAGACCTTACTTCTGTGACCCTAGGTTTGAAGGACACTTTGGTTCCAAATAAAAGCTGAGAAACGGACTTTTGAAACACCCTGTACATAAAAATTTTACAGTAGTTTAAAAAGTTATCGATTTTATTTCCGTCTGAAAACTTAATGAATTTTCAGAAGTGTGAAACTGACAGAAGGGTTTTAAACCTATCATTAAATAATATTTCCGAAAGTACTGCATAAATTAAAAAGATTGACCGATTAAAATTCATTAAACTATAAGGACAAATGAACCTGGATATATTAACTTCGCAGAATAAATATAATTTGATCCATCCACTGGTTATAAATTAAAAGTTAAACAGTATTTTCCTTTTGTTGACATGACAAATGTAAAAATTTGAAATACTAAGCAAATGAACTACAGTTTTCACTTCCAATATTAAAACTAATCGATTGTAAAATACGTAGTGCCATATAATGAGTCAGAAATTTCATTTAATTAAAGGGGCTTTATCTGCTTATGGTTTATAAAGATTTTTTTAAATTTTTCTTTAATTCTTTTTTTTTGTTTGGCTAAAAAGGTACAAAATCGCATAGTAAACATCGTGCTCAAAAATAATGAGATAAAAAAATTCAAAAGTATGAAAATGTACAGTATAAGAAAGAATATTAGGTTGGTAAACATTGATCTTATAATAATTTCTGTAAACAGTATTTTAAGACACAGTTGGGATATATAGACTTGTAAATAAAACAATCAATAGGAACACTATTATCATGTCCAATACTTACTGAGAACAATGAACATATGTAAATTTGGAGAAACATATTAGTTTTTCTAATTTTGCTTGTATGCAAAATGCTAATAGTAATTAGATTTTATGTTATAGACCTGAAAAAACAATGCTAAAATCCATGTTTGGATAGATTTATTTTCCATCCAAAAAATCTTTAAAATATTTTTACTTTAATCTTTTAAATATTTTAATAAATTTAATGGGACATTGAAGTTTAGAAATCTTAAACTAAAATATGACTAAAGTATGAAGATGGCTTAATTGTAGGAGAAAATCTCAGGGAAAAGAATTACTTCAGGTAAACTTATTCTACACTGCTGTGCAAAAATTAAGGACGGAACTGTTTTTTCAACGTAACACCTAGTAGAATTATTGTTCATCCATGAAAATCATAGCAAATGATGTTTATTGGGTGATAATACAGGGCCCGAGAACAAATTTTCATTATCAATATTTTAAGGGGGTAAATGGACCCTCCATTGATAATGGAGTTCCATTACACATTTAGAGCTGTGGCAGAAAAGTCTATTTAATAGGTATTTAACCGAGAAATTTAAGTTTTTTGCAATGAATACGATTATTCCTGAACTCAATGCATATTTTTAAACGTTTGTGCTGCCTTTAAATGATATTTTTTAGGTTTTATTGAGAGATATCAGTCTAATAACCATTTTTTGGCAGGTTTTAGCTTCTGGGTCATTTTTGGTATGTGGTATCTTAGCGTTAACCATGTTTTTAGTAGGTCTCACATGTGCCTAATTGCGTTTGGATCTGAGGACCTGAAAAGTAACTTTATTCTTATAATATCGTTACTTATGAACAACTTTGAGATAGTGAAATTGTGATTTTCTGCAGCTTTTTCAGTAATAAAGAGAATTCCTTGACCCGTAATGTCTTCTAAAAGAAGCAAAAGGGACATGAGAACACAAGTAAGCAATTTCAGATATCAGTTAAAATTTCTGTGCTGTCTAAGGGGTGCTGAAACGGCACAAAGAATTGCATAGTTTCACAGAAAGGACATCTGTTTATTAACGTTCAAAAAAATAAGTATTTTTTGTGTTTATGGACTTATACATGTCTGAAAAGAAAGATATATCTGTAAAAATATCCCCATTATCTTTAAAATGAAGTTTAAAGAGATCGAATTTCTCCTTTGAGTCTGTGTTATCCTTATAGACATTTCAACACCCCCTATTCTCAAAAGAGATTTTCCATGATGTCTGCAATTGCATACCTGTATTCTCAGGGTCCATTTGCTTCTTTTAGAAGACATTCCGGGTCAAGGATTTCTCTTTATTAGTGAAAAAGCTGCAGAAAATCACAATTTGACTATCTCAAATTTTATCATTAGAAACAATATTGAAAGAATAAAGTTATTTTTCAGGTCCCCACACCTAAACACAATCAGGCATATGTGAGACCTACTAAAAACATGGTTAACGGTAAGATAAAATTACCAATGGCTTACCAAAAATTACCCAGAAGCTGAAACTTGCAAAAAATGATGATTAGACCGATATCTCTCAATAAAACCTAAAAATGCAATTTAAAGGCAGCACAAACGCTTAAAAATATGAATTGAGTTCAGGAATAATCATATTCCTTGCAAAAAACTCAAATTTCTCGGTTAAATACCTCTTACATAGACGTTTCTGTCACTGCTCTAAATGTGTAATGGAACTCCATTATCAATGGAGGGCCCATTTACCCCCTTAAAATATCGATAGAGAAAATTTTTTCTCGGGCCCTATATTCTCACCCAATAAACATCTTTTGGTATGATTTTCATTAATGAACAATAATTCTACTAGGTGTTATGTTGAAAAAACAGTTCCGTCCTTAATTTTTGCACAGCAGTGTATGTAGATATCGTTATGTGTATGTAATGAGATAGCCGATATTCTGGCCAAAGAGGGTGCCACTGAACCATTACTATCTCTCGGGGCCCTTACTTCCTCTGAGATCTATTCAAAAATAAAGATATCCAACCGGAAAATGTTTGCAAATACTCCGCTTCACTCGTGGTATCCTGAAAAGTCTCCAGGCAGTGCCCTTGTCCTTAGAGGGGATAGGCCCACCCAGGTCAAACTCAGCCGACTTAGGAGTGGACATATTGGGAGCCTTAAATTTTTAAACGGTGAAAAGACTTTTCAGATCTGCACTAAATGTGCATCAGCTCAGGCCACCCCGGCACATCTTTTAGAGTGCATGGGACTAACTGTGAGGGACCTTCTGACTACTCCTCTTTTGGTGTATGATTTTTTAGGGATTTACAAACTCTTGGACTTGGTCTAGCTTCGACTAGACCAAGGGGAATTAGTAACAACAACAGATATCTTTATGTCACATATTTTAATAACACTAATTTTATTCACAAAACATAATTTACAAATATTCAGATCATTGGTACCTTTAAAAATTAGTTAAATTTAATTACTATACAGTGTCTACCTATCGCTCAGATGTAAGTCGATATCACAATTTTACAAGCATTTCTTGATTTCATTGCAGGAAAACATTCGTCTGAAACAAATGTATGCTTCCATTTAATCTTATTTAAATGTGTTATTCTATAATTTTTCTTATTCCTTTAATTTTATACTAGATGAGAAAGTAAAAAAGAATAAATTTAAGTACGTTTATAAATGAATCGTCAGTTGGAAGAAGGGAATAAGTCCAAAAACGAAGTTTTGAGAAAATCGATAAAAAAAACTGCATAAGTAATAAAATTTTCATTGTATAACTACCAAATTTTTACTTAAAGTTCAGAACCCTATTTAAAAAACAGAGCAATCCTCAAAACAAATATAAGTACATTCAAAAATATGTTACAGTCAAAATAAGTTGATGTACTTATTCCCTTATTCCACCTTATGAAATTTTTCTGATGAAAAAATCTTAAAAAAACCCTAAATTCACATTTAAGTCATATTTCTCTTTAGTTTAGACCACAAAAGGGTGAAATAAAAAGAATAAGACAAATAAAATTCAAAATTATAGTTAAACTGAGTTATTAAAGCAGTATCAATGGAGTGAGTGGATATGAATGGAGTCAAACATTTCCTGCATAAAGAAGTTTGAAAAAAAAATGAAAATTAAGAGAACATTTTATTTTAACTTAGTTTACAGCTCAAAGAATATGAAAAGAAAGACAAATTAACTTTTATTCAAAATTAACTTAAAAAATACAATGAATGAACATCGATTTCACAAATTCAAGGGGCGATATCTCCCTATTAAAAGGGTTAGTTATTTTCCCCTCTTTTCACCCATGTGTAGAGCAAAGCTAGGAGATTGTTTTGAGCACAAAAATTTAATTTGTCATTTTTTGGACTTATTCCTTTCTTCAAACTGACGATTCAAATATCAAACGATAAATGATAAAATACGTTTTCTTTCAGTTTTTAAATAAATTTGCTCACATTTAATACTGTGGTATGAAATCTGAATTAAACTTATGAATTAGGAACTTAAATTAAAAAAATAATATATTATTTTGTGTTTTCTTTGTAAGTAAAAAAACTTTAGTAGATACTCAAAACAACTTTTTGATAAAAAAAATTCTCCAATAAATATTTTTAGTCTATGATTAGTCTAAATATGAATCCATAACACCCAGAATAGAAATAAAGTATCAATTAACAAAAGCAAGCCTTATTTTTGGTTCAAAAATTTTAACTCAACACGAATAGTCAGAAATTATTCCGAACAAACCCAAAAAAGAGCATGTACCCTGTCACTCAAAGATATCCACTGCAGATTTCTTAAAAAAAAAAACTCCCTGAAGATCATCCAAGGATGGGAGAAAAAAACAAGAACATCCATAAAAAATCTACCGAATCAAAGTCCACTGAAAATTTTCCCGAGTTCGGCAAGAAAAAATATATTCAGAAAACTCTTAACCGTTGCAAAAGAGAAAAGATAGGAAAAAAGATGCAGATCTCAGGAGCGAAAGATAAGAAAAGTAAAAGAAAGCTAACACAACCCATGGAAAAAAGTATGTATGGATCCAGAACTCTCGGCTCTCCAATTTTTCTTAAGTTTTCGTTTCTGGACTGGAATCTGCCTGGGGATATGAAAGTGGTATGGGTATTTCCTTTCCTCTCTCCCTAAACTTTATCCTTCAATAATTGAGATGCTAGACTTTTCGCCAGTATCATCTTCAAACGGGATACATATTTTTCGATCCAATGTTACCTTTGCTTGTTTTACTTAAGATTTTTTTTGTTGGAAGAGATTCTTTGTTTATTAGAATCTAGGTGTGAGAGACCCCGTAGCAAATATCTGTAAAATTGAATAATAACAGCTTGAATATTTTTATAGTATTTCGGATTTTTTTAATTGGGTAGGCATTACTTAATTTTTAGTACTTAAAAAATAAAAAATACGTGTGGTTACATTCTCATAACTCACAATATTTTCTAGAAATATCAAAAGGAGTTTTTGAAGCAAGTAGACGAGAACAAGTTTCGAGCGGTTTTGTTTTGCCTTTTTAATGTGGTTATAAGTCAATTAAATAGATTTTAGAATCATCAATAAAGTGTCAAACTGATGTATATTTTATCTCGATTTTTATTCAATTTATTATGTTTTATTTCAATTGAAAATCATGATTATTTATGTGAGATACGATTTTGCCAAGATAATATTTAATTAATAAGAAAATTTATAATTTGATCGAAAAAAATTAAACTCTAACATCACCAAAACATCTTTCACACCTCGCCAAAACCATCCAATCTACTCAGGCGATCTCTTCAGTATCTTCAGTAATCGAAGTAATCTCTCCGTTTGCAAATTGGCGATTCAAAATATAAAAATATTTTTGTCATGAGAAACATAGCAAAAAATTTTTATATTTTGAATATAATTACAGAATTCAAATTAAAATTATGATCACCAGTAATGATTTAAACGTGTTTTTTATCGCACAAAGTATTCGTTTTCGATGAAAAACACTGTTTTTCAGTCTCCATAATTATTTTTTCACACCCTGGATGTTATATTAAGATGAATATTAGAAAAGTTAAATGCAAATAAATTATCAGTAAAATAATTTTTCAGCATTGAATATCATTAGCTTATTGAATTAGATACATTTATGAAAAACATCTGATAATAAGGAAAGAACGGCGCAAGTTCAGAGGTGCGGATGCGCCAAGTTTTTAGCGGTAAAGATGACTAATATGGTAACCCTAACTAATGTTAAGTGAATGATTTGGCTTCTAAATGTGCCGCTAAACAGCCAAAATTCGCCAAGCATCCGCACCTCTGAACTTGCGCCGAAAGAATAAGGAAAAATTCGTAATGAGGAAGTTGCATGATTTTTTTTATATTTTTTTAATCGATTCTTCATGCAAAACGAAAAAATCTATGATCTTCTTTTTGTAAATAAAGTCCCAGAAAACCAATAAAAACCTCTATTAATGAGCTACGAAAGTTGATTGGACAATCTACAACTTAAATTTAAAAATTTTTAAATAGTATTTTATGTAATACGTATTAGCTTTTTATACTGCTTTGAGAAATCTCATTCATCTACACTACACCTAATAAATTTTAACATACCACCAAGAACAGTTAATTTATTATAAATTAAACTTCATAAGTTAAAACGAAATTTTAGTATTTGAAGAGACTACTTATAGAAGTGTAAAAGTTTGTAACAATACTCACAGTTAAGAAGTATTCAAGGCAAGCAGTAGAGTTCAAAATTCATCAATTCCAGCTGTAAAAACTCCATACACCATCTTTAAAAAAGTAGAATATTTAAATTTCAGTTATTTAATTAGTGGTAGGTAAATATACATCTATTTAAAAGAACTCATAAAACATGCATTTTTATTGAATTCAAAACTAAACAAACTTCTTGCAATTAGAAAAATTCAAGGATATAAGGATGTATTTTTATTAAAAGTTGATTTTTTATCATATGCCCTAAATCAGTGGTTCTTAAACTGTGGTCCGCTGACCCCTGGGGGTCCGTGAGTTTACCATGAGGAATTCCTCAAGTTACTTTTAGAATTCCCTAGAGAGTCAAAATTAGATGACACATTAGTTTTAAGAGGCAAATTTCAAAAATTATAATATTTTCCTTGAAATTTCCAGACCCTCACCTTAGAGACTTGGAGCAATTCAAGGGCGTATGTAAGGGTGGGTGAAGGGGCCTTGACCCCTCCTGAAATTTTGACTTGGTGTAACAAAACAAGTTAAAACCCTGTTTTTTTTTATCAAATTACCGAATCTCCTTTAGTCCTCTTGGTACTTTATTATTATAAACTTTTTAAAAATAAGTTCATCAAAGTTGAAATCCCACATTGTCTGAAATTCAGACGAAGTTATCAAAACCATGTTAAAATCTTGTGTGTTTTTAGAAACAAATTTATCTAAAACTTTTCTGAGGATGACCTCCCAGATACCTTTTTGTTCTTAAAACTCTATTATTATAAACTATTTTTACATAAAGTTAATCAAAGTGCAATTCTAACATAAAAATTTATATTAAAAAATTCTAACTAGGGGTATCAAAACTAATTAAAAACCTGTTTTTCGAGTTGAATTTTCAAAAATGTTCTGGGGGAGGACCCCCAGAAATTAAGTTCCCTAAGACGCAAATTCTACTTAAAAATGTACTAAAAAGCTACTTGGACGTATAAAATATAAATGAGGGGTTGAGGGATAATTTTTGTCCCCTCCCGAAATAAATTTCTATATACGCCTCTGGAGTAATTGTAAAATTTATTATAATTTATATACTAATTTTAATTAATCTAAAACTCGAAACAAAAGTCTGGTTACGGCTGTTGGTGTTTAAAATGTTGGTGGTCCGCGATACCTGGCTGCTACATAAAGGGGTCCGTGACGATAGAAAGTTTAAGAACCACTGCCCTAAATTGTAATACTTCTTGACAAAAATTAAGATTTCACGAAGAAATCATAAGTTATTCATTCGGAATTTAAACGTTTTTAAAGACTTAACTCTTAATTTGATAGTCAAAAATTTAAACCTATTGTCTGGAAAATAAAAAAAATTAAAAAATCATTCTAAATTCCAAACAAATTTATATAAACTGTATTTTAAATAATATTTTATGTTAGAAACCCTGTTTACATGACGCGCCATCTAGCGATAAATATGAGAGTTACATTGCTATGATTCGAATCAATAGGACGCGTGCTCCAAAGATATCAATTCTAGGTACTTAAAATTGTCATTAAAATTTTCATACTTTTTTTATAAGAAAGAAAACCGCTAAAATTGATGAAACATAGTTTCGTTCCTGTTATTTTTTGAGAAAAAAGCCGGAATAATTACATATAAAACTTTTTTAAATATAAAATTCAGTAGGTTTATAAAATAGTATTAATTTTTATGAAAAACTAATTATATAAAAGTGTTATATGTAAATATAAATAAAAAAGTAATTAACTATTTATTCCATTTTTGGGATGGATGGCCGTGTTGGTTGGAATTTAATTCCAGATGTTTCAGCCTCTTCTTCGTAAAACATCTTCAGTGGCGAAGAGATCAACTACAAAAATTTGAAAAATAAATAACAAAACAACAAACAAATACACATTTATTCTTCAAATTTTAGTAGTTGATCTTTTGCTACTAAAGATACCCTCCGAAGGAGAGGGTGAAACGTCTGTAGTTTAATTCCAACCAACACGGTCATTCATCCTGGAAAATGAAATAAATAGTTACTCTTCAGGTGGGGGAAGTTTTCATCAATTTATAAAAAAGTAATTAGTTTAAATAAAAAATTTAGGGGAAATAAGTTTTAAAACAAAACTTACAATAATATAAGACTCCAACTCACATTTCTTTCAAAAACAAATGAAAAAATCTAATTCAACTCCCTAAACTAATTCAAAGCATTGAAATTTAATTAAGTTTGTCATTGTAGTTATACTACTTTTAACAGTTTTAAGTAGGTGTATGTGACAATATTTATTGATATTTTTTATGTAAAAATTTTTAATTTATTTACATAAAAATATTACTATTAAAAATTAATTATCCTAATAAAATTAATGAACACAACTATAGTTTTTTAATAATTAAAAACTAGTTTAAAAAAAGATGGGATATATTTCATATTAACTAATAAACGAATATGAATATAGAATAGCTAAGCAGTATTATCTCAGTCTTTTATATTATCTCAGTCTATCTTTTCAGTATTATCTCAAATATTTGTATCGAGGAGAAACATGTTTAACTTAAAATACTCTTTATTCTTCATACAATAAATACAAGTATTTCGTTTTTCAATTATTTACTTTATAGTTTGAAGGAACATGATATATGAAGTGTATTTCGTTTTTAGCTCATTTGTATAAAAATATCATGTCAAATACTCGCGATATTTCTTTAACACTACAAGTTTGAAAATATAATTTAGAAAGTTAATCAACATTCATTTAACTACAAGAACTTTTGATTTTTTTAACAGTTGGTTAGGGTTCCCACAAAACTTGATCATGAGGTCAGAGAAAAACTGATTTCATTTTTAGATTTAAAACTTCAAAAAATACCAAAATCAATTCTAAAATCTAAGTAAAATAATCTGTTCAATCTAAAATATGTGTAACCTATTTTTCGATATTTTTATCGCTCATTAATTTAATTTGTAATTAGTATATGTGCTTATCAAACTGTTTAAATTAGTTATGAACAGACAACCGTGAGAAACGATGATTTTACCATTTATAAATTGCACCTCAAGCAATGATAAAACGCATGCTTATTTGATGAAATGAATTCCCTAAAGAACTCAACTCTAATCAGCTTTACATTCAATTTCGAACTCAAAATTCAACATACACAACATTAAGAGGATATTTATATAATTTAAGACCCAGATTTTCCGAAAAACATCTGAAAGAATTTGTTTCATGAGTTCCATGTTGAGTTGGTTGTTTTTTTAAAATAAGACTTCAATAGAAAGTTATTATCAAATTTTGTGATGGACTGAAAACCATTAACACAAATATTAACATCCGTAAAAAACAACTGTAAGATTTAATTTTGATTTGCAAAATACTCTATAATTGCCTTTTTAATATACATTTTGTTTTCAGAAATCTTTTCTCAATTTATATTTTAACCCCACATCCAAAGGTTAAAATTGACATGTTGTAAAAAATCCGTTATCCCCCATCCTTGCTTTTGTTAGTTCCTCTCTCAGGTATTCATCTGGCAAAGACCCAACGGTACCAACACAATCGCCAAGAGAAAGTATGTATTCCCTCTATATTATATAGTTACAAAATAGCTAAATTTCTCGGACTTTTAACTCTGAGAGCAATTGAAATTTATGGTGCTGGCACTAAGCAATGAAACTAAGTATTCAGCGAAACACTATCCAAAACTTAAAATGCAACTTCAGCTGAGAATCTATCTCATCTTTATCTGATTCCACAACGCATATAGAAACTGGTTTCCAAATACTTCACTTTTTGATTCCTTGAAAGCGTTAACTAAATTCTCAACCATGATAAAACAGTTTCCTTTAACAATTTTATCCCTTTTTGCATGGATTCACTTGGGTTCTAGTGAAAGCGGGTGTCCAGAAGCTGACGCAGTCTTACCTTGCACGTGCAAGACTGTCCCTCTAACCTACTTGGAATGTAAGGGAATAAATAATCCAGAGGACATAAGACGTGTATTCCGAAATTCCAAGAACTATATGTACAAGGAGGTAAGCTGTTTTATTTGTTTTAAATTGTTCCCTTGTAGAAGATTCTATTAAATGATTTTTATTTCTGAAAAACTTACCATATGAAATTCGTATACATTACTTACATTATAAAATTATTATAAAATTAGGTTAATAAATGCTTTAATGCTTTAAAATAAGGATATTTTCCAATACTTTATTTCCTTATTTTAATCTGGAAATAAACTCTACTTATTTAATAAATATGTTTGCGGAAATAATCTCGGATAATTATTTTTAAATATTACACCTGAATCTGATGCTTTAATCGGGGAAACAGGAATTTTGTTTTGGGAGTTATTATTTATTCCCTTTAAAATAATGAAAGCTTCAAATTCTCCTATTACACATACGATCTAAAGAAATCTTGAATGCAAGCGTAATACTAAAAACTGTAACCAAAAAAGTTTAAAGCAAATATGTGTTAATTAATTGGCAAAACTGATATTGGTCCCATGCACGGTAGGTGTTTTGCCGCTTGAGAAAGGTGAGACAAATTTGCAATGCAATAAAAATTTTTTGAATTTTTTTAAATAATTATTCTTACGAACGTATCTAAAATCGAGAAAGTGCACAAACTTATCTGGTAAAAGTTTGTGGGGGGAGTGTTATATATTTTATTTTTAAAGTTATTTAACGCTGATCGTAAAAGGGTTCCAAATCCTTTAATAACTTCCTTACAGAGGCTAATAAAAATATATATTTCGACCTGACCATTTGTATAAACTGAATTTATATAAAAATTTAAATTTTGAGTCAAAACCTCTCAATCCACAGGTTCACATAGAGTCTTCCACTCTGCAATACTTACCACATGATATTTTTGATAAAGTTAAAGTTCTTGAACTATACTTTAAAGATGTCACATTAAACCAACTTTTCGACAAAACCCCGAAAGTTTTGGATGATCTATGGAAGCTTCACATGGAAAACACAATTCTCAGAAGGTAAGATAAGAAACTTTTGTAAGTTAGATTGATTAAGCTTCCCTGACTATTAACATTTTTACTCACACACGTTTTTATTAGCTTGCTTTCTTTCTTGTCTACCTGTGTGATCGCGTGGAAATCGAATGTTAACTATTTTCAATGGGCTTAGAGGCTCGAAATTTTCACATACAGTGTACCCTCGTAATTCGCAATAGTTACGCTCCAAAATATACCTTGAATGCGCGAAATCCGAGAATAACGAACCCAGTTTTAAAACGCCCATATATAATAAAATAACAAATATAATGGTTCGATCCCGTCATTTATTACATAAAACTATTAAACTGGTTCTTTCAAAAAGTAGTTTTAACTGTAAATTACTGTAACTAATTGTAATAACTGCAAATAATTTGCAGTAAATACTTAAAGGGTTACTAGTTAGAAAACTTGCTTAGTAGAAGAAGTTACATTTTTCAAAATGGTTTTACATAGTAAATATTGGAATCAAACAATATCTTTTCTGCCAAATATGCAAGTTTCATTACTAAAAAAACTTTGAGATCGAATATGCGGGGGTAACATTGCTCCCCGCGAATATGCGAGGGCCCACTGTAGTTCAAACTTGGATGATAATGCACGTATTTTTACGATACAGTCAATAATAATTGTTTCAGCAACATTTTTCCACTATGTTTTTTCGTTTTCATTTGAAATTGCTATCTTTCAAAGTTCACTATTAAGTGCGCTGTTGTCGTTTGCATTAGGTCGGTGAAGTTGCTTTACTGAATATTTATACCTCACTTGCATAGCTTCTCTACATAGCTGTAGCTCTCTCCGTTCCAGTGGCGGATCTACGGGGGGGCTTTCGGGCTGAAGCCCCCCCCCAAAACGTCTAATATTTTACTAAGTTTGTCAAAACGCAAAAAATCTGTATCCGATATTCGGATGAGGCGTACCATAACGAGTTTTGACTTAAATTTCCAAAAATTTTCTGGGGGAGGAAGACCCCCCTTTTAGTGGTTTCAGTAGGATAACTCACTACCTTTTCCGTATTACCATTAACAAGAATATTCAATTGGATTATGAAAATTCTTAGCCCCCCCCAAAACCAAATCCTGGATCCGCCACTGCTCCGTTCGCAAATATTTTCAGGGTAAAGGGACTTTCCTAAGCACCCTGTATATCGTTGAGCCTGACACATTCAAAAATGAGCGAAATTCTTCAAAATTTTACAGGAGATATATTTACTATAATATCGTTACCACCACGCCAAAAACACGAATCTTCTATTATTAACAGACTCAAGCCTAAAAGTGGATTCAGTCTTCAAGCGAAGTAGTAGCGCCAATGTGGCCCTGAGTATCAAGGTGAAGTTGGCGATAAAAAATTCACCAAGAGGCGCCAACAAGAACCCACTTCTAGGATTTTACCTTATTACGACTGCAGATATCTTGGGGGGAATGAGATTTTCGATATTCGAATTAGAAGGGGTGAAAATCCCCTTTTAATGATTAAACCCCCATGAAACCACCAAAATCACTTACCTAGTTTTTTCTTCATGTTCTGAAGTCCATAGAGCTTAATATATTGGAGATATTTCTCTTGATACTCTATGGCAGAAAAACACGATTGTTTTTTAGTTTTTATAGGAAGAACAATAAATAGAATAATCGAGAATAGATTAAAGTTGATTTTGAAACTTCATAGATTTTGAAACATCATACACAAGACTAAAAAGTAGAATTTTAGAGGAGAAAAAACAAGTGTTGGGGTGTTGTAAAACGAAAAACGTGGATAACAAGAAGAAACATAAAACATTGGTGAAATGCAATAAATATGTATAAGTAAAAAGAGTGGAAGGAGTTGATGAACTGTTAATTGCATGATCCAACGCTTTTGCCTTACAAGGAGTTAGGAGAAATTATTTCATACTTTTTAGTCTGTTCTAAAAATGCAGTGTTTTGTTTATTTATCAATTTGTAGTCTACACCATACAAATACATGCAATTATAATTACAAAATCATTATTATATTATTTAATGATACTTACAGAGGAGTTGTATGGAAACTGTTGGAGCCAATCAAGAGTCTTAGTTACCTCTCTATCTACCACAATGAGGTGAAGGCATTGGGAAAATATTTTAACCTATACGCACCAAAAAGTTTGGAGCACTTAGTTTTTTATAAAACGAATACAAGGGCACTTAACAAAGGTTTGTGTTCTATAATTTCGTGCAGCATTTCCCAGAAATAAGTTCCAGATATAGACAATGACTTTTAGCTAAATTTTAAATAAATCAAAAACATTCATTGAATTCTCATAAAAGGTATGATTTATGTTTACAACGAGTTCTTACTGATAAAATTGAGTCTCAAAGTATAAAAAAGTGATTATTATCTTAATGTGGAAGATGAGCATAAAATAACTACAAGAATAAATTTGTGGGTTTTTTATTCTTTACTTTTATTAATCTTTATGATTAGTTAATGAATATTTGCTTTCTATAGGTGTGTTTCATAATTTCACCAACCTGAACAGAGTCGAGATTGTTCAATCGAAACTTAAAAAGTTAAATCGAGATATATTTGATGAGACATTCAATGGACGATTTTTATACTTCAAGTAAGTAGAGTCCAAATATTTCATGTGTTTAAATTAATTTTTTTAAATCCCCTGTTGACGTGCCCATCACTATAAATCTTGAATTCTTAAAAATTATATACATTTTACAGTCGTAATAATTTTTGTTAATGAGATCAAATCAATCAAGTATCATAAAAGTAATCAAATAGGTTAAATCCTTTTGAAAAATTTAAAACTATGTTAAGTTAAATGTGGGTATAGTGGACAATGTACCAATAGTGGCCACCTAGCTGATTAATTTTAAATAGAACGAGTTAGAGGCATCAAACAAAGTCAAAATTCATAGGCATAGTAGATTGTGCAATCAGGTAAGCTGGTAAAATACCACCGATACCACAGATCAGCATGGGAAGGATTTTTAAATATTTGAAAATAACAAAATCGACAGAGTGACTGAAATTTGATTTTGCTTATCGAATCGCGTAAGGAAACAGATATGTCGGGACTGATTTTTTTGTATATATTACCGTTTGATTGGCGATTAAATTTATATTTAGATAAAGAAGAATGTATAAAATGATACTGAATAAAATTTATTTGAAAATTTTGACCTTACGAGGATTTATGGGGGTGACCACTTTACCAACACATAATCTTAGATTTTCCAATAGAAGCTTCTAATAGAAACATAAATAATAATTAATTTTATTTTGTTTTTCTTCATAAACTGTTGATTGTGCTTTAAAATTAGTGTTGTATTAATTTGGTTTCATTCTGGCTTCGGGAACCAAGGCTTCAAAAACATTGAATTACGAGCTAAATTCCTCTCAAATCAGCTACAGCGTAGGCATTGAGCCAGAAACAATCAAGTCTGTTATTCAAAATTAAATAAATCTAATTTTATTTGATCTAAAATATATTTCGTTGGGAAGGAAGATTTAATTAGAACTAAACGACTATACCTACTCAATTTCATGCATAAACCCCGTCATATAGGCAGAAAAAGAGAGGTCTCCACTTTAGATACAAGAGGTCTCCACTTTAGATACAAGAGGTGTCCACCATGGAAACAACAGCTACATCTAGGTGGCCACTATAGATGCAATTTGGTGTACGTTTTAAAAATTAATTAAAAATACTTTACCCAATCTTATTAAAATTTTTAATGGTTAAATCAAAAGAAGATCCAATTAACCTAAAAATAGGATGATAACCGTTTCCAAGCAAATAGGTTGGTATTTATTGAGAATTTAAGGAAAAATTTTCCTTGAAGTGTCCCACTATACCCATATTTATCTTAATACACTGAAAAATGTTTGTAATAATTCCATTATTAATGAAATTTTACATTTTTTAATTATAGTGACAATAATATTTCGAAGATTTCAGCAGACATGTTTCACAATATGCCTAACATAAAATCAATTATGCTGAGAAACAACCAACTCTCTAGACTCTCAAAAGATGCATTTGACGGAAACTTTGGAAGCCTGGATTCACTTTTCTTAGAAGGTAAATATACAAAAGTCGTCCAATTAAAATCATAAAAGTTCCCAATATGCTTTTTGATTTAAATATGTTTTTAATCCTGAAAATATGAAGGGGCCAAGTGTGGAGCTCTAAGAAACTCTAACTCTCAATTAATCTAAAACTCTAACAGAACTGAAGGTAAGTGTATATCTATATCACAGAGTATAGAGCTTAACAGAGTGTTCATCTCCATAGACGCTAATGGCAACTTTTTTAACAGGGCTTTTTCCATAGACAAACTTCAGGCCTAACGGAGCCGCCTCCTTTAATACCACGTCATTCCTGTTAATTCAGTCATTCGCCCACTGAAGCTGTCACTCGAATACAAAGCGGAACTGGAGGGGGAAAACAACACCTATGAAATTAAAATGCCGCTTGATAGAAGTTCCATATCCAATCAGGAATCACTTTCGTATTTCACCTTCTCTGATTGGCTGCTAGTGAAATTAATTGTAATCTGCGAGCTGAATTAAATTAATTACCTAAAGAGGAAAACGGCCGTTTGGCATCTCTGTTAAGCTCTATACTCTGTGGTGTATATTTTCGTCGGAAATTTTTTGGGGGGTTGGGTGGTGCAGGTTGTTTTTTTCTTCGACAATTGTGACATATTTTAATTGTATTCTCTTGAAAAGCGTATGCTATTAGTATGTGTTCAACCATGACTTATCATTGACCGCTGCCTGCTACACTTCATTACAAAAGTTAATATTGTTTTTGATAATAGTACCCCACAGTTTTGTCTTGATAATCCTTTATTACAACAACAACAACCATCAGTATTTTTACAATAAAACGAAATAAACATGTTGCCATACAAAGTAAAGACATGAGTTGAGTTGAGATAAAATGTTCTAATCCCAATACTAATCAGTTTTTTTGTTTAACCATATAGGTAACCCATTAAAATGCGACTGTTACCTTCAGTGGTTAGCAAGAGACAAGCCTGGATACATCACAGGAAAATGTGTATCACCAAAGCCCTTAAGGGGACGAGAACTGAAGGATTTACAGTGGGAAGATTTTAATTGTAATTAGATGTGTAGATATCCTTTTTCAAAACGTGTATATTCTTATGTAAGATATAGCTGCAAATAAAATGTTATATATTCATCTTTATGGCTATGTTTTCATGTTAGGTTCAATTACGCTAACTGTCCCGTTATATTTCTCTAAGCTGGATTGAAAGACAAGTTTTCAAATATACCAAATTCATTGATATAAATAAACATTTTTATCGGTTAAATTGGAAATTTTTGCGATGATTCAAATTTTTGACATGAAAAAAAAACTTCCTGATATTTAAGTAACAAGACAGTTAACGGAATTGAATCGGATATTTTTTCAGCCCGTCAAATTTAATTTTTTTAACTTTACAACCTAGTATTTTTTTTTCGATACAAAACGAACTAGTAGGGGAAATTCAAATGAAGCAAAGGAAAATACGACAATAGAGCAAAAAGAACTTTTTAAATCAATCTCAAATGGACTTGGGATAGTAATTTAAAATAACAGTTATGAAAAGAATAGGTATTTTGGAACGACGTAAGAGCGAGACACTTAAAAATATTTTAGTTCGATTAAGGTTATATGCAACTGATTCCAAAAGCTCTTTTTTTACTTAAAAAAGTAAAAATACATTTTACGTCCGAAGTACTGTGTTAAACAATGGTTAATTGCAAGAGGGTTGTTTTCCTAAGCGTCAGATCGTATTTACTTAACGAGATCAAGTCAAACTGATGTAGAAAGTTCGAAGCATTTATCACCTAAATTTACAATCTAACAAATCTCGAGTACACGCACTGCCAACTTAGTATTGTGAAATAAGAACTTGGACCAACGAACTAACTATCACAGAAAACTATAATGCAAGGTCCGAATGTCGAGATTACAGGTCGCTGTTCACTTAACGAAAAATATGGAAGAACTCATCAGCTTCCCTTGAAGCTACACGACCAGAACTCACTTCAAAAAATGGATTCTAACGTCGATCCGGAGAAAGAACCCCTTATTAGTAAGCAAGGTGAAAAAAACACGACAAAATGGACTGTCTTCTTGGCTGTGATTACTGCCAACATGTTTACGATGATCACAGGAATGGTGGAAGGTTTCACAGCGCCAGCGACAGTGGACATGAGAAGAGAGGGAAGCCGATTTTTAAAAATCACTTCTGATCAAATAACATGGATTCCGAGTCTGCCGATCATTGCTTCTGGAGTTGGATGTTTTGCATCAGGTAAGGATTTGTTGACTGATTGTTAAAGATTTACAAACCTTTACTAGACCACAATGTTTCTTGTCAGCGAAAAAATACACTGAGAGAAAAGGAGGGAAGTACTAGTTTCCAGCGCGATGTCCGAATTCTGATAGAAATTAGACACTTTATAGAAATGCAATATAGTTTGTCAAACCCATGCATATATGTATTGTGTTTTGGGGGCATAATTTTCGTTAAATGCTATATATTTTTAATTTCGAGGTGTAGTACATTCTTTTAGAATTGAATGCGCTAGCCAATGAAAACTTACGGATTATCGATCTGTTTACTCAGCTTTTCTTACGTTTTTCATGACGTCATTGTCAAAAAGGTTGTAATGTAGTAATAAGATTGTGGTAATTAGTACACATGGATAATGGTGTCAATATTTTCTTTTAAATGCCATGAAACTTGCAAGGGTTTTCAGATTAGGATATTAAACTAATTTAGATAAAAATGTTTCTTTGATGAAAACCTTATTTTATCTCTGTAAAACTTTATATAAACACACATTACTAAAATCGTTTTTATTCTTATGTTTCGAAAATTTGTTTTAGAAATCAAGTCTTTTAATTATTAAGGATTATAAATTTATAGAAATATTTTTAGATAACATGAATTTAAAGAAATTATTTTCAATTTTGATTTTTGTTGAAATTTTTTCATGATTTATTAAAAATTTTTTGTTTTTATAATATTTTGACACACATTACTAAAGTCGTTAAAAATCCTGTGTTTGAATTTTTTTACATTTAACTATGCATTTTAGTTTTTAGTGATCGAAATAATAGAAATTTATAGATGAAAATTAATTTTTTTAACGAACACAAATAAGATATTTTTCCCAGTTAAAAATATTTAGAGACCGATTTTACATTTCAAATCACCATAAAAAAACAGTTTTCCCCGATATAAACAGTTTCTAAGTCATTTTATCTGTAATTCCTTTGATTTTTACACACACACGTAAAGGTCAAGGGTATATCCAGTATAAGTTATGAGGGAAGATTAAAGAAGCATAATCACTCTAGAGAAAAGAAGGATTAGAGGGGATTTGATTCAATTTTTTAAAATGGTAAAGCAAGGGGACACAGAGGGACTAGATTTGAATACGGGTAATAGAACAAGGGGTCACAATTTCAAATTGAATAAAGTAAAATTTAAGACAGATTGTAGAAAGGGGGGGCATTATTTTTAATAGGGTAGTGGATAGATGGAATGCGTTGCCTGAAACAATTGTAAATTCAAGTGGGGTAAACGAGTTCAAGAGGAAAATTGACAGATACTGGGATTCCGGTAGTTTGGGTTAAAAAGACTGGACCAACCTTGCTGGGCTTACGCCTGTAGTTGGTCGACTTAATTTGTATTTGTATTTGTAAAAGAATAAACTTTTTCAAATCTCTCGAAAATGGGTTAGACAGTTGAATGTTTATATAATTTAAACTATATGAAAGATTATTATGATGAAAACCATTTAATTTTCTTATACCATTAATATCCATTAGGTTTTCAATAATTTTCTCTTAAAATATATTTTTACAGGCTACACATCTCAAGCCTTCGGTAGACGAGCAAGCCTCATGCTCATATCCCCTCTGTACGTCATGAGTTGGCTCATAGTAGCTTACGCACCCTCCTTGGGCTGGGTCTACTCGGGCCGCTTCATCTCGGGATTCTGCTTCGGCCTCGGCAGCGTCTCCATTCCCGCCTACGTCACCGAAGTGGCCCCCAACAAGATCAGAGGCCTGCTGGGCACCGTGCACCACTTCACCAACGCCCTGGGAGTCCTCCTCATCAACCTGCTGGCCTACGAGCTGCGGTGGTCGTGGATGGCCGTTTCGGGAGCCACCGCTTGCCTCCTGGCCGCCTTCCTCATGCTGTTCATGCCCGAATCGCCGGAATGGCTGCTGAAGAACTCCAGGAGAAAAGAGGCGATGGAGAGTCTGCAGTTCTTCCACCGCGGCGACGTGCAACGGCAGTTCCGGGAACTGGAGAAGAACCTGGTGGAACCGAACAAGAAGCTGTTCGACTGGAAGCTGTTTCTGGACCCCACCATCTACAAGCCCTTGGCCATTTCCTTCTGCATGGTGCTGTTCGCGAAGTGGTCCGGGACGACGGTCATCACGGCCTACAGCGTAGTGATCTTCAAAAGCGTGGGGAGTGCCGTGGATCCTCAGTCCTCCGCCGTCCTGCTGTCCGTCGTGACTCTCTTGTCCACTCTGGTGACCAGTCTGCTGGTTGACAAAGCGGGGAGGAGGGCGCTGTACATAACCTCAGCGTCGGTTCTGACCGTTTCGCTTGTGTGCGTGGGTCTGTACGACTACTTACATCAGAGTGGATACGATCTGTCCGATTGGAAATGGATACCGATGATCAGTTTCTTCGTTCACAGGGCGTTCTATTCGTCTGGGATAGGACTCATGGTGACGATCATGACCCCGGAAATGGTTCCCATTGGCAGTAGGAGTACCGTGATAGCCATCGTGATGATGTGGAGTAGTCTTCTCGCTTTCTCCACTACGAAGTTGTTCGGCATTATGGTGGAGAACTTGGGTTTCTATGGATTGTTTTGGACTTACGGGACTGCTACTTTTCTTGCTACGCTGTTCGGGATTTTCATTCTGCCAGAAACGAAGGGCAGGGCTATAAGTGAAATCAACAACTCTTTCAGGTGAATTTATGAGGGTGTTTAAGAATTTTATTTTCATTCTTAAATTTAATTGAAAGAAAAACGACGAAATTATTTTTGGATCGTAATTCTTAAGCGACCAAATAGAAAAATTTTAAAAAATTTGTTATTTTTTACTCCAACGGCATTTAGGTTGCCAAGAATTTAGTTGCCATTCCCTTAAATGACAACGTAACCTGTAGACGGCTGAAGACGGTTAGTTTTGAATGATTTTCAAAAATTTTATGTTTTAAGGTTTTGCTTATGGCAAAATTTTAAACGGTTTACTTGATTAAAAATGAACACAAAACGCTCAAAGAAGTCTTATGAAAACATGCGACTTTTTTAAAGTTATAAAAGTGTGCATGTTTGCAGTATGTTTTGAATTATAAAACACAATTCGGGATAATTTTTCTCCATTACTTAATTATTTATGATTTATCTCAATTTCTAAAGCAAACAATAGTAAATTTCAATTGTTTTTTTTTGCCTATGAGATTGATCTCCAGAAAATTCTTGTCCCGCGGCAAGTTATAAGGTATATTTAAGCCCTCCTAAGCGTTAAAGTTGTGCAGTCCAGCTGTAGACCATTACGGCTAGATTTCTATTACAATTTCTTCTATATTTGTTATATTGATGCAGCATCCTGTCCAATTACCGAAAGGTATATTTTTAAAACCTCTGTAACATAGTATTAGACTTTAATAGTAAGTTATTGATTTTAAGAAATTCTTGCCTTTACTTTATTTATATTTGTCTGCCATGATCTCAAGAAAAAAATTTTAAATTCAAAAAATCTTCAATCACATCGCCTAAATGATGCCTAGAGCATTTAAACTTTTATAATTAATAAAATAACCCATGTAATAAATTTACCTTAAACTTCCGTTTATATGGATAATGAATAAATCAAAAGTTTATAATGAATACTTAAGTCAAGAATTTTTGTTACATAATTTAAAATGGAACTGCTTTAACCCATTAAGGACGACTTTAAAATAATGAAAAATAGTAACTTTTTCTTTCATATTTTGTTCATTTGGACCGAATATAGTAAGAAATACCCATTTTCAGATTTTTCAAAAAATAATTTTTATGATTTTTTAACTGGCAACTTTTCTGGCCAACCGTCCTTAGTGGGGTCCAAACTCTGACAAATGAAAAGTCGAAAAAAACTAATTAGAATGTTTACGATTTTGATAATAATATGTTTTCATACATAATTTAAAGAAATAATACAAAAATAAAAGTGAATGGGGACTATACTGCTGATAGGGGGTCCAAAAAAGGGTTTTTACCCCTAATGAATAGGACCTGTTCAGTCCGAAATATTGATATTCACCTAATTTCAGGCTTTAAGAATAGCCGAACTAGTACTTATTATGTCTGAATGGTCGGAACCCTTTGATTTCAGCACTTTAGCTAAATTTCAGGTTGAAATAGTTTTATTTATATCTCCCAGTCTGGGACAAAGGGACTTTTTTTACCTGGCAGTCTTATATTTTCTCAACTTTCGTTTTTTTTATACCTTTGGTTAATTTTTTTGCCTTCCGAAGCTTTTCTCTTATTAGAATTCTACGTTCTTGTTGGTCATTCTCTATCAAAAAGTCATCATAATTACAATATTCATCTTTATGGCTCCAGATTTCGCATATTCTCCACAGAAAATGTTGAAGATTACTCATCAACTCGATAAAAACAAGGTATTGGCCCATTCAAAATAGGCTTAATAACTCCAGTGATATTTTATTTTACTTTTTGACTACTGTAAGTTTCCAGAAAACCCTTTCAAGGAAAATAAATGTATATCCAGAAATGATTTAGTATGAGATTGAACCAATAAATGTGTTAGGAATCGGTAAAAATCTAAAATCTATAAAAAAAACCACTAAAATTATGATCCAAGAGAAGTATTTCATCATGCTAAAGTATCAATAAGATCTACATTTATGATAAGAACTAAAAAAAGGCATTAAAAATATTTAATTAGCAAAAGCTTCTTATGAGTAACTCGTAAAAGTTTAGACCACACATCGGACGATTGGCAACAAAAGTTGCCAGTAGAAGAAAACTCATGCTATTGGCAATTTAAATACCCTCATTCCAACTGTAATTGGTAATAATCTTTAGAATGGGATCTTGTGAATATGCTGCAATAGAAACAAGTCACAAAAATAACCAAAACATTAGATTATTTTGGCATTTTCCAAATGATCTTCCAGCTATTTCCAAAATGTAGTGAAACGCTCTCATTTTAACTGCGATTTTACCACCAAAACGGCATGGAAGGTATAAATTTCTATTTTTATCTGAATAAATACATTCTTAAGAAGCTGTTATCATGCATTTAAACTTTTAATGTCCTCTATTAGAGTCAGTAAAAAATGAAATGTCCCTTGGCAACTTTTCTTACCAACCGTCCTTAATGGGTTAACTAAATTTTATGAAGAAGATAATATAAACAACATTTCAAACATTTTTTAATTTTCAGTGTTAATTTCATTATTTAAAATTTAAATTTTGCATTGAAGATATTTTTAATTTCAAATTACTTTTTCACAGTGTCAAGCCGAGTTTAGAGCTTTAAAGACTACTATTTTTATCAATTTGGTGATAAATGTCAGCTATCGCATTACGAAATGCTATATTTAGGATTAGTTGCTCCCCGAAAAGTAGTATTACTATCTAAAATGGATAACATCTTTTGTAAATATAATAATCGTAGATAAATAGAAGAATGCACTTTTAATAAATAATTCTTATCATATGGGTTTTTCTCAGATTTCAGGGTGCCGTAAAGAATATGAACACAATGCATAACAAGTAAGAATCACACAAATGATGTTTTCTAAAAAAAAACCTTGCTTCCCAGTGTGTTTATTCGAAAAAAAATATTTTGTTTTCATTATATTATTAAGTATATTCTCTCACTTTTTGAATGTTTAAATACCTCTTTTAAAATATCTTTGTAAAAAATGCGTTTTATTTAAAATTAAAACCATCTTTGAATCCGAATTTACCCCTCTCCTAAAAAATGGCCAAACAGTTAAGATTAACTGTTCTTTTGATTGCACTGATAAAGGTGGACACAAATTGGAGCCGAGCGGCGTAGAGAACAGCCACGAACACACTCAGCGCAAGCGCCGCTCTTAGAGCCTCCGAGTTGCGCGTGCGCAGAGCGTGTTCGTGGCTGTTCGCCTTCACCGCTCGGCTCCAATTTGTGTCCACCTTAAGGTAACAAAAACACAGGCAATTTAGGGGAAGGGTTGAAGCGTAACGGTAAACATTGAATGTCAAAGGCTACATCTACTGTAAACGTAACTGCCTATGACTGTGATGTTTTCCATTCTTGTTTGTATGTAGTTACAGCAGGCAATTTTCACAACAAACGCTTTAATTTCTGAACTTCAGTTCTAGCTTTGTTTTGCAAATAGACTTTTCAGACTGCTTCGCTAGGGGTGAATTTAATTTCAAAATATTAAAGCGCAAAAAATGTTAAAATAGTTTAAATAGTAAACGGAACTTTGTTGAGGGATTTTTACCACATTCAAATATTAAGGGAAATGTTTCAAAAATATGAAAAGTCATCAAAAATAATTGAAACCAGATCGGAGATATAATTGTTTGCTGTAGATGAAAACGGTGAAGCATAATACATCTTTTTTTTTCTGGCACTAGGGGAGTTCACTTATCCGGTAAGACAGATTTTATTATACCATATATCCATTTAATATGGATATTTAAATTAAGTCTTTCTTACTAAACCACGCGTGCTTTAAATTTTTGTAAATAAGACACACAGTTTGTTATAAATAGTAGGTTTAGTGAAATATGTATATTTTTTTAGTTTTTACTTTCTAATAAAATTGTGACAATCAATTAAACTGCTATTAAATGTAACACTATTTTTACTTTAAGTTACTTTTTTAAAGTTAGATTGAAATTAAGGAGTTTGTGATGTTTATTTGCTCATGTTTTGATAGCAATGTGGGACCACTTTATTTGAAACAGAACACGACGAGCATTCAGGCACTAACGGCCGTAATCACCGGACCGGCGGTTAATCGGCCGTCAAGCTTGTGATTGGCAGTTGAAAAAGGAAAACTAGTTCTGACCAGAGGTTTGACTCCCAGTTAACCGCTGGTCAAGTTACAGGTGACTACGGCCGTAAGCAAATATAAGAAAAATATAAATTGAACAAAATATAAAAAGGTAGATGAAAATAGAACAAGAGAAATAGCAGTAGGAGTGGAACCTTAAAATAAGACTTTGTTGTTGTGTAGACAAGAACTAAAAACTTCCGATACCTACCTGAAGAAAACTCTTTAACTTATTCATAAATATATAGTAGGGTATATCGAAAAAAACTTTTTTTTCGATTTTGATGACGTAATAGTGCGGAAAAGTTGTCTAAGGTGCCAGAGAGTACCTGTGAATTTTTTTAGAATTTTTGGATAATTTCTTAAGGTGCCACATTGGCCCTGAAGTTCCCCATGTTATCCAATGGGGAGCGCCGCCAAAAAGGCCGAAAATCGGTTTTTCGCCCCTCATTTCTACCCTAATCACACGACGAATGTCTCGTCTCGAGTTATGGACTCTATATGATGTATGCTACCCGAAAAAACTTTAATAATAACTTAAATCTCTATATTATGTTGATTGTGGGCTCTGATTTGAACGAGGATACACGCGATTTTCGACGAAATTTGAGCATACAAAAAAACGTAATATAGATAGATATTTAGGCTATTATTCAAGTTTTGTCGGATAGCCTAGATCATATAGAGTCCATAACTCGAGACGAGACATTCGTCGTGTGATTAGGGTAGAAATGAGGGGCGAAAAACCGATTTTCGGCCTTTTTGGCGGCGCGCCTCATTGGATTAACATGGGGGCCAATGTGGCACCTTAAGAAATTATCCAAAAATTCTGAAAAAATTCACAGGTACTCTCTGGCACCTTAGACAACTTTTCCGCACTATTACGTCATCAAAATCTAAAAAAAAGTTTTTTTCGATACACAATAATGTATAGTATACAATGTAATGTGTGAGGTGTTCATTTCAACTTCAGGGTATGTCATTGCCCCCCGTCGGAGTAAGTTTTATCAAAGATTCCAAATTAAAATTAAATAAAAATGTTTTTTTTATCGTAATGGAGAGATAAGAAAAAAAATATTAATGATATTTAATGCGCTTTCAAAAGCATTTTAAAAAATTAAGTGGGGGAAAAACAGCTTAGTTTCGAACTTAAATGTAATAATGAAATTTAAGTTAGAAAAGAAACTATAATAAACTATAGTTTTTACATATTTTAAGGCAGGGGTTCCCAAACTTTTTAAGTCGCAGAGCTCTTTTCAAGAGGCAAATTTTTCGCGGAGCATTTTTTCTGAGGATTAATTTTTCAAGGTGTAAAAAACAAATTATTACACAAAACCCATTGCTACAAGAAAAAACAGCATAAATGCAGTAGCGTATACAGAAATTTATTTCGGGGAAAGGTCCAAATTTATTCCTCACCCTTTCCATACTATAATATAACATGTTAACTTTTTTAATACTTTTTTAGGTAGAATTTGCATCTAAGATAATTTAATGTAATAAAAATTGTGATTAATTAAGTTGCAAGTACAAAAGGGGGGTTGGGATCCTCCCCCAGAAAAGTTTTATAAATTTGGCCCTAAGAAAACGAGGTTTAACTTGTTTCTGTAAACCGAAAAAGGAAAAAAAGACAAAAAAAACACCAAAACCAGAAAAGAAACTGAACAACAGAGTTGACATCATTGGAGGCTCCACCACCCCTTCAATTTCAGGGTGATTTTGGAGCTCTAAAAAATTAGGGTAGGAAGGAACAAAAATGAGTTCTTAACAAGAAAAACCTTGCGGAAACGTATAAATTATCAAAAAAAAAAGGTATTTATTTCAAATTACTTCGCGGAGCATCTGAAAATGCTTGGCGGCTAAGTTTTTATAAACACAGTTTGGACCTGGAACACAGTTTGGGAACCGCTGTTTTAAGACTTTAGTTTGTGGTTTTATATTATCTCACCGTGAGTTTTCATTAATTTTTGAGTCGCCACAATAATATTTGAAATCCTTTGTACACTATCAAAGAGATAAATTATTTATATAAACGTCAAACAAACGCAAGCTTTATGCTGATAACGTGATAGCGTGTTTCGATAGCAATAATTCAGGGTCACGGTGAAAAATTATCAAGCCTCTAAGGAACTATTTTATGATGGTTGTCTCTTTAATGATGGAGGTATCAACTATCAGTGATAAGATAATAGAAATTTTGCACACTAATATAAGTATACATGGTATGACAGCGTGTTTTTTGAACGTCAACAGAGAACCTCCACCTTTTATCTTAAAAAAAAGGTAAAGCTTTTTTGTTGTTTAATCTCACTATTTAAATGAATCATAAAGCAACTCATCTAAAGCTATTGTTGATATTTTCAACACGACTTCCTCCTAAATGTAAAGCTGAGATAACAAAAAACACATGTTCAGTGGTTTTAGCTCGAAACGGAAACCTCCCCACTGGCTTCTATTGAGAAGAACTCAAAGAGCAATGGCATCGGATCTATTATTACAGTAAAAAAATCTTAACAGGCTGTTTTAGAGCGAAATTCGCCGACACCTACTAGGAGACAAAAGACATCGGAAATGGAATCTAGAGTGGAACTCGACGCTGTCATCAAACCTTTCCGTCTAAGAGAGGTGGACACGAAGCCAATACGATGGATGGTTTTAGCGGCCGTCCTGTCTTCCAACTTGTTCATGGTGATTGCGGGTGTCGTGGAGTCGTATTCAGCTCCAGCTACTGTGGACATGGTGAAGCCAGGAAGCAGATTCATGAACGTCACCTCTGATCAAGTAACATGGATTGCGAGTTTGCCTGTGCTGTTTGCTGGACTCGGATGTCTTTTTTCAGGTAAAAAAATTGCATGTATCAACTAAAATTATATATCCTCTTCCAAAGCAGTTTATTATTTTAAGACCATTTTTGATAAGTCTGGAAAAGTCTCTCCAGTTTCTATAACAAGAATCTTAAGTCCTTTCTCATCATTGTTCGAACGAAATTTTTTGGTGGTGCTTTTCTTTTTTTCTGGAGTATACCAATAACTGTAGAAATGAGGAACGGCTCAAAAAGGACTACAGAAATTTTTGTTTCCAAGTATTCAATAGAAAATTTTAACTTTACAATTAAAACTATGATTTATGATGCGAAATATAAGAATTAATAGCTTATCTTCCATCTACAACCCTCCAAAGGTCAGAAGGACATGAAAGGTCTGACTACTTACACGAAAGGTCTGTAAAAAGTCAAAAGAAAGTTATCTATCTGTTGTTTGTTAGTATACAGAAGATGAAGTAAGGGTCACAGTCTCTGAGAAACTACGCGCAAGTCGTTAAGATCCTTACCAAGAGGAGGAGAGAAGGAAGGGGACTCGAGGGGTGATGTAGTAGATTACTTTTGGTGAGACAGCAACCGGCCATTGTCAGGCTTGTCAGTGAGGAGTACTTCGACCACTCTGCTACAGGAGTAATCTACTACATCTCTTCTCAAGTTCCCTTATTTCTCCCCTGTTCTTGATCTTGATAAGGATCTTAACTAGTGATGGGCAAAATCGATAATTTTAGGTATCGAATACTTATAGGTATCGAATACTTTGGTATCGAATACTTATAGGTATCGAGTACTTTTAGGTATCGAGTACTTTTTTTCAATGTCGGGAAATGAACCTGAAGGGACAATTTTTTTAGGGCCTATCCATAATCAGACTAATATTCAAAAAACTGAAAGCGATCCATCAAAAAGCCCCGTAGCTACGGGCCTGGAGGTGGATAGAGGCGAAGGATTTGGCGGGGGAAAAACCTAGCCGCGTCAAATTTCTCTCGCGGATGATTAACGACTTGGGTTTGAGCGTTGCAAAATGAAAACGGAAACAGGCTGCGTTTGATCTACAGTAGGTATTATAAAGATTACTTCATTGAAAAATTTAAAACGAAATATGTCAATAAAGTATCGATACTTTTGTGGGTATCGAATACACTCGATACCTATAGGTATCGAGTACTTAAGTATTTGGTATCGATACCTGCCCATCACTAATCTTAACGATTTGCGCGTCGTTTTTCAGTGACTGTGGACCGACCCTTAAACGTTTGTGTTTTGTGACGTGTCTTTTGTGGTTACTGCAACCCCGTTAAGATTAAGGGTCGTAAGATCTTTATGTCATTAAAAAACATGTCAAAGTTTAATTGAGGATTAAAAAAATAAATTTAAAACAATTCATATTTAAAGAAAAATAAATATAAACCTTTCATATACACAACCCGACTTTCGCTGGCATTTTTAAATACTCAAGATTGAGTATCTTCGAAAAAAAAAGTACAGCTGATACAATTTCATATGACACTGCTTTTAAATATTCCACAGGTTACACGACCCACGTGTTCGGCCGCCGAGCCACCCTCATCTTCCTGTCCCCTCCCTTCACCCTGGCCTGGCTCATGATCGCCTACGCCCCCGACATCTGGTGGGTATACGCCGGCCGAGTCGTCTGCGGTTTCTGCTTCGGCATGAGCTGCGTGCCCGTCCCCGCCTACGTCACCGAAATAGCCCCAGTGCGGATCCGCGGGTTCCTCAGCACCTTCAACCACATGTCCTACACCATCGGCTGCTTCGTCACCAACCTGTTAGCTTACGGTCTCCGATGGTCGTGGCTGGCCGTCGCTGGAGCCGTCCTCACTGCTCTAGCCATGTTCCTCATGGTTATCATGCCTGAGTCCCCAGGGTGGCTGCTGAAAAACAACAGGAAGCAGGAAGCCGTGCAGAGTTTGAAGTTCCTTCAAGGGAAGGGCTTCGACATCGACCGGGAGATCGACCTCCTACAGAAGGACGTCAACGCACAGTCCGAATCGACCTTCAGCTGGAGGCTAGTACTGGATCCGATTGTCTACAAGCCGGCCGTGATATCCCTCTGCTTGATCCTGTTCAGCAAGATGGTGGGCATCAACGTCATCACGTCCTACACCGTGGAGATATTCCAGAACACCGGGAGCGTCCTGGACCCGCAAACGTCAACCGTCCTGGTGACGGTGGTCAACATACTGGGCACCCTGGTGGCCAGTTGCTTCATCGACAGGGTCGGACGGCGCTTCCTGTACATCACCTCTGCCGTGTTTCTCACCATCACTCTTGGTTCTCTTGGCATGTACGACTACCTTCTCAGGAAGCAGTATGACATGTCGCAGTGGGAATGGGTGCCTCTGGTGAGCCTCTTCCTATACATGGGGTCCTATTCCCTTGGTTTAGGGCCAATGATGATGGTGATGATACCCGAGATGCAACCCATCCAGACCAGGAGTACGGTGTTGTCCATAGCTTGCATGTGGAGTTCCGGTTTCGCGTTTATGATGACTAAGTTGTTCGCTGTTATGGTCGATAGCCTCGGCTATTACGGGTTGTTTTGGACGTTTGGTGTGTCGTCTTCCATTGCAATTCTGTTCGGTGTGTTTGTTCTGCCAGAAACGAAAGGCAGGACCATTCTTGAAATCAGTAATTCGTTTCGATCCCCAACTAGGAAATCCTGACGTGTTCGGGAGTCTGATCAATGTTCTAATCATTCGGATGCCCATTACTCATTTGAAATACTATTCTTGAAAAGCAAACGTTTTGTAGCACGTATAAGTGAGTATTTCTACATACTATTTAGCTTACAAACACATTGTCTACTTTTTAGATCACCATTCATCTAATGTACGCCTTTATTTATTTCATTGTGCTTGTATTATTTTATCTGAAATTAACTCCTACAAAACTACTGTGAAAATAAACTTAACTGTTCAATGTTTCTTTAATGTTACTGAACTTTGATTCATTTATACATAATTTTGTAAACAATTCTAAAAACTAATATTTTATTTGTACTCAAAACATCTGGAAAAATTTGATTAAAAAATATTGAGATTAGGCTTCAGCTGACTCATATCTCTGAAAGCTTGTTATACAAAAAAACTTTCGGTACAATTCTTTGCTGTAAACAATAAAGAATGATTTTTCTTAATTTCCCATGGAATGTTCCTAGTTATATTTATAAATAGTAAAATTAATATATGTTATATTTTGAGACTTATAGATGCTAAAACAAGTAGTAAATACAGAAGGTGTCACTATTCTATAGATATAAAACTTGAACGTAATTAGGCTACTAACAAGCTTATCTGATGAAACCAAGCCAAATTTTAAAAGTAAAAATGGACAATCACATGAAATTTTCACCCATTTATAAGTTAGAAATTCACTATTGATTCATCAAAAATGTTATTGATATAAGTCAAATTGTGCAAAACAATTTTTCCATTTTAAACTAAAAACGATTCCCAGATTACAATGGAGAATTGCAGCATCTCTTAAATTATTACAAATTATCTCCCGATTCCAAAAATATGCTTGTCTTTTTCCACAATTTTTTTTCAATTAATTATGCGATATTTCATTTCATAAAGCGCCTAACAGTGTGACATCACATGTGCCTCTTGAAAATGTGGGAAACTCCGTTTCCATCGAAACACTAGACTATAAAAAAACTAGAGCTCAGTATTTCATAGCGGAATGATAGTAAACAAGGCACATTTGACGTCACAAGCTGTTTCAGCTCAGACAGAACAGAAGCTATTTTTAATTGAAAATAACTTAAAATTTAGGGCTTTGAAAGGTAAATTAAAATGTTTTTTGGAGGTTTTCAGCCATTCTGAATACATTAGGATTAAAAAAATTGACTGCAATTATCCATTAGCATCAACTAAATCACTACCTAGAAGTTAGTAAGTAACGTTTATCTGTTAAGTCATATAATCTTTAATTTAAACTAAAAGGATGATTCACTCCATTCGCTCTAACGGTGTTTGGAGTTTTTATAAAAGCATGCTGACAGCAATGGAACATGATTAGCTAAGGGTGTTCATCAAGACAGAAAGAAAGATATTCCTTCTCTCCCCTCATCCTTAAAAATTTCAAAAACCCTTCGAAATTGTTTTTCTTTTTTCCTCTTCAGCTCATTTCACTTCACCGGTACACCCCTACCTTCATTAATCCGTCACCCGCTCCTACCGAAAAGCGGGGTCTGTTTATCTTGTCGCGAAAGAATTTTTACGGCGTGATCTGGTGAATCGGAACGTTTTAGGGTTTTTGCACCGCGTGTCTGGATGAACGAACGGGTAAAACGCTAAGTCCGCTCACGAAACATATACGGGGCGTTTTCAAAAAAGCAAACAAGCAAGCAAAAGCGAAGAATATGCAGCAGCAGAGGGGGCTGACGCGATCAGTGGAGCGGCGGGAAATCTTGTTCACCCCCTTATCTTTGTTTTTTATTCGCCCCCTCGTTTTGTTTTAGTCGCTTCCGGTTGCCAGATCCGTGTGCTCATCTCTGCTTTTTGGGAGTTTAGTGGAGCGGTGAAGACGTGATTTTGGGAAAGGTGGGATCCAGCCGGGTATGGAAGAAGAGGGATGGGAAAAGTTGCCTGTTAAATAACGCAGAGGATATCATTAAATTTTGAAAAAAGAAATTTTTAGGTTTTTTCAAATAATAAATTAGTTTTTATGAAAGTACACTCCAACATCTTTTCCACCAGACGTTTACTGTTATTTGAATTTTTAATTTTTTCCCCTAATTATTTTAGTTATCCGCTCTATCTTTCTCCATCTCTCTTTCACAAGATTTTTTCATTGATCATCATCATTCTATTTCTTTCCTCTATTTTTCTCTCTCTTTTATTATCTATCTCCATCTTTCTCATCCTCTATCCTTCTCATCCTCTATCTTTTTCCCTCCCTTATATTTTTATTTTCCTCTATCACCAATCATTTATTCTTCTCTCCCTCTCTATCTCCTTCATTCTCATCCTTCTTCCTCTCATCATCTTAATCTATCTTTTATGATATTATCCTCCTCTATATCTCAATCATTTATTCTTCTAACTCTCTCTCTATCTATCTATCTCCGTCTTTCTCATCCTTCTTCCTCTCATCATCTATCTTAATCTATCTTTTATGATATTATCCTCCTCTATATCTCAATCATTTATTCTTCTAACTCTCTCTCTATCTCTCTCTATCTATCTATCTCCGTCTTTCTCATCCTTCTTCCTCTCATCATCTATCTTAATCTATCTTTTATAATATTATCCTCCTCTATATCTCAATCATTTATTCTTCTAACTCTCTCTATCTCTCTATCTATCTATCTCCGTCTTTCTCATCCTTCTTCCTCTCATCATCTATCTTAATCTATCTTTTATGATATTATCCTCCTCTATATCTCAATCATTTATTCTTCTAACTCTCTCTCTATCTCTCTCTATCTATCTATCTCCGTCTTTCTCATCCTTCTTCCTCTCATCATCTATCTTAATCTATCTTTTATGATATTATCCTCTATATCTCAATAATTTATTCTTCTAACTCTATCTATCTCTATCTCTCTTTATCTATCTATCTCCGTCTTTCTCATCCTTCTTCCTCTCATCATCTATCTTAATCTATCTTTTATAATATTATCCTCCTCTTTATCTCAATCATTTATTCTTCTATCTCTCTTTCATTCTCGATTCATCTCCATCTCCCTCTCATTCTCTATACCTCTTTTTCCATCTCCTGTTCTTCTCTATTTCTATCATCCTCTATCCTCATATCTTTTTCTCTCGTCTTCTTCTTTTATCTTTATCCATCTCTCTCTACCTATGTCCTTCTCCATCTCTCTACTATTCCCATCTTATATCCATCGTCCTCTCATAAAGTTAGCCACGTAATAAGGGGGCATGAGAAACAACTAGCTATTAATGTACAAAATGCGACAACCCTAGACTCAATAGAAACCTATGGACAAGAGTTCCATTTCCATGAAAACACTTAACATACTCCTGATTTACTGTCTAAAGTAAATACCCAACACACCATCTCCTCGCTCTTAGAATCTTTACAAAACCTAGACCCACGTACTACTAAAAATTAAATTCAAATTCTCAAGTCAACCAATCCTTGCATCTTCAACAAAACGAGAGGTTGCGACATCACAGTGATTAACTTAGCTCAGTCACATCCCGCCCAGTTATACCACCAGCCAAATAATTCATTCATATCACCCACTCACACCCTATACAATATTAACGTCCCCAAAACACCGACAGACATTACTTACACCCCCACCCACCGAAAAGTTAAAAAACCCCTCTCCGGGCACTTTTTTACACATTTTCTCGAAAAAAAATTCCACCGGTGGCAACCCTACCCTCCGGGTCCTCTTTTTTTCTCTCTTCCAGTTCAGAATTTTCCCTCCTCAATTTTTGCTGCGCAGCGTCTCTTTCGGCAGTGTGGCCCCCGGGAGCCGAGTGTGCATATAAATGGGATCATTACCGGCAGAGGGAGCGATAGACAGACGGACACGTCTGAGAAGAGCGGGAACGGAGATTTATGAACAAAGAAGGGAGCGACGCATGGTCGGACACGCTTAAACGGACTGCATGTCGTCTGCAGGAGGGAGTCGGCTTTTTCATTCTTCCCTCCTCTTTTCTTTGCTCGTTTTAGGTTCGTGTTCTTGACGAGTAGTAATAATGAGTAGAATGTGCCGTTATTATGTAGAGATTTGGTCGAGAAAAAGGTTTTCATTAGTGAACATATTTAGTTCAATAGAAAAAGAAATTGGTAGGTATACCCGTGCAGGAATCCATCTACATACACAAAAGGGAAACAAAAGACATCAATGAAAAATGAAGAGGAAAGGAATGTTGGAGATTAAATAGCAGAAAGGGGTCCAAGAGGAAATAGGTGCAAAAGAAAAGAGATGCTAAGAAGAAAGGATACAGACAGAGTAGGGTTTGTCCGTGAATGTGATGTTAATTGCCCACTAACGGCCTTATTTACTGCCACCTGAACAGCAGCAGAAAGAAAATGACGTTTTCACTATCTCTGATAGGCGGAATCCTTATTTCAGGTCAGTGACGGATCCAGGATTTGGTTTTTGGGGGCTAAGAATTTTCATAATCCAATTGAATCTTCTTGGTAATGGTAATACAGAAAAGGTAGTGAAATATCCTACTCAAACCACTAAAAGGGGGGTCTGGGGGTCCTCCCCCATAAAATTTTTGGAAATTTAAGTCAAAAACCCCACTCTTTCAACTCGTTTTGGTACGCCTCATCCGAATTTCGGATATAGATTTTTTGCGTTTTGACAAATTTAGTAAAATATTAGACGTTTTGGGGGGCTTCAGCCCGAAAGACCCCCCCGTAGATCCACCACTGTTTCAGGGTGACCACTGGTTAGGGAGCAGTGAATGTGGGGCTATTAGTGGGTTTACTAGTTTCCTCGATTTTTTTAACCACTACACACCACGACTTCTACATTGTGTATTTTGGTAGCAATTAAGGAGCTTGCTACATCAAAGTGCTTAAACATTATTATTTTAAAGGGTCTTTTGTGCATACATTATTCAGTTCTCCAGTCAAAAAGTTCGGCTTTACCCCTTCTCTTTGTATTTTAGTAGCGTTCACTTATTCTAGTCACTAAATAATAAATAATCACAAGCTATATTATTTCTCAAATCAGTAAAAACAAATAACAAGTAAAACCTTCTTACTCCTTCAATAACAATCCTTTAAAATTCATTCAAACAAATCCTCCCGAAAACCAAATAGAAGTTTCAGTTTTTAATCAATCGCCAAAAAAAATTAAGCCCTAAAATATTCATGCAATACTTCATTCTTAGCAACAGCAACTTTTCCTACATTTCAGTTCTCATTCTATAAAAACAATCTCTATAAGCACCTAGGATCACTCGAAATCCATACGTATTTTGAAATTGTTCCTTACAGCCGCAGATATTTTTTATCAAACGTAAAAAAGCAACGAAGAGCAGTGGGAGTGGACATTTTCTTCCTAAAAGCAATTCTCCACTTACCGCTAAGAAGATTATCGACATACGGCGCATCATCCTTCTATTCCGAGCCGACTTAGTATTTGTGCCACGTTAAGACACTACTTCACAATTATCTCATTCCTTTTTTTAAAAACATAATCTTCCCAGAGAACGTTCTTGCTCCTCAAAATCTCGCAAAGAACAAGAGAGAGGTATTAACATGGCGGAATTCGGCGCGCGGCGCGAGCATAATCTCCTAGAACTTGGAAGCGGGAGCACGTGAATGCGATCCCAATAAATTGAGAAACAAGCTTGCCGACGACAACAGAAGCCGGGGGAAAGGATTAGGGATTATTTAAAGTCGAACGCTTTTTTTTCTCGTCGTTGCGATTATTTTATCCCTGAGTGAGTGAATCTTTAACTGGGAAAAAGAGCGTACGATGAAATGAACTGAAGGGGGCATTCAAAATGCATTTGTACGAGAAGGAATTCCAAAATTGAAAATTGCGTTTCCCTTTGTTTGTAGAAGGAGAGGAAGCGATATACGCTTGCCTTATTCGAAAGAACAGCGCTCGTCTTCTCTCTGTGTTGCTTCAGGTTCGCGGTAAACACATAAAGTATTAAAAAGAGCGCCATTTCAAAGGCTTATCACAGTAAACACATTATTCCTCCCTTTCAACGTGCGGCAGTGTCCCGTTTGTTGTTCTTTCTTCGTCTCCTCCCTCCCTTTTTGCTCCTTTCGCTCAATGAAATACGCATTCTTGATATAGTAGTACGACAAACAAAAAGAATTTTTCTTCTTCTTTCTGTCTGATGCGCGAACACGGTTGCAGCTAATGTGCTGCGTTTCAATTTTGAAGGATTATCATCCCATGAGACGTTCCGAGAGCAGAACTAAATGCCCTTTGTCGTTAAATAAATGTCGCAGAAAAGCGAATAGAAAACCTAGAGCGAAATCGCTTTTTCGTTTCTTTTTCTTCCCCTTCCTTGTTTTATAATTCTTTTCGGAAATGATTTCTGCCCTGCTTCATACAATCGACTTCACAGCTACAGTTCCACAGTTCTAATTAAGGACATTATTTTTCAACAGTAATAAAAGGGAGCTGCTTTGTATTAGGGATCCTGTCCTTTGTGCCTTGAATAAAGCTTCGCTAGATGTTGTCGTGTTCTACAATCTTTTTTTTTTTAAGAATTAAATGCTTAGGTTACATTTGTGTCCAACAATTAAGGATAAATTGATTTTTCAGGAGTGATGACGTGACTGAGGAGGAAGTTAACACTGAGGAGGAAGTCAACTTAATCTCGCCTAAAATATCCTTCTTAAAGGTATTCCACGCACTTAAATCATGCATGGAGTTAAGGAATACCATATAATCTTTACAAATAACATAATGCTTTATCTCTTATTATAACTTATATTACTTATGACGACTGACTCTTTATCAATACACAGGGTGTATCTGAAATGGTGCAACAAACTTTCAGGGATGATAGTAGACACCTAGACGAGTCAGAATCACACAGGATTTGGGGGGTCCCACGTCCCAGACCAAATCCCAGGGAGTTAAAAATGGAGCGACACCCCAAGAAAATCACTGAAATATTCAATTTGTAGAAGAACTACTATTGGTAAAAATTTAATTATTCTCTCAAAATTGTGGTTTAATATGATCTTAAAAATTATCTCAAAAGTCTTCACTTTAAAATTTGTTTTATTATGAAAAAAGTTAAAAAACCACAAAAAAATGTGAAAACTAAGCCAAAACCTTATTTTGTATTTCGTAATCCTTTCTTTTGATTTGATAATCTGAAAGATCATAGTTGAAAACCCTTAATTCCAATGGTTCACATAAATACAATCAATATTAAACGCTTGAGATCCTGTTTAAATTTGTTTTTTGCGTGCGCAAACAGTTTTCTAGAGCTGTTTCCAGAACAGTTACTGACACAAAATTCTAAATTTTTTTAATGATATAAAATTTGTCACACGGAACCTCTAAATTGTTTTCGTGGAATTCTAGGGTTCCACGGAACCCATTTTGGGAACCACTGGTCTAGCTAGACACTTGCCAAAATTTCCAAGAATTTTATTTTTATCTACATGATTATATTTTGTTTTCAACTTGAAATTTGGTAGAAGTAATCATTTCAATAGTTAAAATTCTTAAAATTTTCTTTTAAAAAAAACTTTTTTAAATGTTTTTTAATTATTTTTTTTACTTTTTTGAAATTCTGAAAAAAAAAATTTTGAAATGGTGATTCTAATGCACACCAAATCAAAGAAAATAAAATTACGAACAAAATGTGACTGATTTCAGGTTTTTAAGTGGTATAGTTCTAGAGTTATTAGCTGTTTAAAAATGCAGAAAAAACAACTTTACAAAAGTTCTTTTGACATTAAAAAATTATTACTAGCAAAAGAAAGGGAATAGAGGAATTAAAATTGGAACATTTTTGTACAACAATATTAGTTCCTCATAAAAATCATGAAAAAAATGTGAGGGTTTTATCTTTTATTTTATAGTACTAGGGGGCTCTGCCCCCTGCTCGCTATCGCGCACCGGCGGCGGTGACAGTAACTGTTTTTAATGTAGAGAGATATCTCTCTATATTAAAAAAAAGTTACTGTCACCGCTGCCGCCGCCGCTGTTTCAGAAAATTTAATTTTTCGACTCTTTGAACTCTCATAACGCAAAAACTACTTGATAGAAATTTATGAAATTTGAAAAGTTTGTAGAGGAATATTTGGGGCACATTTTTTCTCGAACAAAAAGCTAACTAATGCGATAATTAGTACTGGGGTATTTTTAAGGTCAAAGTTGAAGTTTTTCTTTTTTCGCCGCGTAATCCAGTTCAGCGAAATCTATTAGCAGCAGAACTAGGATTTTTTGCAGCCTATTACTCTGAAGTATGAAGATGTGCACTAGGTCGCCCTTTTTTCGAATTTGGTTTAGAGTAATTAATTTTTTAATTTTCGAAAATTTTGACACTTTTTAGTTTTTTTCTATCTAAAATGAAAACTAATCACAGTATCAATATGATTTTTTAAACACTTATATTATTATTTTTTGGAAAGAGATTGGCTTTCAGTTCTTTAAAAAATCCTAATTAGTTTTGGAATTATTAAGCATTAAAGTTTTATTTTTTTCATAGTTTTAGTAGGTCTTTATCAGACGTGTTTAATGTTTTTATATTTTATATTTGCCTGTTAACTAGATTGTCGGTCGCGAGCACGGATATTTAAATTTAAAAGTTTTGAGGAGCAGATTTTTGCTCTAAGTTTGCTAGCGATATATAGACTTGGTTAATAATCTTTTAAAGTGACTTTGATATTTTTTGAACTACTAGAGAAATAAATAATTTAGCTTTTTCGAGTGCTATTTGTGCCGATGGAATGGAAGGTAGAGGATTTTCGGTAAACTGGTTTTACAACAACAACAACAATTTTTTTTATTAGGAATAGTTAAGTTCAATTTACAGAAGGGAGGGAAAAAAACATCAGGAACTATTAATTTGACACTAAGGGGATAAGAATCCCTTAAAAGTGCATTTGTAATTTAGAATAATAATACCTTACGAAGAGAAAAAAAAATAAAAGTATATAATTACACATATATACACACATATACATACACATATACATTACAAAAAAACAATATTAAATAGAAATTACAAATTACAGGACTGGCAATGGTGTCAGTTGCAATATATATGTATATTTGAACCCAATTAAAAAATTTTTATCAATAATAATGAATAAATCCAAATAAAATATGTATTGACCACAAAACTATATGAAACGTAAACTATGGAATAGGTAAATCTTCTGAGTTAAATAAAAATAGCTTTAATTTTTTTTTGAATAAAGTTATTTTAGGTGTTATTTGAATATCAATTGGCAAACTATTGTAGTGCTTAGGTGCTAAGTAAAAAAAACATTTGTGAAATATCTCTTTATTTGATTTAGGAATATTGTATATTATGCCAGGGCGTCTAGGATTTATAGTAGTCTTTTTTATACATATGTTAGGATTTAAAAAAAGATTGTAACAATTCTTATAAAAAAATAGATGTTGCAGAGGAAGTATATCCAGAGATTTATAGGAAAGGAATGTGATGTTTTGGTTAGTGGAATTTAACATAACTTTTAAAAATTTATTTTGAAGATTTTGAATAATTTGGATGTTAGTTGAGTAATCTCCGCCCCAAACAGAAAGTCCATAGTAAATTCTAGGATGAACCCAGGCATAATATAAATTTCTTAAGAATTTGTGATTAACCAAGTTTTTTAGATGGTAAAATTTATATAAAAAGAATCTTAATGTATTTGATAAAAAATTGATGTGAGATTTCCATTTGAGATTTGAATTAATGTGTAGACCCAAATATTTAATAGTATTTACACATTCCAGTTGGGCACAATCACAAATTGATTGATTTATGCAGTCTGGTAGGTGAAATATTAATTTAAAAGGATTTTCACGGGTAGTTAAGCTGAAATAAATATATTTAGTCTTATTTATATTGATACCTAAATCGTTTAAGTGGAACCAAGTTCTAATTTTATTGAGGTCATCTTGAATTTTATCGTTTAAATCTTTTTGGTCCTGACTGGAGTATAAAAGGGTTGTATCGTCAGCAAAACAAATTATATTCCCATGAAGTTTAAGTTCTAGAAGATCATTAACATATATGAGAAACAATAAAGGACCAAGTATGGAACCTTGCGGGACTCCTTTATTAAGCGATGAAAAGGGACTAACACTATTTTTTATTTTAACTACTTGACGACGATTACTTAAATAGGATTTTAAAAAAGTATGTGTCGAACCCCGAATTCCATATGCAAATAATTTGTCTAGTAGAATTTTGTGATTTACAGAATCGAAGGCTTTTGATATGTCCAGGAATATTGCTAGTGTAAAATTATTTCTGTCAATACTATTGTAAACGAATTTAGTGAACTTAATAAGAGCAAGCTCAGTGTTACGATGAGGCAGAAATCCATATTGATTTGGTGAAAAAAAATTGAAGCTTTCAAAATAATTAAGCAGACGTATTTTAATACTGTGTTCGACAAGTAGAGAAAATGCAGTTAGAACAGATATAGGTCTATAATTAGAAAAATTATTTTTATCACCCTTTTTATAAATGGGAGTAACGACAGCAATTTTTAAAAAATCTGGAAAAATACCAGTTTTAATAAGACCATTAATGTGTGTTGTGAGATAGTTAGAATGGTATAAAGATATAGTTTTTAAAATGGTCACATCAACATTATCGATTCCACTACTTTTTTTGGTACTCAATTTATTGATATAAGTTATAATTTCTGATTCTGTTATATCAAAAAAAGCAAAAGAGTTCGGATAACTGGTCACATAATTCATGAAGCCATAGTCCGAAATTGGATTTGAAGCATTTAAAGAAAAGTGATTGTTAAACGCAATTGCCAGTTGAATATCGGAGTTGCAAGAATCAGGAAGAACCCTTGTTTCAGGTTTATTAGTAATTTCGTTAATTAGTTTCCATTGTTCTCGAGTGCTTTCACACTCCATGAAACACCTCAAAAAATACTCTTTTTTTACAGCTTTAATTTTTAATTTTAAAAATGAAACTGTTGAACGATAAGCTATTCCATAAAAGTTGTCACCTGGATATCTGCGAATTTTTCTAAAAAGGTTTTGTTTAGATTTAATTATACTTAAAATTTCAGCATTGATCCAAGGGTTATTTGGTTTTGGTCTAGCTTTACCTAAAGTTTTGAAAGTAAAATTATTAGTGATTGCTACAATTTTATTGTAAAAATTACAGAACTGATTTAGTGCATCTCCATCAGTATCGATAAAATTATAATTCTTCAAATATTCATTAATTTTTGCATAGTCTTTTTTAAGTAAATAAAACAGTGAGTTTACAGATCGATCTAATTTTGCAGGTGATTTCAGATTTAATTTAAAAATGATTGGGAAATGGTCAGAAATATCTGATTCGAGACTAGCACAAGCGACATCTGCATTAAGATCAGAGTCACGGATAAAAACATGATCGATACAAGATCCAGAAACACTACGACTAACATCAGAAAAAAGAGAGATAAATCCGTTTTGAGATAATAAATCTAAATAATTATTTACCAGCCTGTTTTGAGTGTCTAAAATGTTTATATTTAAATCTCCGATCAAAAGAATATTTTTGTACCTTATAGAAGACAACACAAAATTTAACTCATTATTAAAAAAATCTATAGTAAATGAATGTGACCTGTACAAAGCAACAATACAAATATCAATATCCTTAACATAAAGCACTATAATTTCAGCTGAAGACATATTGATCTCAACCCTATCAATATGTAAAAACTGTTTAGAATAAAGCAGAACACCTCCGGATTTATTGTATGATCTGCAATCAAAATACATATCAAAACCGTTGATTTTATAAAATTCTGTTTCGGCATCTGAAATCCAAATTTCTGAAAAAATAATAATGTCAATTTTATTTAAATAAGGTTCAAGAAAAGTGCTACAAATGTCAAAATTTGAACGTAGACTTTGTATATTCATATGAAAAACAATAAAATTTTTTGAATTACTGGGAATATTTATTGGCAAATTTAAAAATTTTGAGAAAGGGTTATTATCTTTCAGGGAAGTATAAGTAGGTGATACTGATGTGATTTGCAGATCATACAAGTTCTCAACAACCGCCATTTAAGTTCTTCTAGTTTTTTACTCTTATAAAGATCGATTGCAGATATTACAGATCGAATACAGATGCAGATATTACGATCAGCTGCATAGCATAGCAGTTACGGGGGTTGGTGAGCGTAAGCGAGCAGGGGGCGGTAGCCCCCTATTAGGGTGCATCAAACGCCCCTCTAGAAACAAATCACTTTGTACCCAATCTAAAAATGTTCCTTTACACCTTAAAAGTTGTCTCGCCAAATACTTTTGTTTTCTTTTGACTTTAAATGGGTCCACATCGAGCTTAAAGTTTTGAACTTTTGCTAATTTTTTAAGAAAAATGCAATAAATTCAAAGATAAAATACTCACAATTTTTTCTTAATTTTTTTCTGAAGAACTACTTTAATACTGTATCTAATGATTCAAGTTCCATTAATCTGTGATTGTTCTGTTAGGAGTTATAATTTTTCTTATGGTAAAAGAAGTTCATGTAAAGTTGTTTTTTTCACAGTACTCAATGTTATAACTCGGGAACTTTTTGACTTAGAAACACCAAATTTGGTTCATTTTGTTTACCATTTTATGAGATTTGAATAGACATGTGACTTGACCCATTTAATTAAAAAAATTGTAACTAAAAAATTTTAAAAGTCTTTATAATTAAAAAATTTTTTGAAATATAATATTTTTGGATAATTTTTAAAAATTATGTTTCTTACATTTTATATTTGTATGCAAACCTTTTAACCAAATACCATGCTCTAATTTAGATTTTATCCAACAAATAAAAAAATTTTATTGAAATTTAAGATGGTTCCCTAAACACCTCCACAAGTGTGGCTCAAATACCCCAAGTATACAGGGTGTTTCAAAATTGCGTTGCACGGCTTTTATTCGGCACCAGCTCCTCCTAGGGTCATGGAAGTACGGTCTACCCCTAGGTAAGTGACCCTGGAGAATCCATTGAGAGGACTTACAGCGCCCCTAGCGGCGAAATTAAAAAGTTAAAAAAATTAATTTAAAAAATAAAGGAGATAGAGCAAAAACCTCAGTGAGAGTATTGTTGCCAACGTCAAGAAGAACTCGTTGAAAAAAATTTGATCAAAATATCTTGAATGTTCGCGGAGATATTAGCAAGTGAAAATAGCACTTTTTCAGGGGTCAAAAAGTAAAAAGTTCGCATATTTGCAAATTTTTTTGATTTTTTGATTAAATTTTGTGTTCTTTCAACTAAAAAAACACAAAACTACACAATTTCACTGAAAAATTGGCAAATATGCGAACTTTTTACTTTTTGACCCCTGAAAAAGTGCTATTTTCACATGCTAATATCTCCGCGAATATTCAAGATATTTTGATCAAATTTTTTTCAATGAGTTTTTCTTGACAATGGCAACAATACTCTCACTGAGGTTTTTGCTCTATCTCCTTTAGTTTTTAAATTAATTTTTTTAACTTTTAAATTTCGCCGCTAGGGGCGCTGTAAGTCCTCTCAATGGATTCTCCAGGGTCATTTACCTAGGGGTAGACCTTACTCCCATGACTCTAGGAGGATCTGGTTCTGAATAAAAGCCGTGCAACGCAATTTTGAAACACCCTGTATAATTCCTACAAAACTCTGCAATTAAATAACTTTTGTTCCAAATGCTGTTATTTAACAGTTGGTAGAGATGCATTTGGATGGCACAGGAAAATGTAGCCATCAAATGAGCTGTACGCAAGGATCACGGTTAATTTATTTTACTTCTCTAATTATATAATATTACTGAATTGGAAGAGGCGTACTGTCAAGGCAGCTAAGACCTGTAACAGGTTGTTGAGCTGCTAAAGAAGAATTATATAATTATTATTGTCATATTAACAGTAGTATGTTTGCTTTTGAATGTCTCTATAGAGACATTTTTGCAAAGTTAGGTATCCCAATGCCAAAGTTGCGTATTCAGGAAAATCCCACTGTTCTTTACAAGCATTCGAAATTTCTACAGATGCTCGTCTTTTGGACGTATCCACTGCTGCATAAGAAGCCGCAACGGAGGACGTTTTCCCTTCAAGTTCTGCAATTAATGTTCTTCATTAATGCAATTTTGTCCCTTTTCTTTAACTTCGATTATGTGACTTCTGAGATCACTTGTTAATGGTTTATCAAATTCACTGTTGTTTACACTATCTATGCATTCAGAATCATCAGAAATCTGTGGAAGTCAGTGAATGGCGCGCTATACCCTATCTTGGGTCATGCGCCATAAAAAACCCAATCATCCATCTGTGAAAGTCATCTAATACGAAATTAAAACTTAATTTCTTTCTTATGTGTGTGCATCTTTTTTTGCAACAAAAAGTTGTTTCTTTCATTTCGACCATCTTTTCAAAAAGGCTTTTTTTTCATAATCTGAATGTGAGTATTCAGTGACTTTTCATGAACTGAAAGAACAGAATATCGTCTCTATGGCTGAAAACACTGAATTTATTTTCAATATGGCTTAAGGATGTGGAGAAATTCATAAAAAAAATTGATGATATATTCTATTAATCCTTCATTTCATGAGAAGTGACCTTATATTATATCCCCGTTAGGAATTTGGAATAAAAGTTGCAGAACTTGGAGGATAAACTAAACATCTTCCTTTTGCGGCTTCTTATGCAACAGTGGATAAGTCCAAAACACGAGTGTCTGTAGAAATTTAGAATGCTTGTAAAGGACAGTGATACTTTCCTGAATACGCAACTTTGGCATTGGGATACCTAACTCTCCAAAACATTGACCAATAATACAAATCAGAAAAGCGTCTAGCTAAAGTCGTTGGAAACACTCAAAAGCAAATAACTGTTAGCATATAACCTCGAGTAAGATCAAAAGTATGGGTCAGTTATTTCTGAAATAATTTACAACAATCTAACTTGATAGCAAGGTGAACTGGTGCGAATTTTTTATGCGATTTTTTTGTGCGGTCCCTATTCCTCGCACAAAAACAGGTTAGACTGTAGTTTTAAAGAAGTTACCTGAGGTAAAAAAAACAAAAGAAACTTTCTAAAGCACTAATGCGAATTCTTTGTGACATGGCGACTTTTTGCTTTGCAAAGATTTAGGTGATAACAACATTGGATGTCATCCAGAAGAGAAAGACATCCTTTCGACTGCGAATCGAATTTCCAACAAGCAAATATCAGTTTGAGATGATTCTTGAATTTAAGAACTGTTTTTGTTTTATGATAATGCATGTAGACATTTTGAAATCTTGCGAGATTTCTTTAAAATTCCTAAAAAAAGGAGCTTTAAAATAGGACTTTTAGGAATATTTTGAAAGTTACTTACATGAGGTATTGATGTTAATGGACAGAAGCGTCTCATAATTCTAAAATTATTATACTGACAGATTATAGAACATTTTTAACAAAACTATTTTTATTAACTATATTTTCTTTGAATATTTCCAAACATTTACTATCACGAATTACCTTAAAATCCTGCAAGACTGCTATGAAGCAATAAAACATTAAGAAACCCCATAAGGGAAGCAGACTTACAGAAATTAAACAAAAATTTAGACCTTTAATTAAAATGACTGTTCAATATTGCAAAGCGCTTCCTTCAGCTCGCAAAAAACTAGAAACAATCAAATGATTAAGGAATATAAAATACCCTTACAAAAAAAAGAACAACTGAATATCTGAGACACCGTTTCAATACCATTTCATTGATGAGATATTATTCCCCCATCACCCGTTCATTTTTCGACGCGCTGTAAATTTTATAAGAACAAAACAACATGCACCATGCAAAGCTATTTTTCTGAACTCCTGCCGTAAAAAAACAGAAAACGCGAGCTTCTTTTGCTGAAAAAAATTATTGAGGGAACAGTTCCATTCTTTTAGTCAATAGCGTATTTAGATAAATAAAGGGTGTCTTCTCCATTAGGTTTTGCTGTATGGGAGTGTGGAAAGGTGTAGGGCAGGGGGAATTCTATACTGACAAAGAAAAGCGAGAGGGGGGATTTTCTTTTTCTTTCAACGAATATTTTCTATCTTGAAATGTGCTTTTTTTTCTCTGAAGAATAAACACAAGGGTGAGGAGACACACGAATTCTGAGACCTTATGAAATTTTCTCCGTAATATGTGGCGAGGAAAAATGAGTGGTTGAAAAGTAGTGATGAAAAACTACGGTGTAAAATTTTTCGCGTTTCATCCGTCACTTTTAGAGTGTTCCTTAGTATTTTACACTTTGATGTTGCCGAAGGAAACGTAATTTGGACCAAATTTATGATCCTTATTGAAATACTCTTGTCCTTGGTACTAAGAAAAAGTTCACTTTAGTTTTAAAAATTAGTGAATATGAGTGTGACATCCGTTAAAAGAGAGATTACCTAAAATTAAAATATTGAAAGCTGTCAACAAACTATTCTGTGAAGCTCAGTTTAATATAAGATTTCTTGTTTTTATCATTAAATGTGGGTAACAATTTATATTAACCTAAAGTAACACATGATATTATACACGTATAACGAAATAAAAAAATTTCTCCTTATACTAGGGACTATAGTTAACTTTTAATTGGAGAAATTGGGGTGGGATAGTTTTACAATGCTTACACACGAGCCGCCATTGCAAACTATATGGAACGAGATATAATAATAATAATAATAAGTAAAAGAAGAAGAAGAAAATGAAACAAAAAATAATTCAAATACACTGCTGGCCATCCAAAATGGTACACCAAGAAGGAACAGAGATATCAAACCCAAATTTATTTCTATGATTGCACATAGTGTTAATGTGAATTGATTAAAAATTCAGTCTTCCTGGATGTTAGGGGGCCGAGAAAATCGCTGAGGAGTGTTGTCTCCATAGGTGTCCATTACCGCCGCCCCACGCCATGGTATTGAGTGAAGGAGGCTCTAAATGGGCTTTGAGGGATTGGAGGACCATGTTGAGTCCACAGGTAATCAAAGTTCATGTGGTGCACCGGGCTAGGTGATTTCTCCTCTTTCATTGGACATGTTTTGTGGCGTTGGTTCTTAAGAACGGGTAGGTGAGGGTAAAAATGCAACATAGGGGGATAAGAAGAAAGCTTGGACATTGAGTTCATCACGTGGTTGTGCATTTTTCTCTTGAGACTTGTACGCAGGCAAGGGTTGAAGGTAAGGGTAGACAACAGGTTGACAAACCTCAATACTGCAGCTCTGGTTGGCCAATGGGCCAGTAAATCATACTGAGGAGGTGTGGGAGTGGAATGCATGTCGTTTACAGTGCCAGGGACTGCCCGTTTGGAAAGCATAGCTTCAGAAAACTTCCAATCTTCAACACATAATTTGGCGTTGGCAACAATGCTCTAAATAATGAAATTGACTTCTCAATGTGATGGCACAGAGTTTATGAGAGTATCCCAATGCGGTCTGGAGCACCACGATATTTGGAGATGACTCTACGATAGCGAGAAAAGAGAGCACTCGGCTATGGATTTTGTAATCGTCAGATTTCTTCTTTACGCAGAGTAATGAGGTAGTGAAGCATTGGATTCCACTCCCACAACTCCTCAGTATGATTTAACGACGCATTTACCAACCAGAACTGCAGCATTAAGGTTTGACAACCTGTTGTCCACCCTTACCTTCAACTCTTGCCTGCGTACAAGTCTCAAGAGAAAAATGCACAACCACGTGATGAACTCAATGTCCAAGCTTTCTTCTTATCTCCCTATGTTGCATTTTTACCCTCACCTACCCGTTCTTAAGAACCAACGCCACAAAACATGTCCAATGAAAGAGGAGCAATCACCTAGCCCGGTGTGCCACGTCCGCTGGTGCACCACATGAACTTTGATTACCTGTGGACTCAACATGGTCCTCCAATCCCTCAAAGCCCATTTAGAGCCTCCTTCACTCAATACCATGGCGTGGGGCGGCGGTAATGGACACCTATGGAGACAACACTCCTCAGCGATTTTCTCGGCCCCCTAACATCCAGGAAGACTGAATTTTTAATCAATTCACATTAACACTATGTGCAATCATAGAAATAAATTTGGGTTTGATATCTCTGTTCCTTCTTGGTGTACCATTTTGGATGGCCAGCAGTGTATATTTATATCTTTATATATCTTAACCAGGACTTTCTATCTGAAAGCATATGAATATTTTTTAAAAAATCTGATTTTATCTCCTATCTATATCTATCATATGTTTTCTGCGAAGTTCCGTCGCTTAAGATCCATCAAGACTAAAAAATTTTCGACCCTTAATAGCAATACAAAAACCTGTTACATTAAATTTGGAGCTTAACCACCTAAAACAGTTGCTTCGCGAGGTAAAAAGAAAGGCACTCAGTAGTAGTAATTTTTAGTTACAAAACATTATGTTGTTAATGTTATAAATTAGAATTATTGATAAAGGTACACTTAATATAAAATGTCTTCCATTTGTTTCATGAAGTGAAGGTGCACATTTTTTTCTATTTCTAAAGAATATCTTGTAATTTTAGAGCTTCAAATATGATTGATTTACATCAATTAGGTATACTTTATTTAATAGATCATTTTTATTACATCAATAGCTGAAAGCGATTCGCTTCTACCCCACTGTCAATGCAAAGAAAGTGTTCTATAACGGCTTATATTTATGATTTATTTACCGAAATCCCTCTTGTCTCTTTATAAAACCCTGGAAAATGACAGCTAAATGAAACTTAATGAAGATAACTTCATTTGTCGAGGAAGTGCATTCATTGAGTCTTGTTTTCCTTCAACAGGTCGAATGAAACAAACTATAAAGCATTCCAAAACGACATTTTCGAACTTCATAATGAAACTGAAAAGCATTCCACACTTCCATTAGCACCTGCTGAGCAGGGACATCTCCAATTCATCGATGAACTACTTTCTAATTATGACAAGCGAGTCTGGCCAACATATGGAACAAGTAAGAGTGAAACAGTGTTAAATCATAAACGCTTTATGCAGTCAAAAGTACATAACATATTTCAGGTTTGTTGTTAAAGGCATCGATATAGTGGGTGTAAACTCATAACTCTCAAGCGTCACCTCCAACCGTGGACCGGTTTCGTCCTTGTTAGGACTCATCAGCACGGTATAGGATGGTAACGCAAGAGAGGGGAGGGCAAGTACTAGTCTAGCCGACTATAACTGAAAAAGTGGTGACCATTGATTAGTCCTCCACTCATCTGCTGGAAGGACAATGGCATTCCTAGGACAGATTTAATTCCAGAAAGGCAAGGTAAATGAAAGGAGAATTTCACCAATTTATCGCTGACCAAGCGGACAATAGGTTGTCCTATTGTTGGTTGTATTGACAACCAATTGTCCGCTTGGCCAGCGATAAATTGGTGAAATTCTCCTTTCATCGATATAGTAGTTGATAATTTAAATCTACTTTTAATAAAAACTTCTTCCCTTTTTATCATAATAAAAAGTTAAAATTTATTCTACATTTAAGTTTCAGGTTCGTCTTAAGTAGTTCATGACAAAAGAATAAAAAATTAACTGTTTACTTTTCACGCATGCAAACCAAAAACATCTTTTGAGACTAATTTACATCTAAGAAGTAGTAATTGTTCCTTTTTTGACACCTAAACACGTTTTCTAAATTCTTTGGAACGGTTCCATTCCCATGAAGGGTACAATAAAAACACTATAAAATAAGCTCAATGGGTTTCGACTAATGAAAAAACCTATGCCGCCCTTTAAATTTTTAAGCCTTGGTCACAAGTGTTAAATTGGACCTCTAAGAAAAAGAAATTGAATTATTAACCAGTTGAATTAGAAAATGAAATTGATCAACTGAGGGAGTAATAATATGCAAATATATAGGTATAATCAGATAAAAAATTGTATACGCTTAAGCGAATGATTTTAATAGATTGTTAATAGATGAGAAGTTTTTTTTCAAAAATAAAAATAGTATTTACTCTTTAATATTAATGTGTCGCCTTTTTAGCCATGAAACACTTAAGCTTTATTTACACTTACGCATTGCTAAAAGCACTTCCTCTTAACGATTGTTTTACTACTGCAGTAACTGTGTGTTTGATGAATTATTTCAATTTTACAGATAATCCAACAGTTGTAACAGTGAATATTTACATAAATAGCATGGGATCTGTAAGTGCAGCAAACATGGTATGTGTGACAAAAATTGGAAATACCATCCCCCGTTATAAAGCTAAGGAAAGTTCCACACCCAAATAATCTTGCTTTTTAAATGGCATCTCCAACTGCCATTAGATGGGGTTTGGGAAAATTTAATTGTTAATATCGGGTCTTTAATTCATTTTTGGGACTTAACTGGACCTCTATTGTAGTGGATTGGGAGAGGATGTGCATTAGGGTGTATCGAAAAAAACTTTTTTTTGATTTTGATGATGCCTTAGTGCGGAAAAGTTGTCTAAGGTGGCAGAGAGTACCTGTGAATTTTTTCAGAATTTTTGGATAATATCTTGAGGTGCCGCCAAGGCCCTGAAGGTCCCCATGTTAATCCAATGGGGCGCGCCGCCAAAAAAGCCGAAAATTCGTTTTTCGGACCTCATTTCTGCCCTAATCACACGAGGAATGTCTTCCCTCGAGTTATGGACCCTATATGATCTAGGCCAGTGGTGCCCAACCTTTTTCTTCACGAGGGCCAATTTGCTTATGAAAATTTATCTCGCGGGCCACACAAAAAACACTTTTAAGGATTTTTCTAAACGTAAAGAAAATTTACCCGTTTTCAATAAGTTTGCATCTGTTTGGAGGATACTACTTCTTGTAAATTCCGCTCCAAATTTGTAACACTTATCCCTAAAACTGAATTAAGATGATTATCTGTAAGTCGAGATTTTGTCCACTTTGCTTGAAAGTTTCGGCATTCTGAGTGAATCTTCAACTTTTTACGATCGGACATCTTTTCGAAGTTAGGTTCTAAAAAGATTCTTATAAACTGAATTCTAATGGCTAACTGATACTGAAAAATATTTATAAAATGGAAAATTTCATCTTTTTTTAGATGAAAGTGCCACAATGTCTCGCACGATTTCGTGGTTTTCTTGGACGATTTCTGAAAGTGGTTTGGGTTTTTAAGATTTAACGAGTCCGCGGGCCACATGGATCAGCCTCGCGGGCCACATTTGGCCCGCGGGCCGTAGGTTGGGCACCACTGATCTAGGCTATCCGACAAAACTTGAATAATAGCCTAAATATCTATATAACGTTTTTTTGTATGCTCCAATTTCATCGAAAATCGCGTATTTCCTCGTTCAAATCAGAGCCCAAAATCAACATAATATAGAGATTTATGCTATTATTCAAGTTTTGTCGGATAGCCTAGATCATATAGAGTCCATAACTCGAGTGAAGACATTCGTCGTGTGATTAGGGTAGAAATGAGGGGCGAAAAACCAATTTTCGGCCTTCTTGGCTTGCGCGCGCCATTGGATTAACATGGGGACCTTCAGGGCCTTGGCGGCACCTCAAGATATTATCCGAAAATTCTGAAAAAATTCACAGGTACTCTCTGCCACCTTAGACAACTTTTCCGCACTAAGGCATCATCAAAATCAAAAAAAGTTTTTTTCGATACACCCTAATGTGCATTGCAATATCCGCCTCCTAAACTGAAAACTTTACAATATCTCTTCAACTCCCAGAGTTAATAGACCGCAGTTCTCCCCAAAAAGCTTTAAAATTTACTGTCAATTGCGAATTAACATATTTCTTGACTTCGGAAAACTTACTGGACGTGTGGAACACCTTAATTCAACTCATTTACAAAATTTATGAGCAAAACATGTTACCATTCCCACCTCGAAAATTGAGAGGGGGCAAAAAAAACCCAATTTTAAACAGGTAAATCAAGAGGGGGAATGTAATCATAATACGACTGTGTGCCATATTATAAATTTTAAGTTATTGGTGCATTGTGAACTTAGGATGGAGAGCAAGTGTTGAGGTTTACACAAGGAGGATTCCAAGGAGTTAAATAACATAGAAGCTAGCAATTGTAACAGAACAACGTATACCAGTTGATTAGGACGGTGTTTAAAAATACTTGATCAGTGGTTCCCAAATCGAAGAAATGAGGAACTTGCATGATTTTTTATATTTTTTTAATCTATTCTTCACGCAAAAATAAGCAACTACACAAAATTTGAGGCCAATTGAGAAATTTTTCGATTGCAAAAAAAATTATCAAAAATCGTGTTTTTCGAAGCAACTGAAAACGCTTAATTGCATGCAGTGACGTCACTATTAATGTTTGCCTCGGATTGTCATGTTTGCCTTGGATTTCTGACCTCCACCAGAAGTGTCTAGAAGGTAAATATTTATTAAAACACTCATATCGGACACTTCTGAAAAAAGAAATCATCAACTAAAACATAGAAATTTAATTTTGATTGCAATTTGGCTCGATGGATTTTACGTCACTGTGCATGCAAACACACTTCGCGTTTTCAGTCACATGTTTTTTTTCTCGACTTTTAAATTAAAATATTTAAGTACTTGTACACTTTTTTAAAAATTTGACAAAATATTTCATTTTTCTATACAAAAAACCATACGAAACACTTGAAAGCTTATGAAAATCTGACACATGCAAGTTCCTTATTGGCGGACGACTGTCTCAGCTTTTCAGTATCTCTTTACTCATGAGCATCTATCACAGCTCTTCAGTATCGCTCAACTCTTGAGGTCCAAACTCTTAGAATCCCTGTGATCTTACCTTTGGGTGCTATTCAGCATCTCTTCGCTATTGAGCCTCCATCTCCTTGTGATCTTCAGCATCATTTTACTCTTTCACATTCCTTTGTTTATCCGTCTCTTAGATCTTTCGAAATTTTAAACTTGATGCAGTTGGATTCACTTGTATTTATAACAATGAATGGATGTTGTACGGATATCTTAATTTTTGTAGGCGCCAGTTAATTTTCACCCCTTAATTTAGCCACCTCACCTCTTTGGGAACCACTTTCAAGTCCATCTCTAGGAACCACTTTTCTTGCTCATAGGTTCCCAAACTTTTTGTAACCAACACCCCCTTTTCAAGAAGAAAGTTTTCCACCACCCCCTTATAAAATTTTTGCCTCTAATTTGATTGTATTATAGAATTTTATACAAACATTTTGTAATAAAATGACTTAAATTTATAACCAGACAAAATAAATGTGAAATCTAGAATATGGACATGAGTCAAAAGTTTTCTACACACCTTAAAATTTAATTTGTTGTAGTCGTGTGCCACTTGGAATACCCAAGCTCCATAAGGATTTAAGGCAAAGGGGGTGCGGCTCCTGAGAAAGTGAGGCCCATAAATGGCAGGAGTCCGACTTCTGCCTCATGATATGATAGATGCTGCCACTATCTATCGCCACCTCCACAATTTTGCCGTCTGGTTCGGCAGGTACAAAACTTGGTAACAAGTTCTCTTAACTATTGACAACTGACAGCATATAAAATTTTATGATCAGCGTAATTTCCAACTCATTGAGGCAGAGCTCAAGCCAACATGGTATTGAATAGATAAGATCTAACATGTCCCTTTTCTTTCAGGATTTCGGTAGCTGCCAACCTGATGGAGGAAAAAATCGGAGTACTTTCATGGACTTACACATGGAAGCATACTCACCTTTTTTACAGTCACAATTTAAAATTTAAGGCGCCATTTTAGTTCATAGTAGAACTACGAAGCACAAATAATTTAGATAAAACCCTAAAACAATGTCTATGAAGAAACAAAAACACTCCCTTAAAGTAGATGACAACAAAATCATCCATAAGTTACAACCAAAGGCTTCCAAAACGATTAATCATGGTTCCTGCTTCATAACCAAAATAGAAATTAATGCTTTTTTTGGAAAAATAAAACTTTAAAAAGAAAATGTACTATTTAATTAATACATTTCACTCATATTACTCTTAAAACTTCTTACTTACGATTACAACTTGGTTTTTTTTTAAATCGTAAAATCGGAGTTTTTAGGGGAAAATCGGATTACCGGAGAAGAAATCAAAAATAGGAGTAACTCCGATAAAATCGGAGTACTTGGCAGCTATGGGAATGGATATTTATTTGAGGCAGTCTTGGGTAGATCCAAGGTTACAGTTTTTTCAATATGGAATCAACGAAACTGTTACTCTGAATGGACAAGATCTCATAGATAAAATATGGAAACCAGACTTATTTTTTAAAAACTTAAAATCGGGACATTTTCACATTGTTACAGTACCAAACAAGTTAATCAAGCTTTCACCAAATGGAAGGATATTGTTCAGCATGAGGTGACTTACCGTACATGTTTTATAGCATAGGTTTGGTTCTTTAAAACAACAGAGCTTTTGGTCTGAATCGCTTTTTTTTCAGGCTAACTCTCCGTCTATCATGTCATATGTCATTTCGTCTCTATCCACTGGATACCCAAAGATGCTGGGTGGTTCTAGGATCATGTAAATATACTTTCTATTATTTATTTCTATTATTCAGAGTTATTTTACTAAATAACTCTGAAAATATGTATGATCAATTCAATATTGAAAACCATCAAATAAATTTATTGATTCTTTTAGATGCTCAGACTGTGGATCAAGTAATCGTGCAGTGGCGGAACGAAAGCCCCATAACAATAGAAAAGGAAATTGAAGTACCTGAGTTCTTTGTTATTCCTCAGGAACCAGGAATTTTCTGGAGGGATATAGACACAGGCGTTAAAAAAATTTTTACCTGAAATTTTTCGTAGACTTTTGTGAGAATATGATTTTTTCAACAAGATAAAATATTATTTTACGTAACAGACAATTTACAATAAAAGAACGGACATTTTTAAGATGCATTGTAATCTCATATCAATTGAATAACTTAAGAGTTACCATCTAACGCCCACCAATATCTTGTGTAAGAAATTACCACTAATTTTCAAGCATATTTTCTACCCCCTTCTGCCTGTTTCCCATACTTCTTTAAAGTCCAATGCTGTAAAACCTTTTGTTGAGAACATTTAATAGTAATTCAGCAAGAATATTCAAATTTCTTTCACTACTTTAAGAAAGCCTGAACCAGTCTACCAGCCCTAACTACACTGCTCACAACAATTAAAGGATATTGGTGGTTTCGGTACATATTGGCAAGCAAATAAAAAATTTGCAGTGGTTCAAGCATTTTTCATAAACTTAGGGCCATTTCAAAGCTAAATCCATGCAATTATCAAAATAAAAATTTTATTTTTACTTTTTTTTATCAAAATTGGAAAATGCACATTTTGTGTAATTAAGCAAAAAACTGAAAAATCTATCAATACTTAATTGAAATCCCATTTCGCTTGGGGTATGCTTTCTCCTGACTTAAAACAACGTTGTGGGACTGTTTGCCACCAGGTTTGTTTGTTTATTTTTGAGGGGCTGGGGTGTTTTCTCCATTTTCCCCTTTATGAGCATTTTTCAGCACCTGAGCTGTTTGGGAGGTATTGGATGGGCAGAAATTGGTTTCTCAAGCATGTACTAGACTTGTTCTATTGGATTCCTGTAGAGAAAACGTGCTGGTCGATCCCTTTCTAGCGATTTCCTCATCCTGAAGAAAATCATTAACTAAGGTAGCACAATGTTTTCTGTAATTATCATCCCTGAAAGTAAAATTATCACCGATTTCTCCTGCATGAGGGGCAACCAGATTTTTAAGGATATTGACCTTATTATCCTGAACCACCAGAAACGGCCCCTTTAGCTGGGGGGTCTTTATTCCATAGATAGAGATGGTGCTCTCTATTTCATCACTCCACATCTTCAAATCTGACTCTCAGTTCATCCTGATAACTTCTGATTTTTGTCTGGTGGGTACAAGGAACACAAAATAACCCTTTTTTTGTACATGAAGAAGCCAGATTTGAATATGTGGAGTGATGAAATAGAGCACCATCTCTATGTATGGAATAAAGACCCCCCCCCCAGCTAAAGGGGCCGTTTCTGGTGGTTCAGGATAATAAGGTCAATATCCTTACACATCTGGTTGCCCCTCGTGCAGGAGAAATCGGGGATTATTTAACTTTCAGGGATGATAATTGCAGAAAACATTGTGCTACCTTAGTTATTGATTTTCTTCAGGATGAGGAAATCGCTAGAAAGGGATCAACCAGCACGTTTTCTCTACAGGAATCCAATAGAACAAGTCTAGCACATGCTTGAGAAACCAATTTCTGCCCATCAAATACCTCCCAAACAGCTCAGGTGCTGAAAAATGCTCTACAGGGGGAAAATGGAGAAAACACCACAGCCCCTCAAAAATAAACAGACAAACCTGGGGGCAAACAGTCCCACAACGTTGTTTTAAGTCAGGAGAAAGCATACCCCAAGCGAAATGGGGTTTCAATTAAGTATTGATAGATTTTTCAGTTTTTTTGCTTAACTACACAAAATGTGCATTTTCCAATTTTGATAAAAAAATTTAAAAATAAAATTTTTATTTTGATAACTGCATGGATTTAGCTTTGAAATGGCCCAAAGTTTATGAAAAATGCTTGAACCACTGCAAATTTTTTATTTGCTTGCCAATATGTACCAAAACCACCAATATCCTTTAATTGTTGTGAGCAGTGTATTTCCTTATATTTAAGTGTTCTTAGATCCACACTAAATTATTCTTTCTACCATTGGTAAAACTAAGCACTATTTTTTTATCTAGTCAGTTAATTACAGCATTTCAGTTCAAGGACTTTGTATATGCCCTAATTTATGCATGCTGTAAGCTGTATTTAATTCAAGAGCTCTTTCAGTGATTAAACATTTTACCCAATTAATATTTTTCTATATTTTACTTTAGGTGTTTTCAGCTTTTTGAATGTAAGTTTTATGTTCATCAGGCAAAATGGATATCATTTAGTGCAAACTTATCTACCCACATTTCTGATAGTTATGATGTCCTGGGTGTCTTTCTGGGTACCAGTTGAGGCTGCACCAGCTAGAGTAACACTGGGTGTTACAACACTTCTAAGTTTAACAACAGTAGTTTCAGGCATCAGATCACAACTGCCTCCAGTGTCTTATGCCAAAGCAATTGATATATGGATAGGAGCTTGCTCAGTCATGGTGTTTGCAGCTCTATTAGAATTTGCATTAGCAAGCTACTTATCCAGAATGAAAATAAGACACAAAGAAACAAACAACTCATGCATTATTTTTGGAGTAAGTATACAAATATCCAAGTTCTTTTTAAATGAATATGGAAGTATACAGGGTGTTTCAAAAGTCTGTTTTGCGGCTTTATTCAGAACCAACATGTCCTAGGGTCACAAGAGTAAGGTCTACCCCTGGGTAAGTGACCCTGGAGAATCCATTGACATAAGTAACAGCGCCCCTCGCGGCGAAATAAAAAAGTTACAAAAAATTAATTTAAAAACTAAAGGATAGAGCAAAATCCTCAGTGGGAGTATTGTTGCCAAACTTATGAAGAACTTACTGAAAAAAAAATTCATAAAAATATCAAATATTTGCGGAGATATTAGCATGAGAAAATGGCACTTCTTCAGGCCTCAAAAAAGAAAAAGTTTGCAAGTATTTTTAATTTTTTGATTAAATTATGTCTTCATTCAACTAAAAACACAAAAAAACCACAATAACAGGGAAAATTTTGCAAATTTACGAACTTTTTCTTTTTTGATGCCTAAAAAGAGCCATTTGTACATGCTAATAATCCGTGAATATTCGGGATACTTTCATGAAATTTTTTTCAGCGAGTTATTCATAACAATGGGAACAATACTTCTACTGAGGTTTTTGCTCTATCTTCTTTAGTTTTTTAATTAATTTTTTTAACTTTTCATTTTGCCGCTAGGGAAGCTGCAAGTCACCTCTATGGATTCTCCAGGGTCATTTACCTAGGAGTAGACCTTACTTCCTTGACCCTAGGACACGTTGATTCCAAATAAAAGCCTTGAAACGGACTTTTCAAACACCCTATATATTATTAAGAGAACCATCCAGTGGCATATGTAGAAATTTATTTTGGGAATGGCCCATCCTCTAAACAACTTCAGTCATTATCAGGCCCAAAGCTAGATTTTTGTAGAATTTGTATTTTGATGAACTTAATATAAAAACAAAAGTTGTAATTATTATAAAGTTCCAAGTACAAAGGGTGGTTTTGGAGTCTCTCCCCAGAAAATGTGAGCCTAAAAAACAGGGATTTCACTTGTTTTAGTCCGAATTTAAGACGAGGAGTCCCTCTTAGCCACCCTCTTATATGAGGCCCCTAGTTTCAAAACCGGATATTTGCATTTTGACACAGCTTTGATAAAAGAATCGACCATTTGATGACCGCGAATCGGTCGCCAAATGGAAGACTAGTTGCCGCTATATCACGGCCGGTCTCCTTTCCGGCCACCATGTTTTACCACGACTCAAATAAAGATTAACCCAAGTAAAAGGATGTTATAACAAGTTTTTACGATTTCAGTATATCCCGCTGGATCTGCAGTATGGTGAACGCTCTGCATGCGGGAGATACATATTTCAGTCCCCGGTAACTGTTTAATTTAAAAATAAGAACAAAATTATAAATCATAACGCACTTAAGTGTTATCATTTGAGTCTGTGTAAAACATGGCGGCCGGAACGGGCGACCAACCGTGATATAGCATGATACAGTAATATATTCCATTTGGCGACCGCGTTGACTCTTACCGAAGCTGTGTCAAAATGCAAATGTCCGGTTTTGAAACTAGGGGCCTCATATATGCCCCTGAAAACATCAACACAGAATTGTGGTTAGTTTTACTTTTACATACAGATGTGGTACAAATATTACCAACACCTTTAAAAACTAAGACACTTTAACCCTACAATGCATGATTTTTTAAATTCACTTGAAAATCATTTATGTGACTTCTATTATGGTGTAAATTAGTAAAAAAATACTAAAAAATTTTTATTAAATTTTTTTCTACTTTTAATTGACAAAAACTTTGTCCTTTTGAAATTAATTTGTGTCTCTTGTGAAATTAATTGTGAAGTGAAATAAAACCAAATGCTCTAAAAATATAGAAAAACAACTTATCTTTTTAAAACAATTTGTTTTCAAGCTGAAATTTTTTTTAATTTTAATTTATATGGTCCTTTTATTTTGGCGTTTTCTGTGTCTTGACTTTCGTCTCACTAGCTACTAACAAATGTCTCAAAATAGTACCCCTGCTGTGATCTACTGGCAATCTAAAGTGCTAATACAATGAAATGTTATATTTATTGTACTTATTGCATGGTGTTGCCATTTGGAGATGGAAGTTCGAGTAGGAAATTGGGAAAAATGTTGTGTAGCCAAATGGCTACAGTATGCACTGTAGGGTTAAGGACTTGTAAATCAGTTGTGTGACCTGGTATATAAGTCCACCAACTAGTTGGTATAAAAGGAAACTAAGTATCGGAACTTTGTCATAGCTGTTGAATATATTGATACCATGCCCTGAATAATTTTGCCATTAGACTTGAGATATTTTAAAAAATAAGGGTTCTGTTAAGAGTGCTCTTACTTTACTTACATTACCCCTAGACTTTAAATAATAAAAGTAGGGACCATTTTTTATGTCATGCAAAGAGTATGGTATTAGCTGTCAAAACAGCATTTTAGTTGAGCACAGGAAAGCACAACAATGAACAAGAGAAAGATGACTCATATGAACAGATAGGTCCTGAAGGATCATAATGGGTTCAAGACATTAGTTTTGCAAAAAAATAACACCTCATATTTATGCCATGTTCAGAATTGAGTTTCATCCAGAACTTTCAATGAACAAAAATTTCTCCACAACTCTAATTTGTTTGTAGTTCTTTGTACCCTTCCTGTATGTGTAATATATTTTCTTATACATTTTTTTGTGAAACAATCATTAAAGTTATGGAACAATTATTTTTATTGCAGAAAAATAGCCGAGAAACTCACATAGAAGGAAAAATTGCACCCATTGTACAATCTAAGAATATAACATTTTAAAGACTTGTTTTTGGCACCCTTTTAAAAACTTCAGTACACAAAATGAACCACGTCATATTCAATTATTGTATGGATATCTACTTGAGATAAGACAACAAAAGGAAGAATTGAGATGCATGTATCAACAGCGGGCTAACTCCAATTTAAAGATTTCGGAATTAGCTCATTATTCCTGCAGTACCATAATTATTTCTCATATTTTGAAAATTTTTAAATGATTGGAAGTAGTTCAATGGGGAAGTGCTTTAAAAACTATTTATTGAAAGTCTTGATTACATATTAACAAAAACTTACTTTATCTAAATCCAATACAGGTCATTAAGAAACTCTTCATCATCAAAGAATATTAGAGTCTCATAATACTAGTTTCAGTATGCAACATCTTCATTTGAACTTTTAAATTAAGGCAAGCTTCACGTTCAAGCTGAATAACTTTGCTTATGTCTTTATTTTTCACCTTGAAAATAAAGAAGAAAATAAGTTGAGTGTCACCTTTAACCTTTAGATAAAAGCTTTAAAATTTGCAAGATTGTATTATAAGTCAGGGAAATACTTTAAAGTAACATTAGTTTTATAAAATCACAATTATTTTTACGAAATTATTTAAAAACATAGTTATGTGGTTGTAATGCAGTTTAACATAAAATATACCTCTAACTGCTTGTTTTTCTTCATCAAATCTTCTAAAACAGCAGACAAGTCTTCATTATGGTCCTAATTCATTAAGGAAATGTACTTTTTCAGTTTTAAAGTAAACTTTTATATTATGGCTACTGACTGGAATGAATTTATGCAATAGGTTTGTATATTGTACATGATAGACTCAGCATAATTATATTCAACAATGGAAGTTTAGAGTAACTTAGAAACTTTACTTAGTAACTAGTAAAACACCTTTTCTACAATTAGGTTTACATTACACTGAAGAAAATTGTAATAGAAATATGATGAAATGTAATTTGAGAAAAAACCGTGTTTTACAAAGAGAAAAACCTAACGTTAAATGTATTTTTAACTCTAGATACACAATAATAAGATTAAAAGTTTTTAGAAAATCCCTAGCATTTTCAACAAGTAGTGTTTCAGATATTAAATATCGATCTTTGATATGAACAATATAAAAGGATACAGATGCACTGCTGTCATCACTATCAGAAGAACTATTTTCAGTAGAGTCAAATGAGTATCGTTTGAATCTAAATGGAAAAATTCAATTTAGTAAAAGCGAATAACTCAAAAAAAAGCAGAAAGAGAAAAGTTTTCTTACTTGTATAATTGCTGATATTCACAGACTTCCATTTTTAACCTTTCAATTTCTAATTTTTCAGAATTAATTTTTCTTCTTAATTCATCTCCTAAAAGAGCCAACTCCTCAGATTGTGTCCTTAGCATTTTTTCCTCAAAAACTAATTCAGACAGATCTTCAACTTCTTTTAATTCACTTTGATTAGGAAGTATGGGATCTAAACAAAGAGTAAAATATTACTGTTGATGGTTTAAAACATGTTTTGAAACAAAACTAATTACCAAAATAAAATACCAGCATTTTTGGTCACTTTAGTTGTTTCTGATCCAGGAGTATCTTTAAAACCATCAAAAGTTGAACTGGGCACAGTTTCCTTTAAAAAATGACTTTATTAACAAAAACTTTGCAAGTAAAACTTCAGTTCCTTTTACTGGTCAACATTGTGTATAGCATGTTTTATCTTAATCAGACTTTTACACTAAGGGAACGTACCCATACTATGTGACCCCCATTTTTACTATTTTTGACTCCCTCTCCCCCTTGGTGACCATCCGTAGTATATGCCAAGACCCCCCCTCTAGTTTTCACGTAGTAAATCATAAATACGGTTTTCAATCCTTTTTTGCAAACAGAAACTTTAAAAAACTTAATTTGGCTTGATTTGTATAATTTTAATTAATAATTTGGCTAATTGCACTAATTAAATTGGCTTAAATTTGTCGTAATGATTAGAGGAAATTGGCTACGTGGATGAAACCCTAAGCCCCCCCCCCTTCCCCCTGTGCAGGGCCGCCGAGAGCCAAGCCGGGCCCGGGGACAAAGTTGAGAAGCGGGCCCCCCCAGTCCAGGCCCTTACCTAGATCCAGTTTAAATTTTTACTACCCTTAGTTTTATGATCCTAAAGAACACTCAGAATGGATGGTTCAATTAGTTAACAAATGACCCATCTAGCACGCAGTGGCGGATCCAGGGTTTTGGGGGGGCTAAGAATTTTCATAATCCATTTGAGTTTTCTTGTTAATGATAATACGTAAAAGGTAGTGAATTATCCTACTCAAACCACTAAAAGGGGGGGTCTGGGGGTCCTCCCCCATAAAATTTTTGGAAATTTAAGTCAAATACCCCACTTTTTCAATTCGTTTTGGTACACCTCATTCGAATTTCGGATTTAGATTTTTTGCGTTTTGACAAACTTAGTAAAATATTAAACGTTTGGGGGGCTTCAGCCCGAAAGCCCCCCCGTAGATCCGCACTGCTAGCACGGGGTTCAAGGGGGAACCCTCAAACACATAGATTGTTGGTGTTTTTTACCCAATTTGTCGTGCTTTTTTACCCTGTAAAACTGAGCGTATAGTAAAGCTCTCGGCTATATTTTAAGGTAAATTATGTTGAACACTCATTATCAAAATAATTAAAGCAAAACAAATTATTAAAGAATTGCAGTCTATAAAGTACTAAAGAAAAATTGTGTAAATGTCTTTCCTTAAGCCTTTAAGAGTTCAATACGGCAACACTGACTGTCACAGTAAAACTGTTGAATTTTCTAGAACAAACTATATTTTGCTTCTGTATAAAATTCTCCTATTTTACAAAATATAACACAAAAAATTTTTTTTAATAAGTATTATGTTATTTTAATTCTATTTCAAACATACCCTCGTATGAAAACGGAGTATTTCACCAGTAACCTCTGGTTTGAGGAATATAAATATTTTACTATATTCCTCAAACTAGAGGTTACTGGTGAAATACTCCGTTTTCATACCCTGCCTTTCGGAAATTTACGTCTGTTCTAGGAATGCCAAAGCCATTCCAGCAGATGAGTGAAGGACTAATCAATGGTCACCACTTTTTCCGTTATAGTTGGCTATAGTCTGTGAAAAACTAGTACTTTCCCTCCGCTCTCTTGCCTTGCCTTCCTATGCCGTGCTGATGAGCCCTAACAAGGGCGAAACCGGTTCATGGCTGGAGGCGACGCTTGAGAGCTGGAGTTTTCTCATACCCTTGTATGTTGTTATGATTAAAGGAATCACATATTCCAAAATAAATTTTAAATTGATTTTCATAAACGTAGTAAAATTTTTGTTTGAACATGCCTTTTAAAAATATCATTAAAATATGATTCTACGATATATTCGGTTTCTGTAAATATTGTACTAATATAGTTATATTATATTTATACGGGGGGTCCCAAAATTAACTGAATTATTTCAAAAATTAATAAAAAATTAACTAAATGAGATAAAAACAAGCGCTTTTCTGCAAACTACTTTTTCAGCCTGGAAGTTTTTTCAACCCAAAACTTCATAGTTCTCAGCCGTTTCTAGAGAAGCATGAACTCAATCGAAAAACAATGGCCCAAATTACTATTTTAAAAAACAGGGTTATTAAAATTTGAAATAATAATAAATAATTCTAGAATCAAATAAAAATTATATTGAACCCTTCTTTCCAGTTAAGTTTGCGTATTTTAAAGCAATTTGGCAAATTAAGCTTAACACTAGAACCGCCGGAGCAGTCATTTTGACTGTTTTGCGTTTTTGATTCTAAATATTTTCAAAGATATTTGAGTTACACACTTGTGATTTCGTGACTTTTCCTAATTTATGCTTCTATATACATAATCCAAATTTCATTTATTTTTGAAAAGCCGTTCCGGAGATATTTATTGGTCTGCCTAGAACCGCCAAAACAGTCATTTTGACTGGTGGATGTTTAGCGCGTCTATTTCTTGCATTACAACTTAAATTCTTACAGTTAATGCTTTCTAAGAAATATATTGAAGTTCTTCAAACAAATTTATTATATTTTATGGTTTTGACAGCTGCAAACGGTCAATATATCATTATAAATCCCAGAAATTCATGAATATACACTTGCTAGAACTTTTTGATTTCCCACGCCTTTTTTATAATATTATATGAAAGATTTATTGTTTCCTTTATGAGAAAAGAAACCAAGTTCATTTTACTCTACTGTTCTTACTTTTTATGTGGAAAAAAGTGTGTTTATGCAATTATTCCGGCAAAGTACTGCTTTACATAGTAATGCAAACAATTGATTTTTTGAAACGCGCCAAAACGGAGTTAAGACTTCATTATTTAGTTTTTAGTGTTGTGAGAAAGGGTTTTAGAGAAATATATAATTATTCAAAAAATATTTTGTTCATAGTTTATTTTTGGCTAGAACGTTGTATAAGTAAAAATAATCTATTTCTTATTATTAACAATGAATTTTAAGATGCAAAACTAAATAAATGTGTTTGTTTTATAAATTGTATTAGTGTTATTTATCCTTTCCTCAAGTATTAGAAGCAATTTCAAGCCCAAAAGATTATTTTTACCGGTAGAAAAGCTTAGCAGTCAAAATGACTGCATCCGGCGGTTCTAGGTATGCGGTACTTGCCGGCGGTTCTAGTGTTAATAGATTTGTGAATAAGAAACATTTAAATTGTAACATTCCTAAACCCTTAATTTTTTAAGTCTGTGGAGTAGGAAATTTCGTATAAAAAACTCCCAGGCTTTAAGAGTAGTCAACAAACCGTATGTTTTTATCTCCTTTATTTTTTTATTAATTTTGTAAGAGTATATTATTTAATTTTGGGACAGCCTGTTACAATGACACAGACAATATACATTACTTTTTAACAAAATTTAAAAATCCTTTATACTTAAATTTTATTTTTATTTAATATTGTAATAAATTTTCTTGTTTTAATGATTTAAATTTTTTCATCATCGAAAATTTTCATTTTTTTAAAAAGAAAATTAAGCAAATAGCAATGCCCTTAAAACCCCCAACACCAACATTATACAAAACATGAGACAAAAACAACTAGTGAAATGCAAAATCCCTATACTATTTCAGCCGATTCTTATATTTTATTTTCATTTAATAATGGAATATATTTTCTTGTTCTCTAAGTAAATTTTTTTATGGTTTACAAAACTTTTCATTATCGAAAACTTCAATTTTTTTAAAGAAAATTAAACAAACAGCAACCCTCCAGCATACTTAAAACAAGAGACAGAAACAACTAGAAAAATACAAAGATGTATAATACTTTCAAATGTATTTGATAGCTGAAATTTCTATTATATAAAAAATGAATAGAATACTCACCTAGACGTACGGTACGATCTTAGAAGACTAACGTTACCAACTTTTTCAAGTACGGTAACTTTCAAACAATCGGGAAAAAACTTAATTGGTTTAAAAAAATTGACGATTTTTATAAACAGAATACACGTTTAACTAACGCTTTCTACAACTACATCCACCTGGTCTGCATGGGTAAATGGCTTGAAACTAAAATTGTCTCCACTGTCCTTTGTGGTATTTTCCATTTGGTCAAGGAGAGGAAAGGGGACCTCATTTCCTGTTTGTTCTGGCTAACGAAAGACCTTTCCGCAAATAGGGTTGGGGGGGGGTCCGGTTCGGGCCCTTTCGTACCTTATCTTGTGACAGTTCTTGGAATGTGTTGCAGCGTGTGTGTGGTAGTGTGGTAATTATCTTAGTTTGGAAACGCTGGAGATTGCATTCCAGGGAGGAGGGGGCTCGGGGCCCGTTCTCAGGAAGAAGGGGTAGTTGGGAGAAAAATCTATGAATGGGTATTCTTGTTTCAAAACGTTTAGTAGTGTATCCCAAGATGGAGATTCTTTACGGGCCCCTATAGGGCTGGGAAAATCCTCGGGCCTGGGGAAAAGTGCCCCTTTTGCCCCCCCCCTGTCGGCGGCCCTGCCCCTGTGACCAAGAATGGTGTTTGGAAGACCCCCTCCCTCCCCTGAACGGGTCACGTAGTATGGGTACGTTCCCTAATATAATATAATAATGCATCATTGAGAAACAAACAGATGTAATGATGTTGAGTTATTTTTTATTCACCTTGTATGTGCTGATTTATGAAACACAACACATAATAAACTTTTTTTTGAAGAAAACTATAGAAAGTAAATTATTAATACTAATAAATACAATTTTATAATTATCAAAATACAAGTACTATTTCCAGTAAAAATAATGGTGATTATAACAGTGGTCAACACACATTTTGGTGCCGAGAATATTAAAGCTGTTTTTGTATATATTTGACCTCCGGATTCAGAATATGGCATTCATTTTTACATATCACAGTTTTTATTTTTTAAGACATCTATATATCACCATATTGTATGAAAATAGAGCAAGTCTTGAAATCTTAATTTTATAATATCTTAAAAACTAGAGCTGATGTGTAGAAATGGATGCTGAATCAGGACAAGTAAAATACTATATTCAAAAACAGCTTTAATATTCCCGGCACCAAAAAAAGTTTTTTTTGTAGACCAGTGAATTAAAGGTTTGATTTTATAAGGCTGTAAAAAGAGAATCACTGGTTCAGAATATCCTGATATTTCATCTTAGTATTCTGCGAGCGATGTAAATTTCATTTAGTATTAAAAAGAAGGAAAATAATTCCAAAAGTAACAGACAGATGGTACTGTACTATTTAAAACCCTTTGAAACCTAACTAAAAACAGGTTAAGATCCATCAATATACCTATTTTTCAAGATGACTTATCTAAGTCAAAAGCCATAACTACCTTACAAGGAAAAGAGGTATTTGCCCTGACAAGGAGAGGATCCCTACTTGTCATCAACGATTTGGTTAATTTTTAGTGTGTTAGCAGTATATGACTAGGATCACAATTTCTGAAAATATTAAGAAGCATTTTTCAGAAAGTTTGGAAAAAATCACGATTGATAAATTTAACATATGCTTATATATCTAATAAGATTCACTGCATGCAAGTGGATTGTGGTTCAGTGGTAAGAGCTTCGATTACCAACCTAAAGGTCCCAAGGTCGAATATTGCTGTGTGCAGCTTTTTTTATTTTATTTTTCTACACAATTTTAAGAGCACAGATATGGAATAAAGTACATGTATAGTCGGCTGCAAAAAAATCGAAACAGAGAAGATTGTGAGCGATTGGTTGGGGTTAGAAGGATACTGTAAATTACAATTTTCATGATTTAATGTCCTCTTTAATACAAGCTATAATTTAAGTCTTTAAGGGGCCATCTACATATTAAAAGAAGCACCAACTTTCGTTTTTCCTATGGGTGACATCAAAGATTATTCCCGATTCTGAAAGAGCACCCCCTAAAAACCAAATTTCGTGCTGTTTGGCCCACAAAAAAAGCCAGGAGTGGGGGTTGAAGTTCGTTGAAATATCATTCTTTACGTTGAATAATCGATTTTGATCCTTACAACCATCAACCCCGCAGGATCATAATCGAGAATTCAACGTAAAAAAACGATATTTCAACGAACTTCAACCCCCCTCCGGACTTTGTTTGTGGGCCAAACAACACGAAACTTGGTTTTTAGGGGGTGCTCTTTCACAATCGGGAATAATATTTGATGTCACCCATAGGAAAAACGAAAGTTGGTGCTTCTTTTAATATGTAGACGACCCCTTAAGGACTTAAATTATAGCTTGTTTTAAAGAGGACATTAAATCATGAAAATTGGAATTTACAGTATCCTTCTAACCCCAACCAATCGCTCACAATTAGTGATGGGCGATTCAACTCTTTTGCAAGATCAGATCTGAGTAACTCACTCCCCTTAAGGAGTTAACTCTTTAATGTAACTCAGTAACTCCCAAAATCTATATACATAAATGAATGTTCATCTGATTGTAAGTCCGTTTTAGTTTTAAACTTTTCGAACCTACATTCACTTTAAACCATACCAGAAAGCTACTCGCTCCCAGAAAGTTTCCTGAAGAATAATAATTTGAAATTGAAGCATCCCAATAATTTTTTTGGTCTATTTTCGGCTAAAAAAAACCCGTATTTCATTCCTAAACCATGACATCATGGCAAAACCACCAATTGTTGTAATTAAAGATAATATAATATTAATTGTTGAAGGTATAACATCGATTGTTGTAGTATGAACATAAAAATGCTCCTTTTTACATATATGGACTGGCGAAGCCCGTGTCTAGCGCGTCAGCGCTAGTATTATATAACTTCTTAATCTTAACTACGTACATACATCAACTAAAAAGTATGCCGGAAAAGTCATTCAAAAAATAAAAAGCTTTTATATTGAACTGTAAACGAAAACGAAAATAAACCTTTAATATTTTGCCTACTGGGAAAATTTTTTAACAATTTACTAACAAAAACCTACCTACAAAACAGAAGAAAGAGGGAAAGGAAATTCCCCAGTAGGGGAAACGACCGTAGAACCAAATATTCAGACACTAACACATCAAGTTTAATATATTAATCAGCAATACTAGGTATATTTCAAAAGAAAAAATACTCACTTCAAAAATAACCACCTATCTTACAATTCGAATTCAGGCATCCAATCCAATTTAATCCGCGAACATTCTACTGCAAACTTTAACTATTCTAAATTTACTGGAAAGTAATGGTCACCAGAATGAAAAACCAATACAATTTTTCTAATAAGTAATTTAGTTTTAATCACTCATTCATCTAAAAAATGGCGAGTTTGAGACAAAAAACACGCTAAGAGCAGAAGGTTTTGGCAAGACGCCAACGTTATCGGAAATGAACTACAAACCTTCCTTCCCGCCCTTTGAAGACACCATCATAGCTGGTAGAGGTAGACAAGAATAGCTCGTGTTTCAATTCTCAAAAATCAGTTGAAAATTTAATTTTTAAATCCAAATCAATCGCCTCGTTAATCAAATAAAACACTGCTAAACCATTAAAATATTAATTTATACAGCAATCCTTTCGTTTAAGATCAAATATTTTTTATTAACAACTAGTATTTTAATTAACAATAGCTGTCAGAAGTAGTAAATGTATGCCTTTCAATAATGGCAGCTCGTTTAACGAAATTCATCTTTTCGCAATCTTTTTTAATCGTCGAAATTTTTAATGGAATATCTAAATATTAAAGGATTATTAGAACTTGATAATCGTGAGAATATAAAACCATAAATATTTTTTTAATTGTGTGCAGCAAATTTTGTCAACCTAAACATTGTGATTAAGACAATGTATAATCACGCTCACAGTGCCGTGTAGAAGAGGTGTATAATAAACAATCATGGCCTCCAAAAATCGATCTTAAGAAACCGCTGGGAGTGAGGAATTAACTCTTATGAGGAATTAACTCTTATGATCCCTGGGAGTGGGATTGTCGGAGTGGGAAGACCGATCTGAGGCCATCTGCTCCCAATCCCAGCTCTCCTGGGATCAAAGGAGTTGAGAGCACACAGCAAATAACTCCCAAAGAGTGGAGACTAGGAGCAAGCAGCTCTTTTAACTCTGTCAACTCCTAAAAGGAAGACGTAATTCCTTCGGTTCTTCTGATCAAAGTGGGTTGTTATGGCAACGGATTACGTAGGCGCTTCGCTCGCTCGCTCATAGCAGATGATAATCACCGGCGGCCGGCGGCATGCTGCCATCTAGTGTTTCTTGGAGGTAATATCACAAGGATTTCAAGGTAATACCACAAATTAAATCTTAAAAAGGTAAATTTTAAAAAGTACAACTGAGCTACCACTCTTTTTTCCCCACTCCTTGATCCTTCACTCAGTTTAAGGAGTTAATTCACTGAGTTAACTCCTCAAATAATCGCCCATCACTACTCACAATCGTCTCTGTTTCGATTTTTTTGCAGCCGACTATATTAATAATATTTAATTATCAATCGTAAAACATTTTTGACACATTTTTTTCTTTGGAAGAATTTATTTTTTACCAAAATACACAAATTTTCATCTGGTTAATATGCAGTTAAATATATGTAGATTAGTATTTTGAGATGTATGGAATGAAAGGAGTATGCCCCCAATACATCTACACGTTCATATTTTTAAATATTTACAATTCATGTATTTTTAAATTTCTACATTTTATTAACAATTCATTTCATACCAATACATTTTCAAAATTTATTTGCATCTTATTTACAGTAATATTTATGGAGTATTACATGATGCTGGGTGAAATTTTTATTAAAACAGGAAAGAGTAATTACTGCGGCATCTAGTACACCTAATGAACGCAGCATTTTTGCATCCGCTCGGTACTTTAGGAGTGTATAGATCAAAGCAAGAACCTACTTGAATTGCGTAGTGCTGGATAAAATTGAAAATTCAGAAGGTTAAATCTGTTAATGTGATTGTGAATAAGGCGCAAAAATTATAAATAAAAAAAGAAATTACTGTGTTCATTTTTATGGTACATGTTCTTTTCATTCCGTACCTCCCAAAATGCTGATACATCCTTTAATTCCATATTATCCAGTTTAAAAAAATGTATAGGGATCCTCTCCTTGTAAGAAGCTAATTTATATGTAAGGATAGTTTGAACAAAAACAATCACATCCTAAAACACAAAACACATTTGAAAAATATTTTAGCAAAATCAGTTAGAAAAATGCCTTGAAACTTAACTTACTTTATCGCTTGTTTTTAAATCTACAACTGCAATTTCCTTTTCTTTGAACTCAGTGGAAATTCCATCGTTCACAAAACTTTTATTAGGAACAGTTTCATAAGCCACTATCTCAGAGCAAGCTTTTTCAGTTGTGTCAGGAATGTTTTCTTTCTTTTCCTGGATTTGATCCGGTATGTTAGATTTAGATGGCAACACTGTACTTAAAGGAGCAGGCTGATGAGTATCTACGCTATGAGAGGTTTCACACACTTGAGTGGTAACTGGGACTTCTGACATAGAATCAGATGTGTCCTGGATTTGCCTCAAGAATCTGAGCTGAGAAATGAAATTAACAAAAAATTTTATAACAATCAACTATAAATACAATATATAATGCAAACTTACAATAAAGTCATGAAATGAATTAAATTGTAATAGTAAATGGTTCAGTTATTTTTAGTGACAGTTTTGATGTTGGTATAATGCTTAATTGCTAATCATGCAAGCTTAAAAATAAATTTCTATTACAATTGATGAGCAACTTAAGAGTGAAAATTTCAAAGCTAAATCAGCCTTTACCTATAAATAATTGTTAGATGTATATATTTTACCTTTCTTTTCAGCTGAGTGACAACTCTCTGAATTTCCCATAGCTGCTCTTCTTTTTGCTGATCTCTCAAACCAGTATTTAATTCAGCATGAAGAATGCTGAGAACATTTTCTTGTTTAGAGAGTTCTTCAGCAATTGCAGAAGGAGAATCCGGAAGCTCCAAGGATAAACGACTACTGTCTAGTTCTACTGGAGGTACATATCTGAAAAAATAGAAATTATTATCAGGGGTCTGTTTAGAGGAAATTTGGGTTGTTTTCCGATCCTTCACAAAATGTTTCATTGTGAAAACGGATCCTTCACAAAATATTTTACCTTAAAACAGACCCTTCACAAAGTATTTTAGCCTTTAAACGGACACTATTTTTCACAATACTACAAATAAGGTAACCTATTTTTAAAATATTCCTAAAAACATGGCCCTGGGGAAAAACTAACTTAACGCTAACTTCAAATTCACAAAATTATGGAGTACATTTTCACAAAAATATTTGCAAAAACCCAAACCTTCACAAAAAGTCTGGAATGACCCCTGATTATTTTAGTCAAGAAAAAATATTAAATAGCAGACTGACAAAAATAAAGTAACAACATTACGCTTACTTTTTTAATTCCACATCTTTAAACAGAATACTCCCATAAGAAAATAAGGCTTGCAAAATATTGTGACTAATTTGCATAGCAGGACTTAAAGCAATAGAGATATTTTGGAGATTCATTTTATTCCTTCTTTCCTAAAACAGAAAACATATATTTATAATGCACTAAGCTTTGATTTCACAACATAGCCTTAAGTACCTAAAAAATAAGCATGATTTCTTTAATTTTTAAAACAAATCGTTTAAAAATTTATAGGGAGTATATTTCTGCTGAAGGAATTCTGCCCAATTCAGTTACCCTTCTAAAAAAAATGTTTTATTTTAATTGGATTAAAATTTATATAAAATTGAATTATAAAAAAGTTAATCTTACTAATATAATTTTTAAACCAATTCTTCTAATCCCTTCTTAAAAAAAACTATCTATCATGGATTTTCAACTTTATTATATTTTATAGGTAAATGAATATTACTTACAAGGGAAATCACGTGTTGAATATGAACTAATATCCATGATAAAAGTACTCGATTACAGTTTGGAAGGTCATTCAGTAACTTCTGTAAGGTTTCAACTTTCTTTTGCTCATTTTTCAAAGCTAAAAATAATATTGTGAATTTAGTGAGCAAGCTTGTTAAAAGAAAATTCTTATTTCATACTTTAGAGATTGTTGAGATGAAATATAATTTTTAATTGCCATTTTTACAGGGGTTTTTAAGATTTTAATATGATAAAGTCAAGTTGAACAAAGATCCAATCTTGTAAAAAGTAATGCTTTTAAAAACAGTCAATTACAGTAACAAAGTATACTATTTTTTAAAAAAAAGGATAATTAAGATGTGATTCCAAGAGGAAATTATCATTAGGTAAATGATTTGAGAGTACTAAAAAAGGTAATCATTATGTTCTTACCTGCTGCCTCTTCAAATTTTGAAACTAAGGGAGATGTGCAGAATGGCTCAGGAAGATCACGTAAAAATTGTTTTAGCAAACTTGCAACAATATGAGGTTCATGTTCATATCAATAAACTCTTTCTCCCCGATTATACAGATTTTTCAAGTTGCGAACTTTTGATTTCAAGCCTGATATCTTATAAATACCTTCACAACTCAAACCTAAATAAAAATCTAAATTAATAACACTTACAAAAAATAAAATAACACACAGGGAATTATGTTGTGAAAACAAAAATGCTACCATGTTCTTCAATATAATCTATACATTCTCTCACAATCACTGGTAATTCAATATCATCTTGACTTTTACATCGCTCCACAGCCACTTGTAAAGGAACTCCAAATATAGGTTTCTCTCTTCTAAAAAATTCTGACTGAATAAGTTTTGCTACATTTATAACAAACAACAGAAAGTATTTATAGTCAGGGCCGCCCATAACTCTACCGGGCCCCCGACAAAATTTTTTCACGGGCCCCCTAACTTTTTAAGTTTTTGAAGTATAATAAGGAATTTACATTTCACAAAGTATCCCTTAAGTAAAATATACAGGGTATCTCAAAAGGTCAAGTAGAAAATTAGCATGCATGTCTGTCATGCCATGACCAACAAGATTTTCATAGGAACCCAAGTCCGCTAGAGGACAATGTTTGCCGGCGAAGGAGTAGCATTTATAACTACTTTATTCTACTGAAAACTTCATTTATTATTACAGATTTGGAGAGAGCACCCTTCAAAACCCCTGTAAACCGAATTTACTTAAATTCTGCCTGCAGGGGTGGATCCAGGATTTGGTTTTGGGGGAGGGCTAAGAATTTCCAAAGTCCAATTGAATCTTCTTTTTGATTTTAATATGGAAAGGGTAGTGGAGTTATCCTGCTCCAACTACTAAAAGGGGGGACTGGGGGTCCTCCCCCAGAAAATTTTTGGAAATTTAAGTAAAAAAACCATCTTTTTCAACTCGTTTTGATTCGCCTCATCCGAATTTCGGATATAGGTTTTATGGTAGAATTTCCGCGTTCTGACGAACTTAATATAAAATAAGGTTGTAATAATAGTTACAAGTACCAAGGGGGCCTGGGGGTTCTCCCCCAGAATATTTTTCAAAATTTCACCTTAAAATAACAGGTTTTTAACTCATTTTGGTGCATAAAATGCATAGCTGCCAACTGAGTTTGTTCAAAAACCGGAAGATTTTGGATAAAAAACGGAATTTTTAATATACATGGACGCATAGATATTACATAAAAAAATTGGTCTTCTATGAACTTAAATGAGGAACATTTTAATGTTTACAGTAAAATGTTCAATATCATTCAACATTTAAACTTTTCCTTGATTTTACACAATTCCGCCATAACTTCACACTTTGGATCAGTATCTGAAAAATGCAGACTGTTTGAGGCTCAATTGAGCAAAAAGTAGAAAACTTTCACAAAAATAGAGAAATTTCCTGAAAATTGTGAAAAACCGGGAGAAACTAGTTTCCGGCCATAAAACCGGAAAATGATTGAAAAACCGGAAAACTCCCGGGTAAACCGGGAGGATTGGCAGCTATGAAAATGCTATAGCAAGAAATATTGGTAGCCTTTTCCAGTGTGTGGGAAGTGGTCACGTTGGGAAGGGGTTGTGTTATCTCATGTTTCACAATTTGATTGGAGATGAAACTTCTGAAAAAGAGACCAACCACTTTTGACGGGCCCGTCCGTTTCGGGAACTGAATATGCTAAATGATATGAATTCAGCGAGTTCAATTTTTATTTGGAAAATAAAAAAAACATCTAGTACAGACTTTGACTAAAAAAACAAAGTGGAACTTATGGGCCCGGGCCCCTTAAAGCTCCGGGCCCTCCAACATTTGTCGGGGTTGCTGCCCCTATGGGCGGCCCTGTTTATAGTAAGGAAAATTTCACACAATGAATGCACTGGTGAAATGTATTTTAAACCTACCCTTTTCTTCCTGAGGAGTAGATTTCTTTTTTTATCTTTAATTTTTAATAATCTGCTTTCTTTCTTCTTTTTTACTTTTACTTTTTCCACATCTTTAGAATCTTTCTTAGTTTCTTTACTTTCTTTCTTACAAACCTTTTCTTTCTCTTCTTTTTTCTCTGGTTTTTCTTTTGTTTTACTGTGCTTTTCTTTTTTGTCTTTGCCTCGAAATGGAAAACCAGATTTATTTTTCTTACTTTTATCAGGATTCCTTTTTAGAAGAAAATATACTTAAGAACAAATTCAAAGTATATAAAACTATTCTAAACAAATATAATTCTAGTTCTGATTCTGTATGGAAAACTTAGCTACATTTACAGTAGGGGGTACCTTTCTTATTAAAGAGTAAAGTTTGCTTAAAATCTTAATAGGAAAAAAACTTAAAAAGCAAACTGGTTTTACTGATAAGAGATGAAAGCCCAACATATTTCTTTTTCCAAAAGAATTTCATTTTAAACATGCCTGTTTTTTTGCTTCTGGAGCCAAGCAGGATTGAAAACACGAAACAAAGAACGGTTATACATATTCAGAGATTATTTTTTTTTCTCATGCAGGTCAGCTTTAATATAATCAAAAGTTAATATCACCATAAAAATTTGAATAATCATAAGTTTTGAATTTAAAAATTAAAATTAAACTGTAATTCATTCTTTTAGAAGTTAATTCAGAGTTAGAATAAATTACAATATTTTGTATTTACTAATTCATTAGCTTCTCCTTTTATACACACAAATGGGTTAAAACTTTTGGATTTAATTTAAAAATTAAAATGAAGGAATGGAAAAGAACACAATACTATATTAGAACTACCTTGATTCTTCATCTTCACCAGAGCTTTCCCCTGCAAAAGCTAAATAACCTTTATCTTTTTTAGATTCACGCTTTTCTTTCTTTTTTCCTAACAAATCTTTACGGGAGGTCTTTTCTTCATCACTATCTGAAATTGAAACACTCTATTGAACATGAATCACACTGGTCAGTTCTTAGAATGCCTTGCAATAGGGTCATTCCATGTGAAATCAACCAATTAAAATGCAATTTTTGCAGGTGATGTCTCAGATTTTCTTGAAATTTACAATATGTGTTGTACACACTTAGTGTTGTAAAACTGTGAAGTTTCAGATTTTTCTGCTGATTTTTTCCAGAGATATGGCCTTTCAAAACTTCAAAATTTTCAGTTTTCTGGAATTTTAGGTAATTTTCAAATAGCTGTATCTCATCACCTATTCATGCTAAAGACATGAAATTTGTTTTAAATTATTCAGTAGTGTATGATGTTTCATAATATATTAACCCTAAAAAAGATATAGATTTTTAAAATTAAAATTTTTTTAAATTTTTCAAAAAAATTTAAATATTTAAAAATAGGTATAATTGATTTTCTTTTTAAAAATATATTATTTCAAACACACTTTCAGCAACATATGGGCAAAATTTCAAGATGGTATCTTTATGGGTTCCGAGAGAAAAAAAATTTTCTACCATAATGTGCTCTTAAATTTGGAAAAAAACACATATTTTGAGCTAGTAAAAAGCATTTTACCTACAAATACTACGAATTTATTTAGGAATATTGATATTAATGCATAATTTACACTTACTTTCATTTTGAAATATTTAAATTTTAAAATTTTAATTTTTTTAAATTTAAATTTTGAAAAATTAAATTTATTTCTAATTTAAATTAGTTAATTAATAAGAAAATGTTCAACATAATACTATTACTTTAGTATCAAAGGATTGTAAGAAGTTCTAAAATTTTAAAAAGTAGGAGATTAAGATGGAAGAGCTCTAAATAAAATTCAGTCAGAAATGAAACCATAAAAAGCAATCATACAATAATTTGTCTGAAAAATCTTATTTAATAATGTATAGGTATAACATTACAAATTATGTACACCTATTACTACATAATTAAGTTCTTGAATTCTTATTATGAATTACACAAGTTCAGGTTTTAGAAAAATTTTACAACAGACTTTTGCAAAATGTTAGGAACTTGATATGTTCCACCCGTTGTAGTTGTTGGATGTAAATTACACAGTATAAAGATTTTAGGTACAGTCAAAATATTTAGTTTTCTTGGATAAGAAATGATGGTGATGGTCCACAGGGATGTAAAAAAGAAATTTCAACTTCTTCTGACTGGTCTTATGACAAAACACATCCCATCCACCATTCATTCTCACAGGCAACATACCCAACAATCTCTTCAAATGGAACATCTTCCTCACAAGAACTTGCTTGATTCACATGTGTGTGATGTGTATCAGAAAAGGAGAACAGTCTTGTTATATTTTTTCTTTATTCAAAGGTATAAAAGCATGGTATTGTTGTGTCCAAACAACTGTTATGACTTTTTCGAATCTTGTTTTTAATGACTTTTCTTCTTCAATATACTTGATATTGCTAACATAAAAAAAGAGATGGATGGTAATTTTTTTTTTACCATTGAAAAGAAATTAGGATAGGAAGAAACATAAGCTGTTATAATTTTAGACTTAACTGAGAATTATTCATTTGTTTTACACAAGGCTTCCACTGGAACAATGCTATGGAAACAGTTCAATTTGTTGTCTATTTTAAAGAAATTGATTTTGCCACAGGGGATTTACTAAAAACTCACAAAAGTTTTGTTTTCATATCAGACTGTTTGAAGAAGAAAAGTCATTAAAACAAGATTAAAAAAAGCCATAACAGTTGTTGGAACACAACAATACCGTGCTTTTATACCTTTGAATAAAGAATAAATACTAACAAGACTGTTCTCCTTTTCCGATACATATCACATGAGTATGTTTAATTTGTAATTTTATACCTACACATAATTAAATAAGATTTCTCAGACAAAATTATTGTATGATTGCTTTTTATGGTTTCATTTCTGACAATGAATTTTATTTAGAGCTCTCCCATCTTAATCTTCTACTTTTTAAAATTTTAGAACTTCTTACAATCCTTTGATACTAAAGTAATAGTATTATGTTGAACATTTTCTTATAAATTAACTAATTTAAATTAGAAATAAATTTAATTTTTCAAAATTTAAATTAAAAAAAATTAAGTTTTAAAAAATTAAAATTTTAAAATTTAAATATTTTAAAATGAAAGTGTAAATTATGCATTAATATCAATATTCCTAAATAAATTGGTAGTATTTGTAGGTAAAACGCTTTTTACTAGCTCAAAATATGTGTTTTTTTCCAAATTTAAGAGCACATTATGGTAGAAAAAATTTTTTTTCTCTCTGAACCCATGAAGATACCATCTTGAAATTTGGCCCATATGTTGCTGAAAGTGTGTTTGAAATAATATATTTTAAAAAGAAAATCAATTATACCTATTTTTAAATATTTAAATTTTTTTGAAATTTTTAAAAAAAAATTTAATTTTAAAAATCTATATCTTTTTTAGGGTTAATATATTATGAAACATCATACACTACTGAATAATTTAAAACAAATTTCATGTCTTTAGCATGAATAGGTGAGGAGAAACAGCTATTTGAAAATTACCTAAAATTCCAGAAAACTGAAAATTTTTAAGTTTTGAAAGGCCATATCTCTGGAAAAATTCATCAGAAAAATCTGAAATTTCACTGTTTTACAACACTAAGTGTGTACAACACATATTGTAAATTTCAAGAAAATCTGAAGACATGAGGTTTTGACCGTTGGTTGATTTCACATGGAATGACCCAATATGGTTGATTGGTTGATTGGTTGATTGGTTGATTTCACATGGAATGACCCAACACAAGAACAGTAAAACTTCAAAGCACAAATATTTTTCTAAACAAGATGGAATCCCAATTAGAACTTCACCAGGGGTAATTCTTGATTAGATTCCTGAGGTAGCAGAACTTAGGGCATTACTGGTACAAATTATTTGGTTTTGAAAACCCTATTAACCCTTCAATCCTAGACTGCCATAGATTGTCATTAAATCCTAAAGAAAATTAGGAGGACTCAGGACAGAAAGAGCTAGACTCTAGATGCAGGATGGATGGCAGATGGAAGTTCTGTATATTTTAATGAATTGGAGTACGCTCACCATATTTTTAAAGTACTATGTTCTTATCCTATCAACTGTGCCACTGAATTTGAAGAGTTATTCTATTAACCCTTCAATCCTAGACTGCCATAGATTGTCATTAAATCCTAAAGAAAATTAGGAGGACAGAAAGAGCTAGACTCTAGATGCAGGATGGATGCTCTAGGGCAGATTCTGTATATTTTAATGAATTGGAGTATGCTCACCATATTTTTAAAGTACTATGTTCTTATCCTGTGCCACTGAATTTGAAGAGCATTATTAAATCTCATAAACTTTGTCACTACATCTGACAGTTGCCAGGATAACACCAATAAGGATCTTTTTATCTATATTTCAGCATTGGTTATGAGTTAAAGTAACTGTAAAATCAATTTATAAAATAATAATTAGTTTAGATTCAAAGCTATATCCCCAATTTATTCATATAAATATTATAAAAGCATTCAAATTTTTCCAAGTATTATTATGATATAATGAGGTTCTCATTTAAATCTTAGAGACAGCCTCATAGAAATAGAAGGCTCAACATGGACCAGTATTTGAAGTTAACATGAAAAGAGTTTAACTTTACACATATACTTCTTTCACTTTTCAACTAAGGATGAATTTAACACTGTGTATACAAGGGAGTAGCTAGTATCGCTACCCTAGAGTCAAAAGAATTTAATAATATAAGTATTAATTTAATAAGGAATAAATGTTTCAAATATTGAATAAAAGCAACTGTGCAAAGTTATATAAATTAAAGGAAAACAATGTGGTTTAATTTGCACAAAAAAATTTAAAAACAAATATACAAATTTGGGCTCATCCAAATGAATGCAGGCAGGCCTACACTAAAAATGGTGATAAAATAGTGGATTCAGGGAACCCAGATCTTTAGAAGTTGAAGTAACAGCTTTTAGAAAGAGTCCTTGCCATGTTTACCCACAGCTCAAATGATGACTAATAACAAGTTATCTAATCATTATTATTAGATCTTATCTAAAGATTAGATAATAATCTACTAATTATTACTTTGGGATCTAATAAAAATAATATTTAGATCTATATGGTCGTCGGCCATCATTTGAGCTGTGGGTAAACTAAAGCTGTACCGAAGTTAAATTGTGTCCTCACCAATAAACAGCATTGGCACCCATTGGCGTCGCCAGCAATTGAAAATTTGGGGGAGGGAGGATTCCTCCTCAGAGGGATTTTACAAAACCATGATTATCTACTCTTAAAAAATATTTTGTTTCACTAAGGTGGCTTTGTTGAATCAATTAATAAACTTTCACTTTAAGTATTTGGGAATTTCTTTTAACTTTCAACTAAAAAAGGGGGTCTGTAGGTCCTCTACCAGGAATTTTTTTTGAAATTTGACCTTTTCAAGCAGGGTCAAACTCATTTTTAAACAATTTCAAAATCAAATTTCTATGCTTCAATCAGTGCTGTAGCTGCATTTTTTTCCTAGGATTAGGGGCTCACCTTATTATTACATACTGTCCCCCAAACTCAGCACTGGCTTTAACCTATTCCAAAAGAAAAAGGGTTCAAATTCATTAGGAGTCCGTCCCCCTCTTATGTTAGGTGCCATTGGTTAGTTGGCGACATCCTTTATGATTGAAAGTTAGAAAAACATTCAGGAAATTTTAAATCTTTCTTCAAAAGTTAAAAAAATTGTTTTGAAGATACTTGGATCTTTTGGCACAGCTTCTATAAGAGTCGACCAGCCGCCATGATGACACGCAACCATATAGATTTAACTTGAGCAGTGGGTAAACATGGCGGCTGGTCGACTGTTATCGAAGCTGTGACGATCTTTTTAGTAAGTGTGAAGTCAGTCAGATTTGCAGTCAGTCATCACACAGACGAAGAGGATCGTATCCTTGAAACAAATTTGTATGAGTGTTTTTTAAATTTATTACTTTAAGTGCAAAATAAACCTCGTTGTTTTCCTTAAATCCAAACGTTTTAAATGTTTATATAATTTTGGTCACGAAGCAAACACACGTATCTGAAAATAGTCTACTAATTATCACCATTTTGTGCAAAATAAACCACATTGTTTTCCTCAAGTTCAAACGTTTTAAATGTTTATAATATTTTGGTCACGAAGCAAACAAACGTATCTGAAAATAGTCTACTAATGCTAGGAAGAAGTATTTTGTAATTCCATTTCATACAATTACTTACAATCACTATCACGAGATTGACTTCTTCTTTTCATAGATTCAGACGCATACAATCCAGGGAAATCTTTAGCAACATCAGGACTTTCAAAATCCATTTTTGGTAGACCTTAATGAATGGGAAGGTACGTGAAAGTAAACCTGCTCGCGATCGAAATTATTGATTCATCCTTAATTAGAAATATTTTCAAAATATATGCCCATAGTAAAATTTATTTCAAGGTTCCTAACAAATTAAAATGCCTGAGATTAAGCTTTGACAGATGCTGGAGGTAGGATCAAAAAAGAAAGTGGAAAGAATGCAAAGTTCTGTTTATTTACATTTACGGTGTGTGGCTCAAAGAGATGAGTTGAGTAATAATGGTTCCTGATTTACATTTTAAATACAGACAAAGTTTCAAAGGGTATTTAGTAGACAAAAGTCGGAAGATTCGATTTGGGGAGACCATCGCCAATTGAAATCATCCTTTCTTTTAGCAATTTCATCCTTTCTTAATTATTATTAATATTGGGGGGAGACCCCCCAAACCCCCCTTTTAAAATTATTCTTCTACAGTTAAAAAATGCTTTAATTTTGCTTTTAATGCATAACTCGATTTATGTCTAATTACTCTTTTTCTTTTTAAAATTTATGTTCAATTATCGATCGCTTGTACCTTTTTAATGCTTTTAATGTTCTCTTTCTGTAATCCTTAAATTCAATTGTTAATCCCCCAATTATCTGATGTCTTCCGTTAATCCTCAATTCCGCTTTTAATTCTTCTCTTCATTACTGCATTTATGCCTCATTACTCTTTTAAATTTCCGTTAAATTATCGATCTCTTGTAATAATCTTTATGCCCTCTTTCTTGAATTTCGTTAATCCTCCATAATCCGTTATCTTCCTTAAATTCCGTTAATCCTCAATTTTTCCAATTATTTTGTGTTTTTTGTGGTGGGGGGGACACCCCCCAACCCCCCGTTAAATTTAAAATTTTAAAATTAATTCTTTCGATTACTTTGAGTTTTCTTGTTTGAAACCATCGCCAAGATGGCCGCCGAGATCGTCGCCTACATTTGGCGACGAACTTGGCGATGGTCTCCCCAAATCGAATAATCCCCCAAAAGGCTGTGGGTTGGTTAACGTTAATCCAATCATCATCTATCATGTTATTAGCCAAACTAATTAATTAAAAAAAGTTGATGATTTGACAAGCGATCGAACGTGCCGGCGCGGAAGGTTACAAATTGCCTCTTTTGCCTAGTAATAAGGAACTTGAATGTGTCAGCAGGGCCGCCCATAGGGGGCAGCAACCCCGACAAATGTCGGAGGGCCCGGAGCTTTAAGGGGCCCGGGCCCACGAGTTCCACTTTGTTTTTTTAGTCAAAGTCTGTACTAGATGTTTTTTTTTATTTTCAAAATAAAAATTGAACTCGCTGAATTCATATCATTTAGCATATTCAGTTCCCGAAACGGACGGGCCCGTCAAAAGTGGTCGGTCTCTTTTTCAGAAGTTTCATCTCCAATCAAATTCGGAAACATGAGATAACACAACCCCTTCCCAACGTGACCACTTCCCGCACACTGGAAAAAGCTACCAATATTTCTTGCTATGGCATTTTATGCACCAAATTGAGTTAAAACCCTGTTATTTTAAGGTGAAATTTTGAAAAATTTTCTGGGGGAGAACCCCCAGACCCCCTTGGTACTTGTAACTCTATTATTACAACCTTATTTTCATGGGCGTAGGCAGGGGGGGCCAGCTGCCCCCCCCTAAGTCCTAAGTAATATACTTTTAATTAAGTTAAAACCCAGTTTTTTAGGGTCAAATTTTCAAAAAAATTCTGGGGGAGGGCCCCCAGGCCCCCCTTTAGTATTGAAACCTTTATTATTCTCACTTTTCTATATTAAGTTCATTGAAATCAAAATTCTACCTAAAAATCTGTGTCCAAATTTGGGTTTACGTGTACCAAAAAACAGTTTGAAACCCTGTTCTTAGGGTCAGATTTCGAAACATTTTCTGGGGGTGGGAAGTCAGGCATTCCTTTAGTATTTAAAACTTTATTATTCACACTTTTTTATAATAAGTTCATTAAAACCAAAATTCTACTTAAAAATGTTTGTCCAAATTTGGGCTTACATGTACTAAAAAACAGTTTAAAACCCTGTTCCTAGGGTCAAATTTCCAAAATTTTTCTGGGGGAGGACCCCCAGACCCCCCTTGAACCTTTATTACTAAACCTTTATATATACGTTTTTCTTTCACACAAATTTTACCTAAAAAAGTGTTGAAAAAAGGTCAAATATCCCTCTTGAAACAATACTGTGATTACGACCCTTTCTCACATGGCTTTAAAATTGTTCTCCAAAATCATAAAAAAAGTCGACCCTGCTTGCCCCCCCTAAGTGGAACCCTGGCTACGCCCATGCTTATTTTATATTAAGTTCGTCAAAACGCGGAAATTCTACCATAAAACCTATATCCGAAATTCGGATGAGGCGTATCAAAACGAGTTGAAAAAGATGTTTTTTTACTTAAATTTCCAAACATTTTCTGGGGGAGGACCCCCAGTCCCCCCTTTTAGTAGTTGGAGCAGGATAACTCTACTACCCTTTCCATATTAAAATCAAAAAGAAGATTCATTTGGACTTTGGAAATTCTTAGCCCTCCCCCAAAACCAAACCCTCCTGGATCCGCCCCTGCAGGCAGAATTTAATGAAATTCGGTTTACAGGGGTTTTCGAGGGTGCTCTCTCCGAATCTGTAATAATAAATGAAGTTTTCAGTAGAATAAAGTAGTTATAAATGCTACTCCTTCGCCGGCAAACATTGTCCTCCAGCGGACTTGGGTTCCTATGAAAATCTTGTTGGCCATGGCATGACAGACATGCATGCTAATTTTCTACTCGACCTTTTGAGATACCCTGTATATTTTACTTAAGGGATACTTTGTGAAATGTAAATTCCTTATTATACTTCAAAAACTTAAAAAGTTAGGGGGCCCGTGAAAAAATTTTGTCGGGGGGCCCGGTAGAGTTATGGGCGGCCCTGTGTGTCAGATTTTCATAAATTCAAGTGTTCCGTATGGTTTTTAGCACAGACAATAAGAGACAGACCGGTCAATAGGCGGGGCTTATCCAGAGAGCTCAAGTGGCGCCTGCGACAAGCGGTACCGGCATTAATCGATTAATTTAATATTTTTTAATCGAAATCCTTATACATTTTTTTGTTGACGAAACTTGCAATATTCGATTTCGAAAGTAAACATGAAGTTTGTGTAAATCGTTTAATCGTACTCTTTTAAATTGTTTTCAAGATTTATAAATCATTTTAACAGTGTCTTATTGCATTAAGGCACATTTTATCTCGTTTCTTCTCTATTTTGCAATGTATTGGAAAATCTGTGTTGCATTCTTGAACTTGATTTCTAAGCCTGATAGAATTCAGTATAATTCGCGTTAATTATAGGCGTATGTATTAAATTCAGATGAAAATGTATACTAGTATGTGCCTGGGATCTGGGATTCGTATTTGTAAAAGATGTGTTCGTTTAGATTCACGAGGATTGCAACTTCATTTACACATCATGTTCTTCTTAACCTCTTCACGCCCCAGTTCCACCGTGGTGGACCTTCGCTTACCCCCTCAAAAACAAACTTTTTATTGAAAATTATCAGCTAAAAGCTGAAATATGTATTATTTGATGTTTTTACTTCCTATTTCAATCGAGAGATGGCGCTTTAAAACAAAATTTTGCTCACAGCACATATTTAAAAAGAGGATTTTGGAAAAAATGGCGTCCTATCTAAAACTTGGGAATATTAATTAATTTGAACCTAAATTAATTTATTTATGATACTTAATTTGACTAGTTTTATTAATTAGTATCCTTTCAAGTAGAACAAAACAGTTTGTAAAGAAATCCAACAAATTTTGAGTTTTGGAGAGCAAGATATAGAGAGGTCCACCAGGGTGGAACTCGGTTCTTAACGATGGTAATTGTGTAGGAGTAAAAATTAATAAAAAACGGGTAAATAAACTATTTTGAGAATTTAAAAAACTTATTTTATAATTTAAATGATAATTATTATATTTGTCATTTAAAATTTTGAATTTCATATAGAAAAAACAAATTTAAAATTTTTTCTTTTCAAAATTTTTAAAATTTTTCAAAATTTTTTATAATAAATTCTGTAAAACTCAAAATGAATACTATTTTCTACAGTATAAATGTATATTTACTTTGATTATTGCATAAAAATGTTAAAAACATGCACAAAAAGTTTTCTATGCCCCTAAAAATGAATTTTTGAATTTTTAAAAAATTAAATTTTCTAAAAAATTATTTATTTTAAAAAGGAAATTAAGTTACAACCTTCAAATAACCTACTATGACAAAAAAAATTATAAATAATTCATTTATTTAAATTATAATTATAGAAAGTAACAATTTTATACCATAGGAATTGTGTCATGTTTTACTACGTTTAGAACTGAGGTCCACCAGGGTGGACCTTAAATTGTAAGCCCCCTAAAAAACATTTTCTTGAATTGAAGATTTTTATGAACTTTGTGAAGCATTTTAATACTATTTTAAGAAAAAAAATTGAGTTGAAAGAATTTTTTTATACCTCGGGTCTGAAGAGGTTAAAAGGCCAAGGGATTATAACAAATATTTGAAGTTATTGAAATATGAGATTTAATAAAATCATTTAGATTCATTATTTACTTGTGTGAAGAAATTGTTTTCTATGAACGATAGCTCAAAGGGTCTCAAAAAATGAGTTAAATACCAAAAGGGATACTTTAGAAAATTTGCTTAGTAGAAGAAGTTAGACATTTTTCCAAAATGGTTTTACATAATAAATACCGGAATCGAACTTTATTATTGCCGTAGAGTAAAGTGGTAAGCTTTTTCCATAAATTCGGGTTGAAATGGCCATCCTAAAGACATCCAGGAGTTTTTAAGCAAAAATGTTGCCTACTGGTTTTTAAAAGATTCCACAACATATTATTTGCTATGAAAAATGGAGGACCCCCTAGACCATTTCTTCGATACCTAGAACTCTATTATTTACAACTTTTTTATTGAGAGTTCGTAAAAATGCAAAAAAATTCTACCGAAAAATATTTTAAATTCTTAAGGTTACGTCCAAAATTCGGATTAGGTGTACTAAAGCCAGTTGAAAACCTGTTTTTTAAACTTAAATTTCCAAAAACTTTATGGGGGAGAAACCCTTGATCCCCCTTTAGGTGACTAAATCACGATTATTCACAACCATTGTACCTTTATGCGCAGATTTGATTCTGAAAATTCTTAGCTCCCCTCAAAACCCAATCCTGGATCTGCCGGGGAAATCGAAATAAGTGAAAAATTTTGAATGACTTTTGATTGATAACTAGCAATTTAGTTTTGTAAACTTGCCACTCCACAAGTCTGAGGTTTTCAAATCCAGCAATAACATATGAAGCGATCAATTCTAGGCATCAATTGTAAATGGATCAATCTCAATACATTGATCTCATTTGTAATTAATGATTATGAAAATAGAAGCTATCGAGAAATTAGGTTTAATTAGGATTTTGAGGTTTTATGGCGCAAGAATCCAGTGAGATCACATTGCGCCCCGCCAATATAGGATTTTTCATAAACCCTTTTAATTGGTTTGATTAACAGATTTTCTTGTTTTTTAAGGATTTTGATAATATATTATAATTTTTTTTTCGCATGGAACTGGAGTCGCAACTTTACATCAAAAGAGCTGCATGGGTTCGCAGCCGAACCCAGGGTGGTGGTCGCAATGGGTTCAAGAGCTGGGTTAAAAATTACAAGGAAAATCAGCAAAACACCTTCGCCTATTTGGGCAGAAAGAGATAAAAATTGTTCGATTCCGGCCAGCATTTATTACATAAAACCTATTAAAAGGGTTTATGAAAAATCCTATATTGGCGCACTTGATTCTTGCGCCATAAAACCTCAAGTAAACCAAACCTAAAATTCATAAGCAAATATTTATTCTATTCAAAAACAGACCAATAAATGCTACAGGTATGCGCAGTTTAGGTAGAATGATTGCCATAGAAAATGCCACGACGAAAACATCTTATAGGTCAATTGTAACTTTAATCTACTTATAAAATTTAATCTACTTAGCAAAATCAAAATTAAAAGGCAAAATTTCGTCATTTCTTTTAATGTGTCGTCACGAAATTTAGTGGTGAAATCTGGATTCGGATCCAGCACCCCAAAAACATTAAACAGAGAGCAAAATTTGATAGGACTACATTAGCAATAATTGTTGCGTTGTACTCGAAGGTTACAATGACTGTAACCGTTTGAGTTGAAGGAGAGGGACTGTCATGACGTTTTGCCTGGAATGATCACCTGATCGCTGAACCCAAATAAATAAAAGGATGCGGCGGGAGTAGAGAGATAGATTGAACCTAGCCTAACGGGCCACTTCTACACGAGTATACACGAAGAGACTAGGCGGAATCGTGATTACAATATGGCGAATTCGTCCGGTTTTCCATCAAGTGGCGTGCGCGGCCGGAAGGACGTTTCTAGAGGATCCGATTGAACATGTGACATGGTGAGATATTTTTTGATTTTCCTGAATTTAAAGCTTTTTTAGGTTGATGCAAATACCTATTATTATTTTTGGTAGTATTGTCAACTGCGCTTAATGTGATCATGGTTGATGTTGTCATTGTCAATAGGATGTAATCAAAACTGACCGCGGTCACGATTATTCCTATTAAATGTAAAATGAGCCTTTTTATGTAATCAATCCCCTAAAAACCTCCTTTTCCCCTTTTGAAAGCCATTTTCTTATACCTTAACTTACAAAATGAGTAATTTGGTAGTATAATAATGTTCCACACTATTCGGGTCGGAGTGTTTGAAACAATTTTAAATTGCTTATTATTATAAATCTGATAGTGTTATCATTCTACTCTTGGACAAAAGCGATCACATTAAGCGGAGTCGGCTGTATTATACAGTAAACACTGTTCTTATAATTGTTGGGAAACGTTCATAATTATTGTTTTGCTTTTATGTCGGCCTAAGTATTAAACATCCATATTTGGGGTGTTTTTTCAAGGGTTTGAACTCCTCCCTTCCCTTAGTGAGATTTTATTGCTGAATCCCCCTACCCCATAAAATTCTCATGCAAGATTTTCTCTATAAATTTTTAATTAAAATGAATCTCTTTTAAATGATCGAGTTTTTTTTCCCTTATCAGTATCACATTTGAAATGCATCGCATTGCTTAAGTTTTGATACAAAACCATGTTGAAATCCAAAACGTCTCAACCAGTAATTATCATTATCCCGTTCAGCGATTTTTAGATGAGGAATTTTAATTGTAGGGGAGAGTGTGTACCCATGGACGGCTGTACCTTCAGCCACCGCATTTTAAAATTCGGGAAAAATTGAAACTTTGAATTTGTAGTCAATTTTAAATATAAACAAATGCTATCTAGTTGCTTACGTGAAATCGGCTCTTTAAAATCTTATTTAAATTTTATGTAATAAATTTACTGTTTTTAGATGCTCCAAGTGTTTTAGTGCATCCCTACATTAATATTTTTCTTCCGCTATGATATGATGATATATGGGGTGAATCCCCGAGATTTTGACTTTTTATATAAGAAATAATCAGGGTCTCAACTCAATCTACGGACACGTTCGTGTGGGTTAGTTCTAAATGGTTATATCTGTCGGCGATTATTTTCAAGTGATTTTTAGATGAAAAATCAAATATTTTTTCGATCCAAACTACTTTTTAAATTTGTTATTCTACTTTGCATTTGATGTAAAATATGGTGTAAAGTTATAAGCTATAAGCATCCTATCGCATTTAAGTATGATGATTACAAACAAATTGAAATTTCCACCGAAGAATATTTGCGAAAGCGCGAAAGCTATAACCACCAAGTGCTTACACAACGCACAACTAAGTCTTGATCGAATGAGGAACTTGCACGATTTTTGTTTACATTCTAAAGATATAGAAAATGTAAAAATAGGACGAAATTTATCTTTCTTTTTCACTTTTACTTCCCGTAAGTGTAAAATAAAAGCGATTCAATAGTGCACTATTTCCTATACCTAAAAAATGCTAGTTTTCCTACGCCTCTTCTTTGTGACGTCACAAGTCCCCCTCCGGTTGTACGAGCGCTGAGCCACACTGGGGCAACGTTTGAAAGGCACGCGTAATTTTTATTGATTCAAAATACACAATATACCTTGGATATCTGAAATGTGTCAGCACAGTTTTGAAATTCATTTCAATTTCTCAACTATATTATTACCTCGTACAGTTTTAGATCAATGATTTTTTTCTTAAAAATTAAACAAAAATTGGTAATGCTCTTACTGAGTTTAAAGTTCTTTTTTTTAAACTAATGACAAAGTTTGTTTACTCGGGTACATTTTAAAATTCAATTTGATTTTTGATAACTTGGTTTATATAAATTTCTTTATTTGAATTGTACTATAAATAATAGGCTTTTATACCACATAGTTTATTTATAAAATATAGAAAACATGTTACTCAGTAAAAAAAATCAGCTTGAGAAGATTTTTTTAACATTTAAGCAAAGGATAAAGTTTGTTTACTCAGATACATTTTTCAAATTCAATTTAACTTTTTAATAATTTTTATAGGATTTTTAATTTGAATTGCACTATAATTAATAGGTTCTCAAATTATTAGTTTATTTTTCAAGTTTTATAATATATTTGTGTAAAAAAATCCATTTTAAAAGAAAAATTGGGTACCTATTTTTATCTTGTTAAAATTTTTATTTTTGGTATATTTTTATTTTGAATGTTATAAAATAAAATGTAATAAAAAAATTGTAATTAAAAAATTATTTTAGATTTAAAACTTTAAAAAAATTTTTTTGACATTTGGGTAACTTTAGGTTATAGATTAGTGGTGCCGCAAATGACTCTTTGGATTCCGAATTATTTTTTAGTGGTACTATGGTGATTGTTCAATGCTTGGTGAATAAATTCTCAGATTTACTGCCCTTTCCTTTCGTCTCTGAAGGCTAGAGTACCGATATAGTGTCCGGCGAGACCAGAACCTGCTGGAGGAGTGCTGCAAGTGGTGACCAAACGATGGGAGAAGGCTTATCTTATCTGCCCTTTCAGCGTGGCAGTGTACCGTCCTTGGGTAAGTTCATAACTGTATGAAATGGAGTAAGAAATGTAAGATATTGTCAAAAAATATTCGTTCCAGTACAATGCAGTCTTTAAGTAAAGTTAAAATGTTCGACTTTAACCCTCTGACTGATCATCCCGCGATTTTCGCGTGCATGTCTTTCTCTTCCTTTATTGCTTAGTGTTCATTCACTGGGCTGTTTTATCTTTACATTTTTAAAATAATTTGATATAATACTGAAAAAAAGTATTTATACAGAGGAATGTGCAGCACCACATCATTAGTGTATTTCGTAAAAATTTAGGATTAATCTGTAAAACTAAGAGGAAATCCATAAAATTTGGGAGGAATGCTCCGATGCAGAGCATTCGGTAGGCGGATTGAAAACGCAAATTCTCCGCGGCAGGAATGTTTATCAATGAAGACGTGTAAGTCGTATAGCTGCTAATTCGTCGATCTATGGTTCTTTTTCGACAGAGAATGGTTAATTGCAGTCAAATTTTTTTTAATCTTAATGTGTTAAGAAAAGCTTAAAACCTCCAAGAAAACATTTTAATTTACCTTTCAAAGCCCTAACTTTTAAGTTATTTTCATTTAAAAATAGCTTATTTTCTATCGGAGCTGAAACAGCTTGTGACGTTAACTGTGCCTTGCTCCCGCTTGTTATCATCCCGCTTAGAAAGACGTATATTTGCCACTATGGATTTTGTGAAATGGCAAATTTTACGAAGATTATTTTTTGTGAAGGGGCAGCAAAACGTTCCGAATTTTCGGCTGGATAGACCCCTGCCAGGATGATTTTTTTTAACATTGGATGGTTTTAAGTCCTATCTCCATCATTTATAGAACGCTCAAGTTCAAATGAAGATTAGTTTTAAATATATCTATATTTTATTGCAGTTGAATGAAGGTTACAAATAGCGGATCATCAAGTGAATTTCTTTTAATGGCAGGTTGTACTCTCCTCGGTGTCTGTTAAAATGATAAGGCACCGGAAGAGTATGAACCTCTCATATTAAAAATATCTTCAACGACCAGAGGCTGCCACCTTCTCTTCTCAGAACTGCGTAGAAATCCTTTAAAAGTAAGTTTTTCTTTTAAATGTTAGTTTGTGCCGACTTACTGGCCTAGTGGTTAGAGCATCTGACTGCGAAGCCGTACGTCTGGGGTTCGAATCCTCATTTGGCTTCTTTCCTTGTGTGGTTGTGATGAATGAATGTGCCCCCCTGAATGTGCGAGCGGATGTGTGTGGCGTGGGCAGTACTTCCACTCCGTGGCTTTGGTCCACAGGTGCCCACTGGGTAACGTGATGTAGATACTCATTTCGGCATGTTTGAGTAATGACCTCGGTCACAATGTGTGATGTGGTCTGCTATTGGAAATAATAAAAAAGAGTTTAATTTGTCGTCAGTTTTTTTTTTAAATAAAAAGTATATTTCTTGTGTGTTGGGTTAATAGGGGTACGTGGGTTCCCCAAGTTTTCATTATAGTAAATCGTGCTTTTAAAACCACCACAAGGACAGCTTGATCCCCACGGTTCCCAGCTTGCCCCCAGGATCCTCCACCCAAAGACCTTGGAATGCTGCTTCTAAGGTCGATGCCTCCACCCAAATCCGCATGACTGGTGAAGTAATAAACGTTATGGGGCTGTCGTACACTAGAGGAAATAAAAATCCCAACACCAAGAAGGAAAGGATATATCGGAGCCAAATTTTCTTCTATGATTGTACATAGTATCAATGTGAATTGATTAAAAAATCAGCCTTCATGGATATTAGGGGGCTGAGAAAACCAGGGAGGAGTGATGTCTCCACAGGTGTCCATTACCTAAGTCACACGTCATGGTATTGAGTGACGGGGGCTCTAAATTACTTTTGAGGGATTGGAGGACCATGTTGCCTCCTCAGGTAGTCAAAGTTCATATGGTGCACCAGCAGACGTTGCATACCGTGCTAGGTGATTTCTCCTCATTGACCGGACTTTTTTTGTGGGTGTTGGTTCTTACGAACGGATAGGCCAGCGTAAAATGTAACCTAGGGGGTTAAAAAGAAAGCTTGGACATAGCATACAACAGGTGGTTGTCCATGTTTCTCTTGAAATTTGTCCCCAGTACAGGTCTGAAGGTAAGGACGGTCTACCGGCTGCAAAACCTCAATGACGCAGCTTTGGTTGGAAAAACTACTAGTGAATCATACTCAGGAGTTGCAGAAATGGAATCCATTGCATCCCCACTCCGTTACCCTGCATCACCACTCCGTGGAACGATTAGAAAATCATCAGCTGAGTGCGGTCTCTCCATTGTATCTTCACACTCTACCCAACCGTCGTGGTGCTCCAAACCGAAGCAGGATTCTCTCATAAACACAATGTCATGAAATTGGGAATTTCATTTCCTTATTTCGAACACTATTGGAAAAAGAAAGGTCAATTTTCAGCCTCTTTTTTACAAAGATGTAAGAATCAAATGCGGACCAAACGGACAATCCTCAGCTTACGCATAGCTTCTTACATCTTTGTCCATAATTAAGGGGCTGAAATGGGCCTTTCTGTTTCAAATAGTGCACGAAATAGGGAAATGAAAATCCCAATTTCATGACATTGTGTTTATGAGAGAATCCTGCTTCGGTTTGGAACACCACGACGGTTGGGTAAGAGTTTGAAGACACAATGGAGAGAGCGCACTCAGCTGATGATTTTCTAACGGAGTGGTGATGCAGGGTAACGGTGTGGTGATGCATTGGATTCCATTTCTGCAACTCCTGAGTATGATTCACCAGTGCTTTTTCCAACCAGAGCTGCGTCATTGAGGTTTTGCCGCCGATAAACAGTCCTTACCTTCAGACCTGTCCTGGGGACAAATTTCAAGAGAAACATTCACAACCACATGTTGTAGTCAATGTCCAAGCTTTCTTGTTAACCCCCTAGATTGCTTTTTTTACCCTGGCCTATCTGTTCGTAAGAACGAACGTTCACAAAACATGTCCGGAAAAAGAGGAGCAACGTCCGCTGGTGCACCATATGAACTTGGACTACCTGAGGAGGCAACATGGTCCTCTAATCCCTCAAAAGTCATTTAGAGCCCCTGTCACTCAATACCATGACGCGTGACTTAGGTAATGGACACATGGGGGCAACACTCCTCCCTGTTTTTCTCGGCCCCCTAATATCCAGGAAGGCCTGATTTTTTAAGCAATTCATATTGATACTATGTGCAGTCATAGATGTAAATTTGACTTTGATATCTCCTTTCCTTGTTGGTGTTGGGATTTTTATTGTTTTATACGTATCTAATTATTTTAAGTTCTAACAAGCCAATCAAAGTAAAATTAAAGTCTTGGAGCATAAAAAATTAGATATAAACATATTTCTATAGATATTCAGGTGAAATGCATGCACATATTAACTTTTAAGTTGTGATGTAACCTTAGGATGTGTGTAAAAAAAATGTTTTTTCAAAATAACTCGCTCCCTACGGCTTTTCTCATTCCTTTTGGTCCCCAAAGATAGTGTAAAGTTTTAGCCCGTAAGTTAACTCTTTGGTTTCCTTGTAGTGCCCCAAAGTTTAAAAAAATTACACCAATTTTCAGAATATTTAAAAATTATATTTTAAGATTGATACTGCGATAAAACTGGTTCAAAGGTATTATTTAGGAATTAGTTAGATATGTTATATTTATCTATGTACATTAACTGCACTCTATAGCCCATATAATTTAAGATTAAAACGTACAACTTAGGGACGTTGCACTCGTTAAAGCTTATAATGCACTACCCCGCTGGACGAAATGAATTAAATCCGAACTTCTTCGAAGGAACTCCCTCAAATGATGCCATTTGGTGCTAAATTGATATTAAAATTACAAAAGGCAATGAAATAACAATAATGCGGGCTTCCACCGAGCTTTTAATGTAAAAAGTGCTTTTCTTGAAAATTTCTAGTTCCAGCTGATCAAACCTAAAATTTACACTAAAAAAGGGGGTTGTACTTTTTTAGATATTAAACTTTGAAACCTTCATAGGAGTTTCATTTTCAAAAAGCAAAATAAAATTTTAAACCGCCCAGATCGGAAATGACATGGATATTTCCTATACCAGACGTGAAAATCTATTTTCTTTTTTAAAGTTAGGAAAATACTTTAATACTTGTGAATCTTGGTTGAAATATTAAAGAAAGGAGTTTTTAATTAAAATTTTCTTCTGATACGTTTAAGGAAGAAATTTTCCTAACTCGAAGAAAATCGATTTAAAGGTCTGGTGTAGGAAATATCCATGTCATTTCCGATCTGTGCGGTTAAAAATTTAATTTTACTTATTTAAAATGAAACTATGCTGAAACTGCTATGAAGGTTTCAAAGTTAAATGTCTTAAAAAGTAAAACCCCTTTTTTAGTGTAAATTTTGGGTTTGATCAGCTGGAAACTAGAAATTTTCAAGAAAAGCACTTTTTACATTAAAAGCTCGGTGGAAGCCTTCCTTATTGTTATATCATTGCCTTTCGTTATTTATAATATCAATTTAGCACCAAATTGCATCATTTGAGGGAGTTCCTTCGAAGAAGTTCGGATTTAATTCATTTCGTCCAGCGGTAGTGCATTATAAGCTTAAACGAGTGCAACGTCCCTAAGTAGAACGTTTTAATCTTAAATTATATGGGCTATAGAGTGCAGTTAATGTACATAGATAAATATAACATATCTAAATAATTTCTAAATAATACCTTTGAACCAGTTTTATCGCAGTATCAATCTAAAAATATAATTTTTAAATATTCTGAAAATTGGTCTTTTTTTTAAACTCTGGGGCACTACAGGGAAACCAAAGAGTTAACTTACGGGCTAAAACTTTACACTATCTTTTGGGACCAAAAGGAATGAGCAAAGCCGTAGGGAGCGAGTTATTTTGAAAAAACGTTTTTTTTACACACATCCTAAGGCTACATCACAACTTAAAAGTTAATTTAATGTGCATGCATTTCACCTGAATATTCTATAGAAATATGTTAATATCTAATTTTTTTATGCTCTAAAACTTTTTTACTTTGATTTGACTTGTTATAAGTAAAAACAATTAGATATAAACATAATGCTCAGGAATATTCAGATGAAATGCATGCACATTCAATTAAAGTTGAACCTAGCTATATAAGATTTTTACAGAATCTGTTAATGGTTGTATTTTCTGACATTTATGTGGAATTTTAATGCGTGTCTTAAATCATAGGAACACTTTCAAGTCATTTCATGAATTGCTCTTGGGTGTATAATTTTAGGGAATGTTTAGGGCTGCTTAAGTTTCGAAGATTTTTTAAACCTGATTAAATTTTAATTGAAATGGTAGAAATGTTGATTTTAAGAGTTAGAATGCTTTAAATTTTATTTAACAAAAATTTTTAAATAATTTTATTTTAAAATTTTGATACGAAATTTGAAAATAGTGGTTATGATGCATACCTAATATAAGAGAAAAAAATAATGAACAGAATTAAAATGATTTCAGGTTTTTAAGTGGTACAGGTCTGTGGTTACTAGTTGTTTAATAATGCAGGAAAAACCACTTAACAAGAGAGTTCTTTTGACTTAAAAATTACTTTCCAAAAAGGGGTGAGGGAAAATTGAACTTGGAACATTATTTCTTCGTATATTAGCCAGTAATGGACAATTTACAAGTGATATAAAATTAAGTATTTTTCGTGCCACCCTTACGGGCGGCGTGCATCGACGATAAGGTTCCGCAACTCATCATGTAAAGACAGCTTGGATCCGCGCCTGATCCGGATGGAGCCGAGCTCGCATTTCATAAGGTATGTGGTAGTGATATAAGAACAAGGGCTTTCACGACCGGATGGGTTAGAGTAAAAGTTTTCTTCCGGGCAATTAGGCCGTGGTCGAAAAGTGGATGTTAAAAGTCCAAACGTTTCGTCTGCAACTTCGGCAGACATTTTCAATGGAGATAAAAGGCTAAAAAGTTTAGAAAGTCAAAATTAAAATCAGAATTACTGCTGCCTCCGTGGTCAAAGGTTATATACAGTAGGAACATCAACAGTTGGCTGCGATGCCACACCAGACTCTACAACGTTAACTGCAGTAGGCGATTTCAACCCAACATCAGTAGAAGACCTCGGAAACGAGCCATCATCCACAGCTGGCACAGGTGCAGAGCTCGACTCCCGATCAGGACTATCAGGCCTGTGACCAAAGGCCGCCAATACAGGAAACCACGTCCTATTCATCCGGAGACCCTCCTCCTTTCTGTTGATGTTTTTAGGGTGCTTAAAGATCTCAATAGCTTACCCTCTGGAGGCGGGTATAATAATGTGTTGAGGTAGATAAGACCTTTGTTTCGTCGAAGTTTATCGTGTGGCCCGGTGCAGATAAAACATGTTCGGCTATGGCCGATTTCTCAGGTTGCATAAGTCTGCAGCTACGTTCATGTTCTTTTAATCTTGTCGAGATGCTACGACCTGTGGTCCCGATGTAAACTGCGCCGCACGTGCAAGGTATTCTGTATACACCGGCAGCGGAAAGGGGGTTTCTACCATCCTTGGCTGACCTGAGTGAATTATGGATTTGACGTGTTGGTTTGTAAATGATTTTTAAATTATGACGTTTACATTCCTACAGTATATCAATAAGGTGACAGATCGCATTCGAAAGATATGTAAACGTCATAAGTTAAAAATCATTTACAAACCAACACGTCAAATCCATAATTCACTCAGGTCATCCAAGGATGGAATAAACCCCCTTTCCGCTGCCGGTGTATACAGAATACCTTGCACGTGCGGCGCAGTTTACATCGGGACCACAGGTCGTAGCATCTCGACAAGATTAAAAGAACATGAACGTAGCTGCAGACTTATGCAACCTGAGAAATCGGCCATAGCCGAACATGATTTTATCTGCACCGGGCCACACGATAAACTTCGACGGAACAAAGGTCTTATCTACCACAACACATTATTATACGCGGCTCCAGAGGAAGGCTATTGAGATCTTTAAGCACCCTAAAAACATCAACAGAAAGGAGGAGGGTCTCCGGATGAATAGGACGTGGTTTCCTGTATTGGCAGCCTTTGGTCACAGGCCTGATAGTCCTGATCGAGAGTCGAGCTCTGCACCTGTGCCAGCTGTGGATGATGGCTCGTTTCCGAGGTCTTCTACTGATGTTGGGTTGAAATCGCCTACTGCAGTTACCGTTGTAGAGTCTGGTGTGGCATCGCAGCCAACTGTTGATGTTCCTACTGTATATAACCTTTGACCACGGAGGCAGCAGTAATTCTGATTTTAATTTTGACTTTCTAAACTTTTTAGCCTGTTATCTCCATTGAAAAGTCTGCCGAAGTTGCAGACGAAACGTTTGAACTTTTAACATCCACTTTTCGACCACGGCCTAATTGCCCGGAAGAAAACTTTTACTATGTGGTAGTGGTAGACTCATTTGACTCTTTTTTTTTGTCAGACTTCAGGTTACCCCGTTAAAATGTGAAAAAAAAAACTCAACTAAATGATGCATTTCATTTTGAAAATCTAAAATAAAATTAAAAAACTTAATTTTAAAAATTTTGATAGTAGACACAGAAATGAAAAGATTGCTGACTTCCACAAAATGATATCTAAAGTTATCATAACTTTGATATATCATTTTGTGGAATTCAGCTATCTTTTCATTTCTGTTTCTTCTATCAAAATTTTTAAAATTATTTTTTAAATATTAAAATTTTTTTATTTGCATCATTTAATTTTGATTTTTTTGCGTTTTAACCGGATGATCAGAGATCAGAGATCAGAGATCAGAGATCAGAGATCAGAGATCAGAGATCAGAGATCAGAGATCAGAGATCAGAGATCAGAGATCAGAGATCAGAGATCAGAGATCAGAGATCAGAGATCAGAGATCAGAGATCAGAGATCAGAGATCAGAGATCAGAGATCAGAGATCAGAGATCAGAGATCAGAGATCAGAGATCAGAGATCAGAGATCAGAGATCAGAGATCAGAGATCAGAGATCAGAGATCAGAGATCAGAGATCAGAGATCAGAGATCAGAGATCAGAGATCAGAGATCAGAGATCAGAGATCAGAGATCAGAGATCAGAGATCAGAGATCAGAGATCAGAGATCAGAGATCAGAGATCAGAGATCAGAGATCAGAGATCAGAGATCAGAGATCAGAGATCAGAGATCAGAGATCAGAGATCAGAGATCAGAGATCAGAGATCAGAGATCAGAGATCAGAGATCAGAGATCAGAGATCAGAGATCAGAGATCAGAGATCAGAGATCAGAGATCAGAGATCAGAGATCAGAGATCAGAGATCAGAGATCAGAGATCAGAGATCAGAGATCAGAGATCAGAGATCAGAGATCAGAGATCAGAGATCAGAGATCAGAGATCAGAGATCAGAGATCAGAGATCAGATCGCGACGACTCTCGACCCCTGGGTGGGCGGGTGTCTTGTGAGGTCGAGGTTGGGGGTCTCGAGGGCTCCTGCGTGCTCGGGGGATTTTCGCGCGAAAATCCCCCGAGCACGCAGTCGCCTTCTCTCGACCCCTGGGTGGGCGGGTGTCTTGTGAGGTCGAGGTTGGGGGTCTCGAGGGCTCCTGCGTGCTCGGGGGATTTTCGCGCGAAAATCCCCCGAGCACGCAGTCGCCTTCTCTCGACCCCTGGGTGGGCGGGTGTCTTGTGAGGTCGAGGTTGGGGGTCTCGAGGGCTCCTGCGTGCTCGGGGGATTTTCGCGCGAAAATCCCCCGAGCACGCAGTCGCCTTCTCTCGACCCCTGGGTGGGCGGGTGTCTTGTGAGGTCGAGGTTGGGGGTCTCGAGGGCTCCTGCGTGCTCGGGGGATTTTCGCGCGAAAATCCCCCGAGCACGCAGTCGCCTTCTCTCGACCCCTGGGTGGGCGGGTGTCTTGTGAGGTCGAGGTTGGGGGTCTCGAGGGCTCCTGCGTGCTCGGGGGATTTTCGCGCGAAAATCCCCCGAGCACGCAGTCGCCTTCTCTCGACCCCTGGGTGGGCGGGTGTCTTGTGAGGTCGAGGTTGGGGGTCTCGAGGGCTCCTGCGTGCTCGGGGGATTTTCGCGCGAAAATCCCCCGAGCACGCAGTCGCCTTCTCTCGACCCCTGGGTGGGCGGGTGTCTTGTGAGGTCGAGGTTGGGGGTCTCGAGGGCTCCTGCGTGCTCGGGGGATTTTCGCGCGAAAATCCCCCGAGCACGCAGTCGCCTTCTCTCGACCCCTGGGTGGGCGGGTGTCTTGTGAGGTCGAGGTTGGGGGTCTCGAGGGCTCCTGCGTGCTCGGGGGATTTTCGCGCGAAAATCCCCCGAGCACGCAGTCGCCTTCTCTCGACCCCTGGGTGGGCGGGTGTCTTGTGAGGTCGAGGTTGGGGGTCTCGAGGGCTCCTGCGTGCTCGGGGGATTTTCGCGCGAAAATCCCCCGAGCACGCAGTCGCCTTCTCTCGACCCCTGGGTGGGCGGGTGTCTTGTGAGGTCGAGGTTGGGGGTCTCGAGGGCTCCTGCGTGCTCGGGGGATTTTCGCGCGAAAATCCCCCGAGCACGCAGTCGCCTTCTCTCGACCCCTGGGTGGGCGGGTGTCTTGTGAGGTCGAGGTTGGGGGTCTCGAGGGCTCCTGCGTGCTCGGGGGATTTTCGCGCGAAAATCCCCCGAGCACGCAGTCGCCTTCTCTCGACCCCTGGGTGGGCGGGTGTCTTGTGAGGTCGAGGTTGGGGGTCTCGAGGGCTCCTGCGTGCTCGGGGGATTTTCGCGCGAAAATCCCCCGAGCACGCAGTCGCCTTCTCTCGACCCCTGGGTGGGCGGGTGTCTTGTGAGGTCGAGGTTGGGGGTCTCGAGGGCTCCTGCGTGCTCGGGGGATTTTCGCGCGAAAATCCCCCGAGCACGCAGTCGCCTTCTCTCGACCCCTGGGTGGGCGGGTGTCTTGTGAGGTCGAGGTTGGGGGTCTCGAGGGCTCCTGCGTGCTCGGGGGATTTTCGCGCGAAAATCCCCCGAGCACGCAGTCGCCTTCTCTCGACCCCTGGGTGGGCGGGTGTCTTGTGAGGTCGAGGTTGGGGGTCTCGAGGGCTCCTGCGTGCTCGGGGGATTTTCGCGCGAAAATCCCCCGAGCACGCAGTCGCCTTCTCTCGACCCCTGGGTGGGCGGGTGTCTTGTGAGGTCGAGGTTGGGGGTCTCGAGGGCTCCTGCGTGCTCGGGGGATTTTCGCGCGAAAATCCCCCGAGCACGCAGTCGCCTTCTCTCGACCCCTGGGTGGGCGGGTGTCTTGTGAGGTCGAGGTTGGGGGTCTCGAGGGCTCCTGCGTGCTCGGGGGATTTTCGCGCGAAAATCCCCCGAGCACGCAGTCGCCTTCTCTCGACCCCTGGGTGGGCGGGTGTCTTGTGAGGTCGAGGTTGGGGGTCTCGAGGGCTCCTGCGTGCTCGGGGGATTTTCGCGCGAAAATCCCCCGAGCACGCAGTCGCCTTCTCTCGACCCCTGGGTGGGCGGGTGTCTTGTGAGGTCGAGGTTGGGGGTCTCGAGGGCTCCTGCGTGCTCGGGGGATTTTCGCGCGAAAATCCCCCGAGCACGCAGTCGCCTTCTCTCGACCCCTGGGTGGGCGGGTGTCTTGTGAGGTCGAGGTTGGGGGTCTCGAGGGCTCCTGCGTGCTCGGGGGATTTTCGCGCGAAAATCCCCCGAGCACGCAGTCGCCTTCTCTCGACCCCTGGGTGGGCGGGTGTCTTGTGAGGTCGAGGTTGGGGGTCTCGAGGGCTCCTGCGTGCTCGGGGGATTTTCGCGCGAAAATCCCCCGAGCACGCAGTCGCCTTCTCTCGACCCCTGGGTGGGCGGGTGTCTTGTGAGGTCGAGGTTGGGGGTCTCGAGGGCTCCTGCGTGCTCGGGGGATTTTCGCGCGAAAATCCCCCGAGCACGCAGTCGCCTTCTCTCGACCCCTGGGTGGGCGGGTGTCTTGTGAGGTCGAGGTTGGGGGTCTCGAGGGCTCCTGCGTGCTCGGGGGATTTTCGCGCGAAAATCCCCCGAGCACGCAGTCGCCTTCTCTCGACCCCTGGGTGGGCGGGTGTCTTGTGAGGTCGAGGTTGGGGGTCTCGAGGGCTCCTGCGTGCTCGGGGGATTTTCGCGCGAAAATCCCCCGAGCACGCAGTCGCCTTCTCTCGACCCCTGGGTGGGCGGGTGTCTTGTGAGGTCGAGGTTGGGGGTCTCGAGGGCTCCTGCGTGCTCGGGGGATTTTCGCGCGAAAATCCCAGTTTAAATACCCCTTAAACGTTTAAATTAAAGTTTAAATACCCCTTAGAACAAAGTTCAAAACCCCTTAATCTCATCAAAGTTTAAATACCCTCCCCGTTATTGCGCATGAACTCTGCCTGGATCAGTGTTGAGGGTCGAGACACCGAAAATCGCCCGTATTGGGCGAGCCCAACTGTCGGTGTTATTGACTCGACCCTTGGTTAAATTTAACCTATATCCACGTCCTATAGGGGAAGTTCCTCGGATGCCTCCCTCAGACCCTAGCAGTATTGCCCTAACTTGGACCCCAGATGGAAAGAGAGGCAGAGGCCAAAATACACCTGGCGGCAGTTGATTATTGAAGAAATAAGCTGAGGTTGGGGAGCGTGAGGTCAGTGTCGCTGGATCAACAGGGATTGATGGCTGTGCAGGGGTTCCATTTGCCACATAGGCATAGAGAGCATATATCAAGCATACATCCACCCTTGAAATTCGAATATTCACTCCAAAATTTTTTTCGGGCTATGGCTTTAATAGTTTGCAGCATGTCAGTACATTTGATTTGCATCTTCATGTAATTATGAGACTCTTAGCATCATCAACCAAGAAACATTTCAAATTGATGCCACATCACATGAGGTGGTCACCAAAGAAAAATATTTTTTAGTCTTGTGAGTAGTGCATCAAAGATGACTGAATGAGCATCTATCTCCACAATTAGTTCATTGTTTTCGGTGTTTCACATGAGTAAAATTATCTAGTATAATAATCTTAAGTAAAAATATATTAATTTCAATATAACCCTATTGGATAAAATTTTCTGGAATTCCATAAACCAGTATGAATTATACTGGATCTAGTATAAAATATACTGGAACCAGTATAAATGATACTGGATTGAGTATACTTCATGTACTGGTTTATGGAATACCAGAAAAAAATTTTACAATAGGGAAACACAGTCATTTATTATTTTTATACTTCTAACATTACAAAGACAAAGGGTACTTTTCTGAACAAATAGGTATTATCATCATAGATGAAGAGGCATCATGGTAATTATGGGGGAGGGTAGTTGCTCCCCTGGAATTTTGGGCATTTGGTCCCCCCAGACTTTTTGAGTTCAATAATAAAAAAATAGGAAACATTGAACTGTACAAACAAGTGCGACATTTTTTTATTTCCATCAATCATGGCTAATTCAAAGTAGAAAAACCCAATTGTTTGTGGAGTGTTATCATTCTAACAAGCAATCAGTTTCCCCTTTCACCCTTATTCCTGAGCCCATTTATACCGGACCGGGGAGTAGACTAGTAATGAATCAATTTCAGTCTACTGGGTGTCCCATAAATAATGGGTTACACTCCTAGGGGGATAGTAGACACCTAGACCAGTCAGAATCACATAGGATTTGGGGGTTCCAGACCAAATCCCAGGGAGTTAAAAATGGAACGACACCCCAAAACAAATATTGAAAAATTCAATTTGTAGAAGAACTACTATTCGTAAAAATTTTGGGATAGATAATCGCAAACTTTCTTTTCTCTCCCAGTTTGGCGAAACATACCAAGCTCCTACAGATCGCCAAGATAGCTTGGGCGATTTGTTATTGGCGAAAGTTGGCGAGGAATCTCGTATCGCAAATAATGGCGAGAAATTTAGCGAGCATCAATCCGTAATTCGTAGATTTTCCCTCAACGTTTGTTTTCTGGATCTGTTTTCGCAAGCAAAAATCAAACTTTAATTGGATCTCAAGCGTTTAATATTGATGGTATTTACGTGAAACTTTGGACTTATGGGTTTTCAACTATGATCTTTCAGATTATCAAATAAAAAGAAAGGATTTCGAAGTACAAAATAAAGTTTGGGCAGATTTTTCACATTTTTTTGTGGTTTTTTGACTTTTTTTCGTAGTAAAAAATTTTTAAAATGAAAACGTTTAAAATGATTTTAAAGATCATGTTAAACCACAAAATTTGAGACCATGATTAAGTTTTTACCAATAGTAGTTCTTCTACAGATTGAATTTTTCAATAATTGTTTTGTGGTGTCGCTCCATTTTTAGCTCCCTGGGATTTGGTCCGGGACCCCCAAATCCTATGTGATTCTGACTCGTCTAGGTGTCTACTATCCACCCTAGAAGTGTGACCCATTATTTATGGGACACCCTGTATATTGCATTAGTAAACTACGAAAATATCTTTAACTACATATATTTGATTATTTTACATTGTACAAAATTGAAAAGCTAAGGTTGACAACCAGGTACATAGTTACTAGTAGGTACTGTTAAACCAACGATAGTAAAAGGGACACGTGATTTTGACAACGCTGGAGCTAGTTATTTTGGAGGGGAGACAGGTGGAAGTTGAGGGGCAGTTTATCGAAAGAGGAAGAGACATCTGCTTGTATATAGAAGCAAGACCTCAACTATCACCGGTTACCCAATTATCGGCCGTGCTAAGTCTGTAAAAATCAAGTGACCCTTTAACTATCGTTGGTTGAACAGTATATGAGTATTGTTACAAGCATTTTACATTTAAGTGTATGCAAAAAAAAGGTTTTTGTGTTGGAGAAGGGGGCAATAATATCCAATCTCGTAGTGTCTAGAGCCAAAAAAATTGAGGCTCAGTTAAAATTCAAGGATTCTCAAGGTTAATAAGGTAAAATACAGGGGTGCAGAAAATGTTTCAGGGCCCAAAATTTCCCCAGAACACAATTTGTTTCCTCCAAAATTTCCCCCAAAATGAGATTTCATTAAAAATTTTTTTTTTCAATTAAACTTCTTTCAGATTCAATAATTTCTACCTAATCCATGATTTTAAGTTTTAATGATCGTTATCTCTCTATTTTAGTCTTTTTTTCACACTTATAATCTTAGCTCAAAAGTGCCTCTTTTCGTAAAATATGAAAAAATTTCTACTTTTCTCAAATGTGAGATACCTGTAAATTTCTCCAAAATTAACTTTTTAGTAAGGAACATCTCGATGTGATTAAAAATAAAAACGCAATTTATAGTGAAAATTACCCATTCTACCTTGGATACGTTGTTTAATACCAATCGACATGCGAAGAAAAGCCAACTTCAAGGTATTCACCTAGAAAATTAGGTTTTTTTAGCACAGATACGTTGTTTTCCCACTCTACATCCGTAACTCTGCTGTTTTCACCTGATTTCTGTTGAAATTGGAGGTTATGATGCAGTCACTATGCGAAATATTTGTAAGCTAATGATGATTGGATTTTTTAAAATATTTCTTTCTCTCTTGGGGCAAAAATTTCCCCAGAGCTGCTAGAATTTCCCCCGAACCTCGTTCGGGCGTTCGGACATATTCTGCACCTCTGGTAAAATAATATTTTTCAAGGCTTATCAAGGGCTTTTAGGAAATTTGACTAAAATAAAACAAGCTTTTAACTAGTTTTGCTGCATTTAGTCTGAATTTGGGGAACTCATTTTTAAGAAGGATTTGCATTTTGATGAACTTAATATTTAAAAAATGGGATAAATTCCACACGATTTTTTGTTCAAATCAAATTCTTTGGTTCAACACTACCATTTAATTCAATGCGATGGCATCAGGAGCAAACCTGTTACAATCCCATAAAATCGCAGACAGAATGAATACTGTATTCTAGAGCAGTGAAGCTTTTTGCTTTGATTTTACACCTGCATTTAACTAAAACTTTTCTTACCATCTAAAAAATAAAACAGTTCTTTCCATAGAGTTTTCTCTTGCTTGTGGTTTGGCCAAGCCAGCTGGAACAAAAATCAGTCTTCTGTGAGAGATTACAACTACTGTTTTTTGCCTTCAGCTCATTAAAATTCACTCTCCACCTGTTGACTGTGAAAAATGGTCTTTGGTAAGAAAACGAATCTCGCTTACTAACACTGTATAGGCAGCTGGATTTAGATTATACAAGGTTTTCTCCTGACGCCATCAAATGGTAAGATAGAAATGTAAAAAATTGAAGAAGGAAAGAAGAAGGTGCATTTGACTATAATGAAGGACAACAAACAATGTTAGGATAACTCTTGTCAGTGGCGTAGCCAGAAAAAAATTTCGGAGGGGGATGTTGATATTTCGGGAGGTGATATGGGGTATTTTTAGTGGTTTTCTCTGGTCAAAAAGGAAATTTCCTGAGTTTCGGGGGGGATATATCCCCAAATCCCCCCCTCTGGCTACGCCCCTGACTCTTGTTTGGTTTTTGCACGTGCAGTTTGGGGTACAGCTTTAGAATAGGTCCACTTTTTGAACGGTCGCCAAGTTGGAGGTATTTCATGGCGGACAGGCTGTGAAAATGTAGGTAAACATGGCAGACAGGTTTCAATATGGCAGCCGGCGCCAAGGTCGCCAAAAGTGGACATATTCTAAAGCTGTTCCCTGTTTGGCTGTAATGGGTATACTAGGGCAAATTTGTTGGTTGTGCGAATACTTTGTGAATTGACTATAGACAACTAACACAAAATAATTGAACGCATGAAATAAACAAGTATAAATGAGGTCATAGGTGCCGACTTTTATAAAATATGGGGGGGGGCCAGAACTAAACAATAAAGATACTATTAGGTATTCCATATACAACAGCGGTTCTTAAACTTTCGATCGCCCTTGGTAGACATCGCTCCCCCCTAGATTTTGAACACCTAAAGTTGTATTCTTAAAGTACCCCCTAACGAATATATTTATACGTTGAGGTTTAGATTACTTAAAAGTAGTATTCAAATTCTAGTCCACTTTATTTGAAAATGTAACCGTATAATAGGGGGTTTGGGGGTCACCCCCAGAAATTTTTTTAAAATTAACCTCAAAAAGTAGTGTTTGGGATTACACCTTTAGAGCACGGCTCAGTGGCAGAAATTTCAAGGAAATTCGGTATAGTAATAAACAACAAAATTTTGAGGGGGTTTAGGGGTTCTAACTTCAGAAAAGTTTTGGAAATTTGCCCCTAAAAATAGTGTTTTAATACATTCTTAGACCCCTTCTCTTTATGTCAAACAAAAGGAGGATCACTCATAAGTCACATAAAATTCAGAGAAAAACACCACATAATAAATTTGAAAATTTTAGGGGGCCTTGGGGGTCTTCCCCCAGAAATTTTTTACCTTTGAAAGTAGTGTTTTAACTCATTTTGAGACCCTTTGGTTTACACCGCCCCTTGTGAGTCACTGTAATTTTTTTTATGGAAAAACAGTATAAAAATTTATGTCCGAATTTCGGGAGAAGTTTGAATCCCTAACACCACCCCCTTGCTTGGATATGGCCCTGGCGGCACATATAAACATCCTCCAAAGTAATTATTTACTTAAAAATAGAAAGAAGCATACATTATTGTTCCTAATCACTATCGTTTCCGAAGAAAATCAGAGAGGATGCTCGATCAGAGGGATGGCAGCGAGTAAATAATATTGGGGGGGCTCAGCCCCCCTACTTTCAACATTGGAGGGCTCAAGCCCCCTCCAACCCTATGGAGTCGGCGCCTATGAATGAGGTGTGAACAAGGAAATATAATAATTAACGAACGATAACAATTAATCACTTACCTACAAAAATCTGTGAAAGAGAAATATAAAGCTATATGAAAGGATTAATGTTAAATAACTTCAAAATTAAAGACAATTAGATATATCTAATCTAATTAAAATTCGAATTAATTCAAAAAGAAAAAAAGAAAGACGGAGAAAGGCAAAACGGGAAACGGAAAACGCATAACATTAGTGTCTGATTCACTAATGTTATTGTTAAGGCACTGTCTAAATCCACGAAAGTAACAACTCAACTCTAACAAATTTCGCAAGTAAAACCTATGACACTGTCTAGCTCCTTGAAAGTAACAACTCAACTTTAACGAATATCGCTAATACTTTAACATTGTCAGTTTTCGTGGATTTAGACACTTCCTATTGTTAAATTAAATGAAGGAGAAGGAATCGATTCTATCATTTCCAATTCCGATCACAGTAAAGAGCTAGGCGAAAATTATTCCTGATTGAATATGGAACTTTTATCGGGCGGGATTTTAAATTCATCGGCGCGGCTCTGCTCTTTTGAGCTCCTTCGAGCTATTTTGGCGCTGCGATCGCATCAACGTCACGAGAGGCGGGAGGGAAGAGCCTGATTGGTTGAGAAAAACTTTTTCCTTCTCCTTCGAAAATAGAAGATGGAGGGACAGCCAATCACAGGTTTGATCTCTCTGTCCAAGGTATACCCAGATAACACATACGTACCATTTTCGTCCCATCTTCAGCGACTATGTTGCGGATTCGTAGCGATTACGTCTATGTCGAGAAATTTCAAAAACGGGATGTAAATTGTTGCCCAAATTCGGACGTATTTGGGCTCATCCGACTTATGTGGAGAAATTTCAAAAACGGGATGTAAATTGTTGCCCAAAACTGGACGTATTTGGGCTGATCCCACTTACGGCGAGAAATTTCAAAAACGGGATGTCAAATGTAGCCCAAAACTGGACGTATTTGGGCTCAACTGATTTATGACGAGAAATTTCAAAAACGGGATGTCAAATGTTGCTCTAAAGGAAACGAAATCGCGATATCGCTTTTACGACGAAAATTGCTTTTCGACCCAATGTCAATTGTTGCCCAAAACTGGACGTATTTGGGCTCAACTGATTTATGACGAGAAATTTCAAAAACGGGATGTCAAATGTTGCTCTAAAGGAAACGAAAGCGCGATATCGCTTTTAGGACGAAAATTGCTTATCGACCCAAATGTCAAATGTTGCCCAAAACTGCACGTATTTGGGCTGATCCCACTTACGGCGAGAAATTTCAAAAACGGGATGTCAAATGTTGCCCAAAACTGGACGTATTTGGGCTCATCCCAGTTGGGGCGAAAAATTTCCAAAATCGTACAAAGAGGGCGAATGTTGTCCTAAATAGTATATAATCTGGACTTGCATATTTTGAATGACCATATAGTCATTAAAAATATGCCCCTATAGGGGGCTGCCCCATAGGCGGATTTAGATGGTGAACACTGGGGGTGCGTACTGAAAAACATGGGGGTGCAAGCTGCCCCTGAAGACTTTGAAAACATGATTTTCCCCTATAAAAATGGAATTTTCTCAAAAAGTTGGGGGTGCAACGCACCCCCATGCACCCCCTTAAATCCGCCCATGGGCTGCCCCCTGCTCGCTATCGCTCACCAACCATCGGAACTTGTGCGCAGCTCTTTGTAGATCGCTTCGCGATCTTAGCGAGCAGAGCTCGTTTGTTTCATCTCAACTATCCAGCACAACCTGGAACTTGTCTGCTAAGTTAATGATCATTTAAAATTGAAACTTTTTATCTCTCTAACTTAGCAATTTAATTCAGATCATTACCACGAAAATATCAAAGTAAAACTCTTACTGAAATATTCCTTTTTAGCTTATCAATAATTTAATAGATAGGGGGCTACCACCCCTTGCTTGCTATCACTCCCCAACCCCCGTAACTGATAGGCAGCTCTTTACAGATCGCTTCACAATCTGAGCGAGAAAAGCTCGGCTGTTACATTTTACCAGCTATGATGACAACCCTCATCCGCATAAAAACCGCTTTCCTAAAACCTTATCATTTTTATCCCTAATTTATTTTAGAAATTTAAAAAAACTCTAAAAATAATGATCCAAGCAGTTAATCTATAGCAGAATCAAACCAACTTCCCGGAAATCCTCTACCTTTCATCGGCACAAATAACACTCAATAACAAAAACATTTATTTCTCTAGTGTTTCAGAAACACATTATATATGTGCTCGCGACAATCTAGTGAACATGCAAATATAAAATTTAAAAACAATTAATAAACATTGAACACGTCTGATAAAGACCAAGTAAAACTATGCATCTACATTTTATTCTTAGATTATATTAAAAAATAAATGAAAAATGAAGTATCCTCTTATTCATTTTGAATAAGAGAGACTGCTGTGGTCCTTCTTCATGGATTGTCAGTGGAAATAAATGTTATTAGCCCCCCCAGAACGTTGAGGCAAAAAATTATGCCAAAGATCTGCAAAGGAATATCCCCTGATGACAGCTGGCCAACCCACAAAATTGTGTCTGCTATACAATACACGCCTTTTTGGTAAGTGGCCATTTCTGTATTTGAGAATTAAAATAAAACTAAGAGGTTTTTTAGAATTCTGAATTTTAACTCAAGGATTGTTTTAAATAACTTATTTTGGAATTTTTGTTTTATATACATTTTGGTTACTAGTTTCATGGTGATGTAAATTTCTTGAAAAAAGTTTTCATTTTAAAGGGATATTAATGTCCATAATTTAATAATCTAAATTACTTTACAAGTAACTGTGTTATTTTGATACATAGTTTTGTTTTATGTATTGAATATGCATTTTCTGTCCTAATCAAAGTCATCATTATTATCATGTCACGAAAAATTTTACTGATGGTGGAAGTTTCTAAAAGTTGTTGGCTGTGAATTTTTTTGTTTTTAAGGACTAGATAAAACCCCTCCTACAGCATCCGAAAATAGAAACCCGAGTTTGTTCACTTAAAACACAATTAATTGATTTCTAATAACAATTCTTATGAATAGAATTCCTCTTAGGCGCATAGACTGGCTGCGCCACAGCAAGAATATGTTTTTGTAGTTTATACTCAACATTTTTAATGCATTTAGACTGTTTTATTTAAAATTTGTTAATTAAAGCTATCCAATTATACCAGTGGCGAATCCAGGATTTTGGTCTGGGGGAGGCTGAGTTTCACAAATAACTTAATTGCTATTATGGGCTGTTCAAATATCTAATGCAAGCAACTGAAAGGGGGAGGGGGGGTTGCCGGTTCCCCCGCCAGATTTTTGTTTAGGGGGTTACTCAACATCTTTTCTGAGGTCTAATCTTAGGAATACTATGTTTTAGGGGAGATGCCTTCGAAAGGTTTCAATTTTAGTGCACTAAGTTTCAAAATTGTATAAAAATGTGAACTCCAACTAAAAGGGGTCTGGGGGTCCTCCCCCAGAAATTTTTTTAAAATTTTCCCCTCAAAATAGTGTTTTAGCTCATTTTAAAGCCTTTTAGATTCCTCCCAAAGAGCACCACTCATTGCAAGCGGCAGAATTTTCTAGGAAAAAAGTTAATAGTTTTATGAATTGGAAAATTTCTAGGGGGTTTAGGGATACCTATTACAGAAAATATTTTGAATTTTGCCCCTAAAAGTGATTTTAACTCATGTTGAGACACTTTGGGTTACATCAAAGAAGAACACTCCATAAAAATCCCTAAAGTTTCAAGGAAAAACCGTACTTATTAGATTCCAAAATTTCGAGGGGGTGTGGGGGTCTTCCCCCAGAAAAATTTTGGAATTTTTTCCCTTTAAAGTATAGGGTTCCGATTCATATTGAGACTCTTTGGGTAACAGCACCGAATATCCACAACGTGTTGAAATTTCATTTTTGGCTTTATTGCTATTACTAAAACTAGAATGTCTTATTCCTGGGGGGCTGCAGCCCCTCAGCCCCCCTACTGGATTCGCCACTGAATTATACTAAATCATTTCTTTGATCATTTTTTTACAAATTAGGTTTTTGACAAGCCGGTTATAACCATGTATAAAACCGGTTAAAACCGTTGCATGTCAAAAACCTACCAATGTGTGACTTAAATTCTTTTCCTCTCTAGGTTCTGTGCGAACTCATGCGTTGTGGAGTAACACCCCGGAATCAGAAATTGAGAAAATGATGAGCGATTGGCTACGGCATGCGCAGCGCATAGCAGAGTTAAGAAGAAATTAAATTATAAACTGTCGAAATAAAATGTTTCTCTTTAATTTGTTTCTTATTTGTATCCAGTAGTAGTATAGTATTAAATCCACAATAATTGAGTTTTACAAATGATAATGTGTGTTCTGATTTTATAGTGTTTAACTACCCAGATAACACATATGTACCATTTACGTCCCATCTTCAGCGACTATGTCGCGGATTCGTAGCGATTACGTCTATGTGGAGAAATTTCAAAAACGGGATGTAAATTGTTGCCCAAATTCGGACGTATTTGGGCTCATCCGACTTATGTGGAGAAATTTCAAAAACGGGATGTAAATTGTTGCCCAAAACTGGACGTATTTGGGCTCATCCGATTTATGACGAGAAATTTCAAAAACGGTATGTCAAATGTTGTCCAAAACTGGCCGTATTTGGGCTCATCCGATTTATGACGAGAAATTTCAAAAACGTGATGTCAAATGTTGCTCTAAAGGAAATGAAATCGCGATATCGCTTTTACGACGAAAATTGCTTTTCGACCCAATGTCAACTGTTGCCCAAAACTGTACGTATTTGGGCTGATCCCACTTACGGCGAGAAATTTCAAAAACGGGATGTCAAATGTTGCCCAAAACTGGACGTATTTGGGCTCATCTGACTTATGACGGGAAATTCCAAAAATGGGATGTCAACTATTGCTCTAAAGGAAATGTAATCAGGATATCGCTTTTACAACGAAAAATTGCTTTTCGCCTAAATGTCAATTGTTGCCCTAGATTGGACGTATTCGGGCTGATCCAACTTACGGCGAGAATTTTCAAAAACGGGAAGTCAAATGTTGTGCTAAAGATAACGTATTTGGGCTCATCCCAGTTGGGGCGAAAAATTTCCAAAATCGTACAAAGAGGGCGAATGTTGTCCTAAATAGTAGGACTTGCATATTTTGAATGACCATATAGTCATTCAAAATATGCCCTATAAGCCCCTATAGGGGGCTGCCCCCTGCTCGCTATCGCTCACCAACCATCGGAGCTTGTGCGCAGCTCTTTGTAGATCGCTTCGCGATCTTAGCGAGCAGAGCTCGTTTGTTTCATCTCAACTATCCAGCACAAACTGGAACTTGTCTGCTTAGTTAATGATCATTTAATATTGAAACTTTTTATCTCTCTAACTTAGCAATAATTTAATTCGGATCATTACCACGAAAATATATCAAAGTAAAACTGTTACTGAAATATTCCTTTTTAGCTTATCAATAATTTAATAGATAGGGGGCTACCACCCCTTGCTTGCTATCACTCCCCAACCCCCGTAACTGATAGGCAGCTCTTTACAGATCGCTTCACAAGCTGAGCGAGAAAAGCTCGGTTGTTACATTTTACCAGCTATGATGACAACCCTCATCCGCATAAAAAACGCTTTCCTAAAACCTTATCCCTAATTTATTTTAGAAATTTAAAAAAACTCTAAAAATGATGATCCAAGCAGTTAATCTTTAGCAGAATCAAACCAACTTCCTGGAAATCCTCTACCTCTCATCGGCACAAATAGCATTCAAAAAGCAAAAACATTTATTTCTCTAGTGTTTCAGAAACACATTATATATGTGCTCGTGACAATCTAGTGAACATGCATATATAAAATTAAAAAAAAATAATAATTATTGAACACGTCTGATAAAGACCAAGTAAAACTATGCATCTACATTTTATTCTTAGATTATATTAAAAAAATAAATGAAAAAATGAAGTTTGCTCCGTTTGCTCTTATTCATTTTGAATAAGAGAGGCTGCTGTGGTCCTTCTTCATGGATTGTCAGTGGACATAAATGTTATTGTCCCCCCAGAACGTTGAGGCAAAAAATTATGCCGAAGATCTGCAAAGGAATATCCCCTGATGAGAGCTGGCCAACCCACAAAATTGTGTCTGCTACACGCCTTTTTGGTAAGTCGCCATTTCTGTATTTGAGAATTAAAATAAAACTAAGAGGTTTTTTAGAATTCTGAATTTTAACTCAAGGATTGTTTTAAAAAACTTATTTTGGAATTTTTGTTTTTATATACATTTTGGTTACTATTTTCATGGTGATGTAAATTTCTTGAAAAAAAGTTTTCATTTTAAAAGGATATTAATTTCCTTAATTTAATAATCTAAATTACTTCACAAGTAACTGTGTTATATTGATACATAGTTTTGTTTTGTGTATTGACTATGCATTTTCTGTCCTAATCAAAGTCATCATTATTATCATGTCACGAAAAATTTTACTGATGGTGTAAGTTTCTAAAAGTTGTTGGCTGTGAATTTTTTTGTTTTTAAGGACTAGATAAAACCCCTCCTACAGCATCAGAAAACAGAAACCCGTGTTTGTTCACTTAAAACACAATTAATTGATTTCTAATAACAATTCTTATGAATAAAATTCCTCTTAGGCATAGACTGGCTGCGGCACAGCAAGAATATGTTTTTGTAGTTTATACTCAACATTTTTAATGCATTTAGACTGTTTTATTTAAAATTTGTTGATTAAAGTTATCCAATTATACTAAATCATTTCTTTGATCATTTTTTTACAAATTAGGTTTTTGACAAGCCGGTTATAACCATGTATAAAACCGGTTAAAACCGTCGCATGTCAAAAACCTGTCAATGTGTGACTTAAATTCTTTTCCTCTCTAGGTTCTGTGCGAACTCATGCGTTGTGAAGTAACACCCCGGAATCAGAAATTGAGAAAATGATGAGCGATTGGCTGCGGCATGTGCAGAGATAAGAAGAAATTAAATTATAAACTGTCGAAATAAAATGTTTCTCTTTAATTATGTTTCTTATTTGTATCCAGTAGTAGTATAGTATTAAATCCACAATAATTGAGTTTTACAAATGATAATGTGTGTTACTGATTTTATGGTGTTTAACTAGAAACTAAATAGGTTCAATACCATGATTTCTTTTAATTAGCACCAATATAGAATCTTAATTAAGCTGATAGATAGATCTACAAAAGTTGACTAAATAAAAAAATATGAAATAATAATAAATAATAATAAAATATTAAATAATAATAATAAAAATATAAAAAATATATTTTAAATAAAAGTGGCTGTAAAACGGCCGTAATCGCTACGTAAGATTTATGTAGCTAATAGGCACCATTGACATCGGATAGCTCTAATTCGGCTGTAAAGTGTACCTAAATCGTCCGTATTTACAACCAAAACCGTACATCAACTTTATGTAGCGAATTCGCGCCATTGACATCGGATGGCTCTAATTCGGCTGTAAAGTGTACCTAAATCGTCCTTATTTACAACCAAAACCGTACATCAACTTTATGTAGCGAATTCGCGCCATTGACATCGGATGGATCTAATTCGGCTGTAAAGTGTACCTAAATCGTCCTTATTTACAACCAAAACCGTATATCAACTTTATGTAGCGAATTGGAGCAATTGACATTGGATGGCTCTAATTCGGCTGTAAAGAGTACCTAAATCGTTCCTATTTGGTCCGTATTCGCAACATGTAGCGAATACGTCCCAATTAGGGCAACTTTTTTAACGCTGAAATTGGAGCTGATTTCGTACCATTTACGGCCTGGCGATGTAAAAGGTGGTGACATCGCTACAAAAACTGTACCAAAAGTTGAGGTATTCGTGATGTAGCGATTACGTAATCTGGACGTATTCGCTACGTACTGTGCTATCTGGGTAGAAACTAAATAGGTTCAATCCCATGATATATAATCTTAATTAAGCTGATTGATGGATCTACAAAAGTTGACAAAGTAAAAAAATATGAAATAATAATAATAAAGTATTAAATAATAATAAAAATATAAAAAATATATTTTAAATAAAAGTGGCTGTAGAACGGCCGTAATCGCTACGTAAGATTTATGTAGCGAATAGGTACCATTGACATCGGATAGCTCTAATTCGGCTGTAAAGTGTACCTAAATCGTCCGTATTTACAACCAAAACCGTACATCAACTTTATGTAGCGAATTCGCGCCATTGACATCGGATGGCTCTAATTCGGCTGTAAAGTGTACCTAATTCGTCCGTATTTACAACCAAAACCGTACATCAACTTTATGTAGCGAATTCGCGTCATTGACATCGGATGGCTCTAATTCGGCTATAAAGTGTACCTAATTCGTCCGTATTTACAACCAAAACCGTACATCGACTTTATGTAGCGAATTGGAGCAATTGACATCGGATGGCTCTAATTCGGCTGTAAAGAGTACCTAAATCGTCCGTATTTGGTCCGTATTCGCTACATGTAGCGAATACGTCCCAATTAGGGCAACTTTTAACGCCGAAATTGGAGCTGATTTCGTACCATTTACGGACTGGCGATGTAAAAGGTGGTGACATCGCTACAAAAACTGTACCAAAAGTTGAGGTATTCGTGATGTAGCGATTACGTAATCTGGACGTATTCGCTACGTACTGTGCTATCTGGGTATAAACCATAGATATAGTAATAGGAGTAGATACAGCACGGAGTCATGAAACCTGATTCTTCTTTCCCCAGCAGATGGCGGCCGTGATATGGGCAAAAGGGACGGATTGCAAGCGTTTCTCCCGTTAAGATCGTATGACTTTGCATGAAAGAAAGCGGAAAATTTAAGATTACAAATAAAATCGAAGGACATTTTTCATGCTTCTAGCAACGATCTTTAAAAATAACTATTGCCCAAGTTGATTAATCAATTTGAAGTTCCCATAAATCATGATTTATATTATAACTTCAATGATAAATTTAGGAATTGATATGTATGTAATCTTACTTTAAAACTAGGATTTTAGTTTTTAAGTTAGTAAAAATCGAAGTTTGGCATTTTATAAAAATGTGTCTAAGCAGCATGTGAGGTAATGGGATCCACACAAATACATTGTTTAAACTTTAAACCAATGCAGTTTCAACTATAGTGACTAGAATAAGGTCCTTATTCTAGTCACTGGACTAGAGTTTTAACTGAATAACTATCATATAGCTTGAGTAGCTATTTTAAAATATTAGTTAAGACTTAGTTCCCAACTGGATTCAATTTTAAATTTTCAATTATTTGAATAAATTCTTAGTTTAATTTTCAAAAGCAAAACTTTGTTTTTCCCTCAAAAAAGTTTCTTTTGAAATGAAAATTGTCCATTCACATTCTCAACTAGTTTTTATAAACTGAAAAGTTTACCATATTATAAAATTTTAAGAAGTTTAAAATACAGTGGTCTTTATGAATTGAAAATTTTAATTTTAAGACTGAAATTATTACTAGTAAAATTAAAACTAATTAAAAATTATTGCTAGTTTAAACCTAAGTACTTAAGGAAGCTTCGCTTTTGAATGAGATTTCTCTAATACTGATAAATAATTAAGAATATAAATAAAAAGACTTCCTGAAATCAGGTTCAAATTTAAAAACTAATTTTATTCAAACTCAAGTCCAATGAACAAAAAAACACATTTTTTTCACACAATTTTTTTCTCCAATTCAAGAAAGATTCCATGAATTTTTGACCGCTTCAAAAATTGGAAAGAATGCATGATTCATGGCTAATAAAAGTTTTGCTGTATGTTTACATTAATGTGTCAAAGCTTTAAGGTTAACCAATAAGTTTTAGATGGGAAATTTTGATCTCAACCATAAAATATATTGCGAAAACCCTCTCTCAGTATTTGTTGGTCATGCGAAAGAAATTTTCACTAAAACGACATCAAAATCAACAAGAAAATCTACATATAGACCCAGCCGTTTAGTAATATGCCGTGTATTAAATTATATTTGAATATAAGTGCAGAAATCGGTGCGATATTTAAGAGCGCATTATTTTTTAGCTTCTGAGAATTGTAATACTCGCTAAACTTACGATTAAGCGATTGTTTTCTACATATGAAAACACTAAAAAAAGCAACACTCTTATTGTTCGAAACTGGAAACAGATAAAACAATAATGTTGTGGAAAAACTTTCAAGGCTTTAATAATTAATTTATTTCAGAAAAACATCTGCCTTGATTTTATTTCATACACCAGCTGCTCAACAGAGCGAGTGAAGTGCTAAAGAAATATGGAAAATTACCAGTTATATGCAGTTTTAAAGCTAAAATTTGCTATCTTAAACTTATCAAATCATCTCAAATCTTTCACATCTTAATTTAAACATTGCAAATATACAGCAAAACTTTTATTAACCATGAATAGTGCATTCTTGACAACTTTTAAAGCGGCCGAAAAACATTTACGAAAATCGTTGGCAGTCTTCTTTTCTAACCATCATTTTGAAAAGAAATAATACCGCCAGAACTTCCAAAAACACACATTATATTCTTAAATTATACATAAACCAAAATAACCTTCGTTTGAAATCTCCACCTAATACCAGTGTTTCAAAAAAAATTTTCAAACATGAAACTTTGGTAAAAAAGTGATCATAACTTTTCTAAAAACCTTATATTTTATTTTAAAAAATGTTCATTATTTAGTAAAATGTATTCATTTTACTTTATTAGACTATTTGAAGGCTAATTTCAAGATCCTGTATCACTTTAAGACGTAAAAATTGCGTTTTTTCCACAAAAACTAGCAGTGATCCGATTCACCCCGCATTGAGGGTGAACCGGATCACGGCACTTAAAAATTTATATAAAATAAACCGTTCAAGATAATTGAATTTTTTCAACGGGTTCTTAAAGTATTAATTTGGACTCAAAATATTATTTTCAAAGCATTCCAAAATCTTTATTATCAAACTTTCGGCAGCAGTTCAAAATTCAAAATAGATCCGATTCACCCCGTTTTACGGTACTTTGTTTACACATTCGGCGCCCATATCATGGCTGTTGCCACATAACTTAAAAGGAATCAGTTTCTCGGGGAGAAAAAGTATTGTGTGCTACATCTACTCCTATTACTATATCTATGATATAAACTAACAAGGTATGCTCTTCCGGTGAAAAAGGCGTGGCTTTTGAAAATGACGTCACCCAGGATATATTTCCTATTCACAGCATGGGAAAATGCTTATTTTTGGTGATTTTTATTAAAATAAGGACCAAAGAAACTTTTTAACAGTTTACACTGGACACAATTACGAACATGTTTATGTTTATAGGTTATCAAATTTTTTGAATTAGAACAATAATTTTAACTCAATAATAGCCGATCAAAAATATGAACTTGAGCTCTACAACGATGTGCTTCAATCTCTCTGCTTATTGATTTTAATTACTAACTTGTATAAATGAAATTGAAACAGCTGCTGATACAAAGAAAACAAAATATTAAGCAACTATTCAATCATGAAAACTTTCAGAACATTCTTTGTTATGATAAAATTAATATCGCTGTTCTGCTATGTCAAACCCCAGATAACACATACGTACCATTTTCGTCCCATCTTCAGCGACTATGTTGCGGATTCGTAGCGATTACGTCTATGTCGAGAAATTTCAAAAACGGGATGTAAATTGTTGCCCAAATTCGGACGTATTTGGGCTCATCCGACTTATGTGGAGAAATTTCAAAAACGGGATGTAAGTTGTTGCCCAAAACTGGACGTATTTGGGCTGATCCCACTTACGGCGAGAAATTTCAAAAACGGGATGTCAAATGTTGCCCAAAACTGGACGTATTTGGGCTCAACTGATTTATAACGAGAAATTTCAAAAACGGGATGTCAAATGTTGCTCTAAAGGAAACGAAATCGCGATATCGCTTTTACGACGAAAATTGCTTTTTGACCCAATGTCAATTGTTGCCCAAAACTGGACGTATTTGGGCTGATCCCACTTACGGCGAGAAATTTCAAAAACGGGATGTCAAATGTTGCCCAAAACTGGACGTATTTGGGCTCAACTGATTTATGACGAGAAATTTCAAAAACGGGATGTCAAATGTTGCTCTAAAGGAAACGAAATCGCGATACCGCTTTTAGGACGAAAATTGCTTTTCGACCCAATGTCAAATGTTGCCCAAAACTGGACGTATTTGGGCTGATCCCACTTACGGCGAGAAATTTCAAAAACGGGATGTCAAATGTTGTGCTAAAGAGAACGTATTTGGGCTCATCCCAGTTGGGGCGAAAAATTTCCAAAATCGTACAAAGAGGGCGAATGTTGTCCTAAATAGTATATAATCTGGACTTGAATGACCATATAGTCATTAAAAATATGCCCCTATAGGGGGCTGCCCCCTGCTCGCTATCGCTCACCAACCATCGGAACTTGTGCGCAGCTCTTTGTAGATCGCTTCGCGATCTTAGCGAGCAGAGCTCGTTTGTTTCATCTCAACTATCCAGCACAACCTGGAACTTGTCTGCTTAGTTAATGATCATTTAAAATTGAAACTTTTTATCTCTCTAACTTAGCAATAATTTAATTCGGATCATTACCACGAAAATATCAAAGTAAAACTGTTACTGAAATACTCCTTTTTAGCTTATCAATAATTTAATAGATAGGGGGCTACCACCCCTTGCTTGCTATCACTCCCCGACCCCCGTTACTGATAGGCAGCTCTTTACAGATCGCTTCACAATCTGAGCAAGAAAAGCTCGGCTGTTACATTTTACCAGCTATGATGACAACCCTCATCCGCATAAAAACCGCTTTCCTAAAACCTTATCATTTTTATCCCTAATTTATTTTAGAAATTTAAAAAAACTCTAAAAATAATGATCCAAGCAGTTAATCTATAGCAGAATCAAACCAACTTCCCGGAAATCCTCTACCTTTCATCGGCACAAATAACACTCAATAACAAAAACATTTATTTCTCTAGTGTTTCAGAAACACATTATATATGTGCTCGCGACAATCTAGTGAACATGCAAATATAAAATTTAAAAACAATTAATAAACATTGAACACGTCTGATAAAGACCAAGTAAAACTATGCATCAACATTTTATTCTTAGATTATATTAAAAAATAAATGAAAAAATGAAGTTTGCTCTTATTCATTTTGAATAAGAGAGACTGCTGTGGTCCTTCTTCATGGATTATTATTCATGGAATGTTATTGGCCCCCCAGAACGTTGAGGCAAAAAATTATGCCGAAGATCTGCAAAGGAATTTACCCTGATGAGAGCTGGCCAATCCACAAAATTGTGTCTGCTACACGCCTTTTTGGTAAGTCGCCATTTCTGTATTTTGAGAATTAAAATAAAACTAAGAGGTTTTTTAGAATTCTGAATTTTAACTCAAGGATTGTTTTAAATAACTTATTTTGGAATTTTTGTTTTTAAACATTTTGGTTACTATTTTCATGGTGATGTAAATTTCTTGAAAAAAAGTTTTCATTTTAAAGGGATATTAATTTCCTTAATTTAATAATCTAAATTACTTCACAAGTAACTGTGTTATTTTGATACTTAGTTTTGTTTTGTGTATTGACTATGCATTTTCTGTCCTAATCAAAGTCATCATTATTATCATGTCACGAAAAATTTTACTGATTGTGGAAGTTTCCAAAAGTTGTTGGCTGTGAATTTTTTTGTTTTTAAGGACTAGATAAAACCCCTCCTACAGCATCCGAAAACAGAAACCCGTGTTTGTTCACTTAAAACACAATTAATTGATTTCTAATAACAATTCTTATCAATAGAATTCCTCTTAGGCGCATATAGACTGGCTGCGCCACAGCAAGAATATGTTTTTGTAGTTTATACTCAACATTTTTAATGCATTTAGACTGTTTTATTTAAAATTTGTTGATTAAAGTTATCCAATAATACTAAATCATTTCTTCGATCATTTTTTTACAAATTAGGTTTTTGACAAGCCATTTATAACCATGTATAAAACCGGTTAAAACCGTTGCGTGTCAAAAACCTACCAATGTATGACTTAAATTCTTTTTCTCTCTAGGTTCTGTGCGAACTCATGCGTTGTGGAGTAACACCCCGGAATCAGAAATTGAGAAAATGATGAGCGATTGGCTGTGGCATGCGCAGCGCATAGCAGAGTTAAGAAGAAATTAAATTATAAATTGTCGAAATAAAATGTTTCTCTTTAATTTGTTTCTTATTTGTATCCAGTAGTAGTATAGTATTAAATCCACAATAATTGAGTTTTACAAATGATAATGTGTGTTCTGATTTTATAGTATTTAACTAGAAACTAAATAGGTTCAATCCCATGATATAGAATCTTAATTAAGCTGATAGATGGATCTACAAAAGTTGACTAAGTAAAAAATATGAAATAATAATAAATAATAATAATAAAGTATTAAATAATAATAATAAAAATATATTTTAAATAAAAGTGGCTGTAGAACGGCCGTAATCGCTACGTAAGATTTATGTAGCGAATAGGTACCATTGACATCGGATAGCTCTAATTCGGCTGTAAAGTGTACCTAAATCGTCCGTATTTACAACCAAAACCGTACATCAACTTTATGTAGCGAATTCGCGCCATTGACATCGGATGGCTCTAATTCGGCTGTAAAGCGTACCTAATTCGTCCGTATTTACAACCAAAACCGTACATCAACTTTATGTAGCGAATTCGCGCCATTGACATCGGATGGCTCTAATTCGGCTGTAAAGTGTACCTAATTCGTCCGTATTTACAACCAAAACCGTACATCGACTTTATGTAGCGAATTGGAGCAATTGACATCGGATGGCTCTAATTCGGCTGTAAAGAGTACCTAAATCGTCCGTATTTGGTCCGTATTCGCTACATGTAGCGAATACGTCCCAATTAGGGCAACTTTTAACGCCGAAATTGGAGCTGATTTCGTACCATTTACGGCCTGGCGATGTAAAAGGTGGTGACATCGCTACAAAAACTCTACCAAAAGTTGAGGTATTCGCGATGTAGCGATTACGTAATCTGGACGTATTCGCTACGTACTGTGCTATCTGGGACTTGAATATCCATTGTATCGAAGCAGTTTAGATTTTTAAAATAAAAAATATTCAGTATCTAAATAAATCAAGTACTGGAAAATATGGAAAACAAAAAGCTAAAATCTAAGAACTAATTAAATTAATTTAATAATGGATTTATTCAAAATTTTAGTGCATTTACCTTTAATGATCCTTTTACAGTCCAGTCAGCTTGTTTATTTTTATTTGAGGTTCAGAAATAGTATTCTTAAAATCGTCTGTCACTTTAATTATCTTTTTTAATATTTTTATACTAATTTTTTTAAATAAGTGGGTGATTGTATTCATAAGTTTTAAAACAAACTAAATAATGAATTTCAATAATATCGACCCAATTAATCCTGATGTATCTACGATCTGTTGCATTGCAATGGCGTGTATTGGCTGATATGCTCGTCATTGATTGGTCCGTTATTTTATATCCTGGGTGACGTCACTTATGAGCATACCTTGTTACTTTATATACCTTGCTCTCTGTCAATCATTTAGTTCATCGTGGCGCCCTCAAAACCATCCAACTTTTGATTATATCGTTTTGGACCCTCTGTTAGGATTTTTCTCTGTGCTTCGAGCTATATAAGGAACTTGCATGAATTTTTTTAATCTATTCTTCACGCAAAAATAAGCCACTACACAAAATTTGAGGCCGATTGAGAAATTTTTCGATTGCAAAAAAAAATTATCAAAAATCGTCTTTTTTGAAACGCCTGAAAACGCTTAATTGCATGCACAGTGACGTCACAATACATTGACTTCGCCTGAAATTAGAGATGTAAAATTCCCGTATTTTTTGGAAGGCGGGAAAAAACCCGGGATTTTTGGGAATAAACCGGGAATTTTAGGGGAATATTGGGAATTTTGACCGTAAACAAACACAACGATATTTCACCATCAGTTTTCATTTTCTAGGACTTTTGAGGAGTTTAAGACAATAGGGTTGTTTCCTTCAACTGAAAATGATCATTTTAACACCAAAAACACTAAGAGAAATGCAAAAGAATAATTTACCCACGCTCAAAAAATTTTTAGACCAAATAGTTAATTAGTTAAAAGCATTTAAAATTTGGAGCCGCAAAAAAAGAGGCGTGGCCAGCTGTGACGTCATTTGGTATGAACCGGCGAAAAGTACAGTCAGTAGAAAAAATATATAAGCACCGGTACACCATTGGATTTTTCCATAACTGAAACGTGTAGTTTATGGATTTCAACGATCAAACTCGAATTATACTTATGAAAAAAAATTTTTTTTTGGGAATCGGATACATAATATAGGTTAGTTAATTAAACTGGAAAACGAAATCGAACCATCGAAAAAAGATTAAACAGCTCTTAAGGAATCCTTTTTTGTGAAATAAAAAGTAAGGAAATTCTCCTAGACACTAACGCCCTCACCCCGCGGAACCTAAACTAAAAAACTTTGGTTGCAGTAGTCAAGCTTCGGGTCACGTAACCATGGAGACGTTTTTTGCATTTAAGGATCACGTTACAGTATAAAAGTACAAAATGCATTTTTTCTTTTAAAAGTAGCTTTCCAGGATTTAAGGATCACGTTACAGTATAAAAGTACAAAATGCATTTTTTCTTTTAAAAGTAGCTTTCCAGGTTCCGATTTTTCTGGCAATTAAACTACCAAACATTCCCTGCAAAGTGCTCGAAATTCTTCTTTCGTCAACTGTACACCAATAATTTCCGGTTTCAAATGACCTGGTTCTTCTCTCCAAAAATAACGAAGGTCGTACACGTCGTAACCTTCTTTGGTGCACACGTGGAAGAACATTCGCCTTCCGATATGTCTCGAATACGTACACGTAGTATTCGTCAATCGTATTTTCTCCTCCTTCTCTGGGTAACTACCGCTTTCGAAATGACGAACGCACAGGAAAAGTATTACGGTACATAACACAATATAGCCTACGATGTGTTTATACTCGCACACTTTCTGTTTAACTCTTTCAATTTTCCCCTCGCCAAAGACTCTGTAGGTATACCGAGTCATAATGTCTTAGTAACAACGAGTAACAACTCTTCAGTCATCAGCTTTTTGAAAATGCGCAGTTTCACACACATATATACCCTTTTCACTAGATGAAAAAAAAATTTCTAAAGTAAAAAAGGAGAAGAAACCAAACTTTTTAAAGTGTCGCAGTCGAGAAAAAAAAGACCTCACTTGTTTCGTTTCAAACAAACATAGCATTGTTGTCGACAGTAGAGAGCGCATCGGTATTTATTACCTCATCGTCTCAAAAAAAAAAAAAAAAACTTTTTTCGTAAAAAAAATATCTTTTTTCCGACCTCCGAAAAAACTTTCTTCATAAGAAAAAACTAAAAAGTAAAGCGTAACTAAACGTAAAAAACTAAAAGGTAAAGCGTCTATAAACTCAGGTCTTCCGGCAAATTCATTCCCCGAGTCGTGAACTTCTCTGCCGAAAGACTCTCATCAAGGAGAAACAGTTTTACAGGTAACTAATGCCATGCGAGAAAAAAAACCACCGGACTCACTCTATATAGAACAGAAATTATTTTTGAAAATAATGGGGATCTTTTTGTTTTTATTTGAAAAAAAAATTTATAAAAGAAAGTAACGCGTAAATAATTAGCATTTACACATTCCGAGAAAAATTTTACTTTGAAGAAAAATATCCCAAAATGAAAAGATTTCATCTCGAGAAACTTATTCATAAAGATACAGTTACATAAGCCAATATTAGCTAAGGAGCTGAAAGAAAGTGATACAAATTCGCATTACTCTAGTTCTTCGGAACAAATCATCAAAAATATAAAAATACTTTATGGGCATGGAGGTCAAGATGTTTTTCTATCGAAATATTTATTGCATCAAACAAACAACGACATATAACGAGAAAAATTTACTTTATTATTTCGTTTTTTAAACATTACAAACAAAATACATAACAACGTAACAATACCAGAGTAACAATGATTATCAACGCCATGTTTAGAGATTTAAACGTCATCCAATAACGTCATCGGTAGCCCGTTAGTGAGCAATCGATTTGAGGGGAAATTTCACCATTTGCTGCAATCCTCCCACAATCACGTTCCATTTATGACAACGCTTTCGACTATCCCTACAAAAGGCACAAATACCTGCATACCTGTCATCCAGGAACTCGTCACTGACCGACGAGGGGAACTGGTGTTTGACGGCTCTCCAAGCACTCACGGAATCGTGTCCCACGAGAAAAAGACGATTAACGGTTTCCAAGTTTTTCAAGTCTTCCGTCAGTTGCTCCCTCCACGAAGGTCCGCAGCAATCTTCCGATATGGCAGTGATTCCGTTGGTCACCGTGTACGAGTCGCCGACCACGCACAAAAAAACGGCATCCAATTGATTCGTATAGATTCTGCGGATGCGCCAAGGATTCTTCGGAGGTTCTCCAAGAAGCGAAACGGTACTCCGATCAGAGAAGTAACGGGTGTCGTCGAAATTTTTCCTCTTCGGCACCAGGACTTTCGGGGGATGAAACGGCGGCGGCTTCGAAGGAGGGAACTTCCTCGGATCATCCTCCTCGTCAGGAGGAAGATAGCAATCGAAATCGAATGGTTGACGCGACGATGCACCGTTCTCGCTCTTATTCCGTGGCTTCGAATGCTTCTTTTCTTCACCGAGATCACTCTTCGCCGCGGTTGCTTTTCGACCAATCTCGCAATCTTCTTCCGAACCCTTTTTCGATGGTGGTAAAATTCTTTTTTTTTCTCCTTCTTCCCGACACGAAGCTTTCTGCTCTCGTTGTCGTGGAAAGATCGTGACGAGTTTTAACGGTTGCGGTTTTTTCGTCGTAATCTCGTTCGAAACGAAAAATTGAAGCTTCTTGGGAGGAGTGTCCGGTATAGGGGATAAAGGGTTCAGGAGTAGAGACCGGAGATCGTCGCTCTTATCCGGCCATTCCCGTTTCTTTTCTTTTCCGTCGCCTAGAAGTAACAGATTACACTTCTTCTTCTTTTCCGCCATCGTATTAGCATCCGTCGTTTCTTCTCTCTGGTCAATGATTTCCGTTTTCGATCCAATGACAGGAAATTTCAGTGCGTAAATTTCTCTAGATTTTTTTTCCAGACTGTTTTCCGAATTTTCGGTAGCCATGACACTTTCAAATATAACTTTTTTTTTTTTCGTTTTGGTCCACGAATCAAAATTTTTTGTCGCACAGATTCTCGACCATACGATAAATAAATATTTTTCCTGTTAATTTTTTGTTTCTCTCTCAAAGACGAGGACACATAATTATTTCTCCATTGGATGTATTTTTTTTATCGTTTCTCTCTTTAATAAAGCACCTTAAAAACACTCGTGAAATATATAATATAAATTTAAAAAATCTTTTCCTCCATCAAATAATCGCCGTTATTATTATTAAAAAAAATCATCGAGTCGAAATTTTTATACATATATTATACATAAAGCAAATGCATCGCGAAGACTAGGTCTCGACGAGTAGTGGGGAATGAGTCTCGGTTCGTTCTAAGAAAGACCGTTCGGAAGAAAAAGGGTTACAATGCTTCCTCGAAGAAGGCAGCGCTGTAAAAGTAAACTCGGGTCGATAGCTTAGTTGGTAATACTGCCGTTAGATGTTTCGGTGTAACACACTTATATAGTCGCTGCTTTTTTCACTAATCATAAGAATATATATTTTATATATTTTTTTTTATCGTAAAGATAAAAACCTATTACAAGTGAAATCAAAAATAACAAATTTTTTTTAATAACTAATTATCGTAACTATCAGTTGCATCGTCTTGCAGTAGGTTTGCAGTCTTCAGTGACGTATCTGGCAAACATTATACAGACTTGTAGAAATAATTTTTTTTATTTTTAATTTATTTTTTTATTTTTATTGATTCATTTATTTTTTGTTTTACTTTCCGAGAAAACTAGTAATGTTTTTATTTTATTTTCCTCAAAGAAAATTAAGGTTTACGACAGTACAATTTAACACGATTAACTAAAAAAATATCATCTCTAGTAAAAGAATTTTTATAACTTTTTATATTTAATTTTATTTGTTTTCTTCTTAACTGAATCACCTGACTAAATCACACTAAAAAACAATAATGATAATCATGTAAGTTTCGTTCTTTTGTTTCTTCAAATAAATAATAACAATAATAATAATTTATTTTTATACTTTTGGAAATATATCTGTGGGGACGGCCGAAATTAGTAAATCTTCTTTAGGTAAAACACAATATTTAATTACGAAAAGACATTTAGTTGTACAAAGACAAATCACAAACATCGATGATACACACACAAATACTTAGTTCTTCATAGATCTTAATCGTCTTAATAGTTATCGTCGTTTAAAGGTTATCGTCTTTTTTGTTCATCATCGAATGCACGGCTGCGACCGGCGCGCTTTTCACCAATACTGCTCACTGAAAGAGTTGAGGGTTTTCTTATCAATTGGAATCAGAGGCTCCTTTGCAGACGCTTCACAGAAGGATTGCAGCGCCTCTCGTGGTGGGGCATCAAGACAAGCGGATGCGGACTCCACAACTGGCCATCCGACCCAACAGGTGCCCTCACCGTCCGTCATTTGGAAAAATCTGAAAAAAGAAATAAAGCAGTAAACATTCTTTTATAAAATAACAAAACATTTTTAGTCATCATCTAAGCGCATCGTCATCATCAGGCTTCTTCAGTATCAGCTCCTTCATCTTCATCTTCTTCATCATTCACGTCTTCATCATCATCTTCTCTTTGTCCACGTCTTCTTCATCATCGTCTTCACTTCGTCCACATCTTCTTCATCATCGTCTTCTTTTCCTTTCATCTTCGTTGTCGTCTTCTTTTTCTTTCATCTTCATTGTCGTCTTCTTCTTTCATCTTCATTGTCGTCTTCTTGAAATTTCGGAAAATAAAATTATAAGTCCAAATCGAGGAAAAAGTCAAAATCGAGGAAGTGTCACAATCGGGAAATATCTTGACTGGTACTTAACACAGAAAGTTAAGGTTTGAAGTCCACTTTTTCATATATTCTGCACACGTGCTTGTTTTATTCGGTCCTTCGTGCTGTCCTTCTTTGGTGACTTCATACGTGTTATTTGGCTTTATTTTCGAAACTTTATATGGTCCAAGATACTTTGTTTTAAATTTCAGATGAGGTCCAAATTGAGTTCGTTTTATAGCGACTAAATCAGATACAGCATATGTTTCTGGTTTCTTTCTTCTCAAATTGTAAGTACGTTTGTTTTCTTCTTGTATTTTGAAAATCTGTTTCGCGTGCTTTCTCAGTTCATCTCTCTGGGTCTCGAAGTAAGCTTGAAATTCGGCTTCAATCAGTTCTTTTAGTTTATCAGTTCCTTTAACATTCATTTTAGTACCGAAAAGTAATTCAAAAGGTGTAGTGTTTATGCTGCGATGGTAGGTTGAGTTAATCGTCTTTTGTAGCTCTTGGGTGTACTTATACCATTGAGCAGGATGCTCTATAGACAACTTGGAGAGAACCGCTATGATAGTTTGGTTGATTCGTTCAACTTGACCGTTAGCTCGTGGTAATCCGGTAGTAATTAGGTGATGTTGAATGCCTTCCTTCGAGCAATAGTCAGCAAATTCGTTGGACGTAAACGATGTTCCTCTGTCTGTTATTATCTGTGAGGGATTTCCGAAAACAGATTTTTGGAGTTCTAACTTAGCTATGACTTCAGCAGATGTTGTTGTCTTCGTAGGGTATATCCACACAAACTTGGTGAAAGCATCTATGACGGGTAGTATGTGTTTGTAGTTCTTATTGGTACTTTCCAAAGGTCCTAGAAAATCTATGTGATACGTTTTAAGGGGTAGGTCTTCTTTACTAAGGGGATGGAGGAAACCTTCCTTTTTCCCGCGTTTGTGATTCACAAGGATACAGTGCACGCAATTTGCGATTATCTTTTCAATTTTCTGTCTTAGTTTGGGGATAAAGTAAGAATCTTCTAGACGCTTCTCTGTATGCTTCACACTCATATGTCCTTCCTCATGCGCAGCTTTAATAACTTCAATCTGCATGCTTTCAGGTAAGACTACAAGCTCTTTTCCATCAATAAATTTGTAGATTATTTCGTTCCGTTCAAAGAAGTTATCATAATTAGAGACCTTCAAAAGTTCTTTTATCGTTTTGATTTCACTGTCTTCTTCCTGGGCTTGTTTGAGTCTTGGTAAAATACTTTCAACTTTAATGCAAAGTGACTCTATTGGTGATCTACTTAAAGCATCGACGTGTGACATCTTGGTGCCTGGTCTATGTTCAATACAATAGTTAAATTCTTCAAGTAGGAGTGCCCATCTTGCAACACGAGTAGAGAGATCTCGTTTGTCCATAGTTTTCTGAAATGCGGCACAGTCAGTAAAAATTTTAAAAGGAATACCCAAAAGATAAATTCTGAACTTCTTTAGAGCTTCTATAATTGCTAAAGCTTCAAGCTCGTAACTAGAATACTTTTTTTCAGCATCAGTCGTTTTTCTACTCATAAAATATGTTGGATGGAATTTGTTGTCATCAGGACATCTTTGTAACAAAATAGCTCCATATCCATCTTTGCTGGCATCCGTATGGACTTCTGTTTCGTAGTTAGGGTTGTAGATACTAAGGACAGGTTTTTGAGACAAAAGTAACTTTAGATTATTGAATGCATATCTTTCTTCCTCTTCAAATTTAAATTTAGAGTCTTTCTTCAGCATATCACTAAGAGGTTTGGCGATGATAGAATAATTAGGGATGAACTTTCTGAAGTAACCCGTAAGTCCTAAAAAACTTTGGATTTGTTTCAGGTTAGTAGGTTCCGGAAACTTGAGCACAGCTTTGGTCTTCAATGTAGATGGAGAAATACGACCTTCTTCTATCACATGTCCAAGGAATTCTATTCGCTTCATCAAAAATTGAGATTTCTTGAAATTTATTTCCAATCCAAAATTACTAGCAAGATTAAGAACTTGTTTCAATCTTTCAACTCCTTCTTCTTCGTTAGCAGACAAAATAATTATGTCGTCCATATAGGGGAGAACAATTCCTTTCTTAATCAATGGTCGAAAAATAGTGTTGATGAATCTTTGAAAGACAGCTGGCGAATTACACAAACCAAAGGGTACTTTCAAAAATTGATATTGTCCTTCATGAGTTACAAATGAGGTAAATCTTCTACTAGCTTCGTTTACATCAACGTGAAAAAATCCATTTTTAAGATCTATGGCGCTGAATACACGTGATTCTTGCAATCTATCTAAAACATCTTCGATTAATGGGAGAGGAAATCTATCCTTAACAATTATTTTATTTAGTTTTCTATAATCAATACAAATTCTCGGTGTTCCGTCTTTCTTTTTGACAATAACGACTGGACTGGAATATTCCGAATTACTAGGTTCTATGACGCCTTGTTCGAGCCAATCTGCCACTTGTTTTTCGACTATCTTCCTTTCAGAAAATGGTAATCTTCTCGGTTGGTGATAAATTGGTTCCTCATTCTTCACTAAGATATTCATTTCTATCTCTGTTGATGCACTCTTATCGGGTTTATAGTCCTCGACAATCCTTTTCACCTCATCATGGAGAGATTTCGCAACATCAGTTCCAATACAAATCTCGAGATCTTGGGATTCAATATTCATTGGAAAAACGGATAATAAATTAACTTCTGCTTGAGGTTTACTTCCAACAACGATACCGCTTTTATTTATTACAGTTTCACCTTGCAGCAACACATCAAGTCCAATTATAGCATCATAGGTCATAATTTCGTTATTTACCACAAAGACGTTAGCAGAGCACTTTAAATCATCTACTTCTATTTCGCTTTTAAAATATCCAAGAGGTTGTATATGGCATTTCCCAAATCCTAATAAAGCAGACGTCGAAGGAATAAGTTCCGTTAATGTTTGAGAATTGAGTTGGTCATAAATCTTCTTACTCATCAGTGTAGCTTCACTTCCAGTATCAATTAGAGATTTCACAAGAACGCCATTCATTCTCACGTTCTTAGTAGGTTTTTCATTTCCATCGGCCTTGAGTTCATTGACAGGTTGTTTAGGTTTAGACTTCTCGCACCCCGCGGAAAGAGAGCATTCGGTAGATTTATGTCCGAAAGTATTACATCGGAAACATTTCGCTCCTCTTGCCTTTTCTGTACACTCGAAACTCTTGTGGCCTACTCTCCCGCAGTTGAAGCAGCGTATATTTTGATTTTGAGAAGTGGTTTTGGTTCTTCCTTCACGATATTCTTTTTCGGGCATCTTTTGATATTTAGGTTTCGTTTTTTCTGATCGATTGGCTGACCTAATCTTTTCATATGTCTTTAGCTTCTTTTTAAATTCTTGCAGATCCGTACATCCGTACAAAATAGTTTTTTTGTCAACAGGGTCAGAAATTCCGTCAATTACGTATTGAATTAGAGCATCATCTTCTATTTTCCCCCTATGACACAGCTGTTTCATGTGCAAGAAATATTCATCTAAAGATTCGTTATCTCTTAATTTACGTTTTCTCAACATATCGTGCAATTCAGCAGAATTACAAGACACACCAAATTCTGATATTAATAACCTTTTTAGTTTTTCCCATGTGTTTAAACTATTTTCACTTTGAACTAACAATAAGGCATTACCCTTTAAGCATCTCCTGGCAAAAATTATTTTATGTAAATCAGTTAAATTAAACATTTGGGCAATATTCTCAAAATTTTCTAACCAAAATTGAATGTTTTCATGGGATTTACCAGAAAAAGAAGGTACAAGACTTTCTATATCAGTAAAACTAATAGGTGTTCTTACACTATTATTCATCAATAGATTAGACACATCATGCACTGACTCAAATTTATCAGAATTAGCATCATTACTACCACATGCATTATTAAATTCAGTTTTATCACTAGAAACATCAATATCACACTGTACTTCTCTTGTATTTAAAACAACAGTTTCGCATTGCACCGACGACGATGGGTTTGTTATTGCTTCTTCAAATTCCTCATCTGTTTCTACATCCGACTCTACTGTTTTTTGTAGATGAGTTATATCACAAAGGTTAATCAAAATTCTGTCGAGAACTTCTGTTTTAGTTCCATCAAAGGAAAGATTTAAGAGGTGACAAATAGTTATTAGATCATTCAAGGTAAAATTTTGATCCGCGTCTTTGCGTTTGTCAGTTAATTGAGAATCATCAAATTCAAATCCAGAAAAATTTCTTAGTCTTCCACGGTTTTTTCTGTCTCCTTCAGATCCATAAATGAATCTATGGAGTACTTTTATATTTCTGGTCTTCCCATCCTTCAGTGCAGTGCTTATAAATGCTATATCGTTAAGCTTCATTATTTCGTCTAAGGAAGCTCATCGATAGCCAAAAGGAAATTGTCGACTCACCTTCTTCTGAAGACTTTTGTTTTTAGGATGAAAAGTTTGTATAGTTCGTTGCTTAAGTTCAGTAAAATATACTGTTCAAAAACTTTTAACTTCTGCAGATTTCGCTTTCTATCTCTATCCTTTCTATCGTTTCTATATCTCTATCCCACTTCTGATTTTGTGGGGACGGCCGAAATTAGTAAATCTTCTTTAGGTAAAACACAATATTTAATTACGAAAAGACATTTAGTTGTACAAAGACAAATCACAAACATCGATGATACACACACAAATACTTAGTTCTTCATAGATCTTAATCGTCTTAATAGTTATCGTCGTTTAAAGGTTATCGTCTTTTTTGTTCATCATCGAATGCACGGCTGCGACCGGCGCGCTTTTCACCAATACTGCTCACTGAAAGAGTTGAGGGTTTTCTTATCAATTGGAATCAGAGGCTCCTTTGCAGACGCTTCACAGAAGGATTGCAGCGCCTCTCGTGGTGGGGCATCAAGACAAGCGGATGCGGACTCCACATATCGATAAATCTTTACTGTTTTTTTCTCTAAATGACACAGGACGAATGAATACCATGTTCAATTTTAATTTCTTTTATTTATTTCCTTTTTTTTTTCAAAATCATTTTTCAGATACAAAGAAAGCATCAGTTACACAACAGAATACACGAAAAAAAATTAAATTCATATCAATATAATATCAAGTTAATCCGATTCGATATAATATGAATCACATTAATGGCCTTATTCACTACCACTCAATCAGTGGTTAACCATTCTTTAAAGAAGGATTCCACCAATCAGAGTCGGCCAAAATCTTACTTTAAAGACTGGTGGTTAACAGCTGGTTTAGTGGTAGCGAAAAAAGCCATATTCTTTTTCAGGCGATCATCTGGAAATACACTCAATCATTTTTTTTTGGCACGTCTTTTAATGTTCTATAAAATTCGTTTTAAATTTCACCATAGTCTGCAGTCCCGCCACTATCACTTTCCACCTGTGACAGTCAGTCTTTTCACAATAAGTGCATTTCCCCGCATGCGTATCGTCGAGGTAAAACTCCCGAACGGAACTCGGAAGCTGTTTTTTTATATCACTCCACGCATTTCTCGAGTCCTTTCCCACGAGAAACAGGTTTCTATCGGTTCCCAAGTTTTTGAGATCGTTTATCAAATTCTCCTTCCACGAGTTTCCGACGTAGTCCTCCGATATCGTCGTAATCCCGTTAGTCACGGTGTAAGAGCATCCTTCCGCGCATACGAAGGTGGCACCCAGTTGGTTCGACGAGAGATAACGCGTCCTTTCGGATTTGAAATATTTCCGAGGAGAATCATCACTCGACTGGTGGAATTTTTCTTCTTCTACTACTCGATGGTCTGTAGATTGAAGAACATTCGGCTTAGCATTTTCTTCGTTTGGAAAAAGCTGTCTCCGCACTCCCGGCTTTCGAAGAGGTGGGTTGTTGTTTCTACTTCTCGATTTATGGAAATCGTCACCCTCGCCTTTTTTTTCCTCCACTCGTTTTTTCGTACCTAATACGGCGGCAGGACGACCAGTCGGTTTATCTCTTTTCTTCTCTTCCCGCCGTTGGAATGAAGGAGAGCGATCCCTTGCAGTTCGCTTGGAAGCTTTGTTGGTGGATAATTCTACTCTTTCGTTTTCCTTTTTCTTATTCCCACGAGGTGGAACTACGGTGTTGGATGCGGAAGGGAGGAGATTCTCAAAGTCCTTGGAAACGGATTCTTCCGGTTGCATGTGGAAAGTATCGTCACTCTCTTCAGAAGAAGTGTGGTCGCTTTCCTCTTCTCGAGACACGTTCGCCGTCGGAGTATCCGGGATTTCTCCGTAACGTTCGTGCATTCTTTTGCGTTGTTGCCAAATATCCGGATGCCCGGCAGCCATTCCTTACTGACAGTTATTCACAGCCCAATCGATCGACTTTTATACCGTTTCCTCTTCTTCTCCTCCTAATCAATCTGAAAATACAAAAACGAGTCAGTTCATATATTCGATGACTGGACATAAAACAAAAATGGAGAAAACACTTTCAGATAGTTTTTTTTTACCAATTGTTGGTTATGCCTATTGTGATCATTGCTGCTGCTGCTATTATTATTATTATTATTATTATTATTATTATTACGTTATTATTATTATTATTCCGACTACAACTCATAATGTTTCAACTCCATTATTTACCTCGACTTTATCGTTTTTCCGGTAAATAAATCCTCTCTCCCTTCTCGGTTTTCATTAGAATTGCGTTGGGGAAAAATGACGAAATTTCTTCTTTCAATTCAAGTCTCAGAAACGACGAACAGTTAATTTTTTTCTGCTGCGTCGAGTGAGTTTTGGAATCGGATGCATTGTTATTATTATTGGTGGGGGTGGGGGGGAGAGAAACCGAAACAGCGGAAGGTGTGGAACACGACGACTGGACGAGATTCGGAGAAGAATCGGAATCCGGATGCACAATCGAACACAGGATTTCCATAGTCGATTCCGGGGACAGGTCGTCCCACGGTATCGAATCCTTTAAACCGTCTAACAGAGTGGATAATGTTCCTTCGGGACCTTTTTTCATTCCCGACGACGCATCGTCGTCATTATCAGGTACCGAATTTCCTTCTCCACAGCGAAGAGTGGCTGGCATCGTCACTTCGACAGGAATGTAGGGAGGTACTACGGGAGTGTCGAGTGTCGCTACTCCTTTAGGATAATAATCGGTAGCGCCTCCTTCGTCCACGCGTTCCGGTAGTAGTATGACTTGTCCTCCTCCGTCCCTTTGCGTTATTGAATTAGCACGAATTTCATCCTTACGGACGGAAGAGGAGAAAGGTGTTTCTACTTCTTTCGTTCTGGATCCCGTTACCACCGTACTGTCGACGACGGGGGTCTCCACGCTACTGGATACAGGCAACGAGGAAAAACGCGACGGCGGTGAAGTTTGAAGCCGAAACCGACGCACGATATTCGAATACTCTCCGTACACAAACCTAACAAAGTGTCTGAGGGCATTTTTCAAATCGAGGAGATGGCAGTTTTCGAAATCGCGTTCTAATCGAGCCACGAACACGGGTGCTTGTTCGAAAGTGAACGCGAAGGAAAGCGAGATGTTGTTTCTCACTTTTCCGTGCTCTAGAATCGCCCAAACGAAGCTGGCTAGATTCGGCCCTCCTCTGGGGCTGCAATACAAGACGTATATCATTTCCCAAGTGCTGTACACTCTAATGCGAGGTTTGACGTGAAGGATTTCCGGTTGAATGGATCCCAAGCAACGAGACTTGACGAATCCGTCTCCCGGACAGCTACCGCCTAAAAGATCTCGATGGACGTTCGAACATCTCCAGTAAAGATTGCCGTCCAGAACGCTGACAACTCCCACGAGACAGATTCGCGGGGAAATTTGGAGTCGGAGCCACATGGTTTCGGCTTTTTCAACGTCGGCGTCACCACCACCTCTCTCTCTCTAAAAACGCGAAGAAATACCTCTTCCCTAGTCTCATCGAGGGTTTTTATAGATTCCCATCACGATCCCTTCCTGTAATAAATACAATAGAAAAAAAATAAGAAATCTTGTACTTTTGGTAATTATCGGGATTCAATATCAATTAAGAAATACATCGTGATTTAATTTTTAAGAAATAAATAAAAATATATATTTTGTCATTAATTTCGTTCCTGTTTGCAAAGTCTAGTTGCTGCAAATATACCTACTCAAGTCTCGGACGGGAGACGAGTGAAGAGCGGCGCACGACACAATTCAGCTAAAAAATATCTCCGGTAAAAGATTTTTATTATATTTTTTTTATATTTATTTTTGTTTTTTTACTTTCCGAGAAAAAACTAATATTTTTATATTATTTTCCGTGAAGAAAAATATTATTTTTATTATTTCATTCAGTGTAAAAATGTAGAATTCTTTTTGTGGGAAAAAGTTTTGCAGTTTGACACGGAGCGTATATATAAGACGACGAGCGACAAGCTCGCAACTCGAGTCTCGGACGGGAGGCGAGTGAAGAGGGACACCGGGTGAACCCAAAGCCCTGGATGGAGCGAGCCGCTACTCTCTAAAGTAGCTACAGTGTTTTATCCGGCGGCTTCGTGCTGAGCTCGATTTTGAAAGGACACTAGGGTAAGGTTTTTAGTTTTTTTCTGAACAGTGAAACTTGATCTTTTCTCATAGAGTTAATGTTGGCACTTAAAAAGAGACTACTTTAGGTAGGCTACTACAGGTAGGCTCAATAAGTAGTCTACTATCAGTCAAATAATAATATCCTATAGGTAGGCTACTGTAAGTAGTCTACTGTAGGTAGGCTACTATCACTCAAATAGTAGTCTCCTATACAGGGATTTAAAATTTCCAAGTCCCTAAAAAAACAGTTTAAGTCCCTAAAAAAACAGTTAAAAAAACTTACCAATTTTGAAGAGTCGGGAGCGGTGGTTGTCCTCGGTCGTTCTTCTCTGCACGACTGAATGCCACGGGACTCGGAAGGGTTTATATACTCCAACAGAGAGAAAAAAATTGCTAAAATAAAATAAAATTATTATTAGTTTTTTCTCGGAAATTATTTTCCTTGGATATAAAAATGAAAAAAATTATGTTTTTTAGGGTGATGGAAGATTATTTTATATTTTTATAATATTTTTTTATATATTTTTATATTTATTTTTTTATATTTTTATATATTTTTTTTTTATTTTATATTTTTTTATATATATTTTTTTTTATTTTTTTTTTTATTTTTTTATATTTTTTTTCCATTAATTTGGACTTGTGTTTTTCTGACCGGTGGAACTTAAACTTTTCTCATAGATTTAATGTTAGAAATAGTGAAGAGACTACTATCGAGAGCTTAGAAATGAAATTTCGGAGATAGTTTTTTTTTTCATTTCGGTATCCTTTGAAACAAAGCCGAATCCAACTGCTTTAAATACAGATTGCGAGAAAATTGATAACACTTTATCCCACAACAAGGACACTTCCGTAATTCCATCTTTTCGTGGAATATTTTTATATCCGTATCGTTCTCTCGCTTCATGGAGGATTTCAGATATGTAAATATCCAAGTCGGAATATTCCCGAACATTTAAACTATCGAAATCATCAGAATCACTGTCACAACAACCATCGAACAGGCGCGGGGAAACATCATAACTTTTATCAGGTTTCCAGCTAGACAAGCGTACTCCGTACAATTTCACTACCTCTCGCCTTCCTTCTTTAGATGGTGGCCATTTCTTTCAGATCAAGTGGATCTTCGTGAAGCGCACCAGAGTCCAAAAGTTCTATTACATTTTTAATGTCATCGTCTCTCGTCAGGGAAAGGTCGTAGTCATTCAGACAAAAGTTTTCATCGGAGAAATCGTCACAATTTTCGATTAGCTTAAATACTTTTTCACGAAGGAGATTATTGCCTCGGTTCAAGCGATCTATAATAAGCTTTCGTGGACAACAAAATACCTCCTTATTTATTCCTTTCAAGTATTTTTTCAGTCCTTTGAATCCGCCGTGAACCTCAAAAGAATCTTCGAGAGCTCTTTTAAAAACGGCTAAAAGACATTTGTGTGCTGTGAAATGAAAACGATGACACACTCTAGTTTCTACCAACCAAAAGAGGAACTCGTGCAAGAATGCCGCAATCAAAATTAACGAACAGAAGAATCGTTCCTCGTCAATGAGATTTAGGCACCTCGGAATAGCATACTTAAAAAACTGATCTTCTGTTTGAAGATCTAGATATTCAGTCTTCTCAAAGATGAGTCGAAATTGCTCATTATGGCCATCAGCAAAGTAGTCTTTTATAAATCAAGCGTCTCGCATGAGAGGTACTGGCTCGAGCAAATCGTTCTCGCTTTCTTTATAACTGAAATTATTGAAAAAGAGCAGAAGGTCCCGAGCAAAATGGTCGAAGGTCGCGTACTCCGGCATAGTTAAGTTTGTTCTGTAAGATCGATTCCGTTACTTGTTTCGTCACAATTTTACCCGAAACTAAATAAGGAGTGTTGACTGCTATTCAGATTTTATTTTGGGACGTTAAAAAAATTTGAGATACAGTTGGATTTTATGCAAATCGGTCTGGCGACAATATATTTCGTGCTCAGATATTCTGGTGTTGATTGAGTGTTTTTTTTTGTCTTTAGTTACAACCATCGTTTCCCCTTCACTCCCAGGAGGAGGAACATTGTTATCAGAAATTCTCAGGTGTTCTGCATTTACTGCCCAAGAGGTGGTCACTCAATGGACGAACGTGTAAGATATATCGCGGATCTACGTGCTCTACGTAGGGTAGGCTGGACCTCGTTATGCTGATGTACTCCCTTGAGTACAGTATTAGGACTCCTGTATGGTTTCGAAACTGTAGAAATATCTACTGCCAAAAAAAAAACTAAATTGAGGGTACTGCAGAAGGCAATACTGGTCAATATGTACGGTTGAACAATTTCTAACCTACATCTTGAGAGTGAAGAAGGGAATACTTATACTTTATACTTGTAATTTATATCATTATATTATATATATATTATATATTGTATTATATTATATATATATATATTATATATTGTATTATATTATATATATATATATATATATATATATATATATATATATATATATATATATATATATATATATATATATATATATATATATATATATATATATATATATATACTTACTAGTGGGTATTCAGCCCAAAGACGTCCAGAATTCCTACAGTAGACATTTGCTTTTTATATTCTACTACACAGTCTACAAGCGGTTATAATTTTTTCCGATTACGACTACTAGAAGTGGGTACTCAGCCCAAAGACGTTCAGAATTCTTACAGTAGACATTTCAGTCTACAAGCGTAGGTTATAATTTTTTCCGATTTTGTGATAATCGCGCTGCGATGCTTTGTCCGAGAGCTCGAATATATTTTTTTGAATTCGTTGACTTCCTCGGTAGGTCTGAGAACTGTCGAGTTCTTTACCGTCAGTCTCGATGGATCTCGAGTGAGAGCTTTCGCAGTTTCTCTTTTCTCTCTTCGCGATGGAATGCTGAAAAGTTTCGGAAATAGCGGTCGGTTGCATTAATTAGTTGTGGAACTGGAATATTTCCCTGCTGCCTAGAGAGAAACGGTAGGAATTTCATATCGTCCTTTCCAGGGATGGAAAATTCTCGACCGTTCGAATCGCTGCAGTATTAGTATGATTCGTATTGTAGGATCTTTCAGGTCTCGTCTCCGAATGGTGGTAGAGCGGTGGTTGTCCTCGGTCGTTCTTCTCGGCACGACTGAATGCCACGGGACTCGGAAGGGTTTATATACTCTTACGGAGAAAAATAAAATAAAATTATTATTAGATTTATATTATAAAAATATTATAAAATATTTTTACAGAGAGAAAAAAAATTGCAAAAATAAAATAAATTATTATTAGTTTTTATCGGAAATTATTTTCTAGGATATAAAATGAAAAAAAATATTACGTTTTTTTTAGGGTAATGAAGATTATTTTTTATATTTTTATAATATTTTATTTATTTATTTATTTATTTTTTATATATTTTTTTATTTTATTTTTTTACATTTTTATATATTTTTTTAAATTTTTTTATTTTTTAGTAATTTTTTTAGATTAATTTGAACTTGTGTTTTGCTAGCGATACTTTTATTTTTATTTTTTGTTTTTAATTTCTAAAATTTGTATTTCTTATTTTTTATTTATTTTCATTTATAATTTATAGTTTTTTATTATTTATTCATTGAAAAAAGTTTTTGTTTGATACGAAGCATATATATATATATATATATACACATCCAGCAACTCGAGCCAAGGACGGGAGACGAGTGGTGCCGGGAGAACCGAATTCATAAACGCCGGACCGCGAACGTAAGAAAGAACCAATGATACTGCTAGCAATACTTATATTTTTTTTAGTTTTAAATTTTAAATTTCTAAAAATTTCATTTGTTTTCGTCTTCACTACTGGATGTCTCATCTTCAGTGTCCCGAAGCCATTCGAAGAAAGGTTTGGCTCTTTCGCGAATCACTCGAGCTACCTCTTTAGAAACGTACTCGTCGGATACGTCCTGCGACCAATCGATTAAAACCTCTTCTTCCAAAACGCCGGAAATGTAAAACGCCTTCAAAATGTCAGGAACTTTAGACATTAAAGAATCCTTGTGAAAATCGATCGTTCGTTCTAGACCACCTAACAAGTATTTTTGCGATTTCAGATTCCCGTGAGTTAATCTCAAAAACAGAATCCGATGAGTTTTAATTTCCTGAAGAACACGCTCTCCGAGCAACAACTCGCACAACACCAACACTGCCTGGTCTTTAATATCGAGTCTCTCAGCCTCGTCGACCGCTTCCTTCTGCAGGTTTTTCGTGGAATCTTTCTGGGTTTTTTTAACAAATTTGCGGAATAGATTTAGTTTTTCTCGAGAGAACGATTCCGAACCGTCGTTGAACGTGACACTTTTAGCTCCAGACGACCAGCCGCAGCAGTCCCCCATTCTTCTGGACGCGGCTTCGACGTTGGTAAAACGCGTGCTCGCGGTATTATTTTCCATCGTTTTCCTTGTGGAGTCTTCACCTTTATTATTACTTTACTATTATTTAATAAATTCATCTCATCATCACACTGTTTGAAACAACCCTGCAGAAATCAACGACGTATTCTACAGCAATGATAGCTGGAGCGTTCTGTTCTAGGCTTTATATAGAAAGCATCGGTACCGAAAAAGTTTTTTCTCGATCGGCTGGATATTTTTTATTTATTTTTTTAACGTGAAATTATCAGTTTGCTTTGAACTAACTGATATTTAACATAAAAAGCGAATACGAAAACACGCCGTACACCAACGACACATAAACAAAGTGAAGTTTTTAGCAAATCCGTCCAAAAAATCGTTCCAGTGGATTGACGCTCGGATGGGAGAAGGACAACCTTAATAACGTACTTGATTCGCGAAGGTGTACCGAAATAAGCAAGTTAGAATGTCCCGCAGACTTCCTCCGGGGGTTGTTCTGCATTAGTTGTTTTTCACCATAAAATTTCGATATCTCCACCCGAATCACTCGATGCAATATATGTTTTTAAAAGTTGGTCAATCGTGTGGGTTTTTATTTTTTTTCTAAGCGCGTATTTAGGGCGTAACCACGTAACGAGTTTGTATTCGGTTGTTTCCGTGAAACGAAGACACGACCGCCGAGCTTTAAGCCTCCGAAATTTCACCGAGGTTCCAGTCCATTGGTGCCATAATTGTATATCGACATTTCGCTCCCAGTCTATTTTTTCAATCAGGGTCGCGTACAAACAGTCGTGTGAAACCGCCGGCACAGCGTTAGATTCTGTAAAAGAATCGTAACAATGCTGATTCGTCAGGCCACGAATGACTTCGGCGCAGTTTTCGCTTCGACCTATATCGTAACCTATCGTAATGTTACGGCACCTATGAAGTACCGATCCTTTTAACGTTGCGTCGATGAGTAAATAAGTGTCGGAACGATAACGAAGCACGTTTTCTCTTAAAAAATCGTTAAACACCGAAGTGTGTACTGGAAGGTGAAAAGAATCTTCCTTGAAGAAAACCGGTATCATTTTTTTTTGTGAGGATTTGAGAAGAAATACACAAAGGTCGCGGACATTCTAAGAGATGGAAAAAAATTTCCTTTCGGTGCGTTTATAAGGTGCGGTGACGGAACAGCATGTATTTATTTTTTATGCAATTTTTTTTAGTTTTGCACGACTGCTACCCATCCGCACAAACTGACGAGGAGTGGATTCGTGCGGTCGTAGTTAATTAAATTAGTCGTCACTGGTTGTTTCCAATCAATTTTTTCAGAAAGGATTTGCAATAACCTTTCAAAAGAAACACTTGGCACTGCGTCACGTTCCTTCAAATAATCGTAACTCGCTTCATCGATTAAATCCTTTATTACATGAGCAAAGGTTTTATTGTAACCCAAATCGTAAGCTATTTTTATCGATTTTGATACATCGAACGAAGTTTTTCGAGAAGCACGTATAATTAAAACCGTATTGGGTGTATAACAAACCACCTTTTCTCTGAGGAAATTATAATATAGGAAAGCCGGCACGTCAAAACTTCTGTTCGTGAAAAGATCGAATTCATATGGAATAAATGACCCCTTGATGAAATGCGAACTAGAAGACTCAAATATTCCGGAGCTACGTGGGTGTTCGGTCAAGGGTGTCAGCAGATTCTCGAAAATTTCCTTTTTGGCATCGTGTGGTTCCAACATTTTGAAAACAAACAAATATATGCCAAGTAAGGAAAATAAAAAGATATACATGGTTAATATTTATAAACGAAAAGTCAAACAGAGAAACGAAAAAAAATCTCCATAAAGGTCAGTCTCATAATAAAACGATTAAGTTAGGTTCGTTCTACTGCACTCCAGTCCACCAACTGACGAAATCCCGCGAACTCTTTGCGTTTTTAGAGAAGTGAGGTAGTGACCTTTAAGAGACTACTAGAAAACATTTTTTTAAATAAAAAAAAACTTTAAACAAAAAAAATTTATCTCTTGTAAATGAATTTATAACTTTTTTGTTTTATTTTTACCAGTAGAAAAATAACACTACTTCTTTATTCTATACATCTAAAAAATAATAATTTTTTTTCTCTTGTCACCACTTTTGGGGATTAAATGCTCCGACTACTCCGCTTTTAAATCGGTTATATCGGTTTGATAATAATTCATGAAATATTAATAGTGCAAATAATTTATTGTAAGATTTAGTATAAGTATGACTGTTGTGAGAAAAGCTGATTGCGATAATAACTTCTTCACTAGGAAGTGCAAAGACTCCACAGGAAAGAAGAAAGTTTGACTAACTAAAGGGTCTACGTAAGGATGGAGGAAGGCTCCTCGTCGGAAACAGAAGCAGCTCCCGTTCTCCTCCACGAGCAACGGACGGACGACGGGCCGCAAGAAAAGATGGACGACGACCACGGTAAAAATCGACAAAGAAAAGCTTTGTACAGTCCCCCTTACCTCCCCAAGAATCACCGAATGGCCTACATCAAGTACCGCCTCGCGTCGTACGAGAATTGGCCCAGGATAAATTTGACGCCGATGGAAATGGCAGAATGCGGATTGTTTTACACCGGCATAGCCGACATCGTCAAGTGCTATTTTTGTAACGGATTATTGGGAAACTGGGAATGGGACGATGATCCTTGGACGGAACACGAAAAGTTTTTTTCCGACTGTTTGTTCGTTCGTGTGACGAGGAAAAGCCGAGTTCCCCGAGAACGACCGCGATCGTTCGGGAAAGGAGGAGGCTCCAGTACACGCTTATAATATAGTGCCGAATTTTCCTCTAACGTGTTCCGTTCTTCAATTCTGAAATTTTCTTCTAGCTAAACTGTCGTTTACTATTTTTGTACTATTGGATAATATTTGAATTAATAAAGCCAGTTACTTATTCACATACTTGTGTCATTCTTAATTTCTCTTTTTTCGAGCTTATAATCGAGAATGTTTAACCCTGCCATCCTATCCGGAGCCGCGAGAGCTCGAAAGTTGCTGCTGCTGCTGCTGCTGCTGAAGAGGTCTTAAGCAATATGGAGCATCTCAAGTAATATCTAATTAATTTTGTAAAAGATTGGATTTTATGACCTAACTAAAAAGTAAGGATATAATGTTTTTATTTCAGAGTTATGTAATGAAATAACAATTCATTAAACAGTGAACCTTTTCTGTATCCGAAAACAGATAAATTTACTGTTTATTCTATACACGCAAATTAAAAATATATTTCCAAAAATTTAAAACCAAAACACACACAAGAGACACGGTATTCGAACGGTTACTTTATTTTAAGTCTTTATACACACACATGGCACGTTACATATTCGTAATGCAGAGTTTTATCACCAGGGCCCGACTCACAAGTTTGGAGACCCTGATGGACAAAAGAACCATTTCGGGGCCCCCGGCGTAGCTTAAAAGAAAACAAATTAATTTGATCCCAAGTGTAATCGTTACGGACAATATGATATACCGGGCATTGTTAATAATACCCGTGCATTTCGGGCAAAGTGATGAATTCTCATCAATAAATGCCATCGAATTTATCACATTGTCTACCTCACTTCGGCATTATTAGTAATGGCCGGTTTATCACTTTTCCCGTTTCTCACTTTCTTTGCTATTAAAGTATTTTGGGGGCCCTGGGCGAGTGCCCTCCCAGAAATCAGGCTCTGTTTATCACCGCCGTTCGTTGTTGCCCGATTCTGACCGGAGAGAAGGAAGAGTATCTCAGGGTCGAAATTGGTCAAACCAATGTAGATGTTTGACGTAATTCAAACACTCGCACTTGCAAAAGTTGACGGCTTCGCACTCATCGCACGCCATTCCTCTTACAAGAACGTTCGGAGTTTTCACGCATTTGTCCTTGCAACAATAAGTTTCGTCCTCCGAATTATTTCGAATTTCCAACCTAACCGTTTTTCCATTTATCATCGCAACGTAATCGGCTCCGTCTTCCAAGCTCTTGGTTCTCGTTTTTTCGCACAAGCACGAGCAGCGTGTGCCAGGGGGACAGAGTTTGCAATTCCGATCGTCTCGCATAACCGAACAGCGCTCGGAGCAACAGAATTGCATGTTCACGAACTTCATTCGTACTTCGCAATCGCAGTGACAGACGTCGAAACTCTCGCACCTCCAACACGGCTCATCGAGTAAGGGTGTCGTAAATTTATCGAAACATTTCTTGTAACAGCAATATCTCATCAGTAATTCACGATACTCTCTGCAGTTGCACATGCAGTCGACAAAATCTTCGCACAAGTAACACGTAAAGTCTTTGCGTTTCGACTTGTCGAGGACAGCGCATTTTTTGGAACAGCAGTACTGCAAGCAAGGAACTCCCATCGTTATTGCGTTTTTCGTTTCGCCGGCAGACGACAGGGGTGAACTGATCTCAGTCCTCTCTCTTGGAGAAAATCCCTATTTACTCTGAAAAAAAAATATTTTTCTATGAAAGAAATAAAATAAGTTAAATGTAATAAAATATTTTATAAGCACACCCAGCCTTTATTTCATTTTTTCTGTTACGGATTGCCGTTGTTAACTTTAACTGTTTCAATTTTAGTCTGAAGGAGGCCTACTACACAGTTTATTTCAAACAAGATTTAAAGCACAGTCAATAAATTTTCTAAAAAAAAAGAAAAAGATTTACAAAGAATATACCACCAGCTTGTCGTATTCCGATTGGGTCGATGGGTAATCCCTGTAGTCTCCTTCATCATTCGGACATTCCCAATCATTGGTAATCGTTATTGAATGCATGCAACAGGAGACTACGTGAGCACATCGCTACACAATCGTCGACTCGAGGGCCGCTCAATTTCCTCTCGCGTGTTAAGAGGTTTCCTTTCTTTAACTCAAAAAAAATATTTTTTCCTACCGTCTTTAGTCTACTACTATTACAATAGTCAGTCGTAAAAGAAGTCATACAGACCTATACGAGTCTCGGGTAAACTAGAAGAGGGTACTCGGACCAAAGACGTTCGGGAACTACTACAGCAGACGCGTTTCCTTTCACCGTGGTTTATATACCAGGAGCCATACTACCTCCCGATATAATTATCATCCATCGCTGTCGGATTCCTTTCTCCGACTCGGGAATTAAAGAAGTTCGTTTCGAATCAATGGATACTTTGAATCGGGATCCTCTACACGATATCTCCGTAGGTAAAAACAAATTAAGTTATTTATCCGAGGAACTGTCAAAGAGGTGGTCACTCGATGGCCGAACGCTCGAGATATGTCACGGACTACGCGCTCCAGGGTAGGTCGGACCTCGTCACGCTGATGCACACCTTAACGTACAGTATGAGGGTTCCCGTACGGTTTCGAAACTCTAGAAATATCTCACAACTGTATATTTATTTACTGCCAAGAACCCTTTAAAGTAAATAGAAGTGCAGAAGGCGATACTTGTCACCCTATACGGTTGAACAATATCTGAGTAGTGTCCTACCTCTTTAGAGTGAAGTGATACTTGTACATAGCATTATATATAGTTATATTATATTATTATTATTATATTATATATATATTGTTATATTATATATATATATATATATATTATATATATACTAGAAGTGGGTATGGGTACTCGGCCCAAAGGCGTCCGGAATTCTTACAGAGTAGACGTTTGCTTTTCATAATATTCTACTGCGCAGTCCACGAGCGTGTTATAATTTTTTCCGATTACAAATACTAGAAGTGGGTACTCAGCCCAAAGGCGTCCGGAATTCTTACAGAGTAGACGTTTGCTTTTCATAATATTCTGCTGCGCAGTCTACGAGCGTGTTATAATTTTTTCCGATTGCGACTACTAGAAGTGGGTACTCAGACCAAAGGCGTCCGGAATTATTACAGTGGGCACGTTTGCTTTTCATGTTCTACTACCCATTCTACAAGCGTAGGGCGTTGCGATGCTTTGTCCGAGAGCTCGAATACCTTTTTCGAATTCGTCGACTTCCTCGGTAGGTCCGAACTGTCGAGTTCTTTACCGTCAGTCTCGACGGATCTCGAGTGAAAGCTTTCGCCGTTTCTCTCTTCGCGATGGAATGCCGAAACGTTTCGGAAATAGCGGTCGGTTGCATTAATTAGTTGGGGAACTGGAATTGTGGAGCTGGAATATTTATAAAGTCACAGAAGAGCCACCCTTAGTTCCTTATGATTTTACTACACGTTTAGTTGCAGCGCCTAGAGAGATACGTCCTAAACGACCTGGAGAAAACGGTAGGAAATTTCATATCTTCGGATCCAGGGATAGAAAATTTTTCGACCGTTCGAATCGCTGCAGTATATTAGTATGATTCGTAATATAGGATCTTTCAGGTCTCGTCTCCGAATGGTGGTATAGAGCGGCGGTTGTCCTCGGTCGTTCTTCTCGGCGGCACGACTGAATGCCACGGGACTCGGAAGGGGTTTTTATACTCTTACAGAGGAAAAAATTGCAGATAATAAAATAAAATATTTTTTAGATTTTTATTATAAAATATTTTTAGATTTTTATTATAAAATATTTTTAGATTTTTATTATAAAATACTTTTTAAATTTTTATTTTTATATTTTTATACATTTTTTATTAATTTTTTCCATTAGTTCGGACTTTTGTTTTTTCTTACCAGTGGAACTTGCTCTTTTCTCAGAGTTAATGTTAGAAATATTGAAGAGACTACTATTGAGACTACTTTTCGAGACTACCACTTTAAGCTGTCGACAGAGGTCGATTTAATAGCAATCTATAATGCTTA